>CM029020.1:191039500-192239500 GCA_016801055.1 Panax notoginseng
TTCTCTACCTATCCGCTATACACATGAGAAAAAGAATTACCTTCTCAACAGGTATATAGCAAATAGTGCGACACAAACATTTTAATGATTATCACTGCCAGAAGCTAAGTGGTTGTTACACCAAGTACAATTCTCCCGCCCATACAAAGAATCATACAACTTAGCTGCTGACATAAGTTCTCAATTGAAATCCCACCCAATTCTAGCTTCCTCTTACTCAATACGAATTTTATTTAATCTGTATCTCATCATCTACAACTCTTTTGAGATTGCATAGTACCATTTCATAGTACATTCTCTTTACAGCATCAGGCTATATTATTCCAACCATTTCATATATTTTCTGCCATCCAATCTGATCACGTCGTGATCTTATCTTATAATCATGTTATATTACGATTCTTTTCTATCTTATGATCGTTTTGTTTTAAGATCTCCTTTCCCTTAAACTTTTAGTCTCATAGACTCTATCTATTCAGTATTATTTTTTGTCTTTAACATCAGAGTTAGGTAACTCTGGATCTTTATAACTTTTCAAGATTCTACTTTGAATCTTATTTACTAAATAATGAATTTTTCAAATTCATCTCTTAACAAATTAAACTCTATTTGAGTTTATTCCTTATCCTCATCTCTACGGTTATAGCCTAAGGTACACCTACCTAAGGTTTATAACCTACAGCTCTGATACCAACTGTAACGCCCCCAAAATCGAGACTATTTTCCTTCCCGATCTTGTGCGTTAATATTATCCTATTCTAGATTTAAAACATTATTTAATGTTAAAATAGCTAAAAGGCAGAATAATTTTTTTTTCCCATTCATTCATTCCCTGAATTGCAATCTTTACAATTCTTCTTTATACTAGAATCATATTATATAATTTATTTAGTCTGAGTAGATAGGAGTATAAATATACAATTCATTCTTTCAAGCATATACCCATTTTAGAACAAATAATTTTCATCTATCGAATAATTCAACAATTTACACATCTGTGATGTACACATGAATATCTCATCAAATGATTCAACACAATCTAAACTAAACCACTAGTCTTCTTTTCATGAGCTCCTAATCACGATAGATCGCATCATAGCTTTAACCTGCAAATTAAGCAAGATTGAGCACGACGTCCCAACAAGTCTAACAGTCTATCATGCATCACGTAGCACATAGGTTTCACATTCAGTTCATGCATCTATATTCTTGGTGTTCAAGCATATTACCAATACATTATCACATTTATGTCCTACTGGTAGCAACATACATACCATAGCATACTACACATGTCATGTACCTGTCATTCATTACACATATATAATGAGTTCTCTGACTCAATTCAATAATTAGTCATAATTTGACCTTCATCATTCACAAAGCAAATAATGCAGTTCATATGTATTACATACTTATAAACATAAAGCATGCTAACAGTTATCTATAGCAATTATAAGTCCACATAAATAAACTGAGAAACTTGCCTTGTTTGTAATCTATTGTTAGGATTTCAGCTTTATTTGAAGTGTTCTCACAAAATCCTACACAGTTATTTATATTAACAAGCATGTTAATCATATAGCTAAGTTATATAGTTTGTAAGCTCACATATCACATAGTTTCAATGATCATGGTTGTAGTTAAATTCTTATTTTTGATACATTTTTCAAATATCTCATTCATGCTTTCACAATAGATATTTTTCACTTTGATGGGGTTTGACATGCTTACAACAAGTAATAGGAATCATATTACCGTTATTATTTACATTAATCAAGCATGTTAGTAGCATGGATATATTTCTTATATGTAACAATTTTTTCAAATATCTCATCCATGTTCTTATCCTCACCATTTTTCTCTTTAATGGTGTCACACCAATCCTATAGATTGCTTACACCATATTAAGAACTTAGTTACATGAAATTTTCATGCTTTGCTTAGAGATATCTAGCATACAAGATGCTTTGGTAACTTATTTTATGCCTTTGAAAATATTCACAACTTGGTTGAGTAATTTATAGTTGTTGTAATACTTTATAGCTTTATTCAAAAGTGAATCATTCTTGATTTTCCTCTCTATGTCAAAACAGTCCCCTTCTAAACCTTTTTATTAAATGTACCAATTGGTTCCTTATTGTTCTTTCGTGCCAATCAACCAAGCTTGGCTTGGCCCCATGAGGCTTAGCTAAGCTTGGTGTGGCCACACTTAACCTCGCGGCCCCAACCAGAACATAGCAGCCACAACATTGGCTTAACGGCCCCAAGTATAATATAACTACTAAGTTATTATAACTATACTATATACATACTTATTTAAGCAATCAGTTAATTAATTTCTCTAGTTGTATTTCTAGTTTAAACTATACTACCTAATACTACCTTAGCCACAGCTCACAGCTGTAGCCTTCCTTGCCGACTGCTGCTGCCCATTGGCAGCAGCTGCACCTGCTGCAGTACATGTGACTGCAATTAGTGGCAGCAGCCCCTTCCCCCTTGATCCTTGCTTCAAGCCATTCTACTTCCTAGCTAACTAGTTCAATCACTAAGAGGCTTTAATGTGCGATAGGTAGGGCAACTAACCAAACGCACTGCCTGAAAGCCTATTAGCAGCTCCCAGCCATCACCCATCTAGTCTACTGTTGCTACCTAGGCAACAGCCTTGCTCATTTGCATACTATCATGCTTCATCAACTGCAGTAACTAAACAAAAGGGCAGGGACTTAACTGACTTCTCTTACTTTTAATCCCAAGCATGCAAGAGTTTTTTTTTTCTGCGTGTTGTGGCAGTCACTGCTGTCATAGACAGCAGTTCATAGGCCTTTCCTAGCTCTATCTTTGTTATAACTAGAAATCTTGCAACCAAAGTTAATCTTGGTCCCCACTTTGCTACCTCATCCAAAAGCCTATTATCTTAATAACTAAAACTAATAGGAAACCAAAGGAGACAAGTGCCAAAAATTTTTATGCCTGCCGCTGCCATTAGGCAGCAGCCCTGCCTCCTCTATACTATTTTCTAAAAGAGAGCAGTCCAAAAAGTTATAAAACTTTTGAATAAAAACTTGGGTTCTATACGAATTATGTCTAGCACATACAAGTATGTTTAGAATTTATAACACTATCATGACTGTCTTAATAGACTGCCCAAAACAGTGCTTGACATTCTAATTTTACTAATTCTTTATTTTAACTTGAGATTGAAATTTTTTTCATTTTAAGAGGTTTAACTTGCTAATTATCGATACATGCTATACATGAGTAAATTTCTAGCCTTGTTTGTGCCTACTACTTGACTTTTAATTAAGGCAGTCCACTTGGGATTTTCATCGAGCAGGTGGTGTGCACAGTCCATAATCACTGGTGTCATAGCTATTTGCTTGCTCTATAACTACATTAGATCACCTTATAACACCACATCCAACCTATCTCCTTGTGCCTAAGCCAAGCATTCACAAAATTTAACAAGAGTTGGCAGGACAGTCATCATAATAACAGCCATAGCACAACAGTCACTTATAGCAGTAGCATGGCTCAAGAATGGAAAACAGTCCTTCAAATTCTTAACACAAGTGCTGTTACATAATGTACTTGCTATATACTATACGTTAATGATTTAAAGAGCCTATATAAAAGACTTCTATTTTTGATTTAAAACAGCATCCCATGGGCCTTAAATTAATACAAGGTAGCATAAGTTGCTTGGAGTTATAGATATCATGTTATTGTGTACTTACCGTGTTAGAAACAAATGATAGTCATTACTTAGTCAAGCCTTTCATAACAGTTAGCATAGCTCACCATTTCACCCTTTTTACTTTATTTTGCTCAAGTGTTACACCAATACATGTTATACATAGGCATAAAGTGTATTTGAAGCATAGCTACATTTTATGTTAGAATTTAACCACCATTTTGGACTCCCTTCCTAGCCATACTATTTTTGGCATTATAACAGTCTTAGACAAGCAATTTAGGCAAGGTTTATTACACCAAATGGTAGAAAGCACTAATACATATGCCTTTCTCACACATGTATCTTTTATCTACCATCTTTTCATGTTTTAAAGCATCTAAGTCGAGGTCTTTATGGTTTAGGCTAACACAGCCCTCTTTGGTATTTAACTTCAAAACAAACATGGTTTACCGACATGCTTACAAAGATAACATAAGTGTGCAACATAGAAGCTTATACTATCTCTTTTATATAGCATTTAATATGCATAGTGTATGATTGGATGACATGGAATAGTTTATACTAATTTAGTCATTATCAAAACCTCTAGCCTGGCATACAAAATCCTTAAAACAGTGGCTCAATCATAGTTAAATGCTTAGTTCATATATGGACTGGTATACAATCAGTTATAACATCTTATGTTCATGCAAAAATTGCCCTCTTAGCACCTTTGTATCTTTAAGACTTCAATATATAATATTGATATAGAATTAGGCTTGACTGCACTCCCTTTTTAAGACAGTTGTTATCAACAGTTCTCACAAGTATTTTATCAAACACATAAAGTGTAGTTTATATATACTTATACCTAATACACAAATCTTAGCTTAGTGATCACAGCCTTATGGCTTAAATAATAACAAACATAATGTGCTACATTATAGTTCCAAATCACAACAGTACACATAACATAACAATTAGCACAACTGTCCCTTATGTCTATTCTAGGCCATTCGGCCATAACAGAGCACAAGTGACACGAAAATGGACTGAAAAGAGAATAGAAAAAGTACCTTAATAGCTTAGAGGTTGCAATTGATTTCTGCTCAATTCCTTTTTCTCCTTCTCCAGCAGAATTCTTCTACTCTCACTCCCAGTCGGCTCTCTTTTTCCTTCTTTACTGTGCTAGAGTTTTGGGAAGTCAATTAAGGTCTTGAAGTTATATAGTTGAGCCCTCCTTCTCCCGATCATACTACATTGGCCCCTATCCGGCCCCTACTCAGTCTCTCTATCAGTTGCGTGTAATCATTACTAGCCTATTTTCTTTGGCTTCTTCCAGCCACCCTAGCTCACCTACTACACCTTATCTTTTGCACCCTAACATGTTATTTGTCTGCTAACCAACTGTTAATTAACTAATCTGTTTAACTAGAACCAACTTAGAACCCATACACTTGCTACCTAACTGAATATTTCAGATATGCCAATGCTTTTCTCGTTTAGTTTGAAGCAGTTAACTTTGCTATACACCACTGGGTTTTCAGGATTGGATTGGGTAATAGTTTTGATAAATAACTAATTTGGGCTTACACCAATCTTTTCTGGTTATCAATTGTAGCAGCCGAAATGGGCTTTTAAAAATTAGGCTAGAACTGGCCCCCTTTTATAATATCTTCTTACAGACCCAACCCATCTCCTAATTAATTGAAAGAGACTTGCAAGCATACATGGCAAAAATTTATTATGGCCCAATATTTAATATGGACACTTGCACATTAATATGTAAATTTATCTACCACACTTATTTAGGCTAGCATATTTAATTAGCACACATTATTAAAAATAATGGTTCCATGTAATTTAATTAACCTATTTGAGTACTCATCATTTTCCTTCTTTACTACCAAATAATACTGTTGAATGAAATCAATTATATTATAATATAATTATTTCATTAGCCACATGGTAGTTTCATGCCGAGAGTATATCATAACTAAGCCATGTTGGCTTTCCTTTTCATTTTGATATCAAAATATCTTTTTAATAATGTATACTATTCTTCTCTTCCTTTAAATAAATTGCCCCTACAATTTCTAAATATATAATACCAATATATTTATTAAGCATAAGCATCACATATTGCATAGTTCATACCCACTTATGCAATATAATATCATACAACATATTATCAAATAAGAATTTTATTTATTAAATTCTTATTTTAATATTACCCAAAATTTGGGTTATCACATTCTTTTCCCCTTATAAGGATTCCGTCCCCGGAATCACAATACCGAATCATTCTTAATCGGTTTAGATCTTATTCTTTCTCGTAACCTTATCGTTGAATTATTTCAACATACCATTTTCTTAGATTTTTAAAATAAATCATCTATTTTCACTCTAGGTTTTAAACTTTAATCTTTAATTTAATCATTTAAGATCTTCTAAATTTTCAGGTTTTCACAATAGCAATGCTTAAAATTACGATTTCATATAATGTTATGTGATTTTTTTCTATAAAACTAACGTCATATAGTATTAGTTATTAAAAATTGATAGAAAGATTAATTGAATTAATAAAAATACATATTCTTCAACCTCAAGTTATAATGAACAATGATAAGTAGGTTTTATGCCTACTTATCGGATACTAACTCACTATACTTGTTGCTTAAATTCATTAGTTTATGTTACTTTTAATGCATTTCTTTCTCCTCTTTATAGGTTTTATGTTCGAGAGCTCACTCGGTGGCATTTAAGTCAAGTGGAAGACAAATTGTCACGACATAATTGGAACATGGTGCATGGGAGAAAAAGAAGTTTGAGCATAATGGAAAGGGGAACAAGGGATGTAATAATGCACGTGCATCAGAAGCACACCAGAACAACATAATGTAGTAGAGCGCAGCTGTGCCTGGAATGTAAAGGAAACCAGAGCAGCTGCGCCCAAGCCTTCCTGTCGATGCCCTGGGGTACAGCTGCGCCCAAACAAAGCACAAATCTGGTGCAGCTGTGCTAGTCTCTGAAGATTAAAATGCTGAATTTCCACTTAAACATCCAATCGAAATATATCTTGAAGAGGGGGTCATTTCAAGTTAGGGTATAGATATAGGTCGTTTTTATGTCCTCTTCGAGAGATATAAAGCACAGAGAGAACTTAATCCATATTCATCTCCGTATTTTGGACCTCTCTTGCTTTCTATTACATTTTCTCTAGATTAGCTTAGATTAGGGCTAAATTTAGGAACATTGAATCTTGGATTCAACATTATATGCTCAGATTAGAGAAGGAGATCAGATTTGAACTTCTTACTCATTAATATCTCTTTCTTTTTATTTTAGCTTCCAATTTATGAACAATCTTTGATGATGGATTTTTCTTTATTTATGAACTAATTCCCATTAGGGGGTTATAATGAATCTTAATGTCTATTTCAATTTACTGCACTTCTTTGTGAGTTTCAATTGATTATGTATGGATTGCCTAATGTGGTTTGTTTTTCATTGCTTAATTGCTTGATCACCAATTACCAGGATAATTCACATGAAATTGAGAAATGAATTGTGAGTTTAGATCTGACCATATTAGCTTGTGTTTATGATTCTATATGACGTTAGATTCCATAATTCGTGCTTAGGATAGAGATATATCGAAGCACCACTCGTAGTCAATTGAGAACTTGAGCTTCAACCTGCTTTGATTGTAATTTACATAGAAATAGTGTATTAGTCAATTTTGGTGTTTGCATTTATTCTATCTATTTGTGGATTGAATATGATATGGTTATGGTATATCGAGAGATGGCCATATCTTACTTTTGTGTTCTTAGCTAGCAATTCAAAATAATCAATTAAGCTTACAGGAAGTGTAGTAATTTGGATAACGCATTAGGTGAAGTTATAAACCCATATCTTCCTTATTTGGCCATCTCATTTGTTAGTTAGTTGTCTTATTACACTTAACATATTTAGATAAACAGAAATTGTTCATCTGTTTAAGTAGACCGAGATAATTACAAAATTGATGCATGTTAGTTAAAATACAATTCAGTTTCCTCGTGGGAGCGATACTCTACATACAATATATTATTTGTTAACCATGTGCACTTGCGTATGTGAGTTGTTTTGATTAACACCCAAACAAGCCAACAAGTTTTTGGCGCCGTTGCCTTATGTGATTGATTTTATTACTTGCGTCATCAGTATAAATTAGATTGGTCTCAGTTAAACAAATCTTTTTTGTCTCATTTCTGTTTATATTTTTCTTTTATTTCAGGTGTTTGTGAATAGGGTATGCAAACTCGGTCTAAGAAGCCTAATCTTTTACCTTACAAGGAGAAAATTAGTAGAAGGGCTCGACGATTGAGTAAGGATACTATAGACATTCAAAAAGAAGTTGGAACATCAGTAATCATGGAGATAAAAGAGGAAAAGGAATTGAGAGACTATGCAACACCGCAGATAAATGAATTGCAAACAAGCATTAATAGGTCAGCAATACAGCCAATTCCTTTGAGATTAAACCGAGAACAATTCAAATGGTACAAAACTTGGTGCAATTTGGGGGAATGGCTAATGATGACCCAAATGAACATTTGATGAGCTTTTTGGAGATTTGTAATACTTTCAGGTTCAATGGAGTATCGAACGATGCGGTGAGACTGAGACTCTTTCCATTCACATTGTGAGATAAAGCAAAGAGTTGGCTTCACTCATTGTCACTGGGTCCATTACGACTTGGCAAGGCTTAGCACATAAATTTTTGGCAAAATTCTTCCCCCTGCAAAGACTGCCAAGATAAGAAATGACATTTCTACATTTGAGCAACAACATGGAGAGTCATTATACAAAGCGTGGAAGAGATACAAAGAGTTCCTAAGGAGATGCCCTCACCATGGTTTACCCCAATGGATGAAAATTAATACATTTTACATCAGATTGGGTAGTCACACTAGAACTAGCATTGATGCAGCTTCAAGAGGTGCATTAATGCTAAAGAATTATGAAGAGGCTTATGAGTTAATAGAAACCATGGCTACAAACAACTACCAATGGCCAACAGCTAGACTGAATCAGTAGAAAACGGCTAGGATATTAGAAGTGGATGCTATCTCAGCTCTAGAAGCTCAGCTGTCGGCTATGTCCAAGAAGATTGATTCCATTATAGAGTCATAAGTTCAACAACTAGCTTATGTTTGTGAGCTATGTGTGGAAGCACATCCTACCAAGCAATGTGCCATCAATCCAGAAGCTGTGCAATTTGTGGGCAGTTACCTAAGACCACCAAATCCATACTCAAACATATAAAATCCTGGGACTAGAAACCATCCTAACTTTTCATGGAGCAACAATCAAAATTATCATCAAGCTTATCCCTCGAGATTCCAAAACTAACAACAACAACATGCAACATTACCTTCAAAATTTGAAAGAAATCCTAAATTGGAAGAGCTTTTGGCAAAATACATGGCTAACAATGATGTTATGCAAAAGAGCCAAGTGGCGACCATCAAAAAATTGGAGAATCAAGTGGGTCAAATGGCTAACTTGTTGATAAATAGATCACAAGGTTCTCTTCCCAGCAATACAGAGGCCAACCCAAGGAGAGAAGGAAAAAAATAGTGCCAAGCTATCCAACTTAAAAGTGGAAAACAAGTTCTGGCAGACAGCGCAATAGCTCCAGATTTACAAAGGGACACGGTGTAGCTGCGCCCAACCTCAGTCACAGAAAATGAAATTTTGAGGAAGGAAAAGAATGGTAAGGCAGAGGATGAATTAGAAAAGGAAAAACAACAGAGAAAACCCATGTCAATCCACCAAGAGTCTATCCTCCGGTTCCATATCCATAGAGACTCCAAAAGTAGAAATTGGATAATCAGTTTTCTAAGTTCCTCGAGGTATTCAAGAAGTTGCAGATTAACATACCTTTTGCAAAAGCTTTAGAATAGATGCCAAGCTATGAAAAAATTATGAAAGGTATTCTGTCAAGGAAGTTGAAATTAGAAGATTTTGAAACAATGACTTTGACTAAAGAATGCAGTGCAGTGTTACAAAGAAAGCTACCTCCAAAACTGAAGGATCCTGGCAGTTTTACCGTACCTTATACTATCGGAAGCTTGTCTTTTAGCAAGTGTTTGTGCGACTTGGGTGCTAGCATCAATCTTATGCCATTATCAGTCTATACATAGTTGGGTCTGCTGGCTCCAAAGCCAACAAACATATCTCTTCTGCTTGCTGATAAATCTGTTACCTGTCCTAGAGGGATTATGGAGGACATTCTTGTGAAAGTAGATAAGTTCATCTTCCCAGCCGATTTCATCATCCAAGACTATGAGGAAGGGACAAAAATATTCCCATTATTCTTGGAGGCTCTTTCTAGCCACTGGGAGGACTCTCATAGATGTTCAGAAGGGAGAGCTGACTATGCGGGTCCAGGACTACGAGGTTACATTCAATGTATTTAAGGCAATGAAATTCCGTTCAGACGAAGAAGAATGTTCTCGAGTGGATGTGTTTGAACAGGTTGTGAATGATGAGCTTCTAAAAGCTGTGAATAAAGACCAGATGGAGACTACACTAATGAGGGACACTAACATGGATGAGCCAGAATGAACTGAGTATTTTTAGCTGTTAGATGCATTACCAAGGATGAGTAAATTTAAGGTACCTTATGAGCCATGAGAGAATTCAGATAAGTCTTCAGACCGTTTGAGATCGTCATTGGAAATACCTCATACACTTGAGCTGAAACCACTTCCTTCACATCTCAGATATGCATACTTGGGAGAATCAAATACTTTACATGTCATTATTGCATCTACAGTAACCATATTTTAGAAAAGTAAGTTGATTAGAGTCCTACAAGAGTTAAAAAGTGCTATTAGATGGACTATTGCTGATATCAAGGGAATTAGCCCTTCTTTCTGCATGCATAAAATTTTGATGGAAGATGATAACAAACCTATAGTGGAACAACAGAGGAGGCTTAACCCAATCATGAAAGAGGTTGTCAAAAAGGAGATTTTAAAATGGTTGGACGCATGAATTATATACCACATCTCCGATAGCTCATGAGTCAGTCCAGTTCAATGCATACTGAAGAAAGGGGGAATGACCGTGGTAGCAAATGAGACCAACGAGCTGATACCTACTAGAACTATAACTGGATGGAGAGTGTGTATGGATTATTGTAAGCTCAACACGGCAACAAGAAAAGATCACTTCCCTCTCCCATTTATTGATCAGATGCTAGATAATATTGACAGGTCATGAATATTATTGTCTTCTAGATGGGTACTCAAGGTATAATCAGATAGTCATTACTCCTGAAGATCAAGAAAAGACAACATTCACTTGCCCTTACAGTACATTTTCTTTGAAAAGAATGTCATTTGGTCTATGCAATGCACCGACGACTTTTCAACAATGCATGATGGCCATCTTTTCCGATATGGTGGAAAAAAATGTAGAGGTCTTCATGGATGATTTCTCAGTTTTTGGGGATTCTTTTGATAGCTGCTTGGAAAACTTGATCATAGTGTTAAAACGTTGTATTGAAACAAAATTAGTACTTAACTGGGAAAAGTGCCATTTTATGGTACAAGAAGGGATCATTCTAGGACACGAAGTTTCAGGAAAGGGGTTGGAGGTTGACAAAGCAAAATTGGAAACGATAGAAAGTTTGCCACCGCTTACATCAGTGAAGGGTGTACGCAGTTTCCTTGGACATGCTGGTTTCTACCGCCGATTTATAAATGACTTCTCAAAGATTACAAAACCTTTATGCAATTTATTGGAGAAAGATGTACCTTTTAAATTTGATAAGGATTGTTTGGCAACATTTGAGCATCTAAAGAAGAAATTGACAACAACACCAGTCATAGTGGCACCAAATTAGTCCTTACCGTTTGAATTGATGTGTGATGCGAGTGACTACACAATAGGGGTTGTTTTGGGGCAGGGCAAGGAAAAGATATTTCATGCTATCTACTATGCTAGCAAGACCTTAACGGATGTGCAGCTCAACTACACAACTATTGAGAAAGAGTTATTTACAGTGGTCTATGCATTCGACAAATTTCATTCAAACTTGATTGGGACAAAAGTGGTGGTGTATATAGACCATTCTGCCATACGGTATTTGATTTCCAAGAAGGATGCCAAACCCCGACTGATTAGATGGATTTTACTTCTTCAAGACTTTAATTTGGAAATTAGAGATAGAAAGGGGACTGAGAATTAGGTGGCTGACCATCTCTCGAGATTGGAAAATTCAAAACAAGATAAGAAGTATAAGGCAGTGATCAACGAGAACTTCCCTAACGAACAACTGTTGGCAATGGCTGCAGAAATTCCATGGTTCGCCGACTTTATCAATTATTTAGTAAGTAATGTACTTCCCCCAAACTTGATTAGTCAACAAAAGAAGAGATTTTTGCATGAAGTTAAGAGATACATGTGGGATGCGCCATTCTTGTTTAGGTAGTGCACAGATAGTGTGATTCGTATATGCATCCCATATAGTGAAACAAATAGCATTTTGCCTGCATGCCACTCTTCGCTATATGGAGGTCATTATGGAACTGAAAGGACAACTGCCAAAGTACTACAATTAAGGTTTTATGGGCCTACATTATTCAAGGATGCCCATCAGTTTGTCAAAAGTTTTGATAGATGCCAAAGAGTTGGAAACATCTCCAAGAAGAATGAAATGACACTAAACATGATATTGGAGGTAGAAATTTTTGATGTTTGGGGGATCGATTTCATGGGACCATTTCCGTCGTCATGCAACAATTTGTACATCTTGTTGGCGGTAGATTATGTCTCAAAGTGGGTTGAGGCATTGTCATTACCAAAGAATGACTCCAGGGTAGTCTTGAAGTTTTCGCAGAAACACATATTCACGACCGCGTGAAATTATCAGTGATGAAAGGAGTCATTTCTGCAATAGACATTTCACGGCTCTCTTGGCGAAATATGAGGTATATCATAGAATTGCCACATCATATCATCCCCAAACAAATGGCTAAGCCGAATTGTCTAACAAAGAAGTCAAACAAATCTTGGAGAAAATTGTCAACCCCACTCGAAAAGATTGGTCTCTAAAGCTTGATGATGCAGTTTGGGCTTATAGGATAGCTTATAAGACATCTATTGGGATGCCTCCATATCAGTTGGTCTATGGCAAAGCTTGCCATCTTCCCATTGAGTTAGAACACAAAGCATTCAGGGCCATTCGAAAGTTAAACTTTGATCTCAAAGGCGCAAGGGAGAAGAGACTTATTCAACAAAAAGAATTTGATGAATTTAGATTACAAACATATAATAATTCAAAAATATTTAACGAAAAGGTGAAAAGATGGCATGATCAGAAAAATATGGACAGAAAGTTTGAGCCAGGGCAATCAGTTCTATTGTTTAACTCAAGACTACGAATTTTCCCGGGAAATCTCAAATCTAGATGGTTAGGCCCATTCTTGGTGAATATGGTATACCCTCACGGCGCAGTGGAAATAGTAGGCAAAGATCCGGACAATCCGTTCAAAGTCAACGAACAACGTTTGAAACATTATTGGGGAGGCGAGATTGATCGCCAAAAGTCCTCAATGACTCTTACGACTCCATGATCAACCCCGTGACAGTTGAGTTAGTCGACTATAAATCAAGCGCTCGATGGGAGGTACCCCATTCAATCTCTCTCTCCCTTTTTTAATTCTCATTACAAACTCAATCACTTCTCCATCATGTTTAATTCTTGTTTGATGTTTGAAATTCCTTTCTCCCATGTTTAATTCTTGGCATGTTGATTGATAGTTCATTTTTGATATAACTAAATAGATTTGTACAGTTCATTTTTGATTAGAATGAAGTAAGTTAGTAGTTCATTTTTGATAGAGTTAAGTAAATTTTGATAGCTCATTTTTGGTTCCTTTTGTTCAGGTATACTTTATGTGGTTGCAATGGGCAAATCAGAATAGTAGCAAACTCAAAGTTGTCTAGGTACAGGGCAGTGCAGCTGCGCCCTATTTGCACTACCAGGGAGCGCAGTTGCGCTCGTCAACAAGTCTAGGCAGAAAGACCAGGCAGCGCAGCTGTGCCCATTTCCAAGCCAAATCCAGCGCAGCTGTGCTCGATCAATTTTTTTTTAAAATAGAATCTGTTAGACTAAATTAAAACACTAAAATCCTATTCTGATACAGCTTCAGGCATCCTCTCTCAACATAGAACTGAGAATAACTTTACTACTCTCCTTCTACCTCACCTCCAATCCAATCCAATTGGCTACAAAAGTGGAATCTCATATTCCCTCCCCCCTATATCAAACCTAATTTCTTCCCCTCAATTCTTCATATTAGAAACACAGTGAGAAAATGGGAGAAATTGAAATTGAACACCAAGTATTTGATCAAATGGTTGAATGAGTTTGGGAGTATTTTAACATAAGTTTGGGGGTTGATTATCATCAATAAACTCAATTGCAAGCCCTAGCAACCAAATCACAACATAGAAGAGATCATTTGAGGATTTGCATAACAGCTATTTTATAAAAGTTCTGAGAGATACCAGGGGTTAACATTGATCAGTTTGGGGGTACCTTGTATCATTTCAACCATATCAAGATATAATCTCAGCTCAAATATATCATCATGCCGGAGCGAGCCCGAACACCTCAGCTGTGATGCCCCCAAAATAGGTCCAATCCATCCAACCTATTTTGAGTCGCCAAATACATGGTACAGAAAACAATTACAACTTTATTACTACAATTGTCGTGCAAAATACAACGACTCATATATTGTGAATTTTGATACAAATATATACCAACTGTGACTCTCATCCCAACCTTGGATAGCACGTCATAATGGCACCTTACATAAAGGTACAGTCAATAACTGTTTTAGAAATTAAAATCTTCAGAAAGTGCTCAAGGAAACCTTCGTATATGAGAGGTCATGCGTCTAGGTTATGATAGATATCATATGTCCACAGAATTATCCTTGGTTGACCCAGTAGACCCCAAAAAAAATGAGAAGATTACTATCATATTCTTTCCAATGGTGAGTCTTCTCTTGACATATCATTATCTCCACTGTCTCTAATTGAGAATTATACTTCATCCAAAAACCAAGATTATATAGGTAGTGCTCGTAGATATACTTAGCAAGTGGATATGCAGAACCCTGTCTTATGATGACACGAGATTGTATGTCATTAGACATCTCGTATGATAGTGGCAAATCACCCTTCCAAAGTTGGGTTCGCCTCACCCTATATGATTCACCAAATATAACTACTAAATGATGTATAAAATATAACACACTATTTCAAAGTTCGAAATAAAATTATTTCCATACTATTTAGGGAGAACCTTCACAGCTAGAGACCACCGTTCTATTTTCCTGTTACCCCCGCTCGACCCAGCTACACTCTTATTATCTGAAAGGAATTGTGAAGAAAAAGGGTGAGTACAAATAGCCCAGTAAAGAATATCATTACTAAAGATAATTAAATTATCAATAGCATTCGTCAATAATAAATCAGAGATTTAGAACATATGGTAGATGATAAAACTTTTCAACCATAGTTGCAGCGGAACAAGTAATCCATTAGAAGAGTCAAATAGACCATAAAGTCTATTATCTTCTCCACGTTAAAAGTCCACCAATAATGTCTTATCCCTGTAACATCAATCAACAGTTCCGATCCAGAATCATGTGAATAACTCATAATCATAATTGTAGTTCTAAATTCCTCTTCTCATTCAAGACGAAGATAATTTTCATCACCTGTCTTTACTTGAAACATTAAAGATCATGATTATACCCAATCACAGTTTCTGTTCATAATCATACTAATAAGTTCATCTTTTCATTACGGCCAACGATATTCATTAACATGTCATCTTTGCACTACAGGCCAAAGATATTCAACAACATGTCATCTTTGCACTACATGTCAAAGATATTCAACAACAGATCATCTTTGCACTACGATCCAATGATGACTTTTATCACAATATAAGCATGAGGATCATGACAAGGATATAAAGAATCAATCACATGAGATAAAAGATAAACTTTAAAGACTTTAACCACTTAATTTATCCAAATTGTCAACATGATACTGCTTTGTGGAGTAAAATTCAAGAATAATATTATATCAAAATGATTTGAACAGAAAATAATATTTTCACAAAGATAATAACATTATTCATTATATTATAAACTCCATTTAATATTATTCACTATATAATAACATTAAATTTATTTACTAATATTATTAATTATCATATAATATTTTAAATCAATGATTTCATAACGCCTTAATCCAAATATTATAAATCACTTAATAATCTCATAATTTAATATTATCAATATTACAATAATATTTTAATCATTTCTTAAACTTATAAACAATTTATTTTAATTGTTTACACTTTACTAATTAATACATTTAATCATCCTAAAATGCCAAATTCATAATATTTCATCACCAATAACCAAAACCCTCATAAAAAATCTGCATATACCTTATATAGGACTCTCAAGCCATAAATCCTATTTTTCAATTTTCTTACTTCACATAACATATTTAATTCATTTACTCATAACTAGTCTATTTTCATAAAAAATACCAAATCAGTCCCAAAATTTTTTTTTCTTCTGGAATTTAGCAGAATATAGTCCCATATTGAACATATATTTTTTTTTCAAAATTTTTAAAATTTATTTACTATTTTTCATATGGCCAAAACTACTGAATATTTAGACATTTATCATAAAATGTACTTTTATCTAAAAATTCCGAAATTCACAGAGTATACTGCTGTTCTACACATGTACTCTCAATAAAAATTTTAAAAATTTTGGAGTTAACCACAAGGAGTTATAAGGGTTTACTTTTAAAATAATCTTTTTTCATAAAATTCATAACTCCTAATCTATACATCCAAAAATAGCTATTTTTGGACACAATCTATAAAACTCATCAAATTATCATTTCAAATTTTTTTAGAATTCTTGAGAGTTAGAAAAATTACGAAACTGAAAAATATAATAATCTTTACAATCCCTTATCTCAAAAAAGCAATACTTTTGACTGGAATATCGGATGAAAAATCGAAGGAAGCTTGTACCGAATAACAACTCTCAAAATATCTAAATACTCACTAAAATACGCTCGACAATATAGAAAGAAAGAAAACTTGTTTCTGGTGTGATTTTCAATTCTAACTTAAACGCCTATTTATAGGAAAATGCTAGAACGCCAAAGGAGACTAAATAATAAAATATTATTATTAATTTCCTTTCTTCTTACACACCAACCAAGTTGCCAACCAAGACCAGTCAATTCTGAAAAATTAGCAGTCCACATGTTTTAAAACAAAAGTGGGTCCCACCCAATTTTAATAAAAATTATTTTATTTTTTGAAACTTCAGTAATTCATAAAAAATAGTCTGTTTATCAGAAAAATATGAATTTTATGTCCATTCCACACGAAATCGAATTTTCTACAACTTTGTAGCTTTAAGTTTTTCTAAATTCCAGACAAAAAATATCCGAAACCCAAAAACGGATGATTTTCAACACTTCTTAAAATTCATAACAAATCATCCGTTAATTTTTAACGGTTCAAAATTTGTGGACATATAATCAACTTATTATGTATAACATATCCAAAAATCACAACGATCCAATGGTCGGATTAAAATTATAACTCACACAATAGAGCTTTAAGAACACTGATTTGATTTTTAATACCTCCATTTCGACAAAATATAGATAAAACCCCTCAACACTAATTCCTTCATTTATAACCACATAAATAAATTCATCATTTATATCCACATCAAATAAATATTTTCTTATCACATAAATTAATAATTAATTATTCACAAATAATATTACAGAATCACAATTATGACAACCAGGCCGTTCCCAGGAAAGATAGGGCTTTTCAATAATGATTTCTTCTTATTGGCGCGTAATTAGATGACCAAACCTCTTCTTAGATAGAACTTTCTAGACATTGTCAATAATGCTATCTAATAATATTATTCAAATAATATGAATTATTGATCTGATAACGGAAAATACTGTGTAGTGACAGTTATTGAAACAACAATAATATAAAATATCAACGTAGCAATTATTGAATCAATAAAATAAAATATTGAACAGTAATTACTGTAACAATTATTGAGTAGTGCCTTCTTACGTAAGAATCAATAATTCAAAAATACTGTGCAATACCGTGTGCTACTGTGCAACCACGCGTATTATTGTATTTTAACCACCAGGTATTCCAACAGTGTTAACGGTAATAATTACGCCGTTATTTATAAAAACTCAAACTTATCGTTTTCTTCATCCGACAGTTCTACTCATTCTTTTATTTCTCCTACTTGTGCTCAATGTTTGAACTTGACCCCTGAGAAATTAGACTTTGATTTATCTGTTGAAATTCCGTTAGGAGAAACTTTCGTTACATCCACGGTTTATATATCTTGCTTGATTCAAGTTGGGACCATCACATTACCTGTTGATCTTATTTCTTTGAAAATACTTGCATTTGATGTGATTTTAGAGATTGATTGGTTAACCACTCATCATGCCAAAATTGATTATTTTCGTAAGGTTGCTAGTTTTTATATTCCTAACCAACCTGTTATACGAATTCAAGCAACCAAACCACTAAAGTCAATCACTATCATATCAAGCCATAAAGCCATTCGTTTATTGAAAAACGGATGTCAAGCTTTCTTAGCCCATGTCATGGACTTGAACAAAAATACGTCAGATTTGAATAATATTTTTGTTGTTAGTGAATTTCCTGACGTATTTTCTGAGGAACTTCCTGGCCTACCCCAGAGCATGCAGTCAATTTTGTATTGACCTTGAACCCGATACAAAACTCATTTTTAAAACCCCATATCGAATGACTCCTATTGAACTTTAGGAGTTAAAAATCCAAATACAGAAGTTGGTACCCGAGCCTCTCGCTGGTGACTTCCATTGTGGAATACACCGAAGCCAGACTCTCCATAGGGGACTCCATATTCGTGTGGTGGTAAACTGATAGGTACCATTGTGACGTTCTATCCAAGATTGAGATATAAGTCACAGTTGAGAGCAACCTAAGTCAGTAATCGAAGTAAGTAGCTTTTTGGGCTTACCTGGTTATTATCAAAGATTTGTGAAAGGATTTTCTCGAATCGCTACTCCGTTAAATCAGCTGACTCAGAAAGACACAAAATTCATATGGAGCGAAGAATGCGAGAAGAGTTTCCAAGAGCTCAAGAGGAGACTCATTTCGGCACCTGTTCTGACAATACCATCTAGTTCGAATGAATTTGTTATCTACAACGATGCTTCGGGCAAAGGGTTAGGATGTGTTCCCATGCAACATGGAAAAGTCATAGCCTATGTCTCGCGACAACTCAAAGAATATGAGAGAAATTATCCTACTCATGATTTGGAGTTGGCAGCAGTCGTTTTCGCGTTGAAGATTTGGAGACACTACCTGTATGGGGAGAAAGTGGAGATTTATACGGATCATAAGAGCCTCAAATATTTCTTCACCCAAAAGGAACTCAACATACGGCAACAACGTTGGCTCGAGCTGTTGAAAAATTACGATCATACCATTCAATACCATCCTAAAAAAGCGAATGTGGTAGCTGACGCATTGAGTAAAGGATCATATGCGGGTACGAGTGCGATGTTGTTAACACAAAGACCCATTTTATATGACTTACAAAGGATGGAGATAGAGTTAAAGGCTCTAAGTACCCACGTGATGATATCAAATATACGAGTAGAACCGACTATAATCCATAAAATTAAAGCTGCTCAAGCTATGGACCTGGAGCTGATGCGTATGAAGAAGAAAGTGCAAGAAGGTGATATTCCAGAAGTAAGAATTGATGAAGAAGGAATACTTTGAGTCAACTCCAGACTTTGCGTTCCTAACGATTTTGACTTGAAGCATAGAATAATGATGGAGGCACACAACACACCGTTTACAATCCATCCTGGGAGTACCAAAATGTATCATGATCTTCGACATATATTTTGGTGGAGCAATATGAAGAGAGATCGCGGAGTTTATCTCGAGGTGTTTAACTTGTCAACATGTAAAGGCAGAGCATCAAGTGCCAAAGGGTCCATTGCAACCACTTGAGATTCCAAAATGGAAGTGAAAACACATTACCATGGATTTCGTTACGGGTCTTCCCATGGTTTCTCAAGGCATATATGCGATTTGGGTTATTATTGATAGATTAACCAAGTTTGCTCATTTCTTGCCGATACGGGAGACTTATTCCCTTAAACGTTTTGCTCGTATGTACGTGAATGAGATTGTGAGGTTGCATGGCATGCCAGTATCCATAGTTTCGGATCGTGACTAAAGATTCACTTCACGATTTTGGGTTAGCTTGCAGAAAGCTATGGGCACAGATTTACGATTTAGTTCGGTATACCATCCTCAAACGGACGGGCAATCAGAAAGGACTATTCAAACTCTTAAAGATCTATTAAGACTTTGTGTCCTAGATTTCAAAGGGAGTTGGGATAAGTACCTCCATTGGTAGAATTCTCCTACAACTACAGTTATCAGGAAAGTATAGGTGTGGCTCCATTCGAAGTATTGTATGGACAAAAGTGTCGCTCTCTAGTATGTTGGGATGAGGTGGGAGAAGCAACGTTGTTGGGACCAGAGTTGGTACGTATGACTATAGAGAAGATCCAAATGATCTGACAACGTATACAAACGGCACAGAATTGACAAAATAGTTATGCGGATCTTCATCAAAAGGACGTGAAATTTAATATTGGGGATCATGTATTGTTACGTGTTGCTCCATGGAAGGAAGTTACAAGATTTGAGAAGAGAGAAAAGCTCAATCCACGATTTGTTGGTCCATTTGAGATTCTTGACCGAATAAGAAATGTGGCCTAAAGACTTGCATTACCTCAAAGCATGTCTCATGTTCATAATATGTTTCACATATCTGTGCTTCGTAAATATGTGAAGGACCCAAACCACATTATTGAGTTAGAACTAGACGAGATAGCCGAAGATTTAACGTACGAGGAGGTACCTGTCAAGATCTTGGATAGGAAGGAGCATGTCCTACGCACAAAGGTTATACCACAAGTTAAAGTTTTGTGGAGGAACCATGCTATTGAGAAAATGACCTGGGAGTTGGAATCGAAAGTGAAAGCGAGGTACCTTCACCTTTTCAAAACACCAGGTACGTACGTCAATTTCGAGGACGAAATTTTGTAAGGAGGGGAGGTTGTAAGGCCCCAACTTTTTATAAATAAAATTGATTTTTCTCTATTCATTATTTTGTTATAGTAAGGGGTTGATTTGATTAATATGGTTAGTTTTGGGTAAAATGTACAAATTTTATAAAATAAGCAAGTGGTTATAAAATATTCATTGTTGTTGGAGAATATTCGTTTAGTCGTGAATATTCTTACTGTCGGAGAATATTCGTACGATGACGCAGCCATTTATGGGCCCCATAACGAAAAACTGTTGGATGAAGAAAACGACAAGTATGAGTTTTTTTTATAAATAACGGCGTAGTTATTACCGTTAACACTGTTGGAATACCCCAGTGGTTAAAGTACAGTAATACGCGTGGTTGCACAGTAGCACACCGTATTGCACAGTATTTTTAGATTATTGATTCTTACGTAAGAAGGCACTACTCAATAATTGCTACAGTAATTACTGTTCAATATTTTATTTTATTGATTTAATAATTGCTACGTTAATATTTTGTATTATTGTTGTTTCAATAATTATTACTGCACAGTATTACCCATTATTAGATTAATAATTCATATTATTTGAATAATATTATTAGATAGCATTATTGGCAATGTCTAAGGAAGTTATGTCTAAGAAAGGGGTTTGGTCACCTATTTGCGCGCTAGTAAGGAGAAATCCTTATCGAAAACCCCCCTCTTTTTTGGGAACGACCTGGTTGTCATTATTGTGATTCTGTAATATTATTTTTGAATAATTAATTATTGATTTATATGATAAGAAAATATTTATTTTATGTGGATATAAATGAAAGAATTAATGCTGAGGTATTTTATCAGTATTTTGTCAGAATGGAGGTATTAAAAATCGTTTGTATGCGGATTTCGGTCATTTTATGATTGGAATTTGGAAAAACTTTCTTCTACAAATTTGTAGAAAATTAAATTTCCTATGGAATGGACATAAAATTCATATTTTTTTGATAAAAGGGCTATTTATTATGAATTATTAAAATTTTGAAAATAAATATTTTTAATTAAAAATATGGGTGGGCCCCACTTTTGTATTTTGTGGAAAAATGCTGAATTTGGTGAACCCCACTAGTGGTATGTTGAATTTGGTCAAGAAGAGTAGGAAAATTTTAAAGAATATTAATATTTTATTATTTTAGTCTGCTTTGACGTTCTTACATTTTTCTATAAATAGGGTGCTTAGTTAGAATTGAAAATCACACCAGAATCTGAAGTTTTCTCTCTTTATAATATCGAGCATATTTTTGTGAGTATTTGGACAAGTTTCCTTCAGCATTATATCCTATATTTCAGCCAGAAGTACTATTCTTTTGAGGTAAGGGATGCTATTTTCTTCATAAATGATGTTATTTATTTTAATATCATTATACCAAAATATTGGTATAAATTTTATTATGAAATTTTTATCTTTTTATGTCGAGGTTACTATTCATATAGACGATACTATTCACGTATACGACACTATTCACGAATATGGTACTATTCACAAAGTATAATTTCTTTTTTATAAAATTTCTACCTTTTCGTGTCGGGGTTACTATTCACGTATACGGCACTATTCACGTATATGACACTATTCACGAATACGGCTATTCACAAAAAAAATAAAATTTTCTCTTCTTTGTCCAAGATATCTATTTTAGTTACTATCTTTGATTGTATCCATGTTTTGATCTTCATTCTTGAATTTTGTTCTACAATTGATTATTATGGAGTATTTTGAACTTGGATAAATCAAAGTACGAATCCCTAACCTTTGTCCTTTTATCTCACTGGATTCGTTTTCTTTAAGATATTTTTCATCATCCTCAGTCTTAAATAGTGATACTTGATGAATATATTTGACTTGTAGTGTAAAGATGAATGATTACCTGATGAATATCTTTGGCCCGTAGTGCAAAGATGGACAGGTGTTGAGATGAACATGACTAACTGGTGATACAAATGAATATCTTTGGCCCGTAGTGCAAAGATGAATATTTGGTTCAAGATGTATATTGATTGATGTTACAGGGATAAAATATTGATGATGAACTTTTAAATCATAGAAGATAGTAGATTTCATTCTCTACTTAACTCTTCTAATGAATTGTTATTTTCGCTACGAATATTGATCTAAAACTTGTTTTATATTATATTTTATCTGATGTATTGAAGGCTAACGATAATTTTTTCTACATTATCTTAGTCATAATATTCTTTACTGGGCTAGTTAAGTTCACCCTTTTCCTTTTTGTTCCATTTTTCTTCTCAGAAGACGAGAATATAGCGGGAACTAGTCGGGGTGTAGAGTGATGGGTCCAGACAGTTGTTTTGGCGGTCCTCACTATTTTGTAAAATAGTGTATCAATAAGTGTAATGAGAACTTATTTGAGTTTGGATATTGTCTAGAAGACAATATTTGTATTTAAACTCACAGCATATATGTTGTTGTATTTTGCACGATAATTGTAATAATGAATTTGTAGTTATTTTCTGTACCATATATTTGGCGACTCAAAATGGGTTGTGTGGACCTATTTTGGGGGCGTCACAGTAAATGATGTTATTTTTGTTCAATATTCGTAAGAAATAATAATTTCTTCCATACTATGTAGTATGTAAGTAATATTATTTCGTTTCAAATTCTGAATTCCACACTCATTTTGTTAAGTATTGCTTCTATACTCCTTGAAATTAGTAGAACATCCTTCAAATTTGCGCTTCATTTAGTATCGTTTTACAAGGATATTTTTCTGAACATTCTTGTTAAAATTTTAAGCTTTTCATGTCGGAGTACTATTCATACATACAACACTATTCACGAAGTACTATTCACGGGATATTATTTATGGGATACTATTCACTCGGGTACTATTCACTACGAAAAATTGATTCTTTTCTGTCCAAATTATTTTTGATACGTGAATATTATTCTTGAATTTTGCTCCACAAAGCAGTTATCATGTTGATAATTTGGACATTTTTAAACTGTGGATAAATTTAAATTTTTTAACATTTATCCTTGATTTCGTTTGATTGATGCTTATATCATTGTCATCATCCTCATGTTTATATTAGGATAAAAGTCATCTTTAGCCTGTAGTGCATAGATGGACTGTTGATTGGTATGATTATGGCCAGGGATTATTCGGTATAATCATGACCTGTAATGTTACAAATGATGTGGTAAAAGTCCTTATTGGCCCGTAGTGCATTGATGGACAGTTGTTGGTATGATCATGACCATGCATTCTCTTCGGCTAAGGGTGCAAAGATGAATTGTTATTTGGCATGATCATGACCATTGATGATAACATAAATATCATTGGCCCGTAGTGCATGGATAATTCGTGGACTAATGAATATCCTTGGCTCGTAGTGCATGGATAATTCAGTGATGTGAATTATTTATTAAGCTAAGTCTCAACGATAAAATTGATGATAAACTTTTAAATCATAAAAGATAGTAGATATCATAATCTACTTGACTCTTCTAATGGATTGTTATTTCCGCTACAGTTTTTGATCTAAAATTAGTTGTCTATTGTATTCTATCAGTTGTTATACTGTTAAAGGCTAACGATAATTTATTCTACATTATCTTAGTCATAATATTCTTTACTGGGTTAGTTGAGCTCACCCTTTTGCTTTCATTGTTCTCTTCAGGAAATGAGAATATAACTAGGACTAGTCAGGAAATGGAGTGATGGTCCAAGATGATTGTTGTAATAGTCCTCACTATTCTATAAGAATAGTGTGATAATAATTGTAATGATGACTTATTTTGAGTTTGGATATTGTCTAGGAGACAATATTTGTATTAAAACTCACAACTTATGTTACACGACAGTTGTATAAATTAAGTTTATATTTGAATTATGTACCATGTATTTGGTGACTCAGAATGGGTGATGTATACCTATTTTGGGGGCGTCACACCTGAAAGTAAGCTAAACACAAAAACTAGAATTACCCAAAAAGTCCTTGTTAATTTTTCGTAGTGACTGTTTGAATGAAACAGGTTCGAAAGACTTATAGTCTGCTAGAATATGAAAAATCAATTTTCTTAAGCTCTATTGCGTGAGTTATAATTCTTAATTCGACCATTGGATCGTTGTAATTTTTGGATATTTTATACATATATAAGTCGAGTATATGTCCACAAATTTTGAACCGTTAATGATTAACGTATGTTTTGTTATGAATTTTAAGAGGTGACTGATATAGAATTTTTGTAGCAGAATTTTCAGCAACATGCTTTAATGATTAAAAAGGTATAAATTCATAATTTTAAATTTGATTTGGGTGATTTGGTTAATGGTGATAATACTATAGCAGTGGACTAATATTTTTAAAATAAGTTGTCATATATGGGTTTCTTAAGTTTTGTTATTCATTTATATGTTTTGGAATTTAATGCGATAAATAAAGACAATTTGAATGAATAATGAATTATTAGTTGGTTTATATGTTATTTGAGGTAAATATGTTTTGGTGTTGACCCCGACTTTTAATAGAAATTAAATTATTTATAGTAAGGTATTGATTTAATAAATGTTTATATATTTAGATTGTTGTATTTTATCGTCGCTGGAGGTGGTGGCTTAGTGGTGGGAATCCGGACATAAGTCCCTATTAACGTGGGTTCGAGTCTTGGTAAACTCCTCTATGCTCAAGTGGTGTCACGCCCTGGATTTATTTGGGGGTAAGTTGAGCCCTAGATTTATTCAGGGGAAAGTTGAGTTGTGCCGATGAAGACACCATTGAGGCCAAAATTTTTGGTTATCATGCACTTATTTTCTCCCTATGATGCATGTAATTATTTATTACGAATATTTGTTTGGCTGGAAAATATTCTTTTTGACGGTGAATATTCATACGACGACGCCGAAATAACCAATCATTGGTGGCCCCACAACAGAATAACTGTCGAATATAGAAAGCGACAGAAATAACCTTTTTAAAAATTGATGGCAAAGCTTTTACCGTTAAAGTTTTGAGATACTCGGTTATAAAAGTACAGTTGTAAGACCCCAACATTTTATGAATAAAAGTTTAATTTTTTCTAAATATTATTTTTAATAATAAGGTGTTGATTTGATATAATGGTATAGTTATGGGTGATATGTGCAAATTTTGCAAGGTAAGCAAGTTGTTAAAAAATATTAGTTTGGTCGAGAAATATTCTTACAACGACACAATCATTGGTGAACCCCACAAACGAAATGACTGTCGGGTATAGAAAGCGACAGAAATAATCTTTTTAATAAAAATAACGACAAGACTTTTACCGTTAAACTGTTGAAATACCCGGTGATAAAAGAATAGTAATACGTGTGGTTGCACAGTAGCACACGGTGTTATACAGTATCTCTGATTATTGATGCTTATGTAAAAAGTCACTCAGTTCATAATTGCCACAGTAGTTGCTGCATAGTATCTCATATTATTGATTCAATAATTGTCACATTATCATCTGCACAATATTTTATATTATTAAATTAATAATTGAGACGACACAATTATTCATATTATTATTTGCATTATTGAAAATATCTAGAAAGTTCTATCGAAGAAAGGCGTTAGATTATTTAATTGCGCGCCAATAAGGAGAAATCCTTATCGGAAAGCCCCCGCTTTCCTGAGAATAATCTGGTTGTCAATATTGTGAGTTATAATATTAATGATGAATAGTTGTTAGAAGATTAAAAATGTGTTGATTGAAGATAATTGATTTGTGTAAATATTTATTCAATTTTTAATATAAATAAAGGGGTTTATCATGAACTGTTTGTTGTAAATTTAGCTTATTACATGGACCCCCACTTACTCATTTTTCAAAATTATCGATAGAAAGTTGTCACAGTTTTGTTTTATTATTATTATAATAGTAATAAAATATATTTTTTTTATATAAAACAGAATACTTTTTATAATATTTATAAAGTTATTGGTTTTATTAGATTATAATTAGAATATATTATATTAAATATAAAGTTTTTGTTTTATTAGAATATTTTATTTCACAGTAATGAATAGTAAAAATCAGATTTCTCGCCGAACGCCTGTGAATTTTTTCTTCTGTTCACCCATGATTATATTCAAATAGTGCACTACCATTCTCCTATAAATAAGATGCTTAGTTAAGAAATAAAAATCACACTAGAATCAGAGAATTCTTCTTCTATAATATTGCGCATATTTCTTTCTAATATAAGTATACTTTGAGTGTAGCTAATAGTGAAAGATTTTCTTAAGAATATCTTCGTTATACCAGTCATATTTACTCTCCTACTAAGGTAAGAGATATTATTTATTTCATATTTGTAAGAGATATTATTTTTCGTATTCGTAAGGAATATTATTTTCATTTAATATTCGTAAGGAATATTATTTTCGTTCAATATTCGTAAGGAATATTATCTTTGTTCAATATTCGTAAGAGATATTATCTTCGTTCAATATTCGTAAGGAATATTATTTTCGTTCAATATTCATAAGGGATATTATTTTCTTCCATACTCTATAGTATGTAAGTGATATTATTTCATTTCATATTCCTAAATTTACACTTACTTTGATAACTATTGCTTCTATAATCCCTGAAATTAGTAGAATATCCTTGAATTTTGCGCTTCATCTAGTGTCGTTTCACTAAAATATTGGTTTGAATTTTCTTGTTAAATTTCAATATTTTTATGTCGGGTTACTATTCATGGGTACTATTCATACAGTACTATTCACGATAAAATTAGTTTCTTTTCTGTCCAAATTATTTTTGATACATGAATATCATTATTGAATTTTACTCCACAATTAGTTATCATGTTGACAATTTGGACATTTTGAACTCTGGATAAATTGAATTATAAATCTCTAATATTTATCCTTGATCTCACTTGATTGATTCTTTATATCATTGTCATCATCCTCATGTTTATATTGTGGTGAAAGTCATCTTTGGCTCGTAGTGCATAGATGAACCGTTGATTGGTATGATTATGACCAGGAATTGTATTAGTATAATTATGAGCTGTAATGTTACAGATAAATGATGTGGTAAAAGTCCTCTTTGCCCCGTAGTGCATAGATGGACAGATGTTTAGTATGATCATGACCACTGGTGATACATACGAATATCCTTGGCCCGTAGTGCATGGATAATTCGTTGATCTGAAATGATTATTAATTGGTATTACATGGATAAAATATTGATGATGAACTTTTAAATCATTGAAGATAGTAGATATCATACTTTACTTGAATATTCTAATAGATTGCTTATTCTGCTGTAATTGTTGATCTAAAACTTGTTGTTTATTGTATTCTATCAGATTTTTTCCTGTTGAGGACTAAGGATAATTTGTTCTATATTATCTTAGTCATAATATTCTTTACTGGGATAATTGAGCTCACCCTTTTTCTTTTGGTTCCATTGTTCTTCTCAGGAGGCGAGAATGTAGCTGGGATTAGTCGGGGAGTGGAGTAATGGTCCAAGATGGTTATTATAGTAGTCCTCACTATTTTGTAAAATAGTGTGATAATATTCGGAATAAGGACTTTATTTGAGTTTAGATATTGTCTACGAGATAATATTTGTATTGAAACTCAGCTATTGTGTTGTCGTATTTTGCACAACAGTTGTATAAATGAAGTTTGTATTTGAATTCTGAACCATATATTTGGCGACTCAGAATGGGTTGTGTAGACCTATTTTGGGGGATCATAGTTGGTATCAGAGCTTAGGGATGTGATTTCCAGTGGAGATCTGTTATTAGAACTAGGAGGGGAGAGACAAGTAAATCATTCACTATTGTGTCCTACCTAAGCATATTTATTATTTAATTCGTCGATCGAAATATAGGGATAATATGTGGCATGTCAATTAACCCTTGTTTTGTGGCAGTATTTGAAAATGGCATCTGAAAATTTTGAGATAAGCAATGGAGCACATGAGACCGTTGAGACACCGCCAATCAATAATCAGGATAATGTGCATCAGGAAGATAATAATCCTCATGTAAAAAACACCGACCAAATGATGAACGATGGGATGTTTAGAAGCTTTCTACAATTCATGCAACACCAAGCGAGAGAGATTCCTGTTCAAAATGCAGATGGAAACAATTACAACTCATGGTTGGTCACTGCTAAGCAATTCAAGGAGTTCGGACCGTCGGAGTTTTTGGGAAATCCAAAGACACTTAAGGCAGAGGCATGTATTAAGCAGATCACCAAGATATTTGATGTCTTGGGATGCTCAGAGGAGCAAAAGGTTCAATTCGCCACCTTTATGCTGCAAGGAAAAGTAGATTATTGGAGAGAATCTGTAAAATGTACTTATCTTTCCACACTAAAAATGTCTTGGGAGAAGTTCCAGAAAATATTCGTCACAAGAAGGAGGTGGATTTCATCAAGCTGGAACAGAACAATATGACTGTATCACAATATGAGGCTAAGTTTACAAAGTTATCCCGATTTACATCCCATTTGGTGGATAATGAGGAGCTAATGACTCGAATGTTTCTGCGAGGTTTGAAGCCTAAAATTCGTAAATACCTCATTTCTCACAAACTTTGTTTGTATTCAGATGTTGTGAATAGGGCTCAGTTATTGGAGCGCGATAATGAGTCAGCTCAACCAAAAGATAACGACCAAAAACACGATAATAATTGTATCGGTGGCAACTACCATCGGAACAATGATAACCATCGTGTAGGAAATTATCATGCCAGAAATGGTAACCACTTCGGTGGTAATCATGGCTAAGATAATAGGAGAGGTGAACTAAGTGTGAACAACTTTAAGAAGAGAAGATTCAACAATGACAACGTAAAGACATCGGCAGCAGCACCAACACCCATTTTTAAGGAAAGGGAATGACCACCGGCCGTATACTATAAATACAGACATAAAGGACACATTAGTCCAAACTGTACACAGAAACCTAAAGTGTGTTATAATTGCGGAAAGGAAGGTCACTTAGCTCGATTTTGTCATGCAGCGAAGTCAAGTCTAGCTGGGATGGTGGCACCAAAGGCTGTCCCGGATAAGTCAAGTCGATGGTTCAAGGAAGAACGTTTGTCGTGACTTCTCAAAAAGAGAGGAACCCGAACGAAGTTATCACGGGTAAACTAATCATAAATTCTCGCGAAGTTTATACCTTATTTGATACCGGTTCTACCCATTCTTTTATTTCACCTGCTTATGCTCTACGTTTAAATTTGACTCCAGAGAAATTAGACTTTGACTTATCTGTTGAAACTCCGTTAGGAGAAACCTTCATTACATCCAATGTTTATAAATCTTTTTTGATTCAAATCGGCACCAGCATATTACCTGTTAAAATTATCTATTTGAAAATACTTGTATTTGATGTGATTTTAGGGATTGATTGGTTAACTACTCATCATGCTAAAATTGATTATTTTCGTAAGGTTGTTAGTTTTTATATTTCTAACCAACCTATTATGCGAATTCAAGCAACCAAACTACTAAAGTCAATCACTGTTGTGACGTCCCCAAAATTAGGTATACATCACCCATCTTGGGTCGTCATATACATAGTACAGAATACAAATATAACTTACTAATACAACTGTCGTGTACAATACGACAAAACATAAACTGTGAGTTTGAATACAAATATTATCTTCTAGAGAGTATTCATACTCAAAAGGAGTCCTCATTACATTTATTAACACACTATTACATAGAATAGTGAGGACTACTAACTAATACTATCATTCGAACCATCACTCCGTTCCCTGACTTGCCCCAGCTACGTTCTCATTTCCTTAAGAGAACAGTGAAAGAAAGGGTGAGCTCAACTAGCCCAGTAAGAAATATTATGACTAAGATAATGCAGAATAAATTATCATTAGCCTTCAACAATGTTAAACTGATAAAATATAATAGACATCAAGTTTAACTGCAGTGGAACAAGCAATCCATTAAAAGAGTCAAGTAGAAAATAAACTCTACTATCTTTTATGATTTAAAAGGTTTTTCAACACTGTTATCGCTGTGACTCAGCTTAATAAAATAATCCACATCATCGAATCACCCCTGCACTCCGGCCAAGGATATTCGTGTATTCATTAATGGTCATGATCATGCCAACAACTGTCCATCAATGTACTACGGGCCAATGATGACTTTTACCACATCATTTGTAACATTACGGTCATGATTATACCGAATAATCCCTGGTCATAATCATACCAAGTCCATCTATGCACTACATGCCACATATGACTTTCAACATTTTATAAACATGAGGATGATGACAATGATATAAGAATTCAATAAAACAAGTTCAAGAATTAATTTATCCAAGAATTAATAACGTCCAAATTGTCAACATGATACTGCTTTGTGGAGTAAAATTCAAGAATGCTTAGAAGAATATTTTCAAGAAAAGATACTGGATGAAACGCAATTATCAAGGATATTCCACAAATTTCATGGAGTATAGAAGTCAAAACTTAACCAACTGAGTACAATAAAGAATGGAATAACAAAAGAAATCACCATGCATGCGATAGACCGCACAAACAGGTTATTCCAACAGAATAATAAATAATGGAACCAGGTCCGGCGTAAACGCACAAACAGGATATTCCGACAGAATAATAAATAATGGAACCAGGTCCGATATAAAACACACAGACAGGATGTTCCAACAGAATAATAACAAAGACGGAACCAGGTCCGGTGTAAAACACACAGACAGGATGTTCCAATAGAATAATAATAAAAACGGAATCAGGACCGGTGTAAAACACACAGACAGGATGTTCCAACAGAATAATAATAAAAACGGAACCAGGTCCGGTGTAAAACACACAGACAGGATGTTCCAACAGAATAATAGAAGAATGTCACCAAGTATAGGGTAGACCGCGTATACAGGTTATTCCAACAGAATAATAAAGAAATGGAATAACAACAGTTCTCTTCATGAATAAGAAAGAATAACACCCCTTACCGTTTTAAAGAAGAGCTGAAATAAGAAAGTAGTTAAGTAGCAGAATACTCTTCTTCTCTCTCTCTATAGTTTCTCTCTATAGTTTCTCTTTCTAGAGTTCAGTGAATTCGTAAGAAATAATGAAGGAATGAGCTGCTATTTATAGAAAAATAGAATGCATAGTAACTAATCCATGAACGGTCCAGATTGATTACTTTAATCTGACGGTCCATATTTAAAGAAAAATCTTTTAAATAAAATATAATATATTCTATTTATAGAATAACTTTAATAAAGTATTCTGTTTTATATAAAAAGATGTTTCTGTTTTATTACGTTAATAATACGAATAAAACAAAACGTCATTATCGCTAAATAATTCATATTATTAACTGACAATAATTGAATCAAACTGAGTGACTTCTCACATAAGCATTAATAATCAATACCGTGTGCTACTATGCAACCACACGTATTACTGTACTTTTACTACCGAGTAGTTCAACAGTAACAATGGTAAAACTTCCGCCGTTATTTTTAATAAAATATTTTTGTCGTTTTCTCAATCCGACAATAATTCCGTTGTGGGGTCCACCAATGATTGTGTCGTTGTATGAATATTCCCTGTTAAAACGAATATTCCCCGACCAATCGAATATTATATAACAACTTGCGTACTTTTCAAAATTTATAAATATTACCCACAACTATAACATTATATCAAATTAACTTCATAATATTCAAAAATGATATTTATAGAAAATTCATCTTTATTTATGAAAGTTGGGGTCTTACAACCTCCCCTTCTTATGAAATTTCGCCCTCGAAATTAGGGTACGTACCTGGTATGTCGAAGAGATAAGGATACCTTGATTTCATTTCAGATTCTAACTCCCAAGTCATTTCCTCAACATCGTGGTTTCTCCACAAAACTTTGACTTGAGGTATAACCTTGGAGCGTAGAATATGTTCCTTCTTATCCAAGATTTGAACAGGAACTTCTTCATACGTCAAATCCTCCGCTATTTCGTCCGGTTCTAACTCAATAATGTGGTTCGGGTCTTCCACATATTTGCGTAACATGGATATGTGAAAAACGTTATGAACACGAGACATACTTGGCGGTAAAGCGAGTCTATAAGCCACAGTTCCTACTCGATCGAGGATTAAAAATGGACCGATGAATCGAGGATTGAGCTTTCCTCTCTTTCCAAATCTCGTAACTCCTTTCCATAGAGCAACACGTAAGAACACATGATCTCCTACATCAAATTCCACGTCCTTTCGATGAAGATCAACATAACTCTTTTGTCGATCTTGTGAGGTTTTTATACGTTGTCGGATCGTTTGAATCTTTTCTATAGTCATACGTACCAACTCCGGTCCCAACAACGTTGCTTCACCCACCTCATCCCAGCATACTGGAGAACGACATTTTCTTCCATACAATGCTTCGAATGGAGCCATGCCAATACTTGCTTGATAACTGTTGTTGTAGGAAAACTCCACCAATGGTAAGAACTTGTCCCAACTTCCCTTGAAGTCAAAGACACAGAGTCTTAATAGATCTTCAAGAGTTTGAATAGTCCTCTCTGATTGTCCGTCCGTCTGAGGATGATATGCTGAACTAAATCGTAAATCCGTGCCCATAGCTTTTTGTAAACTAACCCAAAATCGTGAAGTGAATCTTGGGTCTCGGTCAGAAACTATGGATACTGGTATACCATGCAGTCTTACAATCTCGTTTATGTACATACGAGCAAGACGTTCAAGTGTATAAGTTTCTCGTATCGGTAAGAAATGAGCAGACTTGGTCAATCTATCAACAATGACCCAAATCGCATCAATACCTTGAGAAACCCTATTCATCATATCCATGAAGGCAGCAGGAGCATTAGTCAATCCAAAAGACATAACTAAGAATTCATAATGCCCATACCGAGTTCTGAAGGCAGTCTTTGGAATATCCTCAGTTCTAACCTTCAACTGATGATATCCAGAACGAAGATCGATCTTTGAAAAGAATTGTGCTCCTTGCAACTGGTCAAACATGTCATCAATACGTGGCAATGGGTACCTATTTTTAATGGTGACATGATTCAACTCCCGATAATCAATACAAAGTCGCATACTACCATCTTTCTTCTTCACGAACAGAACAGGAGCACCCCAAGTAGAAGTATTAGGACGAATAAAACCAATGTCTAACAATTTCTGCAGTTGGGTCTTTAACTCCTGAAGTTCAATAGGAGCCATTCGATATGGGACTTTAGAAATGGGTTTTGTACCGGGTTCAAGGTCGATACAAAACTCAATTTCACGCTCTGGGGGTAGGCCAGGAAGTTCTTCGGGAAATACGTCAGGAAATTTATTAACAACAGAAATATCATTCAAAGCTGACGTATTTTTGTTTAGATCTGTGACATGAGCTAAGAAAGCTTGACATCCATTTTTCAATAAACGAATAGCTTTATGGCTTGATATGACAGCGATTGATTTTAATGGTTTGGTTGCTTGAATTCGCATAATAGGTCGATTAAGAATATGAAAGCTAACAACCTTACAAAAACAATTAATTTTTGCATGATAAGTAGTTAACCAATCAATCCCTAGAATCACGTCAAATGCAAGTATTTTTAATGAAATAAGATCGACAGGTAATGTGTGGGTACCAACTTGAACCAAACAAGACTTATAAACCGTGGATGTAATGAAGGTTTCTCCCAATGGAGTTTCAACTGCTAAGTCAAAGTCTAATTTCTCCGGAATCAAATTTAATCGATGAGCGCAAGTAGGAAAATAAAAGAATGGGTAGAACCGGTATCAAATAAAGTATAGACTTCGTTAGAGTTTATGATAAGCTTACCCGTGATGACCTCATTCGGGTTCCTTGCTCTCTGGGAGTTCACAACAAACGCTCTCCCTTGCACAACCGGTTTTAACTTTTCTGGGACGGCCTTTGGTGCCTCCATCCTAGCTGAATTTATTTTCGGTAAACGATAAAATCGGGCTAAATGACATTCTCTTCCACAATTATAACATGCTTTGGACGGCATCGCGCAGTTTGGACTGATGTGCCCCTCCCCTCCGCATTTGAAACATATGATAGGTGGTCGTTCTCCTTCCTTAACGACAGGTGCTGGTGCTGACGTCTTTCCATCATTGTTGAATCTCCTCTTCTTGAAATGCCCATTCTTATTGTTTTGGCCTTGATTACCACCAAAGTGGTTACCATTTCTGGCCTGTTGATTCCCTCCACGCTTGTTGTCACCGCTTCGATGACTGCTTTCACTGGTATTATCATTTTGCCGGCTGCTCTCTTTTGGTTGTGTTGTCTCGTTATCGCGCTCCACCAACTGAAACACAGTTTATGAGAAACAAGGTGTTGACGTATCTCCGGCTTCAAACCTCTTAAAAACATCTGCGTCATTCTTTCTTCATTATCCACCAGGTGGGACGCAAACCGGGATAACTCCGCAAATTTTGCCTCGTACTGCGCCACGGTCATATTATTCTGCTCCAATTTGATGAACTCCACCTTCTTCATGTGACGAATACTCTCGGGAAAGTATTTGTCGTTAAACAGCTCTTGAAACTTCTCCCAAGACATCTTCAGTGTGGCAGGTTGAGTACATTTTATCGATTCCAACCAGTAATCTGCCTCTCTTCTCAACATAAAGGCAGCAAAGGGAACCTTTTGCTCCTCGGAGCAACCCAAGACATCAAATATCTTGGTGATCTGCTTTATCCATATTTCAGCTACAAGTGGTTTGGGTTCTCCCTTAAACTCCGGTGGTCCCAGCTCCTTAAACTGTTTAGCGGTGACCGCCTGAGAGTTTCCAGTATTTCCACCTACGTTGTGGACAGGAGCCGCTTTCACCTGTTGTTGCATGAATTGCATAAAACCTCTGAACATTCCATCATTCATCATCTGGTCAGTGTTGTTGTTTGCATGAGGATTGTCACCTTCCTGACGAACATTATCCTGATTATTGATATGTGATGAATCAATAATCGCATGTGCTCTATTGCTATTCTCAACATTCTCAGATGCCATTTTCAGATACTGCAACAAAATAAAAGTTAATTGATATGTCATATATTATCCTTATATTATGACCGACCAATTAAATACCATGCAAATAAACTTAGGTAGGTCATACTATCGAAGGAATTCCCCGTCTCTCCCCTCCTAGTTCTATTCTCACATCTTAGCCAGGGATCATATCCCTAAGCTCTGATACCAACTGTGACATTGGACACCATCATGTGTCAGCACCTCACAAAGGTACCTATCAGCTTGCCACCGTAGAACGGCGTCCCCTACGGAGAGTCTGGCTTCGGTGCATTCCCCATCAACAGGATGTCACCAGATAGAGGCTCGGGGCTCTTTACTTATGGCTCTGATACCAACTGTGACGCCCCCAAAATTAGGTATACATCACCCATCTTGGGTCGTCAGATACATAGTACAGAATACGAATACAACTTACTAATACAACTGTCGTGTACAATACGACAAAACATAAACTGTGAGTTTGAATACAAATATTATCTTCTAGAGAGTATTCATACTCAAAAGGAGTCCTCATTACATTTATTAACACACTATTACATAGAATTGTGAGGACTACTAACTAATACTATCATTCGAACCATCACTCCGTTCCCTGACTTGCCTCAGCTACGTTCTCATTTCCTGAAGAGAACAGTGAAAGAAAGGGTGAGCTCAACTAGCCCAGTAAAAAATATTATGACTAAGATAATGCAGAATAAATTATCATTAGCCTTCAACAATGTTAAACTGATAAAATATAATAGACATCAAGTTTAACTGCAGTGGAACAAGCAATCCATTAAAAGAGTCAAGTAGAAAATAAACTCTACTATCTTTTACGATTTAAAAGGTTTTTCAACACTGTTATCGCTGTGACTCAGCTTAATAAAATAATCCACATCATCGAATCACCCCTGCACTCCGCCAAGGATATTCGTGTATTCATTAATGGTCATGATCATGCCAACAACTGTCCATCAATGTACTACGGGCCAATGATGACTTTTACCACATCATATGTAACATTACGGTCATGATTATACCGAATAATCCCTGGTCATAATCATACCAAGTCTATCTATGCACTACACGCCACATATGACTTTCAACATTTTATAAACATGAGGATGATGACAATGATATAAGAATTCAATAAAACAAGTTCAAGAATTAATTTATCCAAGAATTAATAACGTCCAAATTGTCAACATGATACTGCTTTGTGGAGTAAAATTCAAGAATGCTTAGAAGAATATTTTCATGAAAAGATACTGGATGAAACACAATTATCAAGGATATTCCACAAATTTCATGGAGTATAGAAGTTAAAACTTAACCAACTGAGTACAATAAAGAATGGAATAACAAAAGAAATCACCATGCATGCGATAGACCGCACAAACAGGTTATTCCAACAGAATAATAAATAATGGAACCAGGTCCGGCGTAAACGCACAGACAGGATATTCCGACAAAATAATAAATAATGGAACCAGGTCCGGTATAAAACACACAGACAGGATGTTCCAACAGAATAATAACAAAGACGGAACCAGGTCCGGTGTAAAACACACAGACAGGATGTTCCAACAGAATAATAATAAAAACGGAACCAGGTCCGGTGTAGAACACACAGACAGGATGTTCCAACAGAATAATAATAAAAACAGAATCAGGTCCGGTGTAAAACACACAGACAGGATGTTCCAACAGAATAATAGAAGAATGTCACCAAGTATATGGTAGACCGCGTATACAGGTTATTCCAACAGAATAATAAAGAAATGGAATAACAACAGTTCTCTTCATGAATAAGAAAGAATAACACCCTTACCGTTTTAAAGAAGAGCTGAAATAAGAAAGTAGTTAAGTAGCAGAATACTCTTCTTCTCTCTCTCTATAGTTTCTCTCTATAGTTTCTCTCTCTAGAGTTCAGTGAATTCGTAAGAAATAATGAAGGAATGAGCTGCTATTTATAGAAAAATAGAATGCATAGTAACTAATCCATGAACGGTCCAGATTGATTACTTTAATCTGACGGTCCATATTTAAAGAAAAATCTTTTAAATAAAATATAATATATTCTATTTATAGAATAACTTTAATAAAGTATTCTGTTTTATATAAAAAGATGTTTCTGTTTTATTACGTTAATAATACGAATAAAACAAAACGTCATTATCGCTAAATAATTCATATTATTAACTGACAATAATTGAATCAAACTGAGTGACTTCTCACATAAGCATTAATAATTAATACCGTGTGCTACTATGCAACCACACGTATTACTGTACTTTTACTACCGAGTAGTTCAACAGTAACAATGGTAAAACTTCCGCCGTTATTTTTAATAAAATATTTTTGTCGTTTTCTCAATCCGACAATAATTCCGTTGTGGGGTCCACCAATGATTGTGTCGTTGTATGAATATTCCCTGTTAAAACGAATATTCCCCGACCAATCGAATATTATATAACAATTTGCGTACTTTGCAAAATTTATAAATATTACCCACAACTATAACATTATATCAAATTAACTCCATAATATTCAAAAATGATATTTATAGAAAATTCATCTTTATTTATGAAAGTTGGGGTCTTACAACCTCCCCTTCTTATGAAATTTCGCCCTCGAAATTAGGGTACGTACCTGGTATGTCGAAGAGATAAGGATACCTTGATTTCATTTCAGATTCTAACTCCCAAGTCATTTCCTCAACATCGTGGTTTCTCCACAAAACTTTGACTTGAGGTATAACCTTGGAGCGTAGAATATGTTCCTTCTTATCCAAGATTTGAACAGGAACTTCTTCATACGTCAAATCCTCCGCTATTTCGTCCGGTTCTAACTCAATAATGTGGTTCGGGTCTTCCACATATTTGCGTAACATGGATATGTGAAAAACGTTATGAACACGAGACATACTTGGCGGTAAAGCGAGTCTATAAGCCACAGTTCCTACTCGATCGAGGATTAAAAATGGACCGATGAATCGAGGATTGAGCTTTCCTCTCTTTCCAAATCTCGTAACTCCTTTCCATAGAGCAACACGTAAGAACACATGATCTCCTACATCAAATTCCACGTCCTTTCGATGAAGATCAGCATAACTCTTTTGTCGATCTTGTGAGGTTTTTATACGTTGTCGGATCGTTTGAATCTTTTCTATAGTCATACGTACCAACTCCGGTCCCAACAACGTTGCTTCACCCACCTCATCCCAGCATACTGGAGAACGACATTTTCTTCCATACAATGCTTCGAATGGAGCCATGCCAATACTTGCTTGATAACTGTTGTTGTAGGAAAACTCCACCAATGGTAAGAACTTGTCCCAACTTCCCTTGAAGTCAAAGACACAGAGTCTTAATAGATCTTCAAGAGTTTGAATAGTCCTCTCTGATTGTCCGTCCGTCTGAGGATGATATGCTGAACTAAATCGTAAATCCGTGCCCATAGCTTTTTGTAAACTAACCCAAAATCGTGAAGTGAATCTTGGGTCTCGGTCAGAAACTATGGATACTGGTATACCATGCAGTCTTACAATCTCGTTTATGTACATACGAGCAAGACGTTCAAGTGTATAAGTTTCTCGTATCGGTAAGAAATGAGCAGACTTGGTCAATCTATCAACAATGACCCAAATCGCATCAATACCTTGAGAAACCCTATTCATCATATCCATGAAGGCAGCAGGAGCATTAGTCAATTCAAAAGACATAACTAAGAATTCATAATGCCCATACCGAGTTCTGAAGGCAGTCTTTGGAATATCCTCAGTTCTAACCTTCAACTGATGATATCCAGAACGAAGATCAATCTTTGAAAAGAATTGTGCTCCTTGCAACTGGTCAAACATGTCATCAATACGTGACAATGGGTACCTATTTTTGATGGTGACATGATTCAACTCCTGATAATCAATACAAAGTCGCATACTACCATCTTTCTTCTTCACGAACAGAACAGGAGCACCCCAAGGAGAAGTACTAGGACGAATAAAACTAATGTCTAACAATTCCTGCAGTTGGGTCTTTAACTCCTGAAGTTCAATAGGAGCCATTCGATATGAGACTTTAGAAATGAGTTTTGTACCGGGTTCAAGGTCGATACAAAACTCAATTTCACGCTCTGGGGGTAGGCCAGGAAGTTCTTCGGGAAATACGTCAGGAAATTTATTAACAACAGAAATATCATTCAAAGTTGACGTATTTTTGTTTAGATCTTTGACATGAGCTAAGAAAGCTTGACATCCGTTTTTCAATAAACCAATAGCTTTATGGCTTGAGATGACAGCGATTGATTTTAATGGTTTGGTTGCTTGAATTCGCATAATAGGTCGATTAAGAATATGAAAGCTAACAACCTTACAAAAATAATCAATTTTTGCATGATAAGTAGTTAACCAATCAATCCCTAGAATCACGTCAAATGCAAGTATTTTTAATGAAATAAGATCGACAGGTAATGTGTGGGTACCAACTTGAACCAAACAAGACTTATAAACCGTGGATGTAATGAAGGTTTCTCCCAATGGAGTTTCAACTGCTAAGTCAAAGTCTAATTTCTCCGGAATCAAATTTAATCGATGAGTGCAAGTAGGAAAATAAAAGAATGGGTAGAACCGGTATCAAATAAAGTATAGACTTCGTTAGAGTTTATGATAAGCTTACCCGTGATGACCTCATTCGGGTTCCTTGCTCTCTGGGAGTTCACAACAAATGCTCTCCCTTGCACAACCGGTTTTGACTTTTCTAGGACGGCCTTTGGTGCCTCCATCCTAGCTGAATTTGTTTTTGGTAAACGACAAAATCGGGATAAATGACCTTCTCTTCCACAATTATAACATGCTTTGGACGGCATCGCGCAGTTTGACTGATGTGCCCTTCCCCTCCGCATTTGAAACATATGATAGGTGGTCGTTCTCCTTCCTTAACGACAGGTGCTGGTGCTGACGTCTTTCCATCATTGTTGAATCTCCTCTTCTTGAAATGTCCATTCTTATTGTTTTGGCCCTGATTACCACCGAAGTGGTTACCATTTCTGGCCTGTTGATTCCCTCACGCTTGTTGTCTCCGCTTCGATGACTGCTTTAACTGGTATTATCATTTTGCCGACTGCTCTCTTTTGGTTGCGTTGTCTCGTTATCGCGCTCCACCAACTGAGCCCTATTTACAACATCTGAATACAAACACAGTTTATGAGAAACAAGGTGTTGACGTATCTCCGGCTTCAAACCTCTTAAAAACATCCGCGTCATTCTTTCTTCATTATCCACCAGGTGGGACGCAAACCGGGATAACTCAGCAAATTTTGCCTCGTACCTCGCCACGGTCATATTATTCTGCTCCAATTTGATGAACTCCACCTCCTTCATGTGACGAATACTCTCGGGAAAGTATTTGTCGTTAAACAGCTCTTGGAACTTCTCCGAAGACATCTTCAGTGTGGCAGGTTGAGTACGTTTTATCGATTCCCACCAGTAATCTGCCTCTCCTCGCAACATAAAGCCAGCAAAGAGAACCTTTTGCTCCTCGGAGCAACCCAAGACATCAAATATCTTGGTGATCTGCTTTATCCATATTTCAGCTACAAGTGGTTTGGGTTCTCCCTTAAACTCCGGTGGTCCCAGCTCCTTAAACTGTTTAGCGGTGACCGCCTGAGAGTTTCCAGTATTTCCACCTACGTTGTGGACAGGAGCCGCTTTCACCTGTTGTTGCATGAATTGCATAAAACCTCTGACCATTCTATCATTCATCATCTGGTCAGTGTTGTTGTTTGCATGAGGATTGTCACCTTCCTGACGAACATTATCCTGATTATTGATATGTGGTGAATCAATAATCGCCTGTGCTCTATTGCTATTCTCAACATTCTCAGATGCCATTTTCAGATACTGCAACAAAATAAAAGTTAATTGATATGTCATATATTATCCTTATATTATGACCGACCAATTAAATACCATGCAAATAAACTTAGGTAGGTCATACTATCGAAGGAATTCCCCGTCTCTCCCCTCCTAGTTCTATTCTCACATCTTAGCCAGGGATCATATCCCTAAGCTCTGATACCAACTGTGACATTGGACACCATCATGTGTCAGCACCTCACAAAGGTACCTATCAGCTTGCCACCGTAGAACGGCGTCCCCTACGGAGAGTCTGGCTTCGGTGCATTCCCCATCAACAGGATGTCACCAGATAGAGGCTCGGGGCTCTTTACTTATGGCTCTGATACCAACTGTGACGCCCCCAAAATTAGGTATACATCACCCATCTTGGGTCGTCAGATACATAGTACAGAATACGAATACAACTTACTAATACAACTGTCGTGTACAATACGACAAAACATAAACTGTGAGTTTGAATACAAATATTATCTTCTAGAGAGTATTCATACTCAAAAGGAGTCCTCATTACATTTATTAACACACTATTACATAGAATTGTGAGGACTACTAACTAATACTATCATTCGAACTATCACTCCGTTCCCTGACTTGCCCCAGCTACGTTCTCATTTCCTGAAGAGAACAGTGAAAGAAAGGGTGAGCTCAACTAGCCCAGTAAGAAATAGTATGACTAAGATAATGCATAATAAATTATCATTAGCCTTCAACAATGTTAAACTGATAAAATATAATAGACATCAAGTTTAACTGCAGTGGAACAAGCAATCCATTAAAAGAGTCAAGTAGAAAATAAACTCTACTATCTTTTATGATTTAAAAGGTTTTTCAACACTGTTATCGCTGTGACTCAGCTTAATAAAATAATCCACATCATCGAATCACCCCTGCACTCCGGCCAAGGATATTCGTGTATTCATTAATGGTCATGATCATGCCAACAACTGTCCATCAATGTACTACGGGCCAATGATGACTTTTACCACATCATTTGTAACATTACGGTCATGATTATACCGAATAATCCCTGGTCATAATCATACCAAGTCCATCTATGCACTACATGCCACATATGACTTTCAACATTTTATAAACATGAGGATGATGACAATGATATAAGAATTCAATAAAACAAGTTCAAGAATTAATTTATCCAAGAATTAATAACGTCCAAATTGTCAACATGATACTGCTTTGTGGAGTAAAATTCAAGAATGCTTAGAAGAATATTTTCATGAAAAGATACTAGATGAAACGCAATTATCAAGGATATTCCACAAATTTCATGGAGTATAGAAGTTAAAACTTAACCAACTGAGTACAATAAAGAATGGAATAACAAAAGAAATCACCATGCATGCGATAGACTGCACAAACAGGTTATTCCAACAGAATAATAAATAATGGAACCAGGTCCGGCGTAAACGCACAGACAGGATATTCCGACAGAATAATAAATAATGGAACCAGGTCCGGTATAAAACACACAGACAGGATGTTACAACAGAATAATAACAAAGACGGAACCAGGTCCGGTGTAAAACACACAGACAGGATGTTCCAACAGAATAATAATAAAAACGGAACCAGGTCCGGTGTAAAACACACAGACAGGATGTTCCAACAGAATAATAATAAAAATGGAACCAGGTCCGGTGTAAAACACACAGACAGGATGTTCCAACAGAATAATAGAAGAATGTCACCAAGTATAAGGTAGACCGCGTATACAGGTTATTCCAACAGAATAATAAAGAAATGGAATAACAACAGTTCTCTTCATGAATAAGAAAGAATAACACCCCTTACCGTTTTAAAGAAGAGCTGAAATAAGAAAGTAGTTAAGTAGCAGAATACTCTTCTTCACTCTCTCTATAGTTTCTCTCTATAGTTTCTCTCTCTAGAGTTCAGTGAATTCGTAAGAAATAATGAAGGAATGAGCTGCTATTTATAGAAAAATAGAATGCATAGTAACTAATCCATAAACGGTCCAGATTGATTACTTTAATCTGACGGTCCATATTTAAAGAAAAATCTTTTAAATAAAATATAATATATTCTATTTATAGAATAACTTTAATAAAGTATTCTGTTTTATATAAAAAGATGTATCTGTTTTATTACGTTAATAATACGAATAAAACAAAACGTCATTATCGCTAAATAATTCATATTATTAACTGACAATAATTGAATCAAACTGAGTGACTTCTCACATAAGCATTAATAATCAATACCGTGTGCTACTATGCAACCACACGTATTACTGTACTTTTACTACCGAGTAGTTCAACAGTAACAATGGTAAAACTTCCGCCGTTATTTTTAATAAAATATTTTTGTCGTTTTCTCAATCCGACAATAATTCCGTTGTGGGGTCCACCAATGATTGTGTCGTTGTATGAATATTCTCTGTTAAAACGAATATTCCCCGACCAATCGAATATTATATAACAACTTGCGTACTTTTCAAAATTTATAAATATTACCCACAACTATAACATTATATCAAATTAACTCCATAATATTCAAAAATGATATTTATAAAAAATTCATCTTTATTTATAAAAGTTGGGGTCTTACAACTGTCATATCAAGCCATAAATCCATTCGTTTATTAAAAAATGGACGTCAAGCTTTCTCAGCCCATGTCATGAATTTAAACAAAAATACGTAAGATTTTATTGATATTTCTATTGTTAATAAATTTCCTGACGTTTTCCCCGAAGAACTTCCTGGCCTTTCCCCAGAGCGTGAAATCAAATTTTGTATTGACCTTGAACCCGGTGTAAAATCCTCAAATATTTCTTTACCAAGAACGAACTTAAAATACGTCAAGGACGTTGGCTCGAGCTGTTGAAAGATTATGACCATACCATTCAATACCATCCTGGAAAAGTGTACGTGGTAGTTGACGCGTTGAGTAAAAAATCGTATGTGGGTACGAGTACGATGTTGTTACCATAAAGACCCATTTCGTACGACTTACAAATGATGGAGATAGAGTTAAAGACTCTAGGGACCCACGTGATAATGTCAAATATACGAGTAGAACCGACTTTAATCTATAAAGTTAAAAATGCTCAAGCTACAGACCTGGAGCTGATGAATATTAAGAAGAAAGTACAATAATGTGTTATTCCAAAAGCAAGAGTCGATAAAGAGAGGAAATCTCAACCCTCGATTTATTGGTCCATTTGAAATCTTCGATTGAGTAGGAACTGTGGCCTATAGACTCACCTTACCGCCAAGTATGTCTCGTGTTCATAACAGTTTTCACATATCTATGTTACATAAATTTGTGGAAGACCTAAACCACATTATTGAATTAGAACTAGATGAGATAGCGGAAGATTTAACGTATGAGGAGGTACTTGTCAAGATCTTGGATAAGAAGGAACATATTTTACACTCAAAGGTTATACCTCAAGTCAGTTTTATGGAGAAACCATAATATTGAGCAAATGTGTGACACCACCAAAATAGGTATACATCACCCATTCTGAGTCGCCAAATATATGGTACAGAATTCAAATACAAACTTAATTATACAACTGTAGTGTAAAATTCGACAAAACATAGCTGAGAGTTTTAACACGAATATTGTCTTCTAGACAATATCAAAACTCAAATGCAGTCCTTATTACAATTATTATCACACTATTTTATAAAATTGTGAGGACTACTACAGCCACTATCTCAGACCGTCACTCTATTCCCTGACTAGTCTCGGTTACGCTCTCATTTCCTGAAGAGAACAATGAAAGTAAAAGGATGAGCTCAACTAGCTCAGTAAGAAGTATTATGACTAAGATAATGTAGAATTAATTATCATTAGCCTTCAACAGTGTTAAACTGATAGAATATAATAAACAACAAGTTTAACTACAGCGGAACAAGTAATCTATTAGAAGAGTTAAGTAGAGCATGATATCTACTATCTTCTATGGTTTAAAAAGTTTATCATCAATTTTATCGCTGAGACTCAGCTCAATAAATAATCCACATCACTAAATTATCCATGAACTATGGGCTAAGGATATTCATTAGTATCACAACCATGAATTATCCATGCACTACGGCCCAAGAATAATCGTGTTATCACCAATGGTCATGATCATGCCAAACAACAATTCATCTTTGCACCCTTGGCCGAAGCGAACACATGGTCATGATCATACCAACAATTGTCCATCAATGCACTATGGGCCAATGAAGACTTTTATCACATCATTTGTAACATTATATGCCATGATTATACCGATACATAATTTCTGGTCATAATCATACCAATCAACAGTCCATCTATGCACTACGGGCCAAAGATGACTTTCATCACAATATAAGCATGAGGATGATGACAATGATATAAGCATCAATCAAACGAAATCAAGGATAAATAGTAAAGACTTTAAATTTATCCAGAGTTTAAAAATGTCCAAATTGTCAACATGGTAACTGCTTTGTGGATTAAAATTCAAGAATAATATTGTGACGCCCCCAAAATAGGTCCACACAACCCATTCTGAGTCACCAAATACATAGTACAAAAAATAACTACAACTTTATTATTACTATTATCGTGCAAAATACAACAACACATATACTGTGAGTTTAAATACAAATATTGTCTTCTAGACAATATTCAAACTCAAATAAGTCCTCATTATAATTATTGATACACTATTTTACAAAATAGTGAGGACTACTAAAACAACTGACTTAAAATATCACTCCACACCCCGACTAGTTCCCGCTATATTCTCGCCTCTTAAGAAGAAAATTGGAACAAAAAGAAAAAGGGTGAGAGCAACTAGCCCAGTATAGAATATTATTACTAAGATAATGTAGAACAAATTATCGTTAGCCTTCAATAAATTAGATAAAATATAATGGACAACAAGTTTTAGATCAATATTCGCAACGAAAATAACAATTTATTAGAAGAGTTAAGTAGATATTGAAGTCTACTATCTTCTATGATTTAAAAGTTCATCATCAATATTTTATCCCTATAACATCAATCAATATGTATCTTGAATCAAATATTCATCTTTGCACTACGGGCTAAAGATATTCATTCGTATCACCAGTTGGTCATGTTCATCTCAACACATGTCCATCTTTGCACCACGGACCAAATATATTCATCAGGTAATCATTCATCTTTGCACTACAGGCCAAAGATATTTAGTTATTTCATCATTTAGGACTGAGGATCATGAAAAATATTTTTAAGAAATGAATCTAGTGAGATTAAAGGACAAAGATTAGAGATTCGTACTTTGGTTTATCCAAGTTCAAAAATATTCCATAATAATCAATTATGGAACAAAATTCAAAAATGAAGATCAAAACATGGATACAATCAAAGATAGTAACCATAATTGACAACTTGGATAAAGAAAAAAAAAATTAATTTTTCTGTGAATAGTGTCGTATACGTAAATAGTGTCATATACGTGAATAGTAACTCCGACACAAAAGGTAAAAATTTCATAAGAAAAATCATATTTCGTGAATAGTACTCGTGAATAGTGTTGTATACGTGAATAGTAATCTCGACATGAAAAGGTAAAAATTTCATAATAAAATTCATACCAATATTTCGGTATAATGATATTGAAAGAAATAACATTATTTACGAATAAAATAACATCTCTTACCTCAAAAGAATAGTACTTCTGGCTGAAATATCGGATATAATATTGAAGAAAACTTATACTGAATATCAACACTCAAGATATCTAAATACTACCAAAAATATGCTCGATATTATAGAGAGAGAAAATTTCCAATTCTGGTGTGATTTTCAATTCTAACCTAAGCACCCTATTTATAGGAAAACGCTTTGAACGCCAAAGCAGACTAACCTGCTACCGGTGGCTTTCACCCATTGCTATTCACGCACACTACACTTGAAATTTAGCATACTTTTTCACAACAACCAAAAGTGGGGCCCACCCATATTTTTAATAAAATATTTATTTTCGAAACTTTAATAATTCATAATAAATAGCCATGTTATCAGAAAAATATGAACCTTATGTCCATTCCACATAAAATTTAATTATCTACAATTTTGTAGAAGAAAGTTTTTCTAAATTCTAAACAGAAAATGACCGAAAACCACATACGGATGATTTTTAATACATTCATTTCGATAAAATACTGATAAAATACCTCAGTATTAATTCTTTCATTTATATCTATATAAAATAAATATTTTCTTATCATATAAATTAATAATTAATTATTAACAAATAATATTACACAATCACAATAATGACAACCAGGTCGTTCTCAGGAAAGAGGGTGCTTTCCGATAAGTATTTCTCCTTACTAGCGCGCAATTAGGTGACCAAACCCCTTTTTTAGACAGAACTTCCTTAGGCATTGCCAATAATGCTATCTAATAATATTATTCAAATAATATGAATTATTGATATGATAATGGAAAATACTGTGCAGTGACAATTATTGAAATAACAATAATATAAAATATCAACGTATCAATTATTAAATCAATAAAATAAAATATTGAATAGTAATTACTGTAACAATTATTGAGTAGTGTCTTCTTACGTAAGAATCATTAATTTAAAAAATATTGTGCAATGTCGTGTGCTACTGTGCAACCACGCGTATTACTGTACTTTAACCACCAGGTATTTCAACAGTGTTAACGGTAACAACTACGCTGTTACTTATAAAAAAACGCATACTTATCGTTTTTTTCATCTGACAGTTTTTCGTTATGGGGCCCACAAATGGCTCCGACATCGTACGAATATTCTCCGACAACAAGAATATTCCACGACCAAAAAAATATTTCCCGACAACAATGAGTATTTTATAACCAGTTGGTTATTTAAAATATTTACGCATTTTACCCATAACTAACCACATTAATCAAATCAACCCCCTTACTATATCAAAATAATAAATAGAGAAAATTCAATTTTATTCATAAAAAGTTGGGGTCTTACAAATATTGTATCAAAAATAATTTAGACAGAAAAAAAATTAATTTCTGTCATGAATCGTACCTCGGGTGAATAGTATTTTGTGAATAGTACTTCATAAATAGTGTCGTACGTATGAATAGTATCGTAGGTATAAATAGTGTCGTACGTATGAATAGTACTCCGGCATAAAAATCTTAAAATTTAACAAGAATGTTCAAAAAAATATCATTGTAAAACGATACTAGATGAAACACAAATTTCAAGGATATTTTACTAATTTCAAGGAGTTTAGAAGCAATACTTAACAAAATAAGTGTAGAATTAGAAATATGAAACGAAATAATATTACTTACATATTACAGAGTATGAAAGAAAATATTATTTCTTACGAATATTGAAAAAAAATAATATCCATTACAACTGTTGAACGAAAATAATATTCCTTACGAATATTGAACGAAGATAATATTCCTTACGAATATTGAACGAAAATAAAATTCCTTGCGAATATTGAACGAAAATAAAATTCCTTTCAAATACGAAAAATAATATCGTAAGCGAATATGAAATAAATAATCCCCCTTACCTCAAAAGAAGAGTATTTCTGACTGGTATAGAGGATATATTCTTGAAGAAAATACACTCAATATTATAGAAGAAGAATTCTCTAATTCTGGTGTGATTTTCATTTCTAAACTGAGCATCCTATTTATAGGAGAATGGAAGGATACTATTTAGGAATTAATCACGGAAGCACAGTAATTTCAGACGAATTCATAGGCGTTCAACGTGAATTTTCTGATTTTTACTATGAAAATACTATGTAGATACTATGCAAACATTATGCATAATAAAATATAATATATTCTATTTTGCATAAAAAACAAAACTTATTATAATATATATATATATATATATATATATATATATATATATATGAATAACTATGTCGTCTCAATTATTGATTTAATAATATAAAATATTGTGATAATAATTGAATCAATAACGTGAGATACTATGCAGCAATTACTGTAGCAATAATTGAGTATAACTGAGTGACTTCTCACGTAAGCATCAATAATTAATACCGTGTGCTACTATGCAACCACGCGTATTACTGTATTTTTATCACCGGGTATTTCAACAGTTAACGGTAAAATTTCGTCGTTATTTTTATAAAAAGATATTTATGTCGTTTTCTAACTCCAATAGTAATTTCGTTGCGGGGTCTACCAATGATTGTGCCGTCGTACGAATATTTCCTGATAAAATGAATATTTTCCGACCAATCAAATATTTTATAACAACTTGCTTACTTTATAAAATTTGTAAATATTACCCACAACTATAACATTATAATAAATCCACACCATAATATTCAAAAAAAAATATTTCGAAAAAATTAAATCTTTATTCATAAAAGTTGGGATCTTACAAAATAACCTTGGGGTTAAAATTTGAAATGAAAATAAGGTATCCTCACCTCTACGACATACCAGGTACGTACATTAATTTTGATAACGAAATTTCATAAAGAGTGGAGGTTGTAAGACCCCAACTTTTTATGAATAAAGATTTAATTTTTTCTAAATATTATTTTGAATAAAAAGGTGTTGATTTGATATAATGGTATAGTTATGGTTGATATGTGCAAATTTTGTAAAGTAAGCAAGTTGTTATATAATATTCATTTGGTCGAAAAATATTCTTTTTGTAACGACCCCAAAATAGGTCCATTCCATCCAACCTATTCTGAGTCGCCAAATACATGGTACAGAAAATAACTACAACTTTATTACAACAATTGTCGTGCAAAATACAACAACACATACGCTGTGAGTTTGGATACAAATATATACCAAATGTGACTCATGTTCCAACCGTGGACATCACCTCACAATGACACCTTACATAAAGGTATAGTCAAAAACTGTTTTAAAAATTAGAATCTTTGGGAAGTGCTCAAGGAAACCTTTGTACATGGGAGGCCACGCGTCTAGGTTATGATAGATATCATATGGCCACAGAATTATCCTTGGTTGACCCAATAGACCCCAAAGAAAAACGAGAAGATTACTATCATATTCTTCCCAATGGTGAGTCTTCTCTTGACTTATCATTATCTCCACTGTCTCAAATTGAGAATTATACTTCAAACAAACACCAAGATTATATAGGTAGTGCCCATAGATATACTCAGCAAGTGGATGAGCACAACCCTGTCCTATGATGACACGAGGTTGTATGTCATTAGACATCTTGTATGATAGTGACAAAACACCCTTCCAACGTTGGGTTCGCCTCACCCTATTTTCTTCACCAAATATAACTACTAAATGATAACCACCGTTCTATTCCCTTGTCCCCCGCTCGACCCAGCTACACTCTTATTACCTGAAAGGAATTGTGAAGCAAAAGGGTGAGCACAACTAGCTCAGTAAAGAATATCATGACTAAAGATAATTAAATTATCAATAGCCTTCATCAATAATAAATCAGAGATTTAGAACATATGGTAGATGATAAAAATTTCAACCATAGTTGCAGCGGAACATGCAATCCATTAGAAGAGTCAAATAGACTATAAAGTCTATTATCTTCTCCATGTTAAAAATCCACCAACAATGTTTTATCCCTGTAACATCACTCAACAGTTCCTTTCCACAATCATATGAATAACTCATAATCATAATTGTGACTATAAATTTTTCTTCGCACCTAGGACGAAGAATATTTTCATCACCTGTCTTTACCTGAAACATCAAAGATCATGGTTATACCAAATCACAGTTCCTGTTTATAATCATACTAACAAATCCATCTTTGCACTACGGGCCAAAGATATTCATCAACAAACCATCTTTGCACTACGGGCCAAAGATATTCATCAACAAACCATCTTTGCACTACGGGCCAAAGATATTCAACAACAGTTCATCTTTGCACTACAGGCCAAAGATATTCATCAACAGGCCATCTTTGCACTACATGCCAAAGATATTCATCAACAATTCATATTTGCACTACAGGCCAAATATATTCATATCTCAAAGAAATATATAATCATTTCAGAATTTATATAAACAATAATTATAACCATGTTGATCAATTCACCTTTGCACTTAAGCTTAAGATATTCAATTATAAATTCAATGGTCATGATCATACCAGTCACAATTCAACTTTGCACTACAGGCCAAAGAGAACCCTAGTCATGATCATACCAATAATCTACCCATCTTTACACTCCAGTGAAAGAGAATTTCAACATCAGGGTTATAAAAATGTTATATATGATGATAAAAAAAAATAATATGATCAACATATAGTTTTAATCTCAAGAGTAATATTCGTAACACATGAATAGTAACCCCGACACAAAAGATAGAAATTCTACAATAAAATTCATACCAATATTTCGGTATAATGATATTGAAAGAATAACATTACTTAAATTTATAAACAATTTATTTTAATTGTTTACACTTTACTAATTAATGCATTTAATCATCATAAAATGCCAACTCTTAAGATTTCATCATCAATAACCAAAACCCTCATCAAAAATCTGCATATACCTCATATATAGGATTCTCAAGCCATAAAATCCTATTTTCCAATTTTCTTACTTCACATAACATATTTAATTCATTTACTCATAACTAGACTATTTTCATGAAAAATACCAAATCAGTTCCAAAAATATTTCTTTTCTGGAATTTAGCATAATATAGTCCAATAGTGAACATATATTTTTCTCAGAATTTTTAAAAGTCATTTACTATTTTTCATATGGCCAAAACAGCCGAATATTTAGACATTTATCAAAAATTGTACTTTTATCTAAAAATTCTAAAATTTACAGAGTATACTCCTATCATATACATGTACTCCCAATAAAAATTTCATCAATTTTGGAGTTAACCACAAGAAATTATAAGCTGTTACTTTTAAAATAGTCTTTTCCCATAAAATTCATAACTCTTAATCTATACATCCAAAAATCACCATTTTTGGACACAATCAATAAAACTCATCAAAATATCATTTCAAATTTTTCCAGAATTTTTGAAGATCAGAAAAATTACGAAACTGAAAATCATAACAACCCTTAAAATCCATTACTATCCCTTACTATCCCTTACCTCAAAAGAGCAGTACTTCTGATCGGTATAAGGCTGAAGGAAACTTGCACTGATGAATAGAAACTCACAGAGTATCTAAATACTCACAAAATACACTCAATAATCTAGAGAGAGAAAGAGAGAAAACTTATGTTTCTGGTGTGATTTTCAATTCTAACTTAGCCCTCTATTTATAGGAAAATTTTGGTAGGTTTGACCTGCAACCTGATGGCTTTACCTGCTACTATTCCCACCCACCACATTTGAAATATAATTCAGCACATTTCTTCACCAACCACAAGTGGGGCCCACCAATTCTAGAATTTTCTACCAAAATGATAAACTCCGAAAATTCAACAATTTCTGAACCAGTCATCTCGTAAAATTCATAATAAATCATACGTTCATTTTTAACGGTTCAAAATTTGTGGACATATACTCAACTTATATATGTATAACATATCCAAAAATTACCACGATCCAACGGTCGGATTAAAAATTATAACCCCCGCAAAATATCTCAAAAACCCTGATTTTTAATACCTCCATTCCGACAAAAATACGGATAAAAACCTCAACATTAACTCCTTCATTTTTAACCACAAAAATATATCCCTCATTTATATCCACATAAAATAAATATTTCTTTATCATATGAATCAATAATTAATTATTCACAAATAATATTACAGAATCACATTTATGACAACCAGGCCGTTCCCAGGAAAGAGGGGGCTTTCCAATAAGGATTTCTCCTTACTGGCGCGCAATTAGATGACCAAACCTCTCCTTAGACAGAACTTTCTAGACATTGCCAATAATGCTATCTAATAATACTATTCAAATAATATGAATTATTGATCTGATAATGGGAAATACTGTGCAGCAACAATTATTGAACAACAATAATACAAAATTTCAACGTAGCAATTATTGAATCAATAAAATAAATTATTGAACAGTAACTACTGTAACAATTATTGAGTAGTGCCTTCTTACGTAAGAATCAATAATTTCAAAAATACTATGCAATACCGTGTGCTACTGTGCAATAACGCGTATTACTGTATTTTAACCACCGGGTATTCCAACAGTGTTAACGGTAACAACTACGCCGTTATTTGTAAAAACTCATTTTTGTCGTTTTCTTCATCCGACAGTTATTCTGTTATGGGGCCCACAAATAGCTGCGCCGTCGTACGAATATTCCCCGACAGAAAGAATATTCCACGACCAAACGAATATTCCCCGACAACAATGATTATTTTATAACCACTTGCTTATTTTGAAAAAAAATCATATTTCATTCATAACTTTAAACTTTTATCAATTTAACCATTTACTGAATAGTAATTATAAGAAAAATTGAATACTTTTATTTCATAAAATTCGGGGTCTTACAATCTCCCCTCCTTATGAAATTTCGTCCCCGAAATTTACGTACCTGGTATTTCAAAGAGTTGAGAATACCTTCCTTTCATTTCAGATTCCATCTTCTCTGTCATCATAATTTCTCCATTGCTCATCTCCTGTATTTCAAATATCATTCTAGAATACAGCTTCAAAACAAGGGTTAATTTAACAAATTAACATATCACATAATATCCCGATATTATGACTGACCAACAAATAAGCTTAGGTAGGACACACTAGCGAAGGATTTACTCATCTCTCCCCTCCTAGTTATATTCCCCGATCTCTGCCAGAGATCATATCCCTAAGCTTGATACCAAATGTAACGACCCCAAAATAGGTCCATTCCATCCAACCTATTCTGAGTCGCCAAATACATGGTACAGAAAATAACTACAACTTTATTACAACAATTGTCGTGCAAAATACAACAACACATATGCTGTGAGTTTGGATACAAATATATACCAAATGTGACTCATGTTCCAATCGTGGACATCACCTCACAATGACACCTTACATAAAGGTATAGTCAAAAACTGTTTTAGAAATTAGAATCTTTGGGAAGTGCTCAAGGAAACCTTCGTACATGGGAGGCCACGCGTCTAGGTTATGATAGATATCATATGGCCACAGAATTATCCTTGGTTGACCCAATAGACCCCAAAGAAAAACGAGAAGATTACTATCATATTCTTCCCAATGGTGAGTCTTCTCTTGACTTATCATTATCTCCACTGTCTCTAATTGAGAATTATACTTCAAACAAACACCAAGATTATATAGGTAGTGCCCATAGATATACTCAGCAAGTGGATGAGCACAACCCTGTCCTATGATGACACGAGGTTGTATGTCATTAGACATCTTGTATGATAGTGACAAAACACCCTTCCAACGTTGGGTTCGCCTCACCCTATTTTCTTCACCAAATATAACTACTAAATGATAACCACCGTTCTATTCCCTTGTTACCCCCGCTCGACCCAGCTACACTCTTATTACCTGAAAGGAATTGTGAAGCAAAAGGGTGAGCACAACTAGCTCAGTAAAGAATATCATGACTAAAGATAATTAAATTATCAATAGCCTTCATCAATAATAAATCAGAGATTTAGAACATATGGTAAATGATAAAAATTTCAACCATAGTTGCAGCGGAACGAGCAATCCATTAGAAGAGTCAAATAGACTATAAAGTCTATTATCTTCTCCATGTTAAAAATCCACCAACAATGTTTTATCCCTGTAACATCACTCAACAGTTCCTTTCCACAATCATATGAATAACTCATAATCATAATTGTGACTATAAATTTTTCTTCGCACCCAGGACGAAGAATATTTTCATCACCTGTCTTTACCTGAAACATCAAAGATCATGGTTATACCAAATCACAGTTCCTGTTTATAATCATACTAACAAATCCATCTTTGCACTACGGGCCAAAGATATTCATCAACAAACCATCTTTGCACTACGGGCCAAAGATATTCATCAACAAACCATCTTTGCACTACGGGCCAAAGATATTCAACAACAGTTCATCTTTGCACTACAGGCCAAAGATATTCATCAACAGGCCATCTTTGCACTACATGCCAAAGATATTCATCAACAATTCATATTTGCACTACAGGCCAAATATATTCATATCTCAAAGAAATATATAATCATTTCAGAATTTATATAAACAATAATTATAACCATGTTGATCAATTCACCTTTGCACTTAAGCTTAAGATATTCAATTATAAATTCAATGGTCATGATCATACCAGTCACAATTCAACTTTGCACTACAGGCCAAAGAGAACCCTAGTCATGATCATACCAATAATCTACCCATCTTTACACTCCAGTGAAAGAGAATTTCAACATCAGGGTTATAAAAATGTTATATATGATGATAAAAAAAAATAATATGATCAACATATAGTTTTAATCTCAAGAGTAATATTCGTAACTCATGAATAGTAACCCCGACACAAAAGATAGAAATTCTACAATAAAATTCATACCAATATTTCGGTATAATGATATTGAAAGAATAACATTACTTAAATTTATAAACAATTTATTTTAATTGTTTACACTTTACTAATTAATGCATTTAATCATCATAAAATGCCAACTCTTAAGATTTCATCATCAATAACCAAAACCCTCATCAAAAATCTGCATATACCTCATATAGGATTCTCAAGCCATAAAATCCTATTTTCCAATTTTCTTACTTCACATAACATATTTAATTCATTTACTCATAACTAGACTATTTTCATGAAAAATACCAAATCAGTTCCAAAAATATTTCTTTTCTGGAATTTAGCATAATATAGTCCCATAGTGAACATATATTTTTCTCAGAATTTTTAAAAGTCATTTACTATTTTTCATATGGCCAAAACAGCCGAATATTTAGACATTTATCAAAAATTGTACTTTTATCTAAAAATTCTGAAATTCACAGAGTATACTCCTATCATATACATGTACTCCCAATAAAAATTTCATCAATTTTGGAGTTAACCACAAGAAATTATAAGCTGTTACTTTTAAAATAGTCTTTTCTCATAAAATTCATAACTCTTAATCTATACATCCAAAAATCACCATTTTTGGACACAATCAATAAAACTCATCAAAATATCATTTCAAATTTTTCCAGAATTTTTGAAGATCAGAAAAATTACGAAACTGAAAATCATAACAACCCTTAAAATCCATTACTATCCCTTACTATCCCTTACCTCAAAAGAGCAGTACTTCTGATCGGTATAAGGCTGAAGGAAACTTGCACTGATGAATAGAAACTCACAAGTATCTAAATACTCACAAAATACACTCAATAATCTAGAGAGAGAAAGAGAGAAAACTTATGTTTCTGGTGTGATTTTCAATTCTAACTTAGCCCTCTATTTATAGGAAAATTTTGGTAGGTTTGACCTGCAACCTGATGGCTTTACCTGCTACTATTCCCACCCACCACATTTGAAATATAATTCAGCACATTTCTTCACCAACCACAAGTGGGGCCCACCAATTCTAGAATTTTCTACCAAAATGATAAACTCCGAAAATTCAACAATTTCTGAACCAGTCATCTCGTAAAATTCATAATAAATCATACGTTCATTTTTAACGGTTCAAAATTTGTGGACATATACTCAACTTATATATGTATAACATATCCAAAAATTACCACGATCCAACGGTCGGATTAAAAATTATAACCCCCGCAAAATATCTCAAAAACCCTGATTTTTAATACCTCCATTCCGACAAAAATACGGATAAAAACCTCAACATTAACTCCTTCATTTTTAACCACAAAAATATATCCCTCATTTATATCCACATAAAATAAATATTTCTTTATCATATGAATCAATAATTAATTATTCACAAATAATATTACAGAATCACATTTATGACAACCAGGCCGTTCCCAGGAAAGAGGGGGCTTTCCAATAAGGATTTCTCCTTACTGGCGCGCAATTAGATGACCAAACCTCTCCTTAGACAGAACTTTCTAGACATTGCCAATAATGCTATCTAATAATACTATTCAAATAATATGAATTATTGATCTGATAATGGGAAATACTGTGCAGCAACAATTATTGAACAACAATAATACAAAATTTTAACGTAGCAATTATTGAATCAATAAAATAAAATATTGAACAGTAATTACTGTAACAATTATTGAGTAGTGCCTTCTTACGTAAGAATCAATAATTTCAAAAATACTATGCAATACCGTGTGCTACTGTGTAATAACGCGTATTACTGTATTTTAACCACCGGGTATTCCAACAGTGTTAACGGTAACAACTACGCCGTTAATTATAAAAACTCTATTTTTGTCGTTATCTTCATCCGACAGTTATTCTGTTATGGGGCCCACAAATAGCTGCGCCGTCGTACGAATATTCCCGACAGAAAGAATATTCCACGACCAAACGAATATTCCTCGACAACAATGATTATTTTATAACCACTTGCTTATTTTGAAAAAAAATCATATTTCATTCATAACTTTAAACTTTTATCAATTTAACCATTTACTGAATAGTAATTATAAGAAAAATTGAATACTTTTATTTCATAAAATTCGGGGTCTTACACTTTTTATCGGAGAATATTCGTACGACAACACAATCATTAGTGGACCCCGTAACGGAATGACTATCGGGTATAGAAATTGATAGAACTAACCTTTTTAATAAAAATAACGGCAAGGCTTTTTCCGTTAAACTGTTAAAATACCCGGTGATAAAATAATAGTAATACGTGTGGCTACACAGTAACACACGGTATTGTACAATATCTCTAATTATTGATGCTTGCGTAAAAAGTCACTTTTTTCATAATTACCACAATAGTTGCTGCATATTATCTCATTTTATTGATTTAATTATTTTCATAGTATCATCTGCAAAATATTTTATATAATTAAATCAATAACTGAGACAACACAATTATTCATATTATTATTTGCATTATTGACAATATCTAGAGAGTTATGTCGAGAAAATGAGTTATGTTAGTTAATTGCGCGCCAATAAGGAGAAGTCCTTATTGGAAAGCCCCCTCTTTTCTAGAAATGATCTGGTTGTCAATATTGTAAGTTATAATATTAATGATGAATAATTGTTGAAAGATTAAAAATGTGTTGATTGAAGATAAGTGATTTGTGGTAAATATTTATTCAATTTTTGATATAAATAGAGGGATTTGTCATGAACTATTTGTTGTAAATTTGGCTTATTACATGGACCCCAACTTACTCATTTTTCAAAATCGCCGGTAGAAAGTTGTCTCAGTTTTATTTTATTATTATTATAATAGTAATAAAATAGAAATTTTTTTATATAAAACAGAATACTTTTTATAATATATATAAAGTTATTGGTTTTATTAGATTATAATTAGAATATATTATATTATATATATAAAAAAATTTATTAGAATATTTTATTGCACAGTAATGAATAGTAAAAAATTATATTTCTCATCGAACGCCCGTGAATTTTTTCTTCTGTTCACCCATGATTATATTCAAATAGTGCACTGTCATTCTTCTATAAATAGGATGCTTAGTTAAGATATGAAAATCACACCAGAATCAGAGAATTTTTCTTCTATAATATTGCGCATATTTCTTTGATCTAGTATAAGTATACTTTAAGTGTAGCTAATAGTGAAAGATTTTCTCAAGAATATCTCCGTTATACCAGTCAGATTTACTCTCCTACTAAGGTAAATGATATTATTTATTTCATATTCGTAAGAGATATTATTTTTCGTATTCGTAAGAAATATTATTTTTATTTAATATTCGTAAGGAATATTATTTTCGTTCAATATCCGTAAGGGATATTATCTTCGATCAATACTTGTAAGGGATATTATATTCGTTCAATATTCGTAAGGAATATTATTTTCGTTCAATATTCGTAAGGGATATAATTTTCTTCCATACTCTATAGTATGTAAGTGATATTATTTCGTTTCATATTCCTAAACTACACTTACTTTGATAACTATTACTTCTATAATCCCTGAAATTAGTAGAATATCCTTGAGTTTTGTGCTTCATCTAGTATCGTTTCACTGAAATATTGGTACAAACTTTCTTGCTAAATTTCAATATTTTCATGTCGAGTTACTATTCATGAGTATTATTCATACGGTACTATTCCCGACAAAATTGGTTTCTTTTCTATCCAAATTATTTTTGATACATGAATATCATTATTAAATTTTACTCCACAATTAGTTATCATGTTGATTATTTGGACATTTTGAACTCTGGATAAATTGAATTATAAATCTCTAATATTTATCCTTGATCTCACTTGATTGATTCTTTATATCATTGTCATCATCCTCATGTTTATATTGTGGTGAAAGCCATGTTTGGCCCGTAGTGCATAGATAGACTATTGATTGGTATGATTATGACCAGGAATTATATTGGTATAATCATGACCTGTAATGTAACAGACAAATAATGTGGTAAAAGTCATCTTTGGCCTGTAGTGCATAGATGGACAGATGTTTGGCATGATCATGACCACTGGTAATACATACGAATATCCTTGACCCGTAATGCATGGATAATTCGTTGATCTGAAATGATTATTGATTGGTATTACATGGATAAAATATTGATGATGAACTTTTAAATCATAAAAGATAGTAGATATCACGCTCAACTTGACTCTTTTAATGGATTGTTTATTCTGCTGCAGTTGTTGATCTAAAACTTTTTGTCTATAGTATTCTATCAGATTTTGTGACGCCCCCAAAATAGGTATACATCACCCATCTTGAGTCACCAAATACATGGTACAAAATACAAATATAAACTTAAATATACAACATGAGCTGTGAATTTCAATACAAATATTGTCGTCTAGACAGTATTAAAACTCAAAATAAGTCCTCAATATATTTATTATCACACTATTTCATAGAATAGTGAGGACTACTAATGCTATCATTTGGATCGTCACTCCTTTCTCCGACTAACCCCTGCTACGTTCTCATTTCCTAAAGAGAACAATGAAAGCAAAAGGGTGAGCTCAACTAGTCTAGTAAGAAATATAATGACTAAGATAATGCAGAATAATTTATCGTTAGCCTTCAACAGTGTTAAATTGATAAAATACAACAAACATCAAGTTTAACTGCAGCGGAACAAGCAATCCATTAGAAGAGTGAAGTAGAGAATAAAATCTACTATCTTCTATGATTTAAAAGGTTTTTCATCACTTTTATCGCTGAGACTCAGCTTAATAAATAATTCACATCATCCCTGCACTACGGCCAAGGATATTCATTAGTATCACGACCATAAATTATCCATGCACTACGGACCAAGGATATTCTTGTATTCATTAATGGTCATGATCATGCCAACAACTGTCCATCAATGCACTACGGGCCAATGATGTCTTTTACCACATCATTTGTAACATTATGGTCATGATTATACCGAATAATCCCTGGTCATAATCATACCAAGTCCATCTATGCACTACAGGCCACAGATGGCTTTCAACATAATATAAACATGAGGATGATGACAATGATATAAGAATTCAATAAAACAAGTTCAAGGATAAATTTTTAAAGATTTATAATTTAATTTATCCAGAAATCAACAATATCCAAATTGTCAACATGATACTGCTTTGTGGAGTAAAATTCAAGAATAATATTGTATCAAAAATAATTTGGACCGAAAACGAATTAATTTTTATCATGAATATTACTTCGGGTGAATAGTACTCGAGTGAATAGTATCCCGTGAATATTACTTTGGAAATAGTAACCCCGTGAATAGTACTCCGGCATGAAAAAGTTAAAACTTATCAAGAATACATAGAATAATATTTCCATGAAAAGATACTGGATGAAGGGCAAATATCAATGATATTCTTCTAATTTCATGGAGTATAGAAGCCAAAATTTTAACAAACGAGTATAGAATTCGAAATATGAAAAGAATTAATATTACATACATACTATAGAGTATGGAAGAAAATATTATTTCAAGCGAATATTGAACAAAAATAACATCCCTTACCTTGAAAAGAAGAGTACTCCAACTGATATAGCGGAGATATTCTTGAAAAAAACTTTCACTATTTTTTAAGCTCAAAGCTTTCTAAAACTCTAAAGAAATACGCTCAAGATTATAGAAGAAAAATTCTCTGATTCTGGTGTGATTTTTAATTCTAACTTAAGCGCCTATTTATAGGAAAATTTTAGAACGCCATAGGAGACTAAATAATAAAATAATATATATATTTTTTCCTTTCTACGTAGCCTACTTTGTTGAAAGAAGACCAAGCATGCCATCTTGGAATATTTTTGCAGCCCACATGTTTCAAAACAAAAGTGGCTCCCGCCCACAATTTTAATAAAAATATTTAATTTCTGAAACTTCAATAATTCATATAAAATAGCTCTTTTATCAGAAAAATACGAATTTTATGTCATTTCCACACGAAATCGAATTCTCTACAACTTTGTAACTTTAAGTTTTTTCAAATTCCAAACAGAAAATATCCGAAATCCACAAACGAAAGATTTTTAACACCTTTTAAAATTCATAACAAATCATGCGTTAAATTTTAACGGTTCAAAATTTGTGGACATATACTCAACTTATATATGCCTAACATATCCAAAAATCACAACGATCCAACGGTCGGATCAAAATTATAACTCACGCAATAAAGCTTTAAGAACACTGATTTGATTTTTAATACTTCAAATCCGACAAAATACTGATAAAACACCTCAACATTAATTCTTTCATTTATAACTAAATAAAATAAATATTTTTCTATCCATCATTTATGTCCACATAAAATAAATATTTTCTTATCATATAAATTAATAATTAATTATTCACAAATAATATTACAGAATCACAATAATGACAACCAGGCTGTTCTCAGGAAAAGGGGGATTTCTGATAAGAATTTCTCCTTACTGACGCACAATTAGGTGACCAAACCTCTCCTTGACAGAACTTTTTAGACATTGTCAATAATGCTATCTAATAATATTATTCAAATAATATGAATTATTGATCTGATAATGAGAAATACAATGTAGTGACAATTATTAAAAACACAATAATATAAAATATCAACGCAGCAATTATTGAACCAATAAAATAAAATAATGAATAGTAATTACTGTAACAATTATTGAGCAGTGCCTTCTTACGTAAGAATTAATAATTCAACAATACTGTGCAATACCGTGTGTTACTGTACAACAACGCGTATTACTGTATTGTAACCACCAGGTATTCCAAGAGTACTAACGGTAACGATTACGCCGTTATTTATAAAAACTCAAATTTGTCATTTTCTTCATCCGATAATTATTCTGTTATAGGGCCTACCTATAGCTGCGCCATCGTACGAATATTCCTCGACAGAAAGAATATTTCACGACCAAACGAATATTCCCCGACAATATGAATATTTTATAACCACTTGTTTATTTTGCAAAATTTATAAATATTACCCATAACTATAACATTATATCAAATTCACTCTATAATATTCAAAAATGATATTTATAGAAAATTCATCTTTATTCATAAAAGTTGGGGTCTTACAACCTCCCCTTCTTATGAAATTTTACCCTCGAAATTAGGGTACGTACCTGGTATGTCAAAGAGGTAAGGATACCTTGATTTTATTTCAGATTCTAACTCCCAGGTCATTTCCTCAACATCGTGGTTTCTCCACAAAACTTTGACTTGAGGTATAACCTTACAGCGTAAAATATGCTCCTTCTTATCCAAAATTTTAGCAGGAACCTCTTCACATGTTAAATCTTCCGCTATTTCGTCCGGTTCTAACTAAATAATGTGGTTCTGGTCTTTCACATATTTACGTAACATAGATATGTGAAAAACGTTATGAACACGAAACATACTTGGCCGTAAGGCTTGTCTATAGGTCACAGTTCCTACTCATTCAAGGATTTAAAATGGGCCAATGAATCGAAGATTGAGCTTTCCTCTCTTTCCAAATCTTGTAACTCCTTTCCATGGAGCAACACGTAACAACACATGTTCTCCTTGCTTGATAACTTCTGTTGTAGGAAAACTCCACCAATGGTAAGAACTTGTCCCAACTTCCCTTGAAGTCAATGACATAGAGTCATAATAAATCTTTAAGAGTTTGAATAGTCCTCTCTGACTGCCCGTCCGTTTGAGGATGATAAGCCGAACTAAATCGTAAATTCGTGCCCATAGCTTTTTGCAAACTAATCCAAAATCTTGAAGTGAATCTTGGGTCTCGATCAGAAACTATGGATACTGACATACCATGCAATCTTACAATCTCGTTTATGTACATACGAGCAAGACGTTCAAGTGTTTAAGTTTCTCGTATAGGTAAGAAATGAGCCGATTTGGTCAATCTATCAACAATGACCCAAATCGCATCTATGCCTTGAGAAACCTTGGGAAGACCGGTAACGAAATCCATGATAATGTGCTCCCACTTCCATTCTGAAATTTCAAGTGGTTGCAATGGACCTTTTGGTACTTGATGCTCCGCATTGACTCGTTGACAAGTTAGACACCTTGAGATAAACTCCGCGATCTCTCTCTTAATATTGCTCCACCAAAATGTATGTCGAAGATCATGATACATTTTGGTACTCCCAAGATGGATTACAAACGGTGTATTGTGCGCCTCCATCATGATTTTATAATTTAAATCAGGGTCATTAGGAACACAAAGTCTGGACTTGACTCAAAGTATTCCTTCTTCATCGATTCTTGCTTCTGGTATAGCACATTCTTACACTTTCTTCCTCATATGCATCAGCTCCAGGTCTGTAGCTTGAGCAGCTTTAACTTTATCGATTAAAGTCAGTTCTACTAGTATATTCGCTATCATCACATGGGTCCCTAGAGTCTTTAACTCTATCTCCATCATTTGTAAGTCATATAAAATGGGCCTTTGCGTTGACAATATCGCACTCGTACCCGTATATGATCTTCTACTCAATGCGTCAGCTACTACGTTCGCTTTACCAGGATGGTATTGAATGGTATGATCATAATCTTTCAACAGTTCAAGCCAACGTCGTTGTTGCATGTTGAGTTCCTTTTGGGTGAAGAAATATTTGAGGCTATTATGATCCGTAAAGATCTCCACTTTCTCCCCATACAAGTAATGTCTCCAAATCTTTATTACAAAAATGACTGCTGCTGTAAGACCCCGAATTTTATGAAATAAAAGTATTCAATTTTTCTTATAATTACAATTCAGTAAATGGTTAAATTGATAAAAAGTTAAAGTTATGGGTGAAATGTAAAATTTTTTTCGAAATAAACAAGTAGTTATAAAATAATCATTGTCGTCGGAGAATATTCGTTGGTCGTAGAATATTCTTTCTGTCGGGGAATATTCGTACGACGGCGCAGCTATTTGTGGGCCCCATAACGGAAAACGGTCGGATGAAGATAATGAAAAAAATTGAGTTTTTATAATTAACGGAGTAGTTATTACCGTTAACACTGTTAGAATACTCGTCGGTTAAAATACAGTAATACGCGTTATTGCACAGTAGCACACGGTATTGCACAGTATTTTTGAAATTATTGATTCTTATGTAAGAAGGCACTGCTGAATAATTGTCACAGTAATTACTGTTTAATATTTTATTTTATTGATTGAATAATTACTGCGTTGATATTTTATATTATTGTTGTTTCAATAATTGTTGCTGCACATCATCTCCATTATTAGATCAACAATTCATATTATTTGAATAATATTATTAGATAGCATTATTGGTAATGTCTAGAAAGTTCTGTCTAAGGAGAGGTTTGGTCATCTAATTGTGAGCCAATAAGGAAAAATCCTTATTGGAAAGCCCCCTCTTTCCTGGGAACGGCCTGGTTGTCATAAATGTGATTCTGTAATATTATTTTTGAATAATTAATTATTGGTTCATATGATAAGAAAATATTTATTTTATGTGGATATAAATGATGGATATATTTATTTTCATGTGGATAAAAATAAAAGAATTAATGCCGAGGTGTTTTATCAGTATTTTATCGGTGTAGAGGTATTAAAAATCATCCGTTTGTGGATTTTGGTTAATTTATGTTTGGAATTTAGAAAAACTATCTTCTGCAAAGTTGTAGAGAATTGAATTTCCTATAAAAAGTCGCGAGATTCAAACTTTCTGTTAAAAGAGCTATTTTCTATGAATTTTTGAAGTTTCGGAAAATAAAATAATTTTTATTAAATTATGGATGGGACCCACTTTTGTTATACAACATGTGGGCTACCAATTTATTTAAATATGGCTGATGACTTTCAAAGTTGGTTGGTGGCATGCGTAGAAGGTGAGAAATAATAATAATAATATTTTATTATTTAGTCTCCTTTGGCGTTCTAGCATTTTCCTATAAATAAGTGCTTAAGTTAGAATTGAAAATTACACTAGAAACAAGTTTTCTTTCTCTCTATATTATCAAGCATATTTTTGTGAGTATTTAGATATCTTGAGTGTTGCTCAGCGTTATATCCGATATTCAAGTCAGAAGTACTGCTCTTTTGAGGTAAGGGATTTTAAGGGTTATTATGTTTTTCAGTTCGTAATTCTTCTGACCTTTAGAAAATTTAAAAAAAAAACTGAAATGATATTTTGATGAGTTTATTGATTGTGTCCAAAAATGGTGATTTTTGGATGTATAGATTAAGAGTTATGAATTTTATGAGAAAATACTATTTTAAAAGTAACCGCTTATAACTCCTTGTGGTTAACTCCAAAATTGATGAAATTTTTATTGGAAGTATATCCATATAATATTAGTGTACTCTGTGAATTTCGGAATTTTTGAATAAAATTACAATTTATGATAAATGTCTAAATATTCGGCTGTTTTGGCCATATGAAAAATAGTAAATGAGTTTTAAAAATTCTGAGAAAAATATATGTTCAATATGGGACTATATTCTGCTAAATCCCAGAAAAGAAATATTTTTGGAACTGATTTGGTATTTTTCATGAAAATAGACTATTTATGAGTAAATGAATTAAATATGTTATGTGAAGTAAGAAAATTGGAAAATAGGATTTTATGGCTTGAGAATCCTATATGAGGTATATACAGATTTTTGATGAGGGTTTTGGTTATTGGTAATGAAATCTTCTGCGTTTGACATTTTAGGATGATTAAATACATTATTCAGTAAAGTGTACACAATTAAAATAAATTGTTTATAAGTTTAAGAAATATTATTCTTTCAATATCATTATACCGAAATATTGGTATATATTTTATTGTGAAATTTTTACATTTTTGTGTCGAGTTTACTATTCACGAGTTACTATTCACGAGTTACTATTCATGAGTTACTATTCACGAGTTATTATTCCTGACAAAATTGGTTTCTTTTTCTAACCAAATTATAGTTGATTTATGAATATTACTCATGAGATTAAATCTATATGTTGATTATATTGATTTTATTATTATATATAACATTTTTATAACCCTAATGATGACATTTCTCTTTGACTTGAGTGTAAAGATGGGTAGATTTTTGGTATGATCATAACTATGGGTTCCCTTTGGCCAGTAGTGTAAAGTTGAATTGTTGACTGGTATGATCATGACAATTGAATTTATAATTGAATATCTTTAGCTTAAGTGCAAAGGTGAATTGATCAACATGGTTATAATTATTGTTTATATAAATTCTGAAATGATTATATATTTCTTTGAGATATTAATATATTTGGTCTGTAGTGCAAAGATGACCTGTGGTTGAATATCTTTGGCCAGTAGTGCAAAGATGAATTGTTGATGAATATCTTTGGCCAGTAGTGCAAAGATGAATTGTTGATGAATATCTTTGGCCCGTAGTGCAAAGATGACATGTTGTTGAATATCTTTGGCCAGTAGTGCAAAGTTGAACAGGTGTTGAGATGAACATGACCAACTGGTGATACAAATAAATATCTTTGGCCGTAGTGCAAAGATGAAGTTATTAGTATGATTATGAACAGGAAATGTGATTTGGTGTAACCATGATCTTTGATGTTTCAGGTAAAGATAGGTGATGAGAATTATCTTCGTCCTGGATGAGAAGAGGAATGTAGAACTACAACTATGATTATGAGTTATTCATATGATTGTGGACCATAATTGTTGATTGATGTTACAGGGATAAAATATTGTTGGTGGATTTTTAACATGGAGAAGATAATAGACCTTATAGTCTATTTGACTCTTTTAATGGATTGCTCGTTCCGCTGCAACTATGGTTAAAATTTTTATCATCTACCATATGTTATAAATCTCTGATTTAATTCTGTTGAAGGCTATTGATAACTTATTTATCTTTAGTCATGATATTCTTTACTGGGTTAGTTGTGCTCACCCTTCTGTTTCACAATTCCTTTCAGGTAATAAGAGTGTAGCTGAGTCGAGCGGGGGTAACAGGGAATAGAACGGTGGTCATCATTTAGTAGTTATATTTGGTGAATCATCTAGGGTGAAGCGAACCCAACGTTGGAAGGGTGTTTTGCCACTATCATACCAGATGTCTAATGACATACAACCTCGTGTCATCATAAGACAGGGATGTGCTCATCCACTTGCTGAGTATATTTACGAGCACTACCTATATAATCTTGGTGTTTGTTTGAAGTATAAATTAAAGACAGTGGAGATAATGATAAGTCACGAGAAGACTCACCATTGGGAAGAATATGATAGTAATCTTCTTGTTTTCTTTGGGGTCTATTGGATCAACCAAGGATAATTCATTGACCATATGATATCTATCATAACCTAGACGCATGGCCTCCCATGTACGAAGGTTTCCTTGAGTACTTCCCAAAGATTCTAATTTCTAAAACAGTTTATGACTATACCTTTATGTAAGGTGTCATTGTGAGGTGTTGTCCACGGTTGGGACATGAGTCACATTTGGTATATATTTGTATCCAAACTCACAGCATATGTGTTGTTGTATTTTGCACAACAATTGTTGTAATAAAGTTGTAGTTATTTTCTATACCATGTGTTTGGCGACTCAGAATAGGTTAGATGGAATGGACCTATTTTGGGGGCGTTACATTTGGTATCAGAGCTTAGGGATATGGTCTCTGGCGGAGATCGGGGAATATAACTAGGAGGGGAGAGATGAGTAAATCCTTCGCTAGTATGTCCTACCTAAGCTTAATTGTTGGTCGGTCATAATATACGGATATTATGTGATATGTTAATTTACTTAATTAACCCTTGTTTTATGGCAGTATTTGAGAATGGCAGCTTAGAATGCTAACAATGGAGTGAATGAAACTGTGGGGATACCTCTAATCACTAACTATGATAATGTGATGTCAGACAAAGAAGGAATTAGAGATATCCATGTGGTGAGTGAAGAATTGATAGTTGCACCTGAGATAGTCGCAGAGGTAACAGATGAGAGTGAGGAAGAAGAGGAAGAAGTGATACCTGAGGAAAGTTTATTAGAGGTATTATATGATAAAAATGTATAATTTCAAAATCGTATTCATGAGTTAGAAGAGCAGGCTGAAGAACGACAGGCGGTCGTGGAACAAAAGGATACAACAATTCAAGCTTGTGTTACCCGATATGTGATGCTTGAACAGAAGCATTCTTTGGCAAAGTATAAGATGATAAAGATGGAATCTGAGCTGAAAGAAGAAAAAACTGAACAAGTGAGAATAAGTGATGCATGGGCAAAAGCCGCACGACACGCGGATATTGTAGAAAGAGATGTCCGATCTAAGAATGCTAAAATAGATGATATGAATTTCTCTTTTTGGAAAGCAATTGGGAGAACCCAACATCGAGTTTTGAATTACCCTATACAGAGCGGTCAACCTGAATCCGATATGGATCGAAGATTGATGATTCAGACCATGAATGAGGAGTACGAAGAGGCAGTTGAGGGAGGAATATGTCCTATAGAAAAGTATATTCCAACGGTAGTGATGACGCCAAATGCTGCCCCAGACAAGTCAAAGACGGATAGTTCGAGGGATGGCGGTTGTCATGACTTCCCAACAAATGAGGAACCCAAATGAAGTTATCATGGGAGATGAGCAATGGAGAAATCATGATGATCTGAGAGATAGAATCTGAAATGAAAGCAAGGTATTCTCAACTCTTCGAAATACCAGGTACGTAAATTTCGGGGACGAAATTTTATAAGGAGGGGAGATTGTACGACCCCGAATTTTATGAAATAAAAGTATTCAATTTTTCTTATAATTACAATTCAGTAAATGGTTAAATTGATAAAAAGTTAAAGTTATGGGTGAAATGTGAAATTTTTTCAAAATAAACAAGTAGTTATAAAATAATCATTGTTGTCGGAGAATATTCGTTGGTCGTAGAATATTCTTTCTGTCGGGGAATATTCGTACGACAGTGCAGCTATTTGTGGGCCCCATAACGGAAAATGGTCGGATAAAGATAACGACAAAAATTGAGTTTTTATAATTAACGGTGTAGTTATTACCGTTAACACTGTTGGAGTACTCATCGTTTAAAATACAGTAATACGCGTTATTGCACAGTAGCACACGGTATTGCACAGTATTTTTGAAATTATTGATTCTTACGTAAGAAGGCACTGCTGAATAATTGTCACAGTAATTACTGTTCAATATTTTATTTTATTGATTGAATAATTACTGCGTTGATATTTTATATTATTGTTGTTTCAATAATTGTTGCTGCATATCATCTCCATTATTAGATCAATAATTCATATTATTTGAATAATATTATTAGATAGCATTATTGATAATGTCTAGAAAGTTCTGTCTAAGGAGAGGTTTGGTCATCTAATTGCGCACCAATAAGGAGAAATCCTTATTGGAAAGCCCCCTCTTTCCTAGGAACTGTCTGGTTGTCATAAATGTGATTCTGTAATATTATTTTTGAATAATTAATTATTGATTCATATGATAAGGAAATATTTATTTTATGTGGATATAAATGATGGATATATTTATTTTTATGTGGATAAAAATGAAGAAATTAATGCTGAGGTGTTTTATCAGTATTTTATCGGTGTAGAGGTATTAAAAATCATTCGTTTGTGGATTTCGGTAAATTTATGTTTGGAATTTAGAAAAACTTTCTTCTGCAAAGTTGTAGAGAATTGAATTTCCTATAAAAAATCGCAAGATTCGAATTTTCTGATAAAAGAACTATTTTCTATGAATTTTTGAAGTTTCAGAAAATAAAATAATTTTTATTAAATTATGAGTGGGACCCACTTTTGTTTTACAACATGTGGGCTACCAATTTATTCAAATATGGCTGATGACTTTCACAGTTGGTTGGTGGCATGCGTAGAAGGTGAGAAATAATAATAATAATATTTTATTATTTAGTCTCCTTTGGCGTTCTAACATTTTCCTATAAATAGGTACTTAAGTTAGAATTAAAAATCAAACTAGAAACAAGTTTTCTTTCTCTCTATATTATCAAGCATATTTTTGTGAGTATTTAGATATCTTGAGTATTGCTCAGCGTTATATCCGATATTCAAGTCAGAAGTACTGCTCTTTTGAGGTAGGGGATTTTAAGGGTTATTATGTTTTTCAGTTCGTAATTCTTTTGACATTCAGAAAATTCTGAAAAAAATTTAAAATGATATTTTGATGAGTTTTATTGATTGTGTCCAAAAATGGTGATTTTTGGATGTATAGATTAAGAGTTATGAATTTTATGAAAAAATACTATTTTAAAAGTAACCGCTTATAACTCCTTGTGGTTAACTCCAAAATTGATAAAATTTTATTGGAAGTATATCCATATAATATTAGTGTACTCTGTGAATTTCGGAATTTTTGGATAAAATTACAATTTATGATAAATGTCTAAATATTCGGCTGTTTTGGCCATATGAAAAATAGTAAATGAGTTTTAAAAATTCTGAGAAAAATATATGTTCAATATGGGACTATATTCTGCTAAATCTCAGAAAAAAAATATTTTTGAAACTGATTTGGTATTTTTTATAAAAATAGATTATTTATGAGTAAATGAATTAAATATGTTATGTGAAGTAAGAAAATTGGAAAATAGGATTTTATAGCTTGAGAATCATATATGAGGTATATGCAGATTTTTGATGAGGGTTTTGGTTATTGGTAATGAAATCTTATGCGTTTGACATTTTAGGATGATTAAATGCATTATTCAGTAAAGTGTAAACAATTAAAATAAATTATTTATAAGTTTAAGAAATACTATTTTTTCAATATCATTATACCGAAATATTGGTATGTATTTTATTGTGGAATTTCTACCTTTTTGTGTGGGGTTTACTATTCACGAGTTACTATTCATGAGTTACTATTCACGAGTTATTATTTCCGACAAAATTGGTTTCTTTTTCTAACCAAATTATAGTTGATTTATGAATATTACTCATGAGATTAAATCTATATGTTGATTATATTGATTTTATTATTATATATAACATTTTTATAACCCTAATGATGATATTTCTCTTTGACTTGAGTGTAAAGATGAGTAGATTTTTGGTATGATCATGACTATGGGTTCCCTTTGGCCAGTAGTGTAAAGTTGAATTGTTGACTGGTATGATCATGACCATTGAATTTATAATTGAATATCTTTAGCTTAAGTGCAAAGGTGAATTGATCAACATGGTTATAATTGTTGTTTATATAAATTCTGAAATGATTATATATTTCTTTGAGATATTAATATATTTGGTCTGTAGTGCAAAGATGACCTGTGGTTGAATATCTTTGGCCAGTAGTGCAAAGATGAATTGTTGATGAATATCTTTGGCCAGTAGTGCAAAGATGAATTGTTGATGAATATCTTTGGCCCGTAGTGCAAAGATGACATGTTGTTGAATATCTTTGGCCAGTAGTGCAAAGATGAACAGGTGTTGAGATGAACATGACCAACTAGTGATACAAATAAATATCTTTGGCCGTAGTGCAAAGATGAAGTTATTAGTATGATTATGAACAGGAAATGTGATTTGGTGTAACCATGATCTTTGATGTTTCAGGTAAAGATAGGTGATGAGAATTATCTTCGTCCTGGATGAGAAGAGAAATGTAGAACTACAACTATGATTATGAGTTATTCATATGATTGTGGACCATAATTGTTGATTGATGTTACAGGGATAAAATATTGTTGGTGGATTTTTAACATGGAGAAGATAATAGACCTTATAGTCTATTTGACTCTTTTAATGGATTGCTCGTTCCGCTGCAACTATGGTTGAAATTTTTATCATCTACCATATGTTATAAATCTCTGATTTAATTCTGTTGAAGGCTATTGATAACTTATTTATCTTTAGTAATGATATTCTTTACTGGGCTAGTTGTGCTCACCCTTCTATTTCACAATTCCTTTCAGGTAATAAGAGTGTAGCTGAGTCGAGCGGGGGTAACAGGGGAATAGAACGGTGGTCATCATTTAGTAGTTATATTTGGTGAATCATCTAGGGTGAAGCGAACCCAACGTTGGAAGGGTGTTTTGCCACTATCATACCAGATGTCTAATGACATACAACCTCGTGTCATCATAAGACAGGGATGTGCTCATCCACTTGCTGAGTATATTTACGAGCACTACCTATATAATCTTGGTGTTTGTTTGAAGTATAAATTAGAGACTGTGGAGATAATGATAAGTCATGAGAATACTCACCATTGGGAATAATATGATAGTAATCTTCTTATTTTTCTTTAGGGTCTATTGGATCAACTAAGGATAATTCTGTGACCATATGATATCTATCATAACTTAGATGCATGGCCTCCCATGTACGAAGGTTTCCTTGAGCACTTCCCAAAGATTCTAATTTCTAAAACAGTTTTTGACTATACCTTTATGTAAGGTGTCCTTGTGAGGTGTTGTCCACGGTTGAGACATGAGTCACATTTGGTATATATTTGTATCCAAACTCACAGCATATGTGTTGCTGTATTTTGCACGACAATTGTTGTAATAAAGTTGTAGTTATTTTCTGTACCATATGTTTGGCGACTCAGAATAGGTTGGATAGAATGGACCTATTTTGGGGGCGTTACAGCTGCTAACTCTAGATCATGAGTAGGATAATTTCTCTCATATTCTTTGAGTTGTCGTGAGGCATAGGCTATGACTTTCCCATGTTGCATGTGAACACATCCTAACCCTTTGTCCGAAGCATCACTGTAGATGACAAATCCCTTCGAGCCAGATGGTATTGTCAGAACAGGTGCTGAAATGAGTCTCCTCTTGAGTTCTTGAAAACTCTTCTCATATTCCATGCTCTAACCGAATTTTGTATCTTTTTGAGTTAGCTAAGTTAATGGAGTAGCGATTTGAGAAAACTCTCCTACGAATCTCCGATAATAACCAGCTAAGCCGAGAAAGCTACGTACTTCGGTCACTAATTTAGGTTGCTCCCAGCTTTGAATAGCTTCAATCTTTGCCGGGTCAATAGATATTCCATGACTTCATACTACGTGCCCAAGGAATGCTACTTCCTCAAGCCAGAACTCGTATTTCTTCAACTTGGCATAAAGCTTATTTTCATGAAGCTTTTGGAGTATCAGCCTCAAGTGTTGCTCATGATCTTCACTACTTTTGGAATATATGAGGATGTCATCAATAAAGATGACCACAAAGTGATCCAAATATTCCTTGAATACTCGGTTCATCATATCCATGAAGGCAACACGAGCATTAGTCAATCCAAAAGACATGACTAGGAATTCATAATGCCCGTCCCAAGTTCTGAAAGTCATCTTTAGAATGTCATCGGTTCTAACCTTTAACTGATGATATCCGGAACAAATATCGATCTTTGAAAAGAATTTGACGCCTTTTAACTAGTCAAACAGGTCATCAATACGTGGTAATGGGTACCTATTCTTGATAGTGACATGATTCAACTCCCGATAATCAATACAAAGTCGCATACTCCCTTCTTTCTTTTTCACGAATAGAACAGGAGCACCCTAAGGAGACGTACTAGGACGAATAAAACCGATGTCTAACAATTCCTGTAATTGGGTCTTTAACTCCTGAAGTTCAATAGGAGCCATTCGATATGGGGCTTTAGAAATGAGTTTTATACCAGGTTCAAGGTCGATACAAAATTCAATTTCTCGCTCTGGGGGTAGGCCAGGAAGTTCTTCAGGGAATACGTCAGGAAATTTATTAACAATACAAATATCATTCAAAACTGACGTATTTTTGTTTAAATCCGTGACATGAGCTAAGAAAGCTTGACATCCATTTTTCAATAAAAGAATAGCTTTATGGCTTGAGATGACAGTGATTGATTTTAATGGTTTGGTTGCTTGAATTCCCATAATAGGTTGGTTAGGAATACAAAAGCTAACAACCTTACGAAAATAATCAATTTTTACAGGATGAGTAGTTAACCAATCAATCTCTAGAATTACGTCAAATGTAAATATTTTTAATGAAATAAGATCGACAGATAATGTGAGGGTACTGATTTGAACCAAACAAGACTTATAAACAATGGATGTAGTGAAGGTTTCTCCCAACGGAGTTTCAACAGATAAGTCAAAGTCTAATTTCTCCGGAGTCAAATTAAAACGTTGAGCGCAAGTAGGAGAAATAAAAGAACGGGTAGAACCGGTATCAAATAAGGTATAGACTTCGCTAGAGTTTATGATAATCTACACGTGATGACTTCATTCGGGTTTTTTGCTTTCTGGGAGGTCACGACAAACGCTCTCCCTTAAACTACCAGCTTTGACTTTTTTGGGACGGCCTTTGGTGCCTCCATCCCAGCTGGAGTTGTCTTTGGTGCACGACAAAATCGGGCTAAGTGACCTTCTCTTCCACAATTATAACACGTTTTGGACTGTATCGCGCAGTTTGGACTGATGTGTCCCTCCCCTCCGCATTTGAAGCATATGATAGGTGGTCGTTCTCCTTTCTTAACAACGGGTGCTGGTGTTGACGTCTTTCCATCATTGTTGAATCTCCTCTTCTTGAAATGTCCACTCTTATTGTCTTGGCCATGATTGCCACCGAAGTGGTTACCATTTCTGGCATGTTGTTTCTCTCCACGTTTGTTGTCACCGCTTCGATGACTGCTACCACTGGTATTATCATTTTATCGGTTGCTCTCTCTTGGTTGGGTTGACTTGTTATCGCGCTCCAATAACTGATCCCTATTTACAACATCTGAATACAAACACAATTTATGAGAAATTAAGTATTGACGTATCTCAAGTTTTAAACCTCTTAGAAATATCCGCGTCATTCTCTCCTCATTATCAACCAAGTGGGACGCAAACCGGGATAACTCGGCAAACTTAGCTTCGAACTGCGACATGGTCATATTATTTTGCTCCAGTTTAATGAACTCTACCTCTTTCATGTGACGAATACTTTCGGGAAAGTACTTGTCGTTGAACAGTTCTTGAAACTTCTCCCAAGACATTTTCAGTGCGGTAGGTTGAGTACTCTTAATAGATTCCCACCAATAATCTGCTTCTGCCCGCAACATGAAGGTGGCAAAGGGAACCTTTTTCTCCTCGGAGCATCCCAAGACATCAAATATCTTGTTAATCTGCTTTATCCACGTCTCCGCCTTAAGTGGTTTTGGCTCTCCAAAAAACTCCGGTGGTCCCAGCTCCTTAAACTGTTTAGCAGTGACCGTCCGAGAGTTGCTAGTGTTTCCACCTGCATTTCGGACAAGAGTCTCTCTTGCCTAATATTGCATGAATTGCAGAAAGCCTCTAAACATTCCACCGTTCATCATTTGGTCAGTGTTGTTGTTTGCATGAGGATTGTTATCTTCCTGATGCACATTATCCTGATTGTTGATCTGTGGAGACTCAACGGTCTTCTGTGCTCCATTGCAATTCTCAACATTCTCAGATGTCATTTTTAAATACTGTCACAAAACAAGGGTTAATTGACATGTCACATATTATCCCTATACTCTGACCGACCAATTAAATACCAAATAAACTTAGGTAGGTCATACTAGCGAAGAAATTCTCCGTCTCTCCCCTCCTAGTTCTTGTCTCACATCTCAGCTAGGGATCATATCCCTAAGTTTGATACCAACTGTGATGCCCCCAAAATAGGTATACATCACCCATCTTGAGTCGCCAACTACATGGTACAAAATACAAATACAAACTTAAATATACAACATGAGCTGTGAGTTTCAATACAAATATTGTCGTCTAGACAATATTAAAACTCAAAATAAGTTCTCAATATATTTATTATCACATTAGTGAGGACTACTAATGCTATCATCTGGACCGTCACTCCGTTCTCCGACTAGTCCCTACTACGTTCTCATTTCCTGAAGAGAACAATGAAAGCAAAAGGGTGAGCTCAACTAGCCCAGTAAGAAATATTATGACTAAGATAATGCAGAATAATTTATCGTTAGCCTTCAACAGTGTTAAACTGATAAAATATAACAAACATCAAGTTTAACTACAGCAGAACAAGCAATCCATTAAAAGAGTCAAGTAGAGAATAAAATCAACTATCTTCTATGATTTAAAAGGTTTTTCATCACTTTTATCGCTGAGACTCAGCTTAATAATTAATCCACATCATCCCTGCACTACGGCCAAGGATATTCATTAGTATCACGACCACAAATTATCCATGCACTACGGGTCAAGGATATTCGTGTATTCATCAATGGTCATGATCATGCCAACAACTGTCCATCAATGCACTACGGGCCAATGAGGACTTTTACCACATCATTTGTAACATTACGGTCATGATTATACCGAATAATCTCTGGTCATAATCATACCAAGTCCATTTATACACTACAGGCCACATATGACTTTCAACATAATATAAACATGAGGATCATGACAATGATATAATAATTCAATAAAACAAGTTCAAGGATAAATTTTTAAAGATTTATAATTTAATTTATTCATAAATTAATAACGTCCAAATTGTCAACATGATACTGCTTTGTGGAGTAAAATTCAAGAATAATATTGTACCAAAAATAATTTAGACCGAAAACGAATCAATTTTTATCATGAATATTACTTTGGGTGAATAGTACTCGAGTGAATAGTACTTTGGGAATAGTAACTCCGTGAATAGTACTCCGACATGAAAAAATTAAAACTTATCAAGAATTCTTAGAATAATATTTCCATGAAAAGATACTGGATGAAGCGGAAATATCAATGATATTCTACTAATTTCATGGAGTATAGAAGCCAAAATTTTAACAAACGAGTATATAATTCGAAATCTGAAAGGAAATAATATTACTTACATAGTACATAGTATGGAAGAAAATATTATTTCAAGCGAATATTGAACAAAAATAACATCCCTTACCTTGAAAAGAAGAGTACTCCAACTGGTATAGCGGAGATATTCTTTAAGAAAACTTTCACTGTTTTCTACGCTCAAAGCTTTCTAAAACTCTAAAGAAATACGCTCAAAATTATAGAAGAAAAATTCTCTGATTCTAGTGTGGTTTTCAATTCTAACTTAAGCGCCTATTTATAGAAAAATGTTAGAACGCTATAGGAGACTAAATAATAAAATAATATATATATTTTTTCTTTCTACGTAGCCTACTTTGTTGAAAGAAGACCAAGCATGCCATCTTGGAATATTTTTGCAGCCCACATGTTTCAAAACAAAAGTGGATCCCACCTACAATTTTAATAAACATATTTAATTTCTGAAACTTCAATAATTCATATAAAATAGCCCTTTTATCAGAAAAATATGAATTTTTTGTCCATTTTACATGAAATTGAATTCTCTACAACTTTGTAGCTTTAAGTTTTTCTAAATTCCAAACAGAAAATATCCGAAATCCACAAACGGATGATTTTTAACACCTTTTAAAATTTATAACAAATCATGCGCTAATTTTTAACGGTTCAAAATTTATGGATATATACTCAACTTATATATGCTTAACATATCCAAAAATCACAACAATCCAACGGTCGGATCAAAATTATAACTCACGCAATAGAGCTTTAAGAACACTGATTTGATTTTTAATACTTCCAATCCTACAAAATACTAATAAAACATCTCAACAATAATTCCTTCATTTATAACCACATAAAATAAATATTTTCCTATCCATCATTTATGTCCACATAAAATAAATATTTTCTTATCATATAAATCAATAATTAATTATTCACAAATAATATTACAGAATCACAATAATGACAACCAGGTCGTTCCCAGGAAAGAGGGGGGCTTTTCGATAAGGATTTCTCCTTACTGGCGCGCAATTAGATGACCAAACCTTTTTTTGACATAAATTTCTAGACATTGCCAATAATGCTATCTAATAATATTATTCAAATAATATGAATTATTGATCTAATAATGGGAAATACTGTGCAGTAATAATTATTAAAATACAATAATATAAAATATCAACGCAACAATTATTGAACCAATAAAATAAATTATTGAGCAGTAATTACTGTAACAATTATTGAGTAGTGTCTTCTTATGTAAGAATCAATAATTCAACAATACTGTGTAATACCGTGTGCTACTGTGCAACAACGCGTATTATTGTATTTTAACCACCAGGTATTCTAACAGTGCTAACGGTAACGATTCCGCCGTTATTTATAAAAACTCAAATTTGTCATTTTCTTCATCCGACAGTTATTCTTTTATGAGGCCCACCAATGGCTGCGCCGTCGTACGAATATTTCACGACCAAACGAATATTCCCCGACAACGTGAATATTTTATAACCACTTGCTTATTTTGCAAAATTTATAAATTTTACCCATAACTATAATATTATATCAAATTCACTCCATAATATTCAAAAATGATATTTACAGAAAATTCATCTTTATTCATAAAAGTTGGGGTCTTACAGATTTTTTCCTGTTGAGGATTAAGGATAAATTTTTCTAAATTATCTTAGTCATAATATTCTTTACTAGGCTAATTGAGCTCACCTTTTTCCTTTTGGTTCCATTGTTCTTCTCATTAGGCGAGAATGTAGCTGGGACTAGTCGGGGAGTGGAGTAATGGTCCAAGATAGTTATTATAGTAGTCCTCACTATTTTGTAAAATAGTGTGACAATATTTGTAATAAGGGCTTTATGTGAGTTTGAATATTGTCTACTAGATAATATTTGTATTGAAACTCAGCTATTGTGTTGTCGTATTTTGCACGACAGTTGTATAAATAAAGTTTGTATTTAAATTTTAAATCATGTATTTAGCGACTCAGAATGGGTTGTGTAGACCTATTTTGGGGGCATCACAACAGTAATATGCTTTATTCTACAGTAGTACACGGTATTGCACAGTATATTTGATTATTGATTTTTACATAAAAAGTCACTCAGTATTTCATTCAATAATTGCCACAGTAGTTATTGCACGATAACTCATATTATTTGATATGATATTATTAGACCAATTGGCAGTATTATGAGTCTATGTTAATAATTATGAATAATGGTTCAAAGATTGTAAAATGTATTGATTAAAGATAAGTATGATATGCAGATGTTTGTTCAATTATTTTCTTTTTAGAAAAGTAAGTCTAGCAAGACTTGTCGGCACTCTACTTTTCCTATATTAGTCTGGACCACAACTCAATTATTGTTAAAACGTGTACAAGTTTTAATTTTCTCTGCGGGACCAAAAATTCCACTACCAGCATTTTTATATATCTCATTTGGTTATTTTGTCAAAAAGAGTGTTTAGTTGTCTCCTTAATTTTCAGTATAAATAGATTGTTTAGATGAGAAACAAAACACACCATCACTACACTAAAAATATAAAAAAAATTTACTACAATATTGTGAGTATTTCTGTTGAGTGTAAGATTAGTCCAAGTGTAGATAAGGAATGCAAGCATCGTTTAAGTTGATTAATTTTATAGAAAGCAGAATCAAGACACATGCTAAGGTAAGAGGTATCATTTTTCTATGGTAAAGGGATATCATTTTCTTTCATACTCCATATTATGGTAAAATATTATTATTCATTTCTTCAGCTTATTATTAAATGGTAAAAATTTCTGAAATGATTAGAATATCATTAATAGTTTGTGCTTCATCTAATATCTTTACCTGAATCTTTCTATTCAGTTGTAAGTTATTTTTTTTGAACCGAGAACTTTACATTACTTGAATTTATATTCTATCAAGAATTCTAATCGATTTTCTAGATATCATGTTGGCAATTTGGATTCTGGATAATTAATTTGAAAATCACTAAGATCTATTTAACTTATTATTCTGATTATTTATGTCCATTCATTATATATATCATTGTCATCATCCTCAGACTTAAATTTGTGTTGAAAAGTTATCTTTAGCCCGTAGTACAAAGATGAACTGTTGATTGGTATAGTTATAACCAGGAATTGTGTATTGGAATAATCATGACCGAAATTATGTATTGGTATAATCATGACTATTGGTGTTATAGTTGTATGTCTTTGGCCCGTAGTGTAAAGATAGACTGTTGATTATTGGTTTTACAGTTGTATGTCTTTGGCCCGTAGTGCAAAGATGGACTGTTAATTGGCATGACTATTGGTGTTACAATTGAATATCTTTGGCCCGGAGTGCAAAGATGAATTTAATGGCATAATTATAAACATGAACTGTGAATTAGTATAACCATGATCTTTAGTGTTTCATGTAAAGACAGGTAGTGAAAGTTCTCTTTATCTTGGGTACAACGAAGAACTGTGGATTGGTGTTACATGAGTAAAATATTGATGATGGATTTTTAATTTAGAGAAGATAGTAGACATTATGTTCTACTTGATTCTTCTAATGAATTGTTGATTTCACTGCAATTATGGTTAAAAACTTTTATCATCTATCATATCTTCTAAATATCTGATTTATTATTGATGAAGGTTATTGATAATTTAATTATCTTAGTCATGATATTTTGGGTCTACACCACCCAATTTAAGTCATCAAAATTCAAAAAACATACTTAAATTCTTCTATTTATAATTATTATAATGTCGTTTATAGTACGACAACACACACAATAAGTGTTCACTACAATTATTGTCACACTATTTTTACAACTTGGTGAAAACTATTTTTAGCTACTAACTTGGATCGTCATTCTATTCCCATGTTCTCTCCGTTAGCCCCAACTACACTATCATTTTTTGAAAGGAATTATGAAACAAAATGGTGAGTTCAAATAGTCCAATAAAAAATATCATGACTGAGATAACGAAGAAAAAGTTATCCTTTGTCTTCAATAATGATAAATCAAAGATTTAGAAATTGATAGACAACATAAGTTTTCAATAAACAACTGTAACAGAATGAACAACTCATTAGAAGAGTCAAATAGACCATAATGTCTACTATCTTCTCCAATTTAAAAATTCATCATCAAGATTTTATCAACTGTAACACCAATGATCATGATCATGTCAATCAACAGTTCCTTTTTGCACCCAAACCAAAGAGAACTTTCACAAAGTATCCTTGCCACACATGCTAAATATACTCAACAATAAGGTTGTTAAACCTGGACTGGACCGCTGGTTGAACCGGTTAAAACCAGAACCGGTTCACACTCTGGTCCGGATTAGACCAATTAGTAATTTAGGCCAAAACCCGCTCAAACCCAGCGAACTGATTGTTCAACCGCTTGACCCAATAATTAGCTATTGTTGATTAATTAGATGATCAATAATACATAGGGACAATCTCTACTGCACATTTAGCACATGCAGACCTTAAGTCAAATAAAGCTATGAGTAAAAAATATCTTAAATTGGCAATCCTTCACTCTATGGCAGTTGATTTTGCAAAAACAAGAGTAAAAACTGAAAGGCCTGGAGCTTTAAAATCGAAGATATTTCCTGATTTCATGGAGTGATGGGTCAAAGCTTTTACACTTCTCAAGGAGTATTGAGGAGAAACTTTATTGCGCTGTATAGTCTTGAATCTATAGTTCATGAGAAGTCACAATCTGTTTGTTCAAAAAATATAATATCATTAAGGTGTTTATATAAAATACTGAAAGATATATATGTTAATATACTAAAATGACAATGATTTAATTAAAAAGAATAGAATGACAATGATTTAATTAAAATAAATAAAAGAGAGAACATACTCTATCAATAACTCAACTGCAACATCCTTAAGACGACTTTTTTTGAATGCATGTTTTGTAACCAAATATCAGCATTTTCTTGACAAATAGTTTATATCACAATCTCTATCATGATAGTATACTATGAATCTGCGATCAACCATCCTCGTCTTGAATTTGAATTCACAAAGTAGTATCCTCGAAATATATACAACAAATTAGAGAAAGATGAAAGTGTGCACTTACTGAAAGATAACTTGTCACAATTAGATGAAAACTTCATGTTATAATGTAAAACAAATACCTTAATCATCGTCCAAGAATAATGACTACTGGGAGAAGAGTCAAGGATTTCCTTGTATGCAAGATTCGACATAGCAGTTGCAACTAATACTCCAACTGGTTCCTCGACATAATTAAAAAAGCATGGGTCGTAGTTCCTGTTTATGTCCTAGACTCGAATTAAATAATTGAATTACTTCAAACATTCATCATTGTTCCATCATAACAGATCACAACATCCCGAAGGAGGGCCATTAAGCTGTTGAATAAAGTTCCAGGTTCAGTATACCCTCTAGATGAACGAGCAACCACTTCTATTTTAAGAGTGAATCATCGAATGATTTGGTACAACAATTATAACTTCAAACCATGTCCACGTCACGTTGGTAGTAGGGACCCACATTTGCATTATTGGATTGGGTTTCAATGATGGCCACGAGTCTTTATGTTATGAACTGGTTATAAGTGTTGTCCTAATTGAGAATATTATTTGGATCCATAATGCTAAGTTGATTAAAGAATTATTATATAAAAAAGATACAAAATAATATGTGACGCTCCCAAAATAGATATACACAATCTATTCTGAGTCGCCAAATACATGGTACAGAAATCAAATACAAACTTCATTTATACAATACGACAAAACGTAGCTGAGAGTTTTAACACGAATATTGTCTCGTAGACAATATCCAAACTCAAATGGAGTCCTCCTTACAATTATTATCACACTATTTTATAGAATAGTGAGGACTACTATAGCCACCGTCTTGGACCATCACTCCATTCCCCGACTAGTCCCAGTTATATTCTAATTTCTTGAAGAGAACAATGAAAGCAAAGGGTGAGCTCAACTAGCCTAATAAAGAATATTATGACTAAGATAATGCAGAATAAATTATGGTTAGCCTTCAACAGTGTAAAACTGATAGAATACAATAGACAACAAGTCTAATTGCAGCGGAACAAATAATTTATTAGAAGAGTCAAGTAGAGCATGATATCTACTAACTTCAATGATTTAAAAGTTCATCATCAATATTTTATCGCTGTAACACAGCTCAATAAATAATCCACATCATTAAAGGCTAAAGATAATTTGTTCTACATTATCTTAGTCATAATATTCTTTACTGAGCTAGTTGAGCTCACTCTTTTCCTTTTTATTCTATTTTTCTTCTTAGGAGGCGAGAATATAGCGGGAACTTGTAACGACCCCAAAATTCATACAATTTAATTCTCGATTTCGGTCGTTAATAATACATTCAACCTTTAATTTTACATCATTAAACAATAATACAACCATTGAAATTTGCGAAATAATTAAAATTTTCTATTACAAACTATCCTCGTTCCCAAAACCTTCAACCTTTACATCTAAATATCTCAGAATCATTTTAATACTACAATAGTTTACATTCGCAAAACAATATTATAATTACAACATTAATACATTTACCAAAACATTAGACACGGTTTACAAGAATAACATCTTAGCTAGGATATTAAATCTTCATATATCACTTTTGATCCATAACAATCAAGTAGCATATAGCGTTACCTTCAATTCTTGAATCTGCAAAAATGGTTATTTACAAGAATGAGCTCGACAGCTCAGCAAAATCTAACAGTTTTCATGCATCACGTAACACATAATAACATGCTCAACATACAAGAATAATCATAAACAAACATAGCATACATGATGTAGTTCACATAACTATAAAGATTAAGTTCCTTACTCAATCAACATTCATAATTCAATCATCATAGTCATAGATTGACTTTCAAATTTCATACTTTTGACATATATAATACATCATACACTAAAATTTTAAAGCAGATCATCATCAAGTTTACATAGCAAAAAGGAACTGAAAGACTTGCCTTTATCGGCGTTTTACCAACACACTAATACTTCGCGTCCTTGCACAACCTACACTGTATGTGAGATTGATAATAAATAAAATCAATAATCAATCTCATGGTCAAATTTATTCTAAGACCTTACTTTATCTTATTATCCTTTATAATATCTTTATAGACATCTAACTGTGTTTTATATGCAACTCGGTTTTATTTTCATTTTTATCACCACACATGCTAGACTATCTCACTTGTAGTTTAATGTGCATATATCACACCATTTTATTTTACCAATTTAGTTTCAAAAATGCATATTCAACACATTGTTTACATGTTTAATTTTCCTTCATAAATCAAAAATTACCCTTTTCGATTTTTTTCCATTATTATTCTTGTATTATCATCTTTTCATACTTAGATATCCAATATTAGCCATTAGTTAGACACTTTGTATACCAAAATTTAGAAACACTATTACTTTTAGGCATTTTATCGAGCACATTATGTGCACACATTAACTTTTCTCAACTCTTGATCTTAAATGGTTAATTATGCATAGAATATGATAACACATATCTATATTCATTACATATGTCAAAACATATTTTTAATCATCAAAATATACCATCACCCAAAATCTTAATTCAAATATAATTATAAAACTCATCTTCACAATTTCTTTAACAAAACGTTGCTTTCGTTTTTAACGTATCTCCTTTGTTACATTCCGTTTTTGTTCCTTCTTATATAGAATTAACCCTTACTCAGTGTACTACAACCTCATCTAGGCCTTAAAGTCAGACTCTTATACATCTAAACCAGATTCTGCAATTCATCAACTAGTGTAGAAAATTTCATTTTCTGGACATCCTTACTAAACAATTTATTTCGGACATGATCCGGTCCATAAAATGGCTCAATCTGGCGAATCTTACAAGTAAACTTCCATATCTACAACTTTGCAGTTTTAAGTTTCTTCAGATTCAAAACACACAAATTTATATGAATTTTTCAAAGTCAAAAATCGTAACAGTTTTGATTTTCTGGACAGATTATTTTCCCTTCGGACCAGCCTTACTAAAACAGACATTGCAAGAAATCTACAAAGAGTTTTCATGTGATTCCACTTTCAGAATATAGCTTACTTCCATATCTTCGATTTGATATAAGGCTCACTTTCTAACTCATTATACCCAAAGAGATATGAATTTCACAAGATACGTCCACAATTACTCAAAACCTACGAATTTTGTTCTTCAAATTTACTTTCCATTTCATTTTCTTTCTTGAATCCTCTTGTTTGATTCTTGATAATCCAAGATTAAACCAATACAAACAAGATTAAGCATGATCTATTACCCTAGAACATAAATCTACCCAAAAATCAAAGATTAAATTAGAGTTTCGATGTTACCTTCTTCTAGCTTTTTCTTCTTCTTCTTCTAGCTCATCTCAATTCCTCTATTTCTCTCTATCTCTCTCAATTTCTCAATACAATTTCTATATAACCATTATCCTACATTATGAAGAACATAAAAATATAATTAAAATAAAGAATTTAGATTATAGCCTTATTAGTATGAATTTAAGAGAGAGATGAAGATGATGATGATGGGGCTTGTTTTGTCTTCTCAAAGCTTTCTCTTCTTCTTCTTTTTCTTCCTCTTCTTCTTCTCCTACAACTCTCTCTAACTCTTTTCTTCTTTCTTTTTTTTTTGTTTTCTAAAACTAATATACTAACTTGTAGTATATACATATAATATACAATACTAGTAATATATAATATATGTAACTCCTAGTAATTATTAGATATACTAATTACTAGTTAATACATAGATTACACCAACTTGAATTTGAAAAGCCTAAGACTATGTTTGGCAAATACTCATTATTTTAATTAATCAATAGCTTAACATCAATCAATCTCATCAAATTGTCACATAATTATATTTACTTGTTAATTATAATTTGGTGTAACAATCATCACACAACTCATCAAATTTAATTATCTCAATTAAATTAGAACTATAACATAAAATTATTATATTAATTAAATTAAATGCTAAATATTCATTTAATTAATCTACTACACTTAATTACATTACTCTATAATCAAAACAAAATTTATTTATTTACTCAATAAATAATTCAATTAAATATTTATATATATTAAAATTAATATATAACATTCTCTTCACATCAATTCATATATTCTATAATATATGACATACACATACACACACCCAATATATCTCATAAATAATACTTTTATTTATAAAATTCTCATTTATAAATTCTAAAAATCTGGGATGTCACAGAACTAGTCGGGGTGTGGAGTGGTGTTTCAAATTAGATGTTTTAGCAGTCTTCACTATTTTATAAAATAGTGTATAAATAATTATAATGAGGACTTATTTGAGTTTGGATATTGTCTAAAAAATAATTTTTGTATTAAACTCACAGCTTATGTGTTGTCGTATTTTGCACTATAATTGTAATAATGAAGTTGTAGTTGCTTTCTGTACCATGTATTTGGCGACTCAAAATGGGTTGTGTGGACCTATTTTGGGGGCGTCACACAATTTATTAGAAGAGTCAAGTAGAGCATGATATCTACTAACTTCTATAATTTAAAAGTTCATCATCAATATTTTATCACTGTAACACAGCCCAATAAATAATCTATATCATCGAATTATCCATACATTACGGGCCAAGGATATTCGTTAGTATCAAATCCATGAATTATCCATGCACTACGGGCCAATGATATTCATTATTATCACATCCATGAATTATCCATGCATTACGGGCCAAGGATATTCATTAGTATCACAAGTGGTCATGATCATGCCAAACAACAATTCACCTTTGCACCCTTGGCCGAAGAGAACCCATGGTCATGATCATACTAACAATTATCCATCAATGCACTACGGGCCAATGATGACTTTTACCACATCATTTGTAACATTACAGGTCATTATTATACCGATATATAATTTCTGGTCATAATTATACTAATCAACAGTCCATCTATGCACTATGGGCCAAAGATGACTTTCATCACAATATAAGCATGAGGACGATGACAATGATATAAGCATCAATCAAACGAAATCAAGGATAAATATTAAAGATTTTTAATTTATCCAGAGTTTAAAAAAATGTCCAAATTGTCAACATGATAACTGCTTTATGGAGTAAAATTCAAGAATAATATTCACATATCAAAAATAATTTGGACAGAAAAGAATCAATTTTTCGTTGTGAATAGTACCCGAGTAAATAGTACCCTATGAATAGTATCCTGTGAATAGTACCGTAATTATGAATAGTGTCGTACATATGAATAGTGCCGTATGTATGAATAATACCCATGAATAGTACTTTAACAAGAATGTTCAGAAAAATATTTCTGTGAAACTATACTAGATGAAGTGCAAATTTCAAGGATATTCTACTAATTTCAAGGAGTATAGAAGCAATACTATCAAAATGAGTGTAAAATTCAGAATCTGAAACGAAATAATATTACTTACATACTACAGAGTATGTAAGAAAATATTATTTCTTACGAATATTGAACAAAAATAATATCTCTTACGACTGTTGAATGAAAATAATATTCCTTATGAATATTGAACAAATATAATATTCCTTACGAATATTGAAAGAAAATAATATTCCTTAAGAATATTGAACGAAAATAAAATTCCTTACGAGTACGAAAAATAATATCGTAAGCGAATATGAAATGAATAATACCCCTTACCTTAAAAAGAGAGCGATTTCGACTGGTATAGGGGAGATATTCTTGAAAAAAACTTGCACTATTTTCTACACTCAAAGCATCCTTAAACTCTAAAGAAATACGCTCAATATTATAGAAGAAGAATTATCTGATTCTGGTGTAATTTTTAATTCTAAATTAAGCATCCTATTTATAGGAGAATGGTAGGGAACTATTTCAGAAAAACTATCACGGATCAACAGTGCAGAATCACAGGCAAAGTTTTTGAGAATTCATGGACGAACTTTTTTAAATTTTTTTATTTTACTATGCACACACTATGCAACACTATGTAAATAATAAAATATAATATATTCTATTTTACATAAAAAATATAAAATTATATATATATATATATATATATATATATATATATATATATATATATATATATATATATATATATATATAAGTAATAAAACAAAACTGAGATAACTTTCAACCGACGATTTTGAAAAATGGGTAAGTGGCGGTCCATATAATAATCCAAATTTACACCTTATTACTCAAAATGATATTTAGAGAAAATTAACCTTTATTCATAAAAGTTGGGGTCTTACAACCTCCCTTCTTATGAAATTTTATCCTCGAAATTGGTATAAGTACCTGGTATATCGAAGAGGCGAGGATACCTTATTTTCATTTCAGATTCTAACTCCAGGGTCATTTCCTCAATATTGTGGTTTCTCCAAAAAAATTTGACTTGAGGTATAACTTTTGAGTGTAGAATATGTTCCTTCATATCCAAGATTTTAACAGGTATCGCCTCATACGTTAAATCTTCTGCTATTTTGTCTAGTTCTAATTTAATAATGTGGTTTGGATCGTCCACATATTTACGTAACATCGATACGTGAAAAATGTTATGAATATGAGACATACTTAGCGGTAAGGCGAGTCTATAGGACACAGTTCCTACTCGATCGAGGATTTCAAATGGACCAATTAAATCAAGGGTTGAGATTTCCTCTCTTCATCTATTCTGGCTTCTAGAATAACGCCTTCTTGCACCTTCTTCTTTATATTCATCAGTTCCGGGTCTGTAGCTTGAGCAACTTTAACTTTATCGATTAAAGTCAATTCTAATCGTATATTCATCATCTTCATGTGGGTCCTTAGAGTCTTTAACTCTATCTCCATCATTTGTAAGTCATACGAAATGGGTCTTTGTGTTAACAATATCGCACTTATAAACGCATACGATCTTCTACTCAATGCGTCAGCTACCACGTTCGCTTTTCCAGGATGTTATTTAATGGTATGAATGTAATCCTTCAACAGCTCGAGCCAACGTCTTTAGCGCATGTTACGTTCATTTTAGGTGAAGAAATATTTGAGGGTTTTGTACTGAGTTTAAGGTCGATAAAAAATTCGATTTCACGCTCTTGGGGTAGGTCAGGAAGTCTTCAGGAAATACATCAGGAAATTTATTGACGATAGAAATATTATTCAAATCTGACATATTTTTATTTAAAATTTATGACATGAGCTAAGAAAACTTGACATCTGTTTTTTAATAAACGAATGGCTTTATGGCTTGATATGAAAGTGATTGACTTTAGTAGTTTGGTTGCTTGAATTCACATAATAGGTTGGTTAGGAATATGAAAGCTAACAACCTTACGAAAATAATCAATTTTAGCATGATGAGTAGTTAATCAGTCGATTCCTAAAATCACATTAAATGCAAGTATTTTCAAAGAGATGAGATCAACAAGTACTGTGAGAGTGCCAATTTAAATCAAACAAGATTTATAAATAGTGGATATAACGAAGGTTTCTCCCAACGGAGTTTCAATAGATAAGTCAAATTCTAATTTCTCTAGAGTCAAATTTAAACGTTGAGCGCAAGTAGGTGAAATAAAAGAATGGGTAGAACCGGTATCAAATAAGGTACAGGCTTCACAAAAGTTTATGATTAGCTTATCCGTGATAACTTCGTTCGGGTTTCTCGCTTTTTGGGAAGTCACGTAAAACGCTCTCCCTTAAACTACCAATTTTGACTTGTCTAGGACAGCCTTTGGTGTCTCCATTCCAGCTGAATTTGACTTCACTACACAATAAAATTGAGCTAGGTGATCTTCTCTTTCGCAATTAAAACATACTTTGGGTTGTTGCATACAGTTTGGGCGGATGTGTCCCTTATCTCCGTATCTGTAGCATACGACCGGTGGTCGTTCTCCTTCCTTGACAACAGGTGTTGGTGCTGCTGTCGATATCTTTCCATCATTGCTGAATCTTCTCTTCTTAAAATTGTTCCCACTTAGTTCATCATTCCTATTATCTTGGCCATGATTACCACCGAAGTGGTTACCATTTCTAGCATGATAATTTCCTCCACGATGGTTATCATTATTCCGATGGTCGTTGCCACCAGTACAATTATTATTGTGTTGTTGGTCGTTATTTTTTGGTTGGGCTGACTCATTATCGCGCTCCAATAACTGAGCCCTATTCACAACATCTGAATATAAACATAGTTTGTGAGAAATGAGGTATTGACGTATTTCGCAGAAACATTCGCGTCATTCGCTCCTCATTATCTACAAAATGGGATGCAAACCAGGATAACTCGGTAAATTTAGCCTCGTATTGTGACACGGTCATATTATTTTGCTCCAGCTTGATAAATTCTATCTCCCTCACGTGGCGAATACTTTTAGGAAAGTACTTGTCATTGAACAATTCTTGGAACTTCTCCCAAGACATCTTTAATGCAGCAAGCTGAGTACGTTTTACAGATTCCCACCAATTATCTGCCTCTCCTCACAATATGAAGTTAAAAAGGGAACCTTTTACTCTTTGGAGCATCCCAAGACATCAAATTTCTTGGATATCTGCTTAATCCACGTCTCTGCCTTAAGTGGTTCTGGATTTTTCAAAAACTCTGGCGGTCCCAGCTCCTTGAATTGCTTAGCTGTGAGTTTCCATTGAGTCCACATGCATTATGAATAGGAGTCTCTCTCGTTTGGTGTTACATGAATTCTAAAAAACTCCTAAACATACCATCATTCGTTATTTGGTTGGTGTTGTTGTTTACACGAGGATTATTACCTTCCTGATGCACATTATCCTAGTTATTGATTGGCGGTGACTCAACGGTCTCATGTGCTCCATTGCTTATCTCAACAATTTCAGATGCCATTTTCAAATACTGTCACAAAATAAGGGTTAATTGTCATGCCACATATTATTCCTATATTTTGACCGACCAATTAAATAATAAATAAGCTTAGGTAGGTCATACTAGCGAAGGATTTACCCGTCTCTCCCCTTCTAGTTCTAGCCTCACATCTCAGCCAGGGATCATATCCCTACGCTTTGATAACAACTGTGACGCCCCTAAAATAGGTGTACACAACCCATTCTGAGTCGTCAAATACATGGTACAGAAATCAAATACAAACTTCATTTATACAATACGACAAAACGTAGCTGAGAGTTTTAACATGAATATTGTCTCATAGACAATATCCAAACTCAAATGGAGTCTTCATTATAATTATTATCACACTATTTTATAGAATAGTGAGGACTACAATAGCCACCATCTTGGACCATCAATCCGTTCTTTGACTAGTCCAAGCTATATTCTCATTTTCTGAAGAGAACAATGAAAGAAAATGGTGAGCTCAACTAGCCCAGTAAAGAATATTATGACTAAGATAATGCAGAATAAATTATCGTTAGCCTTCAACAGTGTAAAACTGATATAATACAATAGACAACAAGTCTAACTGCAGCGGAACATATAATTTATAAGACCCCAACTTTTTATAAATAAAATTAATTTTCCTCTATTCATTATTTTGTTATAGTAAAGGGTTGATTTGATTAATGTGGTTAGTTATGGGTAAAATGCGCAAATATTTTAAGTAAGCAAGTGGTTATAAAATATTCATTATTGTCGGAGAATATTCATTTGGTCTTGAAATATTCTTGCTGTCGGGGAATATTTGTATGATGGCGCAGCCATTTATGAGCCCTATAACAAAAAACTGTCGGATGAAGAAAACGATAAGTTTGAGTTTTTTTTATAAATAACGACGTAGTTGTTACAGTTAATATTGTTGGAATACCTGGTAGTTAAAGTACAGTAATACGCGTGATTGCACAGTAGCACATGGTATTGCACAGTATTTTTGAATTATTGATTCTTACGTAAGAAGACACTACTCAATAATTGCTATAGTAATTACTATTCAATATTTTATTTTATTGATTCAATAATTGTTACATTGATATTTTATATTATTATTATTTCAATAATTGTCACTATACAGTATTTCTCATTATCAGATCAATAATTCATATTATTTGAATAATATTATTAGATAGCATTATTGGCAATGTCTAAGAAAGTTCTGTCTAGGAAAGGGGTTTGGTCACCTAATTACGCGCCTGTAAGGAGAAATCTTTATCGAAAAGCCCCCTCTTTCCTAGGAACGACCTAGTTGTCTTTATTGTGATTTTGTAATTTTATTTGTGAATAATTAATTATTGATTTATATGATAAAGAAATATTTATTTTATATGGATATAAATAAAGGAATTAATGTTGAGGTGTTTTATCAGTATTTTATCGGAATGGAGGTATTAAAAATTATCCGTATGTGGTTTTTGGTCATTTTCTGTTTGGAATTTGGAAAACTTTCTTCTACAAAGTTGTAGAGAATTAAATTTTATATGGAATGGACATAAGGTTCATATTTTTCTGATAAAAGGGCTATTTATTATGAATTATTGAAGTTTCAGGAATAAATATTTTTTATTAAAAACAAGGGTGGGCCCCACTTTTGGTTATTTTTGAAAAAAATGTTAAATTTCAAGTGTGGTGTGCGTGAATATCAATGGGTAAAAGCCATCGGTAGCAGGTTAGTCTGCTTTGGCGTTCTAAGCATTTTCCTATAAATAGGGTGTTTAGGTTAGAATTGAAAATCACACCAGAATCTGAAGTTTTCTCTCTCTATAATATCGAACGTATTTTTGTGAGTATTTAGATATCTTGAGTGTTTTTATTCAGTGCAAATTTTCTTTAATACTATATCTGATATTTCAGCTAGAAGTACTATTCTTTTGAGGTAACGAATGTTATTTTCTTCGTAAATGATGTTATTTCGTTCAATATCATTATGCCGAAATATTGGTATAAATTTTATTATGAAATTTTTACCTTTTTATGTCGAGGTTACTATTCACGTATACGGTACTATTTACGAATACGATACTATTCATAAAAAAAATAAATTTTCTTTTCTTTGTCCAAGTTATCTATTATGGTTACTATCTTTGATTGTATCCATATTTTGATCTACATTCTAGAATTTTGCTCCAAAATTGATTATTATAGACTATTTTTGAACTTGGATAAACTAAAGTACGAATCCCTAATCCTTGTCCTTTTATCTCACTGGATTCGTTGCCTTTAAAATATTTTCATCATCCTCAGTCCTAAATGATGATATAACTGAATATCTTTGGCATGTAGTGCAAAGATGAATGATTACCTGATGAATATCTTTGGCACGTACTGCAAAGATGGACAGGTGTTGAGATGAACATGATCAACTAGTGATACAAATGAATATTTTAGCCCTTAGTGCAAAGATAAATATTTGATTCAAGATATATATTGATTGATGTTACAGGGATAAAATATTGATGATGGACTTTAAAATTATAGAAGATAGTAGATTTCATTTTCTACTTAACTCTTCTATTGAATTGTTATTTCCGCTGCGAATATTGATCTAAAACTTGTTGTCTATTATATTTTATCTAATTTATTGAAGGCTAAAGATAATTTGTTCTACATTATCATAGTCATAATATTCTTTACTGGACTAGTTGAGCTCACTATTTTCCTTTTTGTTCTATTTTTCTTTTCAGGAGGCGAGAATATAGCGGGAACTAGTCGGGGTGTGGAGTGATGTTTCAAATTAGTTATTTTAGCAGTCCTCACAACTTTGTAAAATAGTGTATGAATAATTGTAATGAGGACTTATTTGAGTTTGGAGATTGTCTAGAAGACAATATTTGTATTTAAACTCACAACTTATGTGTTGTTGTATTTTGCACGACAATTGTAATAATAAAGTTGTAGTTATTTTCTGTACCATGTATTTGGCAACTGAAAATAGGTTGTGTGGACCTATTTTGGGGGTGCCACACAATTCATTAGAAGAGTCAAGCAGAGCATGATATCTACTAACTTCTACGATTTAAAAGTTCATCATCAATATTTTATTGTTGTAACACAGCTCAATAAATAATCCACATCATCGAATTATTCATACATTACGGGCCAAGGATATTCGGTAGTATCACATCCATGAATTATTCATGCACTACAGGCCAATGATATTCATTATTATCACATCCATGAATTATTTATGCACTACGAGCCAAGGATATTCATTAGTATCACAAGTGGTCTTGATCATGCTAAAAAACAATTTATCTTTGCACCCTTGGCCGAAGAGAACGCATGGTCATGATCATACCAACAATTTTCCATTAATGCACTACGGGCCAATGAGGACTTTTACCGCATCATTTGTAATATTATAGGTCATAATTATACCGATAAATAATTCTTGGTCATAATCATACCAATCAATAGTCTATTTATGCTCTACGGGCCAAAGATGACTTTCATCACAATATAAGCATGAGGATGATGACAATGATATAAGCATCAATCAAACGAAATCAAGGATAATTATTAAAAAAATTTAATTTATCCAGAGTTTAAAAAAATGTCCAAATTATCAACATGATAACTGCCTTATGGAGTAAAATTCAAAAATAACATTCACGTATCAAAAATAATTTGGACAGAAAAGAGTCAATTTTTCGTCGTGAATAGTACTCGAGCGAATATTACCCCGAGAATTATACTTCGTGAGTAGTAACCTGTGAATAGTACTTCGTGAATAGTGTCATACGTATGAATAGTGTCGTACGTATAAATAGTGTCGTATGTGTGACACCCCCAAATTCAGACCACTTTTGTCTCAAATTTGGTTGCCACGTACTAACTCTAATAATAAATCAAAATTTTATATATAGGAGAATAATAGAATAATTTATATTGATATAACATAATTATTCTCATCCCAAGGGTTCGAAACTTAAACATCCCTAACATAACTTAACCATCATTAAGCATCGTTTAGACATACATAATACAACACAACTTAAATTAAACATATTTAAATAAGTTCTTCCACAACCACAACATAGTACATTCTTAGCAACCTAGTAATAACTACTCCCAAGCCTTTTCTTTACCCTTGTCCTTGCCAGAGGATTCACCACATTCTGCCTTCACTGAAAGTTTTAGGGAAAGCAAGGATGAGCAACAATTTTGCCCAGCAAGTAATATAGCAAAAAGGTTATTCAATATAGTTTTCAATTAATCAAGGGTATAGTAATAATGATAGTTCAAGATAGCAAGAAGTATCAATGATTATCAACAATAGTCGCTATGGAAAGAAATAACAATAATATTCAAATGTTTATCAATTCAAGGTTTCAAAGTAGTGAATACTGAGCAGTCACTAAGGACTATGAACTTCTCCTAGAATTAACAGTGATAATACTGATAATACTACAAAATGAGTACAACAGGTGATCAGCCTAAAGTACCCTATGTCATGCATAACATTTAATCTTTCTCATGTGCGCACGTCGGTTCCCCGACAATATATAATTCCCCTACTAAGAGGGTTGTTCTTCTCAGTTATAAGAGTCGGCACCAAGTTAATTTGGTTTGGATAGCATTTGATCAAATATCAATAATCTAGCCGAATCAATGGCTTAGACAGTTTCTTTCACAATATATATATGAACAATTATCATTTGGGTCAATGTTTGAATTTTCCTTACGAAGAATTAATTCTTCAATGTTCTACTTGTACGATCAATAATAGCACAAGTTCAAGTAATGCTCAATAAAGAGTAAGGTTCGAGTACTTGCCTTAAGCGTAGTTTACCAAAATATCGCTTATCAATACTCTTTCGAATCCTAACATAATATAATACACGTATAGGATATTCATTAATTACATATGCTCATACATGATATGTAAGTTTAAATGCATACATAAATGTCTCATAGAAAAAGGTGTACTCTACTAACTATTAAAATTACGTATTCACGTGTGTTGTGAAAGTGTCAACCACCCCACCCATAATAAGACTCCTCTTATTTATAGATGTGGGCAACCCTCCTTAACAACTAAAGAATTGGGTTTTATTTTAATTAATTAAACTCCTTTAATTAATTAGGCTCCCAATCTTATTAGGAATAATTAATTAAACTCTTTTAATTAATTAGCCTCCTAATCTTATTAGGATATATGAGAGTACTTTTATTAACTAATTCTCAAACTCCTTTAGGAATTAAATAATAATAATAATAATAGTAATAATAATAATAATAAGACTCCTCTTATTCATTTATATTTAATATTTTCAAAATATTAAATAATAAATATTAAGCTATTTAAATTATTCTATCACCATGGATTAAATTAAATATACTTAACTTATTATTACGATTATGCCATTAACTTCTTAAATAATTATTCTTCCTTTTATGGTGTGACCCTTTAAGTTCTCCATATTAAACCGGTTGTGAATAAATCAATTAGAACAATTCTAATCTTATTTAAATAAATAAATTAAATTATTAATTTATTTAAATAAATAATATTTATTCTACAATAGGAATAAGCCTCCCTAGCAATTAACGACTTTTCAGATAACATAGATTTCAACATTAATCATAAAAGAACATTTGAGTAAATAGTTACCGTATAATTTAATCCTTCCACCATACAATGTCCCAATTAAATATAAGACATGAAATTACTGTCAAGTCTTATTTATTTAATTATATGTATTTCGACTCTTAAATGCACAACTCCAAATAATACAAATTAGAAACTTCTTACTAATTTCATTCTGCCTTGGCCAAGGACTACTGAGTTGTCATTTATCAAATCACATAGGACATTTCTCTTCTTTTACTAGAAGTGGTAGATTCTTTATTGATCATACAGTATCTCCATGTATAGCTTATTATACCCAAGCATACCTTTTGATATACCCTAAGGGTCTTAAGGAATAAGTCAAAGTATAACTCATCATACACAAGATACTATGATGATCTCAAGTTCAAGGATCACTTGTACTACTACCACTACAAGAATTCCTATTAACAAGCAAGTAAAACTCCATTAGGTATTTCTTAGCGAGCTACGTTCAGTGAAATTATTCTCTAATAAGCACCTACATACTTATTTTAGTGTGTCCACACAAGTGATCATGAGATCAATCATCATCATCCAATGAGCAAGCAACGTATGTACAAATCTATCTGGATTACTAATCCCCAATTTAGTAATCCAACGATTGGGGACTATTTTAGTTTTAAGTTTTCTAAGAATTTAGATCTCATTAGAATTATCATCATCATTATTCTAAAAGAATTGCTTAAAACAATGGGTTTATCACATATTATAAAGCAGCATCATGTAGATAATTAAAAGCCTTTAATAAATTAATACTTTTTATTAATAAATGAATAAGATTATTACAAAGTATATGCTTTATCATCAAACATGATTGGCTTGTGTGCATACTACTTTCACATCTTCCTTCTCTTACACCTCACTTCATCCTCTAGATCATTAGCTCTATCATTGGCTTCCTCCCACTTCTCCTCGAAGTGAATCCTATTCCATCTCTAACTGAGTACGAAGAGCCTCCTTCTCCGTCCTCTCGCTCAAAACCCTCTGCTCCATTTCCTCTAGCTTCCCTGCCAACTCTACGTTCCTAGCCACTGATCGGTGAAACAAAGTCCCCATCTGGATCCCTGCCTCCTTACGGTGAGCAATCTCCACCTCCATATCCTGCATCGCTAATTGCCTCTGATGGTCCTCGTCCCTCAATTTCTGGAACTCAGACTCCCTCTCCCTAACCGCGGCCTCTAGCTCCTCCACCCTACATCCTAACTCTAAGATTTGCTCCTCATATTCCCCCAGCATCCAATCCTCAAAAGTAGCCTCATCGGAGCCCTCCATAGGCTCGGGATCCTCCTCCAAAGGCTCCTCCTCTGGATCAGACTCCTCAAGTAGAGGCTCCATCTCTTCCTCGTCGCCATCGCCATTGATACGGGCCACTATTGATATAGGCTCCGCTATCAATGATGCCTCAAATACCACGTGGATATCACGCGGCTCCTCCTCTACCCCTCGACTAGGTCCTCCCATGTCAGTCATCCTATAACCACCAACATAAGACAACAAAAATAACAACTCCATCAGAAGGTTAAATAAACATAAGTTCACTATATATAATGAAATTATATTTCATAACACACTAAGTCCCTCTCTAGGAGAACTCTACATGAGTCTCCTTTATCTTCTTAGTTTTCCTAAGTTATAATCTACGGACTCTCCCTCCTAAGGTTTATAACTACAGCTTTGATACCAACTTGTGACACCCCCAAATTCAGACCACCCTTGTCTCAAATTTGGTTACCACGTACTAACTCTAATAATAAATCAACATTTTATATATAGCGGAATAATAGAATAATTTATATTGATATAACATAAGAATTCTCGTCCCAAGGGTTCGAAACTTAAACATCCCTTACATAACTTAACAATCATTAAGCATCGTTTAGACATACATAATACAACACAACTTAAATTAAACATAGTTAAATAAGTTCTTCCACAACCAAAACATAGTACATTCCTAGCAACCTAGTAATAACTACTCCCAAGCCTTTTCTTTACCCTTGTCCTTGCCAGAGGGTTCACCACGTTCTGCCTCCACTGAAAGTTTTAGGGAAAGCAAGGATGAGCAATAATTTTGCCCAGCAAGTAATATAGCAAAAAGGGTATTCAATATAGTTTTCAATTAATCAATGGTATAGTAATAATGATAGTTCAAGATAGCAAGAAGTATCAATGATTATCAACAATAGTCGCTATGGACGGAAATAGCAATAATATTCAAAGGTTTATCAATTCAAGGTTTCAAAGTAGTGAATACTGAGCAGTAACTAAGGACTATGAACTTCTCCTAGAATTAACAGTGATAATAATTATAATACTACAAAATGAGTATGACAGGTGATCAACCTAAAGTACCCTATGTCATGCATAACATTTAGTCTTTCTTATGTACGCACGTCGGTTCCCCGACAATATATAATTCCCCTACTAAGAGGGTTGTTCTTCTTAGTTATAAGAGTCCGCACCAAGTTAATTTGGTTCGGATAACTTTTGATCAAATATCAATAATCAAGCTAAATCAATGGCTTAGACAGTTTCTTTCACAATATATATATGAACAATTATCGTTCGGGTCAATGTTTGAATATTCCTTACGAAGAATTATTTCTTCAAAGTTCTACTTGTATGATCAATAATAGCACAAGTTCAAGTAATGCTCAATAAAGAGTAAGGTTCGAGTATTTGCCTCAAGCGTAGTTTACCAAAATATCGCTTATCAATACTCATTTGAATCGAAACATAATATAATACGCGTATAGGATATTCATTAGTTACATATGCTCATACATGATATGTAAGTTTAAATGCATACATAAATTTCTAACTTAGTTGTATACTCTTTACATACTTTATTCCACACCTTGCATACTCGTAACATAAAATCAGTTTATAAGTCACCATGAAGTCAAATAACATAGTCTCTAGTCATTGTTTTATGGTTTTGCAAATACTTTTTGGACTTATCATTTAAAAGTCTATAATCACTTCATTAAACATTCACTCCTATCACCTAGCACGCGTCTTAACATATTGGATATGTACTGGTCATATTATACATGTTAGAGTAACAATACAAGTATGCAACCACATTCAAACCATTTACAGAAAACTGTTCCTACTGTAGACTGGCGCGGCCGCGCTTGTTCTGGTACAAACCAAGATATGGTTGCTTCTGCAGAAGGTCAGTGCACACCTGTCTTACAAATATGAATAATCATGCACAACACACATGTTATTATGTGAATAGCTAGGCCTGACCCTACCTCAAAACATTAACATATGTCATTCAAGACTTGTCATATTCCCCTTTTTACATGTATATGTCTAGTTAGGCATTCATGTTAATCACATTTACATGCATGATACACCTAATCGTGATGTCTCATATACACAAATTAAACCACATAAGCATACTCACAAATCTTAACTCAATGTACATAGTTTATATTCGAAACTTTAAGTCTCCTTAGTAAAACTTATTTTGAGCTTGCAAGATAAGTTCACATAGACTAAATTAGGCGTTCATAATCACTTGTATACCTACTCAAGTCATTTATATGGGCTAGAAAGATCAGAACTTAAAGGCACAATGTTTATCATGATTTATTTTTCAATACATCAAGTTTTCCTTTAGAAAGTCCTTTAAAGTCAAGCTATCAAAGCTTATCATACATAAAGCAAAAATATGCCTCATGTTAGACTTCTTTACATACATATCTAAGTTATTTACACATGTTCACAAGGTCAGAATGTATGTTACTCCATGTATACAATTCCTAGTTTTCTAAGTCTTTGAATTTTCTTTGAATGTTCATACTAAAACAACTAACATGTTTTACTATATACATAGCAACCTCATTTCATATTTTAGGGTCATCTATATGCATATTTAAACCAAGGTATCATGTTCATCATAACATTAGATCAATAGCAGCAGTATCTGAGAAAGACACCCCGCGCGATATTAAGCTATAGAAGTGGCGCGGCCGCGCCACTTCGTTCAAAAACAAAAATAAATGGCTTTATTTTAGCAGAGCCTTAGCATATGTATAGTCCATTCTAAAACCAGACCAACTGCAGTACTTCAAAGCATTCATACCAATTCAGACAACACAATGACATGCTAATTCATACAAATTTGACAGATATTTCATGTAATTGTTAAGAATTTGATAAAACTTAACTAAGAACAAAAACAGAAATTATACCTCCTTGAAGCTTTAATTGAATTCCCTCACTCCTTTGATAATACTCCTTAATAGCTCAGCAACTCACACAATCTAATGCACTTCGAAGATAATTTTAAGCAACATAAAATAAGAAGGAAAGGGTTCTATATATAGGGAATGGATTGCCCAGTTCATGGCATTGCACTATGGTTTGATTTAAAGGAAAATGAGAAGAAAAGTTGGTTATAGAAGAGTTGGCCAACTGCCATCCCGTAGCCATCATCACAGCCATCTCTAGCTTCATCATTTTCTTCTTAGCCTTTATGTTTTGCTATGTTTCACGTAATAGTAGGGGATAGGCCATTGGCCTAATACTCGGCTAATGGTTGTGACTTGTAATTTGGGACAAGGCCTAATTCTCAGTAACTATGCTTATAATGCTTACTTTGTTTTCTTATAATCCCAAAATATAATTTTAATGTGTTAATGCTACTATACAATGAAATGTTAGGAATTATTTATGTACTCATATCATATAATCTATGTACATTAGTCCAGTCTAATTAATATTTATAGCAGGTATAGACTCCATTTTAATTGACCACTATTAATTCAATATCTTTTTAAAACTTCATTATTCCAGTTAAACTCACTTATTGGAATAATTTGTAATTCTTTGACAGAGTACATCTATTAATGTTTCCACACATCCTTATTATCATATATGCAATTATTTAAGTAACTTATTATTCCCTACACTTTACTATATACTTCCTCCGTCTCAAATTAATTGCTCAGTTTTGACTTTTTTAAGTCAAATTGACTATTTTTAGAATTAATAATTAAGCATATATAAATATATTTCTAAAATTATAAAAATTGGGGTTAGTAATAAATTGTATATACTTTCTTTTGGTTATAATCTCTTCACCTATATTTTAGTAAAAATAGTAAAAAGATTAGTTTTAAAAATGGTCAATTTGACTTTAAAAAGTCAAAACTGAGCAATTAATTTGGGACGGATGGAGTAGTTTTTTATATATTACATAGTTATATTAATGTGTCACACCACATTTTCTTTTTAATGCAAGAACTATATAATATCACAAGTCTTACACACCTCAATTAAATGAATAATACAATTCTAGTCATACAATTTACTTTACTCACAATAACAATTAATAATCAATAATATCATTAATTAATCATCATTAATAATTAATTAATATTCTACAATAACAATTAACAATTAATATTAATTAATTGTTCACTTAATAATTCCTTTGTCGATTAATATCATTATTAATAGTTCTCATCACTGTGCCACACAAGGCTTTCAACGAGTTCATCGCAACTCCATATATTTCTAATTATTCAATTATTTAATATAATTGAGTTAAATCAACTCGTAACACAAAACCATTTATATTCAAATAAATATTTATTTCTATTAATATATCTATTTATTTGTGTATGGAAATTCTCGGGTATATTCAAATATATCTATTTAACTGATATACTTAATATTTGTATTAAGGCTATATTAATTTATAGTTTTATATACGCATAAGGTTTTGCTTGACCATTTGTTAGTCTGAAAAACAGAGAATTATCAGAGAAAGTTGAGAGAGAAAAGGCTATGATTCTAGAGAAACACTGAGTTCTTCGAGCTTTTCTAAGGGTTAACAAGTATCGTCTTAAGCAACAAAAAGGTATTTTCCTATAATATTAATACTATATATGTTTTACGTTCTCTGTGTTCTTGAAGTGCATTCACTGTGTATAAAGTTTTACAAAATTTTCTGTAAATTGTGTTCTAGAATTAGTTATGATGATTACATGTGTTTATGATGATTAGAGATTATGTTTAAACAAGAATTGCATGCTAATTTCGGTTTACAGTAGAAAAAAAATAACGACATTGTATGTTTTATGGATATTTTCTCATATGGCTTATGTAAGTACCAAAATTAGTGGTCAATTTGTATGTTAAACTGTAAATTGAATCTTGTATATGTTAGTTCATTAAGAAACGAGCATAACGTAATTTGAACGAAGCAATTTGGCCAAGTATAGAGATTACAGTGATGATTTTTGCAAGAGATGTCAAAAATGAAGTTTTCATATGAAAATATGGAATTTGAGAAATTAAACTAGTTTTAGTTGATGTTAAATTATTCTAATTGGTTGTAAATGTTAGTAAACATGTTTACGATTAGTTTATATCAATTATTTATGTTAATTTCACTGTTTGGTGGGTGAAATTCGTATTAGTTGGGCTAAAAATGGCTACTGTTCATGCCGTGTCTGCCTCTGTCTGTGCACCAGCACAGCTGCGCTGGTGCTAAGGCTAAAACCTGCACAGCTGTGTAGGCGCAGCTGAGCTATGTGTAGCGCAGCTGCGCTGTGTGTGGCGTAGCTGCGCCACACAGTGATCTGAGGCAGAGCTGTTTGCTGCTGCTGCAGACCTTGGGAAAACCTTACCACTTGGTCTAAGGTTATGATTAAGCGTCATACATGTAGTAAGAAGGTTAAAACAGAACTATGATATGTAATTGATAAATTCAAAGTTTGAATGATTAGTAAGTGATGAACGTGGTATATTAGAATGTAGTGAGCATGATGACTAGTAAACGTGTGTTGTGAAGGTAAACACTTGTAGTTTTTGATATTTGCATGGTATCTTAAGACTTGTACTAAAATAATAAGTCTAACTAGAAATGCGTGTTATGTTAGAACGTGAATGTTAGTATATCTAATAGATGATGGTTCTAAACCTATATGTAGGTGAACGTGAGTTTAATATTATAGCGTCCGCTCGAGGTAAGTCTCTAAACTTTTCTTTTTACATCGAGCAAGTTCTTTAATTCTACTTTTATAATTGAGCAAGTTTTTTAACTCTACACTTTCGTTGAGATAGTTCATTTATTACATTGTGCAAGTTTATTCTTACAATTGAGCAAGTTCTTGTATCTAGTTTGTTTATGATTTCTAAATCTAGATCTTATTCGGATATTGAGCAAGTTATTTTTGTCTTCAACTTGTTATCTAGCATGCAAGTTTAAATATTCTAATATACTCATGTTGAACAAGTTTTATCGTTTAAAGTACTATTTGTTGTGCATGCTTAGTGCTCAATTCTAAACAACCTTGGCTTAATATTGTTCAAGCAAGGCACGTTATGATTATTCGATGTTATGCTGTTAGTTTATTCCTAAAGCATGATCTTAATCTACAATGTCGATTCAGTTATGATTATTCCATAGCAGGACGTTATCAATATTGTATTCAACTAATCCTTAGTTGATGATCGTTGAATTCTAAATTACCCTTGAAATGTATCCAAACCAAACTTTCTTTGATGCGGACTTGTACTCTAAATGCTGAGATGAACAACCCTATTATTAGGGGATAATTTACGCTTAGCGTTGAAATGTTTGGGCACAATACATGGTACGAAGGGCTGATCCCCCTAAGTACGTGAAGTCCCTACAGTATAACTGTTAAGGTTAGAGTTGAAAAATTACTTGTAACCGTGGACATAGTTCGTGGTCTTATGACCCTTAGATATATATTCCATATTTTGATTTCAGTCTTTGTTTATTATTGATAGAGTATTATTCAGTTTTGATGAGCCTATTCATTGGCATTTATCATTATCTTGTTGATTCAGTGTTATATTTAGTGAGCATTTGTTTTGCTCACTCTTGCATAAATATAATTATTGTAGCTAAAGTTGAGAAGGTCGATGAGCCTTCAAATAGCAAAGGAAACAGAAAAATGTACAAGTGATGAAGACTTGTAATTTAATTTACTTTTATGATGATATACTTTTAAATTAACGATGTGATGTAATAATTTTATTTCCTCACTTGATTATGTTTAAGGTTAGACAACCTGGGATATTTTTTTGGATTAATGATGTAACCCTTAAAGGGAGGGTTTATGGTTTAAATGTTATTTTATTTGGGTAGACAGTATGACTATATGGAAAGTGAACACCAAGTCTTGTGGGAATGAAGTACCTAGATTTGGGGGTGTCACAGTTTTCTCCACCGGTGCACTTTCCCTTCTTTTCTTTGTTATATAGACTTAAAGCTTCACTTCCTCATTCGGCAATAATAGCCTTTTCTAGCAAAGTCGTGAATGAATCAATCTGAAGAACCGATACCTTGTTAAACAACCAAGGCTTCAGTCATTGTTCGAAATGCGTAGCTTTTATCTCTTCGTCTACCACCTGGTGTTCAGCAAATCGAGCCAGTTCATTGAACTTAGCCGCGTATTGCGCCACCGTCATATCTCCTTGCTTAAGTTCTAAGAACTTTACCTCCATCTTATTCTTCATGCTATTCAGAAAATAATTCTCAAAGAACAGAGTTTTGAATCTCTCCCAAGTGACTATCCCTTCTCCCGCTCTCTACTGATTTGCCTCCCACCAGTAGTTTACTTCGCCTCTCATCATGTAGGTTGCAAAAGTCATCTTCTGGTCTTCACCTACACAAGCGATGGTGAAAGCCTTCTCCATCTCTTTGATCCATGTCTGAGCCACGATCGGGTCAGTTGTTCCTACAAATTTCGGTGGTCCTACACTCTTAAAATCCTTAAAGTTTGTGACTGGAGCTGCTTGGGGAATGGGTGGTGCTGGTTCATTTCTTCCCCTAAGAGCTTCTCCTAACAAATCTACAAGCCTCTGAATCGAATCTATTGGTCCTCTCTCATCATTAACCGACTCTTCCGGTGCAATTATTCTACGTCTGGGCGGCATTTTAATTTCTGCATCATAAAATTTTCATTTTATTATCCATTTATATTACTTAAACATTTCTCCAATAAAAGAAATAAAAATTTTATAACGCGTTTCCGAAATAAGATCATTTATATTCATATGCCCAATCGTTACAATTACATGATCCTCCCTAGCATACTGCTATAAATTATAACACATATCCCCTATTATCACAAAAGACGGGGATAACACCAGCTTACTACCCCTTTAACATTTTTTAAAAGTCAGGGTTTACTACAATCTCACATCTTACACAAAAGACTGAGATTTCTACAACAGATTAAACATCACATAATTAAATATAATACAACTACTAAACTTCTTTCTCTAGACTCAATCTAATATTCCACGCTCAACGACGCTCTGGTATTCCTTCTAAGTAATGTGCACCACCATGTCTCAGCTTATGGTATGTCAGGTCTATCCCCCGGGTAGTGATTTACCCCATCAATCAACCTCTCCATGGATGTGCGTAGAACATGGCCCATCTTGTTCATCTTGTTAGGTTTGTAATATTCATGAACACAATCAAATTGCACAAAATAAACGAAAACGTTATAAAATAGAGTGTTAAAATTTTACAAACCGTATACCCGGATCATCCTTTATGCACAATTATTAATTAAACGAAAAGATAAAGAATAAGAATCATACCCTTGAAGATTTGAGCTTCCTCGGGTACAAGTTCACCTCCAAATCCTTTTCACGTTCAACTTGAATCTACCGGGTTTGGTTCCTTCCTTTGATCAACGTTAGTCACACAAGTTTTTGGCCTCTAGAGGTGATCCACCAAGGAAGAAGCAAGATTCAAGAAGATGGGTATTTGACAAAACCCTAGTTTTTCAATCTCTCATAGAAAAAGGTGTACTCTCCCAACTATTAGAATTACGTATTCACGTGTGTTATGAAAGTGTCAACCACCCCACCCATAATAAGACTCCTCTTATTTATAGATGTGGGCAACCCTCCTTAACAACTAAAGAATTGGGCTTTATTTTAATTAATTAAACTCTTTTAATTAATTAGGCTCCTAATCTTATTAGAAATAATTAATTAAACTCTTTTAATTAATTAGCCTCCTAATCTTATTAGGATATATGAGAGTACTTTTATTAACTAATTCCTAAACTCCTTTAGGAATTAAATAATAATAATAATAATAAGACTCCTCTTATTCATTTATATTTAATATTTTCAAAATATTAAATAATAAATATTAAGCTATTTAAATTATTCTATCACCATGGATTAAATTAAATATACTTAACTTATTATTACGATTATGCCATTAACTTCTTAAATAATTATTCTTCCTTTTATGGTGTGACCCTTTAAGTTCTCCATATTAAACCGGTTGTGAATAAATTAATTAGAACAATTCTAATCTTATTTAAATAAATAAATTAAATTATTAATTTATTTAAATAAATAATATTTATTCTAAAATAGGAATAAGCCTCCCTAGCAATTAACGACTTTTCAGATAACATAGATTTTAACATTAATCATAAAAGAACATTTGAGTAAATAGCTACCGTATAATTTAATCCTTCCACCATACAATGTCCCAATTAAATATAAGACATGGAATTACTGTAAAGTCTTATTTATTTAATTATATGTATTTCGACTCTTAAATGCACAACTCCAAATAATACAAATTAGAAACTTCTTTCTAATTTCATTCTGCCTTGGCCAAGGACTACTGAGTTGTCATTTATCAAATCACATAGGACATTTCTCTTCTTTTACTAGAAGTGGTAGATTCTTTATTGATCATACAATATCTCCATGTATAGCTTATTATACACAAGCATACCCTTTGATATACCCTAAGGGTATTAAGGAATAAGTCAAACTATAACTCATCATACACAAGATACTATGATGATCTCAAGTTCAATGATCACTTGTACTACTATCACTACAAGAATTCCTATTAACAAGTAAGTAAAACTCCATTAGGTATTTCTTAGCAAGCTACGTTCAGTGAACTTATTCTCTAATAAGCACCTTCATACTTGTTTTAGTGTCTCCACACAAGTGATCATGAGATCAATCATCATCATCCAATGAGCAAGCAACGTATGTACAAATCTATCTGGATTCACTAATCCCCAATTTAGTAATCCAACGATTGGGGATTATTTTTAGTTTTAAGCTTTCTAAGAATTTAGATCTCATTAGAATTATCATCATCATTATTCTAAAAGCAATGCTTAAAACTATGTGTTTATCACATATTATAAAGTAGCATCATGTAGATAATTAAAAGCCTTTAATAAATTAATACTTTTTATTAATAAATGAATAAGATTGTTACAAAGTATATGCTTTATCATCAAATATGATTGGCTTGTGTACATACTACTTTCACATCTTCCTTCTCTTACACCTCACTTCATCCTCTAGATCATTAGCTCTATCATTGGCTTCCTCCCACTTCTCCTCGAAGTGAATCATATTCCATCTCTAACTGAGTACGGAGAGCCTCCTTCTCCGTCCTCTCGCTCAAAACCCTCTGCTCCATTTCCTCTAGCTTCCCTGCCAACTCTACGTTCCTAGCCACTGATCGGTGAAACAAAGTCCCCATCTGGATCCCTGCCTCCTTACGGTGAGCAATCTCCACCTCCATATCCCGCATCACTAATTGCCTCTGATGGTCCTCGTCCCTTAATTTTTGGAACTCAGACTCCCTCTCCCTAACCGCAGCCTCTAGCTCCTCCACCCTACATCCTAACTCTAAGATTTGCTCCTCATATTCCCCCAGCATCCAATCCTTAAAAGTAGCCTCATCGGAGCCCTCCATAGGCTCGGGATCCTCCTCCATAGGCTCCTCCTTCGGATCAAACTCCTCAAGTAGAGGATCCATCTCCTCCTCGTCGCCATCGTCATCGATACGGGCCACTACTGATATAGGCCCTGCTATCAATGATGCCTCAAATACCACGTGGATATCACGCGGCTCCTCCTCTACCCCTCGACTACGTCCTCCCATGTCAGTGATCCTATAACCACCAACATAAGACAACAAAAATAACAACTCCATCAGAAGGTTAAATAAACATAAGTTCACTATATATAATGAAATTATATTTCATAACACACTAAGTCCCTCTCTAGGAGAACTCTACATGAGTCTCCTTTATCTTCTTAGTTTTCCTAAGTTATAATCTAAGGACTCTCCCTCCTAAGGTTTATAACTACAGCTTTGATACCAACTTGTGACACCCCCAAATTCAGACCACCCTTGTCTCAAATTTGGTTACCACGTACTAACTCTAATAATAAATCAACATTTTATATATAGCGGAATAATAGAATAATTTATATTGATATAACATAAGAATTCTCGTCCCAAGGGTTCGAAACTTAAACATCCCTTACATAACTTAACAATCATTAAGCATCGTTTAGACATACATAATACAACACAACTTAAATTAAACATAGTTAAATAAGTTCTTCCACAACCAAAACATAGTACATTCCTAGCAACCTAGTAATAACTACTCCCAAGCCTTTTCTTTACCCTTGTCCTTGCCAGAGGGTTCACCACGTTCTGCCTTCACTGAAAGTTTTAGGGAAAGCAAGGATGAGCAATAATTTTGCCCAGCAAGTAATATAGCAAAAAGGGTATTCAATATAGTTTTCAATTAATCAATGGTATAGTAATAATGATAGTTCAAGATAGCAAGAAGTATCAATGATTATCAACAATAGTCGCTATGGACGGAAATAGCAATAATATTCAAAGGTTTATCAATTCAAGGTTTCAAAGTAGTGAATACTGAGCAGTAACTAAGGACTATGAACTTCTCCTAGAATTAACAGTGATAATACTTATAATACTACAAAATGAGTATGACAGGTGATCAGCCTAAAGTACCCTATGTCATGCATAACATTTAGTCTTTCTTATGTACGCACGTCGGTTCCCCGACAATATATAATTCCCCTACTAAGAGGGTTGTTCTTCTCAGTTATAAGCGTCCGCACCAAGTTAATTTGGTTTGGATAACTTTTGATCAAATATCAATAATCAAGCTGAATCAATAGCTTAGACAGTTTCTTTCACAATATATATATGAACAATTATCGTTCGGGTCAATGTTTGAATATTCCTTACGAAGAATTATTTCTTCAAAGTTCTACTTGTACGATCAATAATAGCACAAGTTCAAGTAATGCTCAATAAAGAGTAAGGTTCGAGTATTTGCCTCAAGCGTAGTTTACCAAAATATCGCTTATCAATACTCTTTTGAATCCAAACATAATATAATACGCGTATAGGATATTCATTAGTTACATATGCTCATACATGATATGTAAGTTTAAATGCATACATAAATTTCTAACTTAGTTGTATACTCTTCACATACTTCATTCCACACCTTGCATACTCGTAACACAAAAATTAGTTTATAAGTCACCATGAAGTCAAATAACATAGTCTCTAATCGTTATTTTATTGTTTTGCAAATACTTTTTGGACTTATCATTTAAAAGTCTATAATCACTTCATTAAACATTCACTCCTATCACCTAGCATGCGTATTAACATATTGGATATGTACTGGTGTGACGCCCCCAAAATAGGTATACAACACCCATTCTGAGTCGCCAAATACATGGTACAGAAAGCAAACTACAACTTCAATAATACAATTGTCGTGCAAAATACGACAACACATACTGTGAGTTTAAATACAAATATTGTCTTCTAGACAATATCCACACTCAAATAAATCCTCATTACAATTATTCAAACACTATTTTACAGAAAAAGTGAGGACTGCTAAAACATCTTTCTAGAACCATCACTCCATACCCCGACTAGATCCTGCTATGTTCTCACCTCCTGAGAAGAAAAAATGGAACAAAAAGAAAAAGGGTGAGCTCAACTAGCCCAGTAAAGAATATTATGACTAAGATAATATACAAACAAATTATCGTTAGTCTTCAACAGGGAAAAATCTGATAGAATATAATCGACAACAAGTTTTAGATCAACAACTGCAGCGGAAACAGCAAACCATTAGAAGAGTCAAGTAGAGAAAGAATTCTACTATCTTCTAAGATTTAAAAGTCCATCATCAATATTTTATCCCTGTAACATCAATTAATAATCATCTTTATCCAAATATTCATCTTTGCACTACAGGCCAAAGATATTCATTTGTATCACCTGTCAGTCATGTTCATCTCAACACCTGTTCATCTTTGCACTACAGGCCAAAGATATTCATCAAGTAATCATACATCTTTGCACTACAGGCCAAAGATATTCATTAATATCATCATTTAGGACTGAGGATGATGAAAAATATCTTAAAGAGAACGAATCCAATGAGACAGAAGGACAAATAGTAGGGATTCGTATAACAGTTTATCCAAGATCAATAATACTTCATAATAATCAATTGTGAAGCAGAATTCAAAAATAAAGATCAAAACATGGATACAATCAAAGATAGTAACCATAATAGACATCTTGGACAAAAAGGAAAAATTTTATTTTTCGGTGAATAGTGCCGTATTCGTGAATAGTGCCGTATACGTGAATAGTGCCGTATACGTGAATAGTAACCCCGACACAAAAAGTTCCAAATTTGATAAAAACTCATATCAATATTTCAGCATAATGATATTGAAGAAAATAATATCATTTAAGAAGAAAATAATATCCCTTACCTCAAGATATCAGTACTTCTGGTCGGAATACCGGTATAAGGCTGAAAGAAACTTGCTCTGATGAATAGAAACTCTCAAAGTATCTAAATACTCACAAAATACACTCAATAATCTAGAGAGAGAAAGAGAGAAAACTTGTTTCTGGTGTGATTTTCAATTCTAACTTAGCCCTCTATTTATAGGAAAATTTTAGTAGGTTTGACCTGCAACCTGATGGCTTTACCTGCTACTATTTCCACCCACCACATTTGAAATATAATTCAGCACATTTCTTCACCAACCACAAGTGGGGCCCACCAATTCTAGAATTTTCCATCAAAATGATAAACTCCGAAAATTCAACAATTTCTGAACCAGTCATCTTGTAAAATTCATAATAAATCATACGTTCATTTTTAACGGTTCAAAATTTGTGGACATATACTCAACTTATATATGTATAACATATCCAAAAATTACCACGATCCAACGGTCGGATTAAAAATTATAACACCCGCAATATTTCTCAAAAACCCTGATTTGATTTTTAATACCTCCATTCCGATAAAAATACTGATAAAACACCTCAACATTAACTCCTTCATTTTTAACCACAAAAATATATCCCTCATTTATATCCACATAAAATAAATATTTCCTTATCATATGAATCAATAATTAATTATTCACAAATAATATTACAGAATCACATTTATGACAACCAGGCCGTTCCCAGGAAAGAGGGGGCTTTCCAATAAGGATTTCTCCTTACTGGCGCGCAATTAGATGACCAAACCTCTCCTTAGACAGAACTTTCTAGACATTGCCAATAATGTTATCTAATAATATTATTCAAATAATATGAATTATTGATCTGATAATGGAAAATACTGTGCAGCAACAATTATTGAAACAACAATAATATAAAATATCAATGCAACAATTATTGAATCAATAAAATAAAATATTGAACAATAACTACTGTAACAATTATTGAGTAGTGCCTTCTTACGTAAGAATCAATAATTGGTGCAATACCGTGTGCTACTGTATTTTAACCACCGGGTATTCCAACAGTATTAACGGTAACAACTACGCCGTTATTTATAAATAACTTATACTTGTCGTTTTCTTCATCCAATCGCTTTTCGTTATGGGGCCCACACAAGGCTGCGCCGTCGTACGAATATTTCCCGACAGCAAGAATATTCCACGACCAAACGAATATTCCCCGACAAAATGAATATTTTATAACCACTTGCTTATTTTGCAAAATTTGCACATTTCACCCATAACCAAAGTATTATATCAAATTAACCCCTTATTATTCACAATAATATTTAGAGAAAATTTGATTTTATTCATTAATAAGTTGGGGTCTTACAACCTCCCCTCCTTATGAAATTTCGTCCTCGAAATTGACGTACGTACCTGATGTTTCAAAAAGGTGAGGATACCTCGCTTTCATTTCTGATTCCAACTCCCAGGTCATTTCTTCAATAGCATGGTTTCTCCACAAAACCTTAACTTGTGGTATAACCTTCGTGCGTAGGACATGCTCTTTCCTATCCAAGATCTTAACAGGTACCTCCTCGTACGTTAAATCTTCAGCTATCTCGTCTGGTTCTAACTCAATAATGTGGTTCGGGTCTTTAACATATTTACGAAGCATAGATATGTGAAAAACATTATGAACACGAGACATGCTTGGAGGTAATGCGAGTCTATATGCCACATTTCCTATTCGCTCAAGAATCTCAAATGGACCAACAAATCTTGGATTGAGCTTTCCTCTCTTCCCAAATCTTGTAACTCCCTTCCATGGTGCAACACGTAACAATACATGATCCCCAATATTAAATTCCACGTCCTTCCGATGAAGATCCGCATAACTCTTTTGTCGATCCTGTGCCGTTTGTATACGTTGTCGAATCGTTTGGATCTTCTCTGTAGTAATGCGTACCAATTCTGGTCCCAACAATGTTGCTTCACCCACCTCGTCCCAGCATACTGGAGAACGACATTTTCTTCCATACAACGCCTCGAATGGAGCCACACCTATGCTCGCCTGATAACTGTTGTTGTAGGAGAATTCCACCAATGGTAGGTACTTATCCCAACTCCCTTTGAGATCTAGGACACAAAGTCTTAATAGATCTTCAAGAGTTTGAATAGTCCTCTCTGATTGTCCGTCCGTTTGAGGATGGTATGCCGAACTGAATCGTAAATCCGTGCCCATAGCTTTCTGCAAGCTAACCCAAAATCGTGAAGTGAATCTTGGGTCACGATCCGAAACTATGGATACTGGCATGCCATGCAATCTCACAATCTCGTTCACGTACATACTAGCAAGACGTTCAAGGGAATAAGTCTCACGTATCGGCAAGAAATGAGCGGACTTGGTTAATCTATCAACAATAACCCAAATCGCATCTATGCCTTGAGAAACCTTGGGAAGACCCGTAACAAAATCCATAGTAATGTGTTCCCACTTCCATTTCGGGATCTCAAGTGGTTGCAATGGACCCTTTGGCACTTGATGCTCCGCCTTTACACGTTGACAAGTTAAACACCTCGAGATAAACTCCGCGATCTCTCTTTTCATATTGCTCCACCAAAATGTATGTCGAAGATCGTGATACATTTTGGTACTCCCAGGATGGATTGCAAACGGTGTGTTGTGTGCCTCCATCATTATTCTATGCTTCAAGTCAAAATCGTTAGGAACACAAAGTCTGGAGTTGACTCGAAGTATTCCTTCTTCATCGATTCTTGCTTCTGGAATAGCACCTTCTTGCACTTTCTTCTTCATACGCATCAGCTCCATGTCCGTAGCTTGAGCAGCTTTAACTTTATCGATTAAAGTCGGTTCTACTCGTATATTTGATATCATCATGTGGGTACTTGGAGCCTTCATCTCTATCTCCATCCTTTGCAAGTCATACAAAATGGGCCTTTGTGTTAACAACATTGCACTCGTACCCGCATATGATCTTCTACTCAATGCGTCAGCTACTACGTTTGCTTTTCCAGGATGATATTGGATGGTATGATCGTAATCTTTCAACAGCTCGAGCCAACGTCGCTGCCGCATGTTGAGTTCCTTTTGGGTGAAGAAATATTTGAGGCTTTTATGATCTGTATAGATCTCCACTTTCTCCCCATACAGGTAGTGTCTCCAGATCTTCAACGCAAAAACGACTGCTGCCAACTCCAAATCATGAGTAGGATAATTCCTCTCATATTCTTTGAGTTGTCGTGAGGCATAGGCTATGACTTTCCCATGTTGCATGAGAACACATCCTAACCCTTTGCCTGAAGCATCGCTGTAGATAACAAATCCATCCGAACCAGATGGTATTGTCAGAACAGGTGCCGAAATGAGTCTCCTCTTGAGTTCTTGGAAACTCTTCTCGCATTCCTCACTCCATACGAATTTTGTATCTTTCCGAGTCAGCTGAGTTAACGGAGTAGCGATTCGAGAAAATCCTTCCACAAATCTCCGATAATAACCAGCTAAGCCCAGAAAGCTACGTACTTCGGTTACCGACTTCGGTTGCTCCCAACTTTGTATGGCTTCAATCTTCGCCGGGTCGACAGATACTCCATGTTTTGACACCACGTGCCCAAGGAATGCTACTTCCTCAAGCCAGAACTCGCATTTCTTCAATTTGGCATATAGCTTATTTTCACGAAGCCTTTGCAGTACCAGCTTCAAATGGCGCTCATGATCTTCACGGCTTTTGGAATAGATGAGGATGTCATCAATAAAGACAACAACGAACTGATCCAAATATTCTTTGAATACACGGTTCATCATATCCATGAAGGCAGCAGGAGCATTAGTCAATCCAAAAGACATTACTAAGAATTCATAATGCCCGTACCGAGTTCTGAAGGCAGTCTTTGGAATATCCTCAGTTTTAATCTTCAGCTGATGATATCCAGAACGAAGATCGATCTTTGAAAAGAATTGTGTTCCTTGCAACTGGTCGAACAGGTCATCAATGCGAGGTAGCGGATACCTATTCTTGATAGTGACATGATTCAATTCTCGATAGTCGATACAAAGTCGCATACTCCCGTCTTTCTTCTTTACGAATAAAACAGGAGCACCCCAAGGAGACGTACTAGGACGAATAAAACCGATGTCCAACAACTCCTGTAGTTGGACTTTTAACTCCTGAAGTTCAATAGGAGCCATTCGATATGGAGTTTTAGAAATGGGCTTTGTACCGGGTTCAAGGTCAATAAAGAATTCAACTTCACGTTCTGGGGGTAGACCAGGAAGTTCTTCAGGAAATACATCGGAAATTCTCTAACAATAGAAATATTATTCAAATCTGACTTGTCTTTGTTCAAATCCATAACATGGGCTAAGAAAGCTTGACATCCGTTTTTCAATAAACGAATAGCTTTGTGGCTTGATATGACAGTGACTGATTTTAGTGGTTTAGTAGTTTGAATTCGTATGACAGGTTGGTTAGGAATATGAAAACTAACAACCTTACGAAAACAATCAATTTTAGCATGATGAGTGGTTAACCAATCAATTCCTAAAATCACATCAAAAGCAAGTATCTTTAAAGAGATAAGATCAACAGGTAATGTGATAGTGCCAACTTGGATCATGCAAGATTTATAAACTGTAGATGTAACGAAGGTTTCACCCAACGGAGTTTCAACAGATAAGTTAAAGTCCAATTTCTCCGGAGTCAAGTTTAAACGTTGAGCACAAGCAGGAGAGATAAAAGAATGGGTAGAACCGGTATCTAGTAAAGTATAAACTTCGCAAGAATTCAAGATTAGCTTACCCGTGATCACCTCGTTCGGGTTTCTCGCGTTTTGGCCAGTAACGACAAACGCCCTTCCAGGAACCGCTGATTTCGACTTATCCGGGACAGCTTTTGGAGTCACCATCCCCGCTGAACTTGGTTTTGCTACAGAACACTCTCGAGCTATATGACCCTCCTTTCCACAGTTATAACATACCTTGGATTGTTGTGGGCAGTTTGGGCTGATATGTCCCTCTTTCCCACATTTGTAACATACGACCGGTGGTCGTTCTCCTCCCCTAGAAACAGTTGATGTTTGTGCTGACGTCTTCACGTTATCATTGTTGTACCTTCTCTTCTTGAAATCTCCTCCCGACTCGCTCCTTCTATTATCACGACCACGATTACCACCAGAGTGGTTACCGCTTTTGTCCGAATGTTTTCTCCCTGCTGGTTTTCATTGCTTCGATGACTGCCGCCACCGGTATGACCCTGGTTGTGGTCCCTCGGTTGCACATACTCATTATCTCGCTCTAATAATTGAGCCCTGTTTACAACATCTGAATATAAAGAAAATTTATGAGAGATAAGATATTGTCGAATCTCGGGTTTTAGACCTCTCAGAAACATCCTTGTCATTCGTTCCTCATTTTCGACCAAATGAGGTGCAAACCTGGATAACTCTGCAAACTTCGCCTCGTACTGGGACACCGTCATGTTGTTTTGTTCCAGTCTGATAAACTCTACCTCCTTCATATGACGAATACTTTCAGGAAAGTACTTGTCATTGAACAGTTTTTGAAATGTTTCCCAGGACATGTTGAGTGCGTCAGGCTGGGTACGCTTCACAGACTCCCACCAGTAGTCTGCCTCACCGCGGAACATAAAGGTGGCGAATGGAACCTTCTGTTCCTCCGTGCATCCCAAGACATCGAATATCTTGGTAATTTGCTTGACCCACGTTTCCGCCATGATCGGATCCGGCTTTCCCTTAAATTCTGGTGGTCCCAATTCTTTGAACTGCTTAGCTGTGACAAACCGCGCGTTATCATTTCCACCCGTATTCTGCACACGAGTCTCCCTCGTCTGATTTTGCATGAACTGCAAAAAGCTCCTAAACATTCCATCATTCATCGTTTGCTCGGTAACGTTGTTTACAGGAGGAATATTGCCTTCCTGTTGCACGTTCCCCTGGGTGGTGATCAAAGGTGTCTCCACGGTCTGATTTACTCCATTATTAACGTTCTCAGCTGCCATTCTTAAATACTGCCATAAAACAAGGGTTAATAGTCATGTCATATATTATCCCTATACTCTGACCGACCAAATAAACACCAAATAAACTTAGTCAGGTCATACTAGCGAAGGAATTCCCCGTCTCTCCCCTCCTAGTTTTGTCTCACATCTCAGCCAGGGATCATATCCCTAAGCTCTGATACCAACTGTGACGCCCCCAAAATAGGTATACAACACCCATTCTGAGTCGCCAAATACATGGTACAGAAAGCAAACTACAACTTCAATAATACAATTGTCGTGCAAAATACGACAACACATACTGTGAGTTTAAATACAAATATTGTCTTCTAGACAATATCCACACTCAAATAAATCCTCATTACAATTATTCAAACACTATTTTACAGAAATAGTGAGGACTGCTAAAACATCTTTCTAGAACCATCACTCCATACCCCGACTAGATCCTGCTATGTTCTCACCTCCTGAGAAGAAAAATGGAACAAAAAGAAAAAGGGTGAGCTCAACTAGCCCAGTAAAGAATATTATGACTAAGATAATATACAAACAAATTATCGTTAGTCTTCAACAGGGAAAAATCTGATAGAATATAATCGACAACAAGTTTTAGATCAACAACTGCAGCGGAAACAGCAAACCATTAGAAGAGTCAAGTAGAGAAAGAATTCTACTATCTTCTAAGATTTAAAAGTCCATCATCAATATTTTATCCCTGTAACATCAATTAATAATCATCTTTATCCAAATATTCATCTTTGCACTACAGGCCAAAGATATTCATTTGTATCACCTGTCAGTCATGTTCATCTCAACACCTGTTCATCTTTGCACTACAGGCCAAAGATATTCATCAAGTAATCATACATCTTTGCACTACAGGCCAAAGATATTCATTAATATCATCATTTAGGACTGAGGATGATGAAAAATATCTTAAAGAGAACGAATCCAATGAGACAGAAGGACAAATAGTAGGGATTCGTATAACAGTTTATCCAAGATCAATAATACTTCATAATAATCAATTGTGAAGCAGAATTCAAAAATAAAGATCAAAACATGGATACAATCAAAGATAGTAACCATAATAGACATCTTGGACAAAAAGGAAAAATTTTATTTTTCGGTGAATAGTGCCGTATTCGTGAATAGTGCCGTATACGTGAATAGTGCCGTATACGTGAATAGTAACCCCGACACAAAAAGTTCCAAATTTGATAAAAACTCATATCAATATTTCAGCATAATGATATTGAAGAAAATAATATCATTTAAGAAGAAAATAATATCCCTTACCTCAAGATATCAGTACTTCTGGTCGGAATACCGGTATAAGGCTGAAAGAAACTTGCTCTGATGAATAGAAACTCTCAAAGTATCTAAATACTCACAAAATACACTCAATAATCTAGAGAGAGAAAGAGAGAAAACTTGTTTCTGGTGTGATTTTCAATTCTAACTTAGCCCTCTATTTATAGGAAAATTTTAGTAGGTTTGACCTGCAACCTGATGGCTTTACCTGCTACTATTCCCACCCACCACATTTGAAATATAATTCAGCACATTTCTTCACCAACCACAAGTGGGGCCCACCAATTCTAGAATTTTCCATCAAAATGATAAACTCCGAAAATTCAACAATTTCTGAACCAGTCATCTTGTAAAATTCATAATAAATCATACGTTCATTTTTAACGGTTCAAAATTTGTGGACATATACTCAACTTATATATGTATAACATATCCAAAAATTACCACGATCCAACGGTCGGATTAAAAATTATAACCCCCGCAAATATCTCAAAAACCCTGATTTTTAATACCTCCATTCCGACAAAAATACTGACAAAAACCTCAACATTAACTCCTTCATTTTTAAACACCATTTTGCAATGATCATAAATGACACCAAAAAACCAACCAAATATACTTGCTTTCATCATAAAAACCCACATTTCTTAGATTCTTTGAGTTGAGATATTGAGGACCATAGTTGTCAGAATCTTACGATATGTATCGTAGGAACGATATGTAACAATTTGATACGTAGGGTAATCTAAAATGACATTGTATCCTAGGATTTAGTTACAATTCAATACGATTCTTACAAAACGATACAATGCACAGTACTATTTATGTATATGTATAACATATCCACAACTTATATATGTATAACATATCCAAAAATTACCACGATCCAACGGTCGGATTAAAAATTATAACACCCGCAATATTTCTCAAAAACCCTGATTTGATTTTTAATACCTCCATTCCGATAAAAATACTGATAAAACACCTCAACATTAACTCCTTCATTTTTAACCACAAAAATATATCCCTCATTTATATCCACATAAAATAAATATATCCTTATCATATGAATCAATAATTAATTATTCACAAATAATATTACAGAATCACATTTATGACAACCAGGCCGTTCCTAGGAAAGAGGGGGCTTTCCAATAAGGATTTCTCCTTACTGGCGCGCAATTAGATGACCAACCTCTCCTTAGACAGAACTTTCTAGACATTGCCAATAATGTTATCTAATAACATTATTCAAATAATATGAATTATTGATCTGATAATGGAAAATACTGTGCAGCAACAATTATTGAAACAACAATAATATAAAATACCAATGCAACAATTATTGAATCAATAAAATAAAATATTGAACAATAACTACTGTAACAATTATTGAGTAGTGCCTTCTTACGTAAGAATCAATAATTGGTGCAATACTGTGTGCTACTGTATTTTAACCACCGGGTATTCCAGCAGTATTAACGGTAACAACTACGCCGTTATTTATAAATAACTTATACTTGTCATTTTCTTCATCCAATCGCTTTCCGTTATGGGGCCCACACAAGGCTGCGCCGTCGTACGAATATTTCCCGACAGCAAGAATATTCCACGACCAAATAAATATTCCCCGACAAAATGAATATTTTATAACCACTTGCTTATTTTGCAAAATTTACACATTTAACCCATAACCAAAGTATTTGTATCAAATTAACCCCTTATTATTCACAATAATATTTAGAGAAAATTTGATTTTATTCATTAATAAGTTGGGGTCTTACAACTGGTCATATTATACATGTTAGAGTAACAAAACATGCATGCAACCACATTCAAACCATTTACAAAAAACTGTTCCTACTGCAGACTGGCGCGGTCGCGCTGCTCCTGGTGCAAACCAAGACATGGTTGCTTCTACAGAAGGTCAGTGCACACCTGTCTTACATATATGAATAATCATGCACAACACACATGTTATTATATGAATAGCTAGGCCTGACCCTACCTCAAAACATTAACATAGGTCATTCAAGAGTTGTCATATTCCCCTTTTTACATGCATATGTCTAGTTAGGCATTCATGTTAATCACATTTACATGCATGATACACCTAATCGTGATGTCTCATATACACAAGTTAAACCACATAAGCATGCTCACAAATCTTAACTCAATGTACATAGTTTATATTCAAAACTTTAAGTCTCCTTAGTAAAACTTATTTTAAGCATGCAAGATAAGTTCGCATAGACTAAATCATGCGTTCATATTCACTTATATACCTACTCAAGTCATTTATATGGGATAGAAAGATCAGAACTTAAAGGCACAATGTTTATCATGATTTATTTTTCAATACATCAAGTTTTCCTTTAGAAAGTCTTTAAAGTCAAGCTATCAAAGCTTATCATACATGAAGCAAACATATGTTAGACTTCTTTACATACATATCTAAGTTATTTACACATGTTCACAATGTCAGAATGTATGTTACTCCATGTATACAATTCCTAGTTTTCTAAGTCTTTGAATTTTCTTTGAATGTTCGTACTAAAACAACTAACATGGCTTACTATATACATAGCAACCTCATTCCATATTTTAGGGTCATCTATATGCATATTCAAACCAAGGTAGCATGTTCATCATAACACTGGATCACTAATGTGACGCCCCCAAAATTTGGTATACATCACTCATCTTGGGTCGTCAGATACATAGTACATAATACAAATACAACTTACTAATACAACTGTCGTGTACAATACGACAAAACATAAACTGTGAGTTTGAATACAAATATTATCTTCTAGAGAGTATTCATTCTCAAAAGGAGTCCTCAATAATTTTATTAACATACTATTACATAGAATAGTGAGGACTACTAACTAATACTATCATTCGGACCATCACTCCGTTCCCCGACTTGCCCCAGCTACGTTCTCATTTTCTGAAGAGAACAGTGAAAGAAAGGGTGAGCTCAACTAGCCCAGTAAGAAATATTATGACTAAGATAATACAGAATAAATTATCATTAGCCTTCAACAATGTTAAACTGATAAAATATAATAGACATCAAGTTTAACTGCAGCAGAACAAGCAATCCATTAAAAGAGTCAAGTAGAAAATAAACTCTACTATCTTTTATGATTTAAAAGGTTTTTCAACACTGTTATCGCTGGGACTCAGCTTAATAAAATAATCCACATCATCGAATCACCCCTGCACTACGGCCAAGGATATTCGTGCATTCATTAATGGTCATGATCATGCCAACAACTGTCCATCAATGCACTACGGGCCAATGAGGACTTTTACCACATTATTTGTAATATTACGGTCATGATTATACCGAATAATCCCTGGTCATAATCATACCAAGTCCATCTATGCACTACAGGCCACAGATGACTTTCAACATTTTATAAACATGAGGATGATGACAATGATGTAAGAATTCAATAAAACAAGTTCAAGAATTAATTTATCCAAGAATTAACAACGTCCAAATTGTCAACATGATACTGCTTTGTGGAGTAAAATTCAAGAATGCTTAGAAGAATATTTTCATGAAAAGATACTGGATGAAATGCAATTATCAAGGATATTCCACAAATTTCATGGAGTATAGAAGTCAAAACTTAACCAACTGAGTACAATAAAGAATGGAATAACAAAAGAAATCACCATGCATGCGATAGACTGCATAAACAGGTTATTCCAACAGAATAATAAATAATGGAACCAGGTCCGGCGTAAACGCACAGACAGGATATTCCGACAGAATAATAAATAATGGAACCAGGTCCGGTGTAAAACACACAGACAGGATGTTCCAACAGAATAATAACAAAGACGGAACCAGGTCCGGTGTAAAACACACAGACAGGATGTTCCAACAGAATAATAATACAAACGGAACCAGGTCCGGTGTAAAACACACAGACAGGATGTTCCAACAGAATAATAGAAGAATGTCACCAAGTATAGGGTAGACCGCGTATACTGGTTATTCCAACAGAATAATAAAGAATGGAATAACAGAAGTTCTCTTCATGAATATAAAAGAAATAATATTCCCTAGCTTAAAAGAACTGGATATTGGAAAAGTGAAGTAGCAGAATACTTTTATTCTCTCTCTCTTATTCTCTCTATACTTTCTCTCTCTATAGCTTGAATGAATTCGTGAAAAATAATGAAGCCCTAGGCCTCTATTTATAGAAAAACTGAGGGTGGCTCTTGGTCTAAACGACGGGTCAAATGACTCTTGGTCTTAACGAATGGTCAAATGACTCTTGGTAATATTGAAGGGACAACTACTATTGACGAAAGTAATTACTATTGACCAAGGTAAATACTATTGACGAAGGTAATTACTATTGACGACGGTAATTACTATTGACGACGGTAATTACTATTGACCAAGGTAAATACTATTGACCAAGGTAAATACTATTGACGACGGTAATTACTATTGACGACGGTAATTACTATTGACGAAGAGACTCTTAGATGATGACATATGGCCCCCTATAAAAATAACCAAACTTACCACAACGTCTCAATTATTGATTTAATAATATAACATATTATACAGATGATACTATGACAATAATTTAAGAAATATGATGCAGCAATTACTGTAGCAATAATTGAGTATAGCTGAGTGACTTCTCACGTAAGCATCAATAATCAATACCGTGTGCTACTATGCAACCACGCGTATTACTGTACTTTTACTACCGGGTAGTTCAACAGTTTTAACGGTTTTAACGGTAACACCTCAGCCGTTATTTTTATAGAAATATAATTTTATCGTTTTCTAACTACGACTATACTTCTGTTGTGGGGTCCACCAATGATTGTGCCGTCGTACGAATATTTCCTGACAAAAAGAATATTCCCCGACCAAACGAATATTTTAAAACAACTTGCTTACTTTGCAAAATTTATAAATAATACCCACAACTATAATATTATATCAAATCCACACCATAATTATTTCGAGAAAATTAAATATTTATTCATAAAATCTGGGGTCTCACAATCTCCCCTCCTTATGGAATTTTGCCTTTGAAATTTACGTACATACCTGGTATGCCGAACAGGTGAGGATACATTGACTTCACTTCAAATTCTAACTCTTGAGGTATAACCTTTGAGCGTCGAATATGACCTTCTTATCCAAGATTTTAACACGTATCTCCTCAAACATTAAATCATCCGTTATCTCGTCCGGTTCTAAATTAATAATGTTGTTCGGGCCGTCCACATATTTACGTAACATCGATACATGAAAAAAAATGTTATGAACACACGACATGCTTGGCGGTGAAATGAGTCTATAGGCCACAGTTCCTACTTCATCGAGGATTTCAAATGGGCCAATTAAATCGAGAGTTGAGATTTCCTCCCTTTGTCAATTCGTGCTTCTAGAATAACGCCCTCTTGAACCTTCTTCTTCACATTCATCAGCTCTGGGTGTGTAGCTTGAACGACTTTAACGTTATCGATTAAAGTCGATTTTACTCGTATATTCGTTATCTTCATATGGGTCTCTCGAGTCTTTAACTCTATCTTCGTCATTTGTAAGTTATACGAAATGAGTCTTTGTTTTAACAGCATCATCCTCGTAAACACATACGATCTTCTACTACACGTTAGCTACCACGTTCGCTTTCCACGATGTTATTGAATGGTACAATCGTAATCTTCAACAGCTCGAGCCAACGTCTTTGGCGCATAATACGTTCGTTTTAGTTGAAGAAATATTTGAGGGTTTAAGAAATGGGTTTTGTACTGGGGTCAATACAAGATTCGATTTTACGCTCTGGGGTAGGCTAAGAAGTCTTCAAGAATACGTCAAGAAATTTATTAACAATAGAAGTATCGTTCAAAACTGTGACCCTCATCCAAGACTTGGATTGCACGTCACATTGATACCTATCAACTTGTCATCGTCATTCACGACGTCGCCTACAGAAAGTCTGGCTTCGGTGCATTCCACACAAGGAAGTCATCAGCGAAAGGATCGGGGCTCTTTATTTTTGGCTTGATATGACAATGATTGACTTTAGTGGTTTGGTTACTTTGAATTTGCATAACAGATTGGTTAGGAATATGAAAGCTAACAACCTTACGAAAAGCATGATGAGTAGTTAACCAATCGTTTCTAAAAATCACATCAAAGGAAAGTATTTTCAAAGAGATAAGATCAACAGGTAACGTGAAAGTGTCGATTTGAATCAAACAAGATTTATAAATAGTGGAGTTAACGAAGGTTCCTTCTAACAGAGTTTCAATAGATAAGTAAAAGTCAAATTTTTTTTTAAGAGCCAAGTTTAAACGTTGAACACAACTAGGTAAGATACAAGAGTGGGTAGAACCAGTATCGAATAAGGTACAAACTTCGCAAGGGTTTATGATTAGCTTACCCGCGATAACTTCATTTGGGTTCCTCACTTGTTGGGAAGTCATGACAACCGCTCTCCTTTGAACTACCCGGCTTTGACTTGTCTGGGGTAGCATTTGGTGTCATCACTATCGTTGGAATTGACTTTAATATAGGGCATATTCCACCCTCAACTGCTTCATCATACTCCTGATTCATGATCTGAATCATCAATCCTCGATCCGTATCGAGTTCAGATTGACCGCTCTGTACAGGGTAATTCAAAACTCGATGTTGGGTTCTCCCAATTGCTGTCCAAAAAGAGAAATGTATATAATCTATTTTAGCCTTTTTGGATCGGACGTCTCTTTCTACAATATCAACACGTCGTGCGGCTTTTACCCACGCATCCTTCATTCTCACTCGTTCAGTTGTTTTTTCTTTCAGCTGATCCTTGATATTTGAATTCTCAGATTCCAACTTTAATATCTTACACTGTGCCAAAGCGTGATTTTGTTCGAGCATCACATATCGGGTAACATAATTTTGAATCGTTACATCTCTTTGCTCCACGACCGCCTGCCGTTCTTCAGCCTGCTCTTCTAACTCATGAACACGATTTTGTAATTCTAATTTTTGATCATAAACTTCTTCTAACCAATTCTCCTCAGGTTCCTCTTCTTCCTCTTCTTCCTCACTCTCAGCTGCTACCTCTGTCACTAACTCGGGTGCAACTATTAGTTCTTCACTTACCACGTAGATATCTCTAATTTCTTCTTCGCCTGATATTACATTATCCTGGTTGGTGATTAGAGGTGCCACGGTCTCATTCACTCCATTGTTGACATTTTCAGCTGTCATTTTCAAATACTGCCACAAAACAAAGGTTATTTAACATGTCACATATTATCAATATACTCTGACCAACCAATTAAATACCAAATAAACTTAGGTAGGTCATACTAGCGAAGGAATTCCCCGTCTCTCCCCTCCTAGTTCTATTCTCACATCTTAGCCAGGGATCATATCCCTAAGCTCTGATACCAACTGTGACGCCCCCAAAATCAGGTATACATCACCCATCTTGGGTCGCCACTTACATGGTACAAAATACAAATACAACTTAATTATACAACAGTCGTGTATAATACGACAAAACATAAACTGTGAGTTTGAATACAAATATTATCTTCTAGAGAGTATTCATACTCAAAAGGAGTCCTCATTACATTTATTAACACACTAATACATAGAATAGTGAGGACTACTAACTAATACTATCATTCGGACCATCACTCCGTTCCCCGACTTGCCCCAGCTACGTTTTCATTTCCTGAAGAGAACAGTGAAAGAAAGGGTGAGCTCAACTAGCCCAGTAAGAAATATTATGACTAAGATAATACAAAATAAATTATCATTAGCCTTCAACAATGTTAAACTGATAAAATATAATAGACATCAAGTTTAACTGCAGCGGAACAAGCAATCCATTAAAAGAGTCAAGTAGAAAATAAACTCTACTATCTTTTATGATTTAAAAGGTTTTTCAACACTGTTATCGCTGGGACTCAGCTTAATAAAATAATCCACATCATCGAATCACCCCTGCACTACGGCCAAGGATATTCGTGCATTCATTAATGGTCATGATCATGCCAACAACTGTCCATCAATGCACTACGGGCCAATGAGGACTTTTACCACATTATTTGTAACATTACGGTCATGATTATACCGAATAATCCCTGGTCATAATCATACCAAGTCCATCTATGCACTACAGGCCACAGATGACTTTCAACATTTTATAAACATGAGGATGATGACAATGATGTAAGAATTCAATAAAACAAGTTCAAGAATTAATTTATCCAAGAATTAACAACGTCCAAATTGTCAACATGATACTGCTTTGTGGAGTAAAATTCAAGAATGCTTAGAAGAATATTTTCATGAAAAGATACTGGATGAAATGCAATTATCAAGGATATTCCACAAATTTCATGGAGTATAGAAGTCAAAACTTAACCAACTGAGTACAATAAAGAATGGAATAACAAAAGAAATCACCATGCATGCGATAGACCGCACAAACAGGTTATTCCAACAAAATAATAAATAATGGAACCAGGCCCGGCGTAAACGCACAGACAGGATATTCCGACAGAATAATAAATAATGAAACCAGGTCCGGTGTAAAACACACAGACAGGATGTTCCAACAGAATAATAACAAAGACAGAACCAGGTCCGGTGTAAAACACACAGACAGGATGTTCCAACAGAATAATAATACAAACGGAACCAGGTCCGGTGTAAAACACACAGACAGGATGTTCCAATAGAATAATAGAAGAATGTCACCAAGTATAGGGTAGACCGCGTATACTGGTTATTCCAACAGAATAATAAAGAATGGAATAATAGAAGTTCTCTTCATGAATATAAAAGAAATAATATTCCCTACCTTAAAAGAACTGGATATTGGAAAAGTGAAGTAGCAGAATACTTTTATTCTCTCTCTCTTATTCTCTCTATACTTTCTCTCTCTATAGCTTGAATGAATTCGTGAAAAATAATGAAGGCCTAGGCCTCTATTTATAGAAAAATTGAGGGTGGCTCTTGGTCTAAACGACGGGTCAAATGACTCTTGGTCTTAACGAATGGTCAAATGACTCTTGGTAATATTGAAGGGACAACTACTATTGACGAAAGTAATTACTATTGACCAAGGTAAATATTATTGACGAAGATAATTACTATTAACGACGGTAATTACTATTGACGACGGTAATTACTATTGACCAAGGTAAATACTATTGACCAAGGTAAATACTATTGACGACGGTAATTACTATTGACGACGGTAATTACTATTGACGACGGTAATTACTATTGACGAAGAGACTCTTAGATGATGACATATGGCCCCCTATAAAAATAACCAAACTTACCACAACGTCTCAATTATTGATTTAATAATATAACATATTATACAGATGATACTATGACAATAATTTAAGAAATATGATGCAGCAATTACTGTAGCAATAATTGAGTATAGCTGAGTGACTTCTCACGTAAGCATCAATAATCAATACCGTGTGCTACTATGCAACCACGCGTATTACTGTACTTTTACTACCGGGTAGTTCAACAGTTTTAACGGTTTTAACGGTAACACCTCAGCCGTTATTTTTATAGAAATATAATTTTGTCGTTTTCTAACTACGACTATACTTCTGTTGTGGGGTCCACCAATGATTGTGCCGTCGTACGAATATTCCCCGACAAAAAGAATATTCCCCGACCAAACGAATATTTTAAAACAACTTGCTTACTTTGCAAAATTTATAAATAATACCCACAACTATAATATTATATCAAATCCACACCATAATTATTTCGAGAAAATTAAATATTTATTCATAAAATCTGGGGTCTCACAACTAACAACAGTATATGAGAAAAACTCCCCGCGCGGCTGCGCGGTATTAAGCTATAGAAGTGGCGCGGCCGCGCCACTTCATTTAGAAACAAAAATAAATTGCTCTATTTTAGCAGAGCCTTAGCATATGTATAGTCCATTCTAAAACCAGACTAACTGTAGTACTTCAAAGCATTCATACCAATTCAGACAACACAATGACATGCTAATTCATAAAAATTTGACAGAGATTTCATGTAATTGCTAAGAATTTGACAAAACTTTACTAAGAACAAAAACAGAAATTATACCTCCTTGAAGCTTGAATTGAATTCCCTCACTGCTTTGATAATACTCCCTAATAGCTCAGCAACTCATACTCTTTAATGCACTTCAAAGATAATTTTAACCAACATAAAATGAGAAGGAAAAGGTCCTATATATAGGGAATGGATTGCCCAGTTCATGGCATTGCACTATGGTTTGATTCAAAGGAAATGAGAAGAAATGTTGGTTATAGAAGAGTTGGCCAACTGCCATCCCGTAGCTATCATCACAGCCATCTCTAGCTTCATCATTTTCTTCTTAGCCTTTATGTTTTGCTGAGTTTCACGTAATAGTAGGGGATAGGCCATTGGCCTAATACTCGGTTAATGGCTGTGACTTGTAATTTGGGACAAGGCATAATTCTCAGTAACTATGTTTATAATGCTTACTTTGTTTTCTTATAATCCCAAAATATAATTTTAATGTGTTAATGCTACTACATCATATAATCTATGTACATTAGTCCAGTCTAATTAATATTTATAGCAGGTATAGACTCCATTTTAATTGGCCACTATTAATTCAATATCTTTTTAAAACTTCATTATTCCAGTTAAACTCACTTATTGGAATAATTTGTAATTGTTTGAGAGAGTACATCTTTTAATGTTTCCACACATCCTTATTATCACATAAGCAATTATTTAAGTAACTTATTATTCCCTACATTTTACTATATAGTTTTCTATATATTACATAGTTATATTAATGTGTCAGACTACATTTTCTTTTTAATGCAAGAACTATATAATATCACATGTCTTACACACCTCAATTAAATGAATAATACAATTCTAGTCATGCAATTTACTTTACTCACAATTACAATTAATAATCACATTTCATTAATTAATCACCATAAATAATTAATTAATATTCTACAATAACAATTAATATTAATTAATTGTTCACTTGATAATTCTTTCGCCGATTAATATCATTATTAATAGTTCTCATCACTGTGCCACACAAGGCTTTCAACGAGTTCATCGCAACTCCATACATTTCCAATTATTTAATTATTTAATATAATTGAGTTAACTCATCTCGTAACACAAAATCATTTATATTCTAATAAATATTTATTTCCATTAATATATCTATTTATTTGTGTATGAAAATTCTCGAGTATTACAGTATGTATGAATAGTACCTATGAATAGTACTCCGGCATGAAAAGATTAAAATTTAACAAGAATATTTAGAAAAATATTTATGTGAAACGATACTAGATGAAGCGCAAATTTCAAGAATATTCTACTAATTTCAAAGAGTATAAAAGCAATACTTATTAAAATGAGTGTAGAATTCGAAATCTGAAACGAAATAATATTACTTATTTACTACAGAGTATGGAAGAAAATATTATTTCTTATGAATATTGAACAAAAATAATATCACTTACGACTGTTGAACGAAAATAATATTCCTTTCGAATATTAAACGAAGATAATATTCCTTACGAATATTGAACGAAAATAATATTCCTTACGAATATTGAACGAAAATAAAATTCCTTACGAATACGAAAAATAATATCGTAAGCGAATATGAAATTAATAATGCCCATTACCTTTAAAAGAGAGTAATTCCAACTGGTATAGTGGAGATATTCTTGAAGAAAACTTACACTGTTTTCTACACTCAAAGCTTCCTTAGACTCTAAAGAAATACGCTCAATATTATAGAAGAAGAATTCTCTGATTCTGGTGTGATTTTCAATTCTAAACTAAGCATCCTATTTATAAGAGAATGGCAAGGAACTATTTCAGAAAAAATATCACAGACCAACAGTACAAAATCACAAGCAAAGTTTTTGAGAAATCACGGACAAACTTTTTCTAAAAAAAATTGATTTTACTATGCACGCACTATGCAGTACTATGCAAATAATAAAATATAGTATATTCTATTTTACATAAAAAACAAAACTTATATAATATAAATATATAAGTAATAAAACAAAACTGAGATAACTTTCTACCGACGATTTTAAAAAATGGGTAAATTATGGTCCATATAATAAGCCAAATTTATAACAAATACTTCACAAAAAAAATCTCTCTATTTATCTTAATTCACTTGGCTTCACCAAACACATTTTTAATAACATTTATTCATAATTAATATTATAACTCGAAATATTAACAACCAGATCATTCCTAGGAAAGATGGAGCTTTCCGATAAGGACTTCTCCTTATTGGCACGTAATTAAGTGACCAAACTCCTTTCATCGACAGAACTTTTTAGACATTATCAATAATACAAATAATAATATGAATAACTTTGTCGTCTCAATTGTTGATTTAATAATATAAAATATTATGCAAATGATATTGTGATAATAATTGAATCAGTAATGTGAGATACTATTCAACAATTACTGTGACAATAATTGAATAAAATTGAGTGACTTCTCACGTAAGCATCAATAATCAAAGATAATGTACAATACCGTGTACTACTATGCAACCACGCGTATTACAATACTTTTATAACCGGGTATTTTAACAGTTAACGGTAAAATTTTGGCCGCTATTTTTATAAAAAGTTATTTCTGTCATTTTTTAATTCGACAGTAATTCTTTTGTGGGGTCCACCAATGATTGTTTCGTCGTACGAATATTTTCTGATAAAACGAATATTCACCAACCAAACAAATATTTTATGACAACTTGTTACTTTACAAAATTTATAAATATCACCCACAACTATAACATTATATTAAATCCACACCTTATTACTCAAAATGATATTTAGAGAAAATTAATTTTTATTCATAAAATTTGGGGTCTTACATAATAGGTATTATTTTAATTGATTATAATTATTACAAAATAACATGTCATTTTATAAATTAATTTTTATAAGCGTAACAAGATTCTGTTTGGGCAGTCTGCTTCTCCGACAAACCGAAAGAAACGAACCAAAAAAGAATCGACTATAGCGACGATTTTTTTTGTCGCTATAGCATTTAACCGTCGCTATAGCTGATTATATATAAGGCGACGGTTTGAACCGTGTCTATATCTCAGAAAATCGTCGTTATAACCCGGTTAGTCTTTGATTCGTTGGAGAAAATTTTCCTTTGTTTGGATATCCTACTAATTAACTTTCTACCAAAAGTGATATTTATTAATATTTATATAATTATTTTATTATATAGAATAATAAAATTTTATTTTTTTAATTTAATAATTAAATCATATGATTATTGAATGTATTATCTTTATCATTAAAATTATAATATCTAAATAATAATAAAATTATAATTATGCTCAAACTCAAAATCAAAAGTACAACTATATTTATATTTTTATAATAATAAAAAATTAAAATTTGGTTTAATGTGAAATAATAAATAATTAAAATAATGCATAATAGTTTAATCTGAATTAACCACTGCCACCCCTACATCATTCTATACACTATAATATGTCCATATAGAGTCCGGATATACATGAACACAAATTTATATTCATAAAAAATGTACATGAAATAAATAAAAATAATTAAAAAGAGATTCAGACATTATTATTATATTTTATTTTTTAATTTTTTAAGTTAATCGCAATCCAATTTTATGACGAGATTTGTGAAATTGTATATCATTTTCATATAATTTATATTCCCATATTACAACTTTCATAATTTGGCTATAAAACAAAACAATTTGGAAGTTTCGGACAAGCACCTTGTTAGGTTTGTAATATTCATGAACGTAATCAAATTGCACAAAATAAGCGGAAACGTGATAAAATAGAGTTTTAAAAATTTTATAAACCATATACCCGGATCATCCTTTATGCATAATTATTAATTAAACGAAAAGATAAAGAACAAGAATCATACTCTTGAAGATTCGAGCTTCCTCAAGTACAAGTTCACCTCCAAATTCTTTTCGCGTTTAACTTGAATCCACAGGGTTTGGTTCCTTCCTTTGATCAATGTTAGACACCCAAGTGTTTGGCCTCTAGAGGTGATCCACCAAGGAAGAAGAAAGATTCAAGAAGATGGGTATTTGACAAAACTCTTGTTTTTATATCTCTCATAGAAAGGGTGTACTCTCCCAATTATTGGAATTACATATTCATGCGTGTCGTGAAAGTGTCAACCACCCTCACCCATAATAAGACTCCTCTTATTTATAGATGTAGGAAACTCTCCTTAATAATTAAGGAATTAGGTTTTATTTTAATTGTAAGAACCCAACTTTTTAATGAATAAAATCGAATTTCCTCTATTTATTATTGTGAATAATAAGATGTTAAATTGATATAATGCTTTGGCTATGGGTGAAATATGCAAATTTTTCAAAATAAGCAAGTGGTTATAAAATATTCATTTTGTCGGGGAATATTCGTTTGGTCAAGGAATATTCTTGCTGTTGGAGAATATTCGTACGACGACGCAGTCACTTATGGATCCCATAACAGAATAACTGTCGAATGAAGAAAATGACAAATATGAGTTTTTATAAATAACGGCGTAATTATTACCGTTAACACTGTTGAAATACCTGGTAGTTAAAATACATTAATACGCGTGGTTGCACAGTAGCACACGGTTTTATATAGTATTTTTGAATTATTGATTCTTACGTAAGAAGGCACTACTCAATAATTGTTACAGTAATTACTGTTTAATATTTTATTTTATTCATTCAATAATTGCTGCATTGATATTTTATATTATTGTTGTTTCAATAATTGTCACTGCACAGTATCTTCATTATCAGATCAATAATTTATATTATTTAAATAATATTATTAGATAGCATTATTGATAATGTCTATGGAAGTTCTGTCTAAGGAGAGGTTTGGTCACCTAATTACGCGCTAGTAAGGAGAAATCCTTATTGAAAAGCCCCCTCTTTCTTGGGAATGACCTGGTTGTCATAATTGTGATTCTGTAATATTATTTGTGAATAATTAATTATTGATTTATATGATAAGGAAATATTTATTTGATGTGGATATAAATGATGGATTTATTTATGTAGTTATAAATGAAGGAATTAATGTTGAGGTATTTTTTCAGTATTTTGTCGGATTGGAGGTATTATTAGATCAAACCAGTGTTCTTAAGCTATATTGCGTGAGTTATAATTTTTAATCCGACCGTTGGATCGTTGTGATTTTTGGATATGTTATACATATATAAGTTGAGTGTATGTCCACAAAATTTGAACCGTTAAAAATGAACGTATGATTTGTTATGAATTTTAAGACGTGACTGGTTCAGAAATTGTTAAAGTTTCAGAATTTATCATTTTGGTAGAAAATTCTAGAATTGGTGGGCCCCACTTTTGGTTGGTGAAGAAATGTGCTGAAATTTTTGGTGGGTGAGAATAGTAGTAGGTAAAGACATCAGGTTGCAGGTCAAGTCTGCTTTGGCGTACTAACATTTTCCTATAAATAGGATGCTGAATTAGAATTGAAAATCACACCAGAAACAAGTTTTCTCTCTTTCTCTATCTATATTATCGAGCGTATTTAGTGAGTATTTAGATACTTTGTGAGTTTCTATTTATCAGTGCAAGTTTCCTTCAGCCTTATACCGGTATTCCAATCAGAAGTACTGCTCTTTTGAGGTAAGGGATTTTAAGGGTTGTTATATTTTTCATGTTTCGTAACTTTTCAGATCTTCAAAAATTTTGGAAAAATTTAAAATGATAATTTGATGAGTTTTGTTGATTGTGTCTAAAAAAGGCGATTTTTAGATATATAGATTAAGAGTTATGAATTTTATAAAAAAAAGACTATTTTAAAAATAAACCCTTATAACTCATTGTGGTTAACGCCAAAATTGATGAAATTATTATTGGGAGTACATGTATATAACAGAAGTATACTCTGTAAATTTCGAAATTTTTGGACAAAAATACAGTTTATGATAAATATCTAAATATTCGGCAATTTTGGCCATATGAAAAATAGTAAATGAATTTTAAAAATTTTGGAAAAAAATATATGCTCAATATGGGACTATATTCTGCTAAATTTCATAAAAGAAATATTTTTGGGACTGATTTGGTATTTTTTATGAAAATAGACTAGTTATGAGTAAATGAATTAAATATGTTATGCGAAGTAAGAAAATTAGAAAATAGGATTTTATGGCTTGAGAATCCTATGTGAGGTATATGCAGATTTTTTATGAGGGTTTTGGTTATTAATGATGAAATCTTATGAGTTTAGCATTTTAGGATGATTAAATGCATTATTTAGTAAAGTGTAAACAATTAAAATAAATTGTTTATAAGTTTAAGAAATGTTATTCTTTCAATATCATTATACCAAAATATTGGTATGAATTTTATTGTAGAATTTCTACCTTTTTTATGTCGGGGTTACTATTCACATATACGACACTATTCACGTATATGACACTATTCACGTATACAACACTATTCATGTATATGGCACTCTTTACGTATATGACATTATTTACGTATACGGTACTATGTACGAATACGAGTTACTATTCATGAGTTACTATTTACGAATTACTATTCACGAGTTACTATTTATGATTTACTATTCACGAGTTACTATTCATGACTTACTATTTATGAGTTACTATTCACGAGTTACTATTTACAGGTACTATTCACGACAAAATTGGTTTCTTTTTCTGACCAAATTATCGTTGATTTATGAATCTTACTATTGAAATTAAATGCAGTTGTTGATCATATTATTTTTATTATCATATATAACATTTTTATAATCCTGATGATGAAATTTCTCTTTGACTTGAGTGTAAAGATGGGTAAATTATTGGTGTGATCGTGACTATGTGTTCTGTTTAGCCAGTAGTACAAAGTTGAATTGTTGACTGGTATGATCATGACCATTGAATTTATAATTGAATATCTTTAGCTTAAGTGCAAAGGTGAATTGATCAACATGGTTATAATTATTATTTATATAAATTCTGAAATGATTATATATTTCTTTGAGATATTAATATCTTTGGCCTGTAGTGCAAAGATGATCTTTTGTTGAATATCTTTGGCCTGTAGTATAAAGATGATCTGTTGTTGAATATCTTTGGTCTGTAGTGCAAAGATGAATTTATCAGTATGATTATGATCAGGAACTGTGATTTGGTATAACCATGATCTTTTATATTTCAGGTAAAGACAGGTGATGAAAATTATCTTCGTCCTGGATGAGAAGAGGAATTTAGAACCACAATTATGATTATGAGTTATTTATATGATTGTGGACCAGAATTGTTGATTGATGTTGCAGGGATAAAATATTGTTGGTGGATTTTTAACATAGAGAAGATAATAGACTTTATGGTCTATTTGACTCTTCTAATGGATTGCTCGTTCCGCTGCAACCATGGTTGAAAAATTTTATCATCTACCATATGTTCTAAATCTCTGATTTATTACTGTTAAAGGCTATTGATAATTTATTTATCTTTAGTCATGATATTCTTTACTGGGCTAGTTGAGCTCACCCTTTTGCTTCACAATTCCTTTTAGGTAATAAGAGTGTAGCTGGGTCGAGCGAGGGTAATAGCAAAATAGAATGGTGGTCTCTAGCTGTGGAGGTTTAAGTAGTATAAAAAAATGTGTTATATTTTATACATTATTTAGTAGTTATATTTGGTGAATTCAATCGGGTAAGGCGAACCCAACATTGGAAGGGTATTTTGCCACTATCATACAAGATGTCTAATGACATACAACCTCGTGTTATCATAAGACAGGGTTGTGCATATCCACTTGCTGAGTATATCTATGAGCACTACTTATAAGATTTTGGAGTTTATTTGAAATATAATTTTTAACTAGAGACAGTGGAGATAGTTATATGTCAAGAGAAGACTCACCATTGGAAAGAGCATGATAGTAAATTTCTTATTTTTCTTTAGGGTCTATTGGGTCAACCAAGGATAATTCTGTGGACATATGATATCTATCATAACCTACACACATGGGCTCCCATGTACGAAGGTTTCCTTGAGCACTTTTCGAATATTTTAATTTCTAAAACTGTTATTGACTGTACCTTTATGTAAGGTGTCATTGTGACGTGTTATCCAAGGTTGGCATGAGAGTCACAGTTGGTATATATTTGTATCAAAACTCACAACATATGTGTTGTTGTATTTTGCACGATAATTGTAGTAATAAAGTTGTAGGTGTTTTCTGTACCATGTATTTCTCTATTTATTATTGTGAATAATAAGGTGTTAAATTGATATAATGCTTTGGTTATGGGTGAAATGTGTAAATTTTTCAAAATAAGCAAGTGGTTATAAAATATTCATTTTGTCGGGAAATATTCGTTTGGTCGTGGAATATTCTTGTTGTCGGGGAATATTCGTACGACGGCGCAGCCACTTGTGGACCCCATAACAGAATAACTGTCGAATGAAGAAAACGACAAATATGAGTTTTTATAAATAACGGCGTAATTATTACCGTTAACACTGTTGGAATACCTGGTGGTTAAAATATATTAATATGCGTGATTGCACAGTAGCACACGGTTTTGTATAGTATTTTTGAATTATTGATTCTTACATAAGAAGGCACTACTCAATAATTGTTACAGTAATTACAGTTCAATATTTTATTTTATTGATTCAATAATTGCTGCATTGATATTTTATATTATTGTTGTTTCAATAATTATCACTGCACAGTATCTTCATTATCAGATCAATAATTCATATTATTTGAATAATATTATTAGATAGCATTATTGACAATGTCTAAAGGAGTTCTGTCTAAGGAGAGGTTTGGTCACCTAATTGCGCGCTAGTAAGGAGAAATCCTTATCGAAAAGCCCCTTCTTTCCTGGGAACGACCTGGTTGTCATAATTGTGATTCTGTAATATGATTTGCGAATAATTAATTATTGATTTTTATGATAAAGAAATATTTATTTAATGTGGATATAAATGATGGATTTATTTATGTGGTTATAAATGAAGGAATTAATGTTGAGGTAATTTTTCAGTATTTTGTCGGATTGGAGGTATTATAAGATCAAATCAGTGTTCTTGAGCTATATTGCGTGAGTTATAATTTTTAATCCGACTGTTGGATCGTTGTTATTTTTGGATATGTTATACATATATAAGTTGAGTATATGTCCACAAAATTTGAACCATTAAAAATGAACGTATGATTTGTTATGAATTTTAAGAGGTGACTGGTTCAGAAATTATTAAAGTTTCAGAATTTATCATTTTGGTAGAAAATTCTAGAATTGGTGGGCCCCACTTTTGGTTGGTGAAGAAATATGCTAAAATTTTTGGTAGGTGAGAATAGTAGCTGGTAAAGACATCATGTTGCAGGTCAAGTCTGCTTTGGCGTTCTAACATTTTCTTATAAATAGAATGCTGAATTAGAATTGAAAATCACACATGAAACAAGTTTTCTCTCTTTCTCTCTCTATATTATCGAGCGTATTTTATGAGTATTTAGATACTTTGTGAGTTTCTATTTATCTGTGCAAGTTTCTTTCAGCCTTATACCGCTATTCCAATCAGAAATACTGCTCTTTTGAGGTAAGGGATTTTAAGGGTTGTTATGTTTTTCATGTTTTGTAAATTTTTAGATCTTTAAAAATTCTAGAAAAATTTGAAATGATAATTTTATGAGTTTTGTTGATTGTGTCCAAAAATGACGATTTTTGAATATATAGATTAAGAGTTATGAATATTATGAGAAAAGACTATTTTAAAAATAAACCCTTATAACTACTTGTGGTTAACTCCAAAATTGGTGAAATTTTTATTGGGAGTACATGTATATAACAGAAGTATATTTTGTAAATTTTGGAATTTTTGGACAAAAGTACAGTTTATGATAAATATCTAAATATTCAGCAATTTTTGCCATATGAAAAATAGTAAATGAATTTTAAAAATTTCGGGAAAAATATATGTTCAATATGGGACTAAATTCTGCTATATACCAGAAAACAAAATATTTTTGGGACTGATTTGGTATTTTTTATGAAAATAGACTAGTTATGAGTAAATGAATTAAATATGTTATGCGGAGTAAGAAAATTGAAAAATATGATTTTATGGCTTGAGAATCCTATATGAGGTATATGCAGATTTTTGATGAGGGTTTTGGTTATTAGTGATGAAATCTTATGAGTTTAGCATTTTAGGATGATTAAATACATTATTTAGTAAAGTGTAAACAATTAAAATAAATTATTTATAAGTTTAAGAAATGTTATTCTTTCAATATCATTATACCAAAATATTGGTATGAATTTTATTGTGGAATTTCTACCTTTTTCATATCGGGGTTACTATTTACGTATACGACACTATTCACGTATACGGCACTATTCACGTATATAACACTAATCATGTAAATGGCACTCTTTACGTATATGACATTATTTACGTATACGGTACTATGTGCGAATATGATTTACTATTCATGAGTTATTATTCACGAGTTACTGTTTACGAGTTACTATTCATGATTTACTATTCACGAGTTACTATTCATGACTTACTATTTATAAGTTACTATTCATGAGTTACTATTCACATGTACTATTCACGACAAAATTGGTTTCTTTTTCTGACCAAATTATCGTTGATTTATGAATCTTACTATTGAAATTAAATGCAGTTGTTGATCATATTGTCTTTATTGTCATATATAACATTTTTATAATCCTGGTGATGAAATTTATCTTTGACTTGAGTGTAAAGATGGGTAGATTATTGGTGTGATCGTGACTATGTGTTCTCTTTGACCAGTAGTATAAAGTTGAATTGTTGACTGGTATGATCATGACCATTTAATTTATAATTGAATATCTTTAGCTTAAGTGCAAAGGTGAATTGATCAACATGGTTATAATTATTATTTATATAAATTTTGAAATGATTATATATTTCTTTGAGATATTAATATCTTTGGCCTGTAGTGTAAAGATGATCTGTTGTTGAATATCTTTGGCCTTTAGTACAAAGATGACCTGTTGATGAATATCTTTGGCCCGTAGTGCAAAGATGACCTGTTGATGAATATCTTTGGCCTGTAGTGCAAAGATGGTCTGTGGATGAATATCTTTGGCCAGTAGTGCAAAGATGAATTTATTAGTATGATTATGAACAGGAACTGTGATTTGGTATAACCATGATCTTTGATGTTTCAGATAAAGACAGGTGATGAAAATTATCTTCGTCTTGGATGAGAAGAGAAATTTAGAATCGTAATTATGATTATGAGTTATTTATATGTTTGTGGACCAGAACTGTTGATTGATGTTACAGGGATAAAATATTGTTGATAGATTTTTAACATGGAGAAGATAATATACTTATAGTCTATTTGACTCTTCTAATGGATTGCTCGTTCCGCTGCAACTATGGTTGAAAAATTTTATAATCTACCATATGTTCTAAATCTCTGATTTATTACTGTTAAAGGCTATTGATAATTTATTTATCTTTAGTCATGATATTCTTTACTGGGCTAGTTGAGCTCACCCTTTTGCTTCACAATTCCTTTCAGGTAATAAGAGTGTAGCTGGGCCGAGCGAGGGTAACAAGAAAATAGAACGGTGGTCTCTAGCTGTGGAGGTCTAAGTAGTATAAAAAAAATGTGTTCAATTTTATACATCATTTAGTAGTTATATTTGGTGAATCCAATCGGGTAAGGCGAACCCAACGTTGGAAGGGTGTTTTGCCACTATTATTCAAGATGTCTAATGACATACAACCTCGTGTTATCATAAGACAGGGTTGTGCACATCCACTTACTGAGTATATGTATGAGCACTACCTATATGATTTTGGAGTTTATTTGAAATATAATTTTTAATTGGAGACAGTGGAGATAGTTATATGTCAAGAGAAGACTCACCATTGGAAAGAGCATGATAGTAATCTTCTCATTTTTCTTTGGAGTCTATTGGGTCAACCAAGGATAATTCTGTGGACATATGATATTATCATAACCTACACGCAAGGGCTCCCATGTACGAAGGTTTCCTTGAGCACTTTCCGAAGATTTTAATTTCTAAAACAGTTATTGACTGTATCTTTATATAAGGTGTCATTTTGACGTGCTATCCAAGGTTGGGATGAGAGTCACAGTTGGTATATATTTGTATCAAAACTCACAACATATGTGTTGTTGTATTTTGCACGATAATTGTAGTAATAAAGTTGTAGTTATTTTCTGTACCATGTATTTGGCGACTCAGAATAGGTTGGATGGATTGGACCTATTTTGGGGGCGTCACATTAATTAATTAAACTCTTTTAATTAATTAGGCTCCTAATTTTATTAGGAATAAATAATTAAACTCTTTTAATCAATTAATCTCCTAATCCTATTAGGATATATGAGAGTACTTTTATTAATTAATTCTCAAACTCCTTAAAAAATTAAATAATAATAATAGTAATAATAATAATAAGACTCCTCTTATTAATTTATATTTAATATTTTTAAAATATTAAATAATAAATATTAAGATATTTAATTTATTCTATCATTATAGATTAAATTAAATATACTTAATTTATTATTACGATTATGCCATTAACTTCTTAAATAATTATTCTTCCTTTAATGGTATGACCCTTTAGGTTCTCCATATTAAATCGGTTGTGAATAAATCAATTAGAACAATTCTAATCTTATTTAAATAAATAATATTTATTCTACAATAAGGATAAGCCTCCCTAGCGATCAACGACTTTTCAGATAATATAAATTTTAACATTAATCATAAAAAAACCTTTGAGTAAATAGTTACCGTACAATTTAATCCTTCCACCATAAAATATCTCAATTAAATATAAGATATGGAATTACTGTCAAGTCTTATTTTATTTAATTATATGTATTTCGACTCTTAAATACACAACTCCAAATAATACAAATTAGAAACTCCTTTTTAATTTCATTATGCCTTGGCCAAGGACTACTGAGTTCTCATTTATCAAATCACATAGGACATTTCTCTTCTTTTACTAGACGTGGTAGATTCTTTATTGATCATTCATTATCTCCATGTACAACTTATTGTACCCGAGCATACCCTTCCATATAACCTAAGGGTCTTAAGGAATAAGTCAAAGTATAACTCATCATACACAAGATACTATGATTATCTCAAGTCCAAGGATCACTTATACTACTATCACTATAAGAATTCCTATTGACAAGCAAGTAAAACTCCATTAGGTATTCCTTTGCGAGCTACGTTGTGACGCCCCCAAAATAGGTCCAATCCATCCAACCCATTCTGAGTCGCCAAATACATGGTACAGAAAATAACTACAACTTTATTATTACAATTGTCGTACAAAATACGACAACACATATACTGTGAGTTTAAGTACAAATATTTTCATCTAGACAGTATTCATACTCAACTAAGAACTCATTATACTTATTGATACACTATTTTACAAAATAGTGAGGACTACTAAAACAACTGTCTTGAACCATCATTTCACACCCCGACTAGTACTCGCTACATTCTCGCCTCCTGAGAAGAAAGATGGAACAACAAGGAAAAGGGTGAGCTCAACTAGCCCAGTAAAGAATATTATGACTAAGATAATATACAACAAATTATCGTTAGTCTTCAATAGGGAAAAATTTAATAGAATACAATGGACAACAAGTTTTAAATCAATATTCGCAGCGAAAAATAATAATTCATAGAAGAGTTACGTAGAGAATGAAATCTACGATTATCTATGAATTTAAAAGCCCATCATCAACATTTTATCCCTGTAACATCAATCAATAAATATCTTGAATCAAATAGTCATCTTTGCACTACAGGCCAAAGATATTCATCAGTTGGTCATGTTCACCTCAACACCTGCTCATCTTTGCACTACGGGCCAAAGATATTCATCATAAAATCATCAATCTTTGCACTACAGGCCAAAGATATTCAGTAACATCATCATTTAGGACTGAGGATGATGAAAAATATGTTAGAGAAAACGAATCTAGTGAAACAAAAGAGTAAATATTAAGGATTCGTATTTCAGCTATTTCATGTCCAAAAATACCTCATAAACAATCATAGTGAAGTAAAATTCAAGAATGATCAAAACATGGATACAATCAAAGCTAGTATCCAGAATAGATATTTTGGACGAAAAGAAGAAAATTTCATTTTTTTCGGTGAATAGTAACTCGTGAATAGTAACTCATGAATAGTAACCCCGACATGAAAAGTTTCAAATTTGATAAAAAGTTCAGATCAATACTTCGGCATAATGATATTGAAGAAAATAATATCATTTAAGAAGAAATAACATCCCTTACCTCGGAAAGACGGTACTTCTGACTAGAATACTAGATATAGTGCTGAAGGAAACTTGCACCGTATAGCAACACTCAAAGTATCAAATACTCACAAGAATACGCTCGATATAGAGAGAGAAATAGAGAGAAACTTGTGTTTCTGGTGTGATTTTCAATTCTAACCTAAGCACCCTATTTATAGGAAAATGCTTAGAACACCAAAGCAGAAAATTGAATATAATAATAATATATTTATATAATTGTCAAGCCCACCTCTTGAATCTGAATTTTAGCAATTCACACATGCTAACGTTCTAGAAAAAGTAAGAAAAAACGTTTTTCTTAATAAAAATAATTAAAACTTCCAAAAATCAATAATTTCGGAACTTCGAAACTTCAATAATTCATAATAAATAGCCCTTTCATCAGAAAATTCGAATCTCGCGAGTTTTTATAGGAAATTCAATTCTCTACAACTTTACAGAAGAAAGTTTTTCCAAATTCCAAACAGAAATTGACCGAAATCCATAGACGGGCGATTTTACAGTCAATAATAAATTTTCGGTCAAGAATTGTGTCCACCAACACACAAAACATGTGTTAATCATTTAATGCCATAAAAATAATCTTCCTCCTCATATACTCATATATCCCACATTCATTGTAAAAATATCACCATCAATATATTATTAAAATAATATATTTAAATGAATTATTTTATCAGAAAAAGATAAAATATTAATTTTCAACAATTGTCACATTAAAAATTTTCTCCATCTATATCCACATAAAATTAATATTTTCCTCATCATATAAATTAATAATTAATTATACACAAATAATATTACAGAACCACAGTACTGGCAACCAGGCCGTTCCCAAGAAAGATGGGGCTTTCCAATAAGGATCTCTCCTTACTGGCGCGCAATTAGATGACCAAACCTCTCCTTAGACAGAACTTTCTAGACATTGCCAATAATGTTATCTAATAATATTATTCAGATAATATGAATTATTGTTCCGATAATAGAAAATACTGTGTAGTGACAATTATTAAAATAACAGTAATATAAAATATCAACGCAGCAATTATTGAATCAATAAAATAAAATATTGAACAATAATTACTGTAACAATTATTGAGTAGTGCCTTCTTACGTAAGAATCAATAATTGGTGCAATACCGTGTGCTACTGCGCAACAACGCGTATTACTTTATTTTAACCACCGGGTATTCTAACAGTGTTAACGGTAACAACTACGCCGTTAATTATAAACAACTTACTCTTGTCGTTTTCTTCATCCAATCGCTTTCCGTTATGGGGCCCACAAAAGATGCGCCGTCGTACGAATATTCTCCGACAGTAAGAATATTCCACGACCAAGCGAATATTCTCCGACAACAATGAATATTTTATAACCACTTGTGTATTTCGAAAAAATTCATATATCACCCTTAACTTTAACATTTATCAATTTAGCCATTTACTAAATAGTAATTATAAGAAAAATTGAATACTTTTATTTCATAAAATTCGGGGTCTTACAATCTCCCCTCCTTATGAAATTTCGTCCTCGAAATTTACGTACGTATCTGGTGTTTCGAAAAGATGAGGATACCTCGCTTTCATTTCCGTTTCCAACTCCCAGGTCATTTCCTCAATAGCATGGTTTCTCCACAAAACTTTAACTTGTGGTAAGACCTTCGTGCGTAGGACATGCTCCTTCCTATCCAAGATCTTGACAGGTACCTCTTCGTACGTTAAGTCTTCAGCTATCTCATTTGGTTCTAACTCAATAACGTGGTTCGGGTCGTCGTAACATCGATACGTAAATAACGTTATGAACACGTGACATACTTAGCGTTAAGGCGAGTCTATAGGCCACAGTTCCTACTCAATCGAGGATTTCAAATAAATTGAAGGCTTGAGCTTTCTTCTCTTCATCGACTCTTACTTCTAGAATAACACATTCTTGCACCTTCTTCTTTATATTCATCAGCTCCAGGTCTGTAGCTTGAGTGGCTTTAACGTTATCGATTAAAGTCAATTTTACTCGTATATCATAACGTGGGTCCCTAGAGTCATTAACTCTATCTCTATCATTTATAAATTATACAAAATAGGTCTTTGTGTTCAACAATATCGCACTCGTACTCGCATACGATCAATGCGTCAGCTACCACGTTTACTTTTTCAGGATAGTATTGGATGGTATGATCGAAATCTTTCAACAGCTCGAGCCAACGTCGTTGCCGCATGTTGAGTTCTTTCTGAGTGAAGAAATATTTGAGGCTTTTATGGTCTGAATATATCTCCACTTTCTCCCCATATAGATAGTGCCTCCAGATCTTTAGCGCAAAAACGACTGCTGCCAACTCTAGATCATGAGTAGGATAATTCCTCTTATATTCTTTTAGTTGTCGCGAGGCATTGGCTATGACTTTCTCACGTTGCATGAGAACACATCCTAACCCTTTGCCTGAAGCATCGCTGTAGATAACAAATCCATCCGAACCAGATGGTATTGTCAGAACAGGTGCCAAAATGAGTCTCCTCATAAGCTCATGGAAACTCTTCTCGCATTCTTCGCTCCATACGAATTTGATATCCTTCCGAGTCAACTGAGTTAACGGGGTAGCGATTCGAGAAAACCCTTCTACGAATCTCCGATAATAACTAGAAAGCTACGTATTTCGATTACTGACTTAGGTTGCTCTTAACTGTGGCTCATATCCCAATCTTGGATAGCACGTCACAATGACACCTATCAGTTTACTACCACACGAATATGGTATCCCCTACGGAGAGTCTGGCTTTAGTGCATTCCACAAAGGAAGTCACCAAAGAGAGGCTCGGGTACAAACTTCTACAGTTGGGTTTTTAACTCCTGAAGTTAAATAGGAGCCATTCGATATGAGATTTTAGAAGTGAGTTTTGTACCAGATTACAAAATTCAATATCACACGTAGGCCAAGAGATTCTTCAGGAAATACGTCAGGGATTTACTAACAATAGAAATATCATTCAAATCTGATGTATTTTGTTCAAGTCCATAACATAGCTAAGAAAGCTTGACATCCGTTTTTCAATAAACGAATGACTTTACGGCTTGATATGAAAGAGTTTGACTTCAATGGTTTGGTTGCTTGAATTTGAATAACAGGTTGCTTAGGAATATGAAGACTAACAACCTTACGAAAGCAATCAATTTTGGCATGATGAGTAGTTAACCAATCAATTTCTAATATCACATCAAAAGCAAGTATCTTTAAAGAGATAAGATCAACAGGTAATGTGATGATGCTAACTTGGATCAACCAAGATTTATAAACAGTGGATGTGATGAAAGTTTCCCCTAACGGAGTTTCAATAGATAAGTCAAAGTCTAATTTCTCCGGAGTCAAGTTTAAACGTTGAGCACAAGCAGGAGAAATAAATGAATGGGTAGAACTGGTATCTAATAAGGTATATACTTCGCAAAAATTTATAATTAACTAACCCGTGCTAACTTCGTTCGGGTTCCTCGCATTCTGACCAGTCACGAAAAACGCTCTTCCAGGAACCGTTGACTTTGACTTTTCTGGGACAGCTTTTTGAGTCACCACCCCCGTTGGACTTGGTTTCGCTACAGTATAATCTCGAGCGATATGTCCTTCCTTTCCATAGTTATAACATACCTTAAACTGTTGGGGGCAGTTTGGGCTGATATGTCCTTCTTTTCTGCACTTATAGCATATGACTGGTGGTCATTCTCCTCCCTTGGAACCAGTTACTGCTGGTGCTGACGTCTTCGTATTGTCATTGTTGAATCTCCTCTTTTTAAAATCTCCTCCCGACTCGCTTCTTCTATATTCATGGCCACAATTACCACCAGAGTGGTTGTCGTTCTTGTCCGTATTCTTCTTTCTCCGCTGGTTATCGTTGTTCTGATGACTGCTGTCACCGGTATGATCCTGGTTGTGGTCCCTCGGTTGACCGTACTCGTTATCTCGCTCTAATAATTGAGCCCTGTTGACAACACCTGAATAGAGAGAAAATTTATGAGAAATGAGATATTGACGTATGCCGGGTTTCAGACCTCTCAGAAACATCCGCGTCATACGTTCCTCATTCTCTACCAAATGAGGTGCAAACCTGGATAACTCTGCAAATTTCGCCTCGTACTGGGACACCGTCATGTTATTCTGCTCCAGTCTAATAAACTCTACCTCCTTCATAAGACGAATACTTTCAGGAAAGTACTTGTCATTGAATAGTCTCATTTACTCCACTGTTAACATTCTCAGTCGACATTCTCAAATACTGCCATAAAACAAGGGTTAATTTAACAAATTAACAAATCACTTAATATCTCTATATTATGACCGACCAATAAATAAGCTTAGGTAGGACACACTAGCGAAGGATTTACTCGTCTCTCCCCTCCTAGTTCTATTCCCCGATCTCCGCCAGAGATCATATCCCTAAGCTCTGATACCAACTGTGACGCCCCCAAAATAGGTCCAATCCATCCAACCCATTCTGAGTCGCCAAATACATGGTACAGAAAATAACTACAACTTTATTATTACAATTGTCGTACAAAATACGACAACACATATACTGTGAGTTTAAATACAAATATTGTCATCTAGACAGTATTCATACTCAACTAAGAACTCATTATACTTATTGATACACTATTTTACAAAATAGTGAGGACTACTAAAACAACTGTCTTGAACCATCATTCCACACCCCGACTAGTACTCGCTACATTCTCGCCTCCTGAGAAGAAAGATGGAACAACAAGGAAAAGGGTGAGCTCAACTAGCCCAGTAAAGAATATTATGACTAAGATAATATACAACAAATTATCGTTAGTCTTCAACAAGGAAAAATTTAATAGAATACAATGGACAACAAGTTTTAAATCAATATTCGCAGCGGAAAATAATAATTCATAGAAGAGTTACATAGAGAATGAAATCTACGATTATCTATGAATTTAAAAGCCCATCATCAACATTTTATCCCTGTAACATCAATCAATAAATATCTTGAATCAAATAGTCATCTTTGCACTACAGGCCAAAGATATTCATCAGTTGGTCATGTTCACCTCAACACCTGCTCATCTTTGCACTACGGGCCAAAGATATTCATCATAAAATCATCAATCTTTGCACTACAGGCCAAAGATATTCAGTAACATCATCATTTAGGACTGAGGATGATGAAAAATATGTTAGAGAAAACGAATCTAGTGAAACAAAAGAGTAAATATTAAGAATTCGTATTTCAGCTATTTCATGTCCAAAAATACCTCATAAACAATCATAGTGAAGTAAAATTCAAGAATGATCAAAACATGGATACAATCAAAGCTAGTATCCAGAATAGATATTTTGGACGAAAAGAAGAAAATTTCATTTTTTTCGGTGAATAGTAACTCGTGAATAGTAACTCGTGAATAGTAACTCATGAATAGTAACTCATGAATAGTAACTCCGACATGAAAAGTTTCAAATTTGATAAAAAGTTCAGATCAATACTTCGGCATAATGATATTGAAGAAAATAATATCATTTAAGAAGAAATAACATCCCTTACCTCGGAAAGACGGTATTTCTGACTAGAATACTAGATATAGTGCTGAAGGAAACTTGCACCGTATAGCAACACTCAAAGTATCAAATACTCACAAGAATACGCTCGATATAGAGAGAGAAATAGAGAGAAACTTGTGTTTCTGGTGTGATTTTCAATTCTAACCTAAGCACCCTATTTATAGGAAAATGCTTAGAACACCAAAGCAGAAAATTGAATATAATAATAATATATTTATATAATTGTCAAGCCCACCTCTTGAATCTGAATTTTAGCAATTCACACATGCTAACCTTCTAGAAAAAGTAAGAAAAAACGTTTTTCTTAATAAAAATAATTAAAACTTCCAAAAATCAATAATTTCGGAACTTCGGAACTTCAATAATTCATAATAAATAGCCCTTTCATCAGAAAATTCGAATTTAGCGAGTTTTTATAGGAAATTCAATTCTCTACAACTTTACAGAAGAAAGTTTTTCCAAATTCCAAACAGAAATTGACCGAAATTCATAAACGGGCGATTTTACAGTCAATAATAAATTTTCGGTCAAGAATTGTGTCCAGCAACACACAAAACATGTGTTAATCATTTAATGCCATAAAAATACTCTTCCTCCTCATATACTTATATATCCCACATTCATTGTAAAAATATCACCATCAATATATTATTAAAATAATATATTTAAATAAATTATTTTATCAGAAAAAGATAAAATATTAATTTTTAACAATTGTCACATTAAAAATTTTCTCCATCTATATCCACATAAAATTAATATTTTCCTCATCATATAAATTAATAATTAATTATACACAAATAATATTACAGAACCACAGTACTGGCAACCAGGCCGTTCCCAAGAAAGATGGGGCTTTCCAATAAGGATCTCTCCTTACTGGCGCGCAATTAGATGACCAAACCTCTCCTTAGACAGAACTTTCTAGACATTGCCAATAATGTTATCTAATAATATTATTCAGATAATATGAATTATTGTTCCGATAATAGAAAATACTGTGTAGTGACAATTATTAAAACAACAGTAATATAAAATATCAACGCAGCAATTATTGAATCAATAAAATAAAATATTGAACAATAATTACTGTAACAATTATTGAGTAGTGCCTTCTTACGTAAGAATCAATAATTGGTGCAATACCGTGTGCTACTGTGCAACAACGCGTATTACTTTGTTTTAACCACCGGGTATTCTAACAGTGTTAACGGTAACAACTACGCCGTTAATTATAAACAACTTACTCTTATCGTTTTCTTCATCCAATCGCTTTTCGTTATGGGGCCCACAAAAGACTGCGCCGTCGTACGAATATTCTCCGACAGTAAGAATATTCCACGACCAAGCGAATATTCCCCGACAACAATGAATATTTTATAACCACTTGTGTATTTCGAAAAAATTCATATATCACCCTTAACTTTAACATTTATCAATTTAACCATTTACTAAATAGTAATTATAAGAAAAATTGAATACTTTTATTTCATAAAATTTGGGGTCTTACATACGTTCAGTGAACTTATTCTCTAATAGTTACCTACATACTTGCTTTAGTGTCTCCATACAAATGATCATGAGATCAATCATCCTCATCTAATGAGTAAGCAACATATGTACCAATCTATCCGGATTGACTAATCCCCAATTTAGTAATCCAAAGATTGAAAACTATTTTAGTTTTAAGCTTTCTAAGAATTTAGATCTCATTAGAATGATCATCATCATTATTCTAAAAACATTGCTTAAAACTATGGGTTTATCACATATTATAAAACAACATCATGTAGATAATTAAAAGTATTTAATAAATTAATACTTTTTATTAATAAATGAATAAGATTGTTACAAAGTATATGCTTTATCATCAAACAAGATTGGCTTGCGTGCATACTACTTTTACAACTAGTATTATTGATCAGAAAAAAAGGATTAATTACATATTTTAGTACATTTTTAGAAATAATTACAATAATGATGTATAGATAAAATAATTATTAAAGTAATATATTTTTCCATATTTATTTACAAAATTAATACATTTAGGTATCCTTTAATCGTGGTTCACGGTTATCTCCCTTATCTCTTCCTGTTTCTCTCCCTCTTTCTATCTAAGATCCCGTCTTCACTAAATGATTTTCGAGGATTTATTCATGAAGATGAGTATATGATGATGGAACCCACAACTTCAAATCTCGTGAGAAGTTTGACTGGCTCGAAGGAAAAAATCGACATTGAAATGGTAAGTAAGTTTACAGAAGAGAATGGCATTTCACTTCCTGAAATTTTACAAAACTTGGATTATGATGGCATAGAGGACAATATGAAAAGGAATGAGGGGAATGAGAAAGTTTTTCTTCATGTTCCTATTTCTCTCTCTTTTTCTTCTCTATTAGGTAGCCTATGGATCAAATTGTGGTTGTTTTTTATCAACTTAGATGTTTCAAATACTGATCAAGTTTGTTTCACTGGGCTTTTCCATGATCTTTGAAGGATATTGCTATGATGGAAGAAGAGTTGAAGACAAAGACCGAACTTATCAAGAAAGAAGAAAGGCTTATCTAAGGATGGAGGAAGGAGTTAAAAAACCAATTACAGAAACACAAAACCAACTTAGAGAGGGTATGATAGACGTGGGAATTATATTTGTACCAACTTAGCACATCATTTATATGACAGTAGATGTTATAGCAGTTAGCAAACACCTCTTGTAAGACCCCAAATTTTTAAAATTAAAATTAAATTTCCTCTAATTATTATTGTGAATAATAAGGTATTAATTTGATATAATGCTTTGGTTATAAGAGAAATGTGCAAATTTTGCAAAATAAGCAAGTGGTTATAAAATATTCATTGTTGTCGGGGAATATTCGTTTGGTCGGGAAATATTCTTACTGTCGGGGAATATTCGTATGACGGCGCAGCCATTTATGGGTCCCATAACGGAAAACGGTCGGATGAAGAAAACGAAAATTTTGAATTTTTATAAATAACAGCGTAGTTGTTACCCTTAACACTGTTGGAATACCCGGTGGTTAAAACACAGTAATACGCGTGGTTGTACAGTAGCACATGGTATTACACAGTATTTTTGAATTATTGATTCTTACGTAAGATGACACTACTCAATAATTGTTGCAGTAATTACTGTTTAATATTTTATTTTATTGATTCAATAATTGCTACGTTGATATTTTATATTATTATTGTTTCAATAATTGTCACTGAACAGTATTTTTCATTATCAGATCAATAATTCATATTATTTGAATAATATTATTAGATAGCATTATTAGCAATGTCTAAGGAAGTTCTGTCTAGAAAAGGGATTTAGTCACCTAATTGCGCGCCAGTAAGGATAAATTCTTATTAGAAAGCCCCCTCTTTCCTGGGAACGACCTGGTTGTCATATTATGATTCTATAATATTATTTGTGAATAATTAATTATTAATTTATATGATAAGGAAATATTTATTTTATGTGGATATAAATGAAGAAATTAATGTTGAGGTATTTTATCAGTATTTTGTCGAAATAAACGTATTAAAAATCATCCGTATGTGGATTTCGAACATTTTCTGATTGGAATTTAGAAAAACTTTCTTCTACAAAGTTGTAGAGAATTAAATTTTCTATAGAATGGACATTAAATTCGTATTTTTTTTGATAAAAGAGCTATTTATTATGAATTATTGAAGTTTCAGAAATAAATACTTTTATTAAAAATATGGTAGGCCCCACTTTTGGTTGGTGTGGAATTTTTAAATTTGGTGGGCCCTACTGTGGTGTGCTGAAATCTGATTAATTCTGGTGGGCATGAAATTTTGTTATAAAATAATATTTTATTAATTTAGTGTGTTTTGACGTTATAAGCATTTTTCTATAAATAGGGTGTTTAGTTAGAACTGAAAATCACACCAGAATCATAAGTTTTCTCTCTCTATATTATCGAGCGTATTTTGTGAGTATTTAGATACTTTGAGAGTTTCTATTCAGTGGAAATTTTTTCAGCGTTATATCCGATATTTCAGGCAGAAGTACTATTTTTTTGAGGTAAGGGATGTTATTTTCTTCGTAAATGATGTTATTTCGTTCAATATCATTATGCCAAAATATTGGTATGAATTTTATGATGAAAATTTTACTTTTTTATGTCGAGATTACTATTCACGTATACGGTACTATTCACTTATACAACACTATTCACGAATATGGTACTATTCACTAGTACTATTCACGAAGTATGATTTTTCTTGTGAAATTTCTACCTTTTCGTGTCGGGATTACTATTCACGTATAAGGCACTATTCACGTATACGGCACTATTCACGAATACGGCACTATTCACAAAAAAATTAAATTTTCTTTTCTTTGTCCAAGTTGTCTATTTTGGTTACTATTTTTGATTGTATCCATGTTCTGATCTTTATTCTTGAATTTTGCTCCACAATTGATTATTATGGAGTATTTTCGAATTTGGATAAACTGAAATATGAATCTCTAATCTTTGTCCTTTTATCTCACTGGATTTGTTTTTTTTAAAATATTTTTCATCATCCTCAGTCCTAAATGATGATATAACTGAATATCTTTGGCCTGTAGTGCAAAGATGAATGATTACCTGATGAATATCTTTGGCCCGTAGCGCAAAGATGGACAGGTGTTGAGATGAACATGACCAACTGGTTATACAAATGAATATCTTTGGTCCGTAGTACAAAGATGAATATTTGATTCAAGATGTATATTTACATGATGTTACAGGAAAAAAATATTAATGATGAACTTTTAAATTCATAGATGATAGTAGATTTCATTCTTTACTTAACTCTTCTAATGAATTGTTATTTTCGCTGCGAATATTGATCTAAAACTGGTTTTCCATTATATTTTATCTGATTTATTGAAGCCTAACGATAATTTATTCTACATTATCTTAGTCATAATATTCTTTACTAGACTAGTTGAGCTCACTCTTTTTTTTTTTCCATTTTTCTTCTCACGAGGTGAGAATATAACGGGAACTAGCCGGGGTGTTGTAAGACCCCAACTTATTATAAATAAAATCAAATTTTCTCTAATTATTATTTTGAATAATAGGATGTTAATTTGATATAATGCTTTGGTTATAGGTGAAATGTGTAAATTTTGCAAAATAAGCAAGTGGTTATAAAATATTCATTTTATCGGAGAATATTCGTTTGGTCGTAGAATATTCTTGCTGTCAGAGAATATTTGTACGACGGCGCAGTCATTTGTGGGCCCCATAATGGAAAACGGTCGAATGAAAAAAACGACAAGTTTGAGTTTTTATAAATAACGGCGTAGTTGTTACCGTTAACACTGTTGGAATACCCGGTAGTTAAAATACAATAATACGCGTGGTTGCACAGTTGCACACGGTATTGCACAGTATTGATAAATTATTGATCCTTACGTAAGAAGACACTACTCAATAATTGTCACCGTAATTACTGTTCAATATTTTATTTTATTGATTCAATAATTGCTGCGTTGATATTTTATATTATTGTTATTTCAATAACTGTCACTGCATAGTATCTCCATTATCAGATCAATAATTCATATTACTTGATTAATATTATTAGATAGAATTATTGACAATGTCTAAGGAAGTTTTGTCTAAGGAGAGGTTTGGTCACCTAATTGTGCGCCAGTAAGGAGAAATCCTTATCGGAAAGCCCCCTCTTTCATGGAAACGACCTGGTTGTCATAATTGTGATTCTGTAATATTATTTGTGAATAATTAATTATTGATTTATATGATAAGGAAATAATTATTTTATGTGGATATAAATGCAGGATTTAATGCTGAGGTGTTTTATCAGTATTTTTGGCGGAATAGAGGTGCTGAAAATCATCCGTATGTGAATTTCGGACATTTTCTGTTTGGAATTTGGAAAACCTTTCTTCTACAAAGTTGTAGAGAATTAAATTATCTATAAAACGCACATGAGATTCTAATTTTTCTGATAAAAGAGCTATTTATTATGAATTATTGAAGTTTTGAAAATTAAATGTTTTTATTAAAATTATGGGTGGGACCCACTTTTATTTTTTAAAACATGTGGGCTGCTAAAATTTTTCCAAGATGGCTGGCTTTGATGTTTCAAAGGAGTTGGCGTAGAATGAAGAAAATCAAATATTATTATTTTATTATTTAGTCTGTTTTGGCGTTCTAACATTTTTCTATAAATAGGTGCTTAAGTTAGAATTGAAAATCACACCAGAAACGTAAGTTTTCTCTCTCAATATTATCGACCGTATTTTATGAGTATTTAGATACTTTGAGAGTTGCTATTCAGTGCATGTTTCGTTCGGCTTTACATCCGATATTCTGATCAGAAGTACTGTTATTTTGAGGTAAGGGATGTTATTTTCTTCGTAAATGATATTATTTCTTTCAATATCATTATGCTAAAATATTGATATGAATTTTATTGTGGAATTTCTACCTTTTTGTGTCGGGGTTACTATTCACGTATACGACACTATTCACAAATATGGCGCTATTCACAGAAAAATAAAATTTTCTCTTCTTTGTCCAAGATGTCTATTATGGTTACTATCTTTGATTGTATCCATGTTTTGATCTTTATTTTTGAATTCTGCTCCATAATTGATTATTATAGAGTATTTTTGAACTTGGATAAACTGTAGTACGAATTCCTAATATTTATCCTTTTGTCTCACTGGATTCGTTTTCTTTAAGATATTTTTCATCATCCTCAGTCCTAAATGATAATATTACTGAATATCTTTGACCTGTAGTACAAAGATGAATGATTAATTGATAAATATCTTTGGCCCGTAGTGCAAAGATGAATAGGTATTTAGATGAACATGACCAACTGGTGATACAAATGAATATCTTTGGCCTGTAATGCAAAGATGAATATTTGATTAAAGATGTATATTGATTGATGTTACAGGGATAAAATATTGATGATGGACTTTTAAATTTTAGAAGATAGTAGAATTTATTCTCTACTTGACTCTTCTAATGGATTGTTGTTTCTGCTGCAGTTGTTGATCTAAAACTTGTTGTCTATTATATTTTATCAAATTTTTCCCTGTTGAAGACTAATGATAATTTGTTGTATATTATCTTAGTCATAATTATCTTTACTGGGCTAATTGAGCTCACCCTTTTCTTTTTTGTTCCATTTTTCTCAGGAGGCGAGAATATAGCGGGAACTAGTCGGGGTGTGGAGTGATGTTTCCAGTCAGTTGTGTTAGCAGTCCTCACTATTTTATAAAATAGTGTTTCAATAATTGTAATAAGGACTTAATTGAGTGTGGATATTGTCTAGAAGATAATATTTGTATTTAAGCTCACAGTTTATGTGTTGTCGTATTTTGAATGATAATTGTAATAATGATGTTGTAGTTGTTCTGTACCATGTATTTGGCGACTCAGAATAGGTGATTTATACCTATTTTGGGGGCGTCACAGTTGGTATCAGAGCTTAGGGATATGGTCTCTGGCAGAGATCGGGGAATAGAACTAGGAGGGGAGAGACGAGTAAATCCTTCACTAGTGTGTCTTATCTAAGCTTATTTGTTGGTCGGTCATAATATAGGAATATTATGTGATATGTTAATTTGTTTAATTAACCCTTATTTTATGGCAATATTTAAGAATGGCAGCTGAGAACGTTAACAATGGAGTAAATGAGATCGTGGAGACACCTTTGATCACCACCCAGGGGAACGTGCAACAGGAAGGCAATATTCCTCTTGTAAACAACACTACCGAACAAATGATAAATGATGGTATGTTTAGAAGCTTTTTGCAATTCATGCAAAATCAGAAGAGGGAGACTCGTGTACAAAATACGGGTGGAAATGATAGCAACGAGCGGTTTGTCACAGCCAAGCAGTTCAAAGAGTTGGGACCACCAGAATTTGAGGGAAAGCCAGATCCAATCAAGGCGGAGACGGGGGTTAAACAAATTACCAAGATATTTGATGTCTTGGGATGCACGGAAGAATAGAAGGTTCCATTCGCTACCTTTATGTTCCGTGGTGAGGCAGATTACTAGTGGGAATCTGTGAAGTGTACCCAGCCTGCCGCACTCAACATGTCTTGGGAATCATTTCAGAAACTATTCAATGACAAGTACTTTTCATGAAAGTATTCGCCATATGAAGGAGGTAGAGTTTATTAAACTGGAACAAAACAACATGACGGTGTCCCAGTACGAGGCGAAGTTCGCGGAGTTATCCAGGTTTGCACCTCATTTTGTAGAGAATGAGGAACATATGACGATGATGTTTCTAAGAGGTCTGAAATCTGAAATTCGACAATATCTTATCTCTCATAAATTTTCTCTATATTCAGATGTTATAAATAGGTCTCAATTATTAGAGCGTGATAATGAGTATGTTCAACCGAGGGACCACAACCAAGGTAATACCGGTGGCAACAGTCATCGGAACAATGACAACCAGCGGGGAGGAAAACATTCGGACAAAAGCAGTAACCACTCTGGTGGTAATTGTGGCCATGATAGTAGAAGATGCGAGTCGGGGGGAGATTTTAAAAAGAGAAGGTACAATAATGATAACGTGAAGACGTCAGCACCAACATCAACTGTTTCTAGGGGAGGAGAACGATCACCGGTCATTTGTTATAAATACGAAAAAGAGGGACATATCAGCCCAAACTGCCCACAACAATCCAAGGTGTGTTATAACTGTGGAAAGGAAGGTCATATAGCTAGAGATTGTCATGTAGCGAAACCTAGTCCAGTGGGAATGGTGTCTCCGAAGGCTGCTCCGGAAAAGTCAAAGTCAGTGGTTCCTGAAAGAACATTTGTCGTGACTGGCCAAAACGCGAGAAACCCGAACGAGGTGATCACGGGTAAGCTAATCTTGAACTCTTGTGAAGTTTATACCTTACTAGATACCGGTTCTACCCATTCTTTTATCTCTCCTGCTTGTGCTCAACGTTTAAACTTAACTCCGAAAAAATTTGACTTTGACTTATCTGTGGAGACTCCGTTAGGAGAAACTTTTATTACATTCACTGTTTATAAATCTTGCTCGATCCAAGTTGGCACCATCACATTACCTGTTGATTTTATCTATTTAAAGATACTTATTTTTGATGTGATTTTAGGGATTGATTGGTTAACTACTCATCATGCCAAAAATTGATTGTTTTCATAAGTTTGTTAATTTTCATATTCCTAACCAATCTGTTATACGAATTCAAGCTACCAAACCACTAAAGTCAATCAATGTCATATCAAGCCATAAAGTCATTCGTTTATTAAAAAACGGATGTCAAGTTTTCTTAGCCCATGTTATGTACTTGAACAAAAACACGTCAGATTTGAATAATATTTTTGTTGTTAATGAATTTCCTGACGTATTTTCAGAAGAACTTCCCGGTCTACCCCTAGAACGTGAAGTTGAATTCTTTATTGACCTTGAACCTGTACAAAACCCATTTCTAAAACCCCATATCGAATGACTCCTATTAAACTTCAAGAGTTAAAGGTCCAACTACAGGAGTTGTTAGACATCGGTTTTATTCGTCCTAGTACATCTCCTTGGGGTGCTCCTGTTTTATTCGTAAAGAAGAAAGATGAGAGTATGCGACTTTGCATCGACTATCGGGAATTGAACCATGTCACCATCAAGAATAGGTATCCGCTACCTCGCATTGATGACCTGTTCGACCAGTTGCAAGGAGCACAATTCTTTTTAAAGATCGATATTCGTTCTGAATATCATCAGCTGAAAATTAAAACTGAGGATATTCTGAAGACTGCCTTCAGAACTCGGTACGGGCATTATGAATTATTAGTCATGTCTTTTGGATTGACTAATGCTCTCGCTACTTTCATGGATATGATGAACCGTGTGTTCAAGGAATATTTAGATCAATTTGTTGTTGTCTTTATTGGTGACATCCTCATCTATTTCAAAAGCTGTAAAGATCATGAGTACCATTTGAAGCTAGTACTCCAAAGGCTTCGCGATAACAAGCTATATGTCAAGCTGAAGAAATGCGAGTTCTGGCTTGAGAAAGTAGCGTTCCTTGGGCACGTGGTGTCAAAACATGGAGTATCTATTGACCCGACGAACATTGAAGCCATACAAAATTGGGAGCAACCGAAGTCGGTGACCAAATTACGTAGTTTTCTGGGCTTAGCTGGTTATTATCAGAGATTTGTGGAAGGATTTTCTCAAATCGCTACTCCATTAACTCAGCTGACTCGGAAAGATACAAAATTCGTATGGAGCGAGAAATGCGAGAAGAGTTTCCAAGAGCTCAAGAGGAGACTCATTTCGGCACCTGTCCTGACAATAGCATCTGGTTCGGATGGATTTTTTATCTACAGCGATGCTTCAGGCAAAGGGTTAGGATGTGTTCTCATGCAACATGGGAAAGTCATAGCCTATGCCTCACGACAACTCAAAGAATATGAGAGAAATTATCCTACTCATGATCTAGAGTTGGCAGCAATCATTTTTACATTGAAGATCGGGAGACACTACCTGTATGGGGAGAAAGTGGAGATTTATACGGATCATGAGAGCCTTAAATATTTCTTCACCCAAAAAGAATTCAACTTGTGGCAACGACGTTGGCTTGAGCTATTGAAAGATTACGATCATGCCATCCAATATCATCCTGGAAAAGCAAACGTGGTAGCTGACGCATTGAGTAGAAGATCGTATGCTGGTACAAGTGTGATGTTGTTAACGCAAAGACCCATTTTGTATGACTTGCCAAGGATGGAGATAAAGGTAAAGGCTCCAAGTACCCACGTGATGATATCAAATATACGAGTAGAACCGACTTTAATTAATAAAGTTAAAGCTGCTCAATCTACGGACTTGGAGCTGATGCGTATGAAGAAGAAAGTGCAAGAAGGTGCTATTCCAGAAGCAAGAATCGTTGAAGAAGGAATACTTCGAGTCCACTCCAGACTTTGTGTTCCTAACGATTCTGACTTGAAGCACAGAATTATGATGGAGGCACACAACACACCGTTTGCAATCTATCTTGGGAGTACCAAAATGTATCATGATCTTCGACATACATTTTGGTGGAGCAATATGAAGAGAGAGATCGCGGAGTTTATCTTGAGGTGTTTAACTTGTCAACGAGTAAAGGTGGAACATCAAGTGCTAAAGGGTCCATTGCAACCATATGAGATTCTAAAATGGAAGTGGGAACACATTACCATGGATTTCGTTACGGGTCTTCCCAAAGTTTCTCAAGGCATAGATGCAATTTGGGTTATTATTGATAGATTAATCAAGTCTGCTCATTTCTTGCCTATACGGGAGACTTATTCCCTTAAACGTCTTGCTCGTATGTACGTGAATAAGATTGTGGGATTGCATGGCATGCCAGTATCCATAGTTTCAGATCGTGACCCAAGAAACTTCACGATTTTGGGTTAGCTTGCAGAAAGCTATGAGCACGGATTTACGATTCAGTTCGGCTTACCATCCTTAAACGGATGGGCAATCAGAAAGAACTATTCAAACTCTTGAAGATCTATTAGGACTATATGTCCTACATTTCAAAGGAAGTTAGGATAAGTACTTACCTTTGGTGGAATTCTCCTACAACAACAGTTATCAAGCAAGTATAGGCATGGCTCCATTCGAGGCGTTGTATGGAAGAAAATGTCGTTCTCCAGTATGCTGGGACGAGGTGGGTGAAGCAACATTGTTGGGACCAGAATTGGTACGTATGACTACAGAGAAAATCCAAATGATCCCACAACGTATACAAACGGCACATGATCGACAAAAGAGTTATGCGGATCTTCATCAAAAGGACGTGGAATTTAATATTTGGGATCATGTATTGTTACGTATTGCTCCATGGAAGGGAGTTACAAGATTTGGGAAGAGAGAAAAACTCAATCCAAGATTTGTTGGTCCATTTGAGATTCTTGACCGAATAGGAAATGTGGCCTATAGACTCGCATTACCTCCAAACATGTCTCGTGTTCATAATGTTTTTCATATATCTATGCTTCGTAAATATGTGAAAGACCCGAACCACATAATTGAGTTAGAACCAGACGAGATAGTTGAAGACTTAACGTACGAGGAGGTACCTGTTAAGATCTTGGATAGGAAAAAGCATGTTCTACGCACCAAGGTTATATAACAAGTTAAGATTTTGTGGAGGAACCATGCTATTGAGGAAATGACCTGGGAGTTGGAATCGAAAATAAAAGCGAGGTATCCTCACCTTTTCGAAATACCAGGTACGTACGTCAATTTCGAGGACGAAATTTTATAAAGAGAGGAGGTTGTAAGACCCCAACTTAATATAAATAAAATCAAATTTCCTCTAATTATTATTTTGAATAATAGGGTGTTAATTTGATATAATACTTTTGTTATGGGTGAAATGTGCAAATTTTACAAAATAAGCAAGTGGTTATATAATATTCATTTTGTCAAGGAATATTCGTTTGGTCGTAGAATATTCTTGATATCGGAGAATATTCGTACGACGGCGCAGTCATTTGTGGGCCCCATAACGAAAAACGGTCAGATGAAGAAAATGACAAGTTTGAGTTTTTATAAATAACGTCGTAGTTGTTGCCGTTAACACTGTTGGAATACCCGATGGTTAAAATACAGTAATACGCGTGGTTGCACAGTAGCACACGGTATTACACAGTATTGATAAATTATTGATCCTTACGTAAGAATGCACTACTCACTAATTGTTACAATAATTACTGTTCAATATTTTATTTTATTGATTCAATAATTACTGCGTTGATATTTTATATTATTATTGTTTCAATAATTGTCACTGCACAATATCTCCTTATCAGATCAATAATTCATATTATTTGAATAATATTATTAGATAGCATTATTGACAATGTCTAAGGAAGTTCTGTCTAAGGAGAGGTTTGGTCATCTAATTGCGCGCCAGTAAGAAAAAATCCTTATCGAAAAGCCCCCACTTTTCTGGAAGCGACCTGTTATCATAATTATGATTCTGTAATATTATTTGTGAATAATTAATTATTGATTTATATGATAAGAAAATAATTATTTTATGTGGATATAAATGATGGATATATTTATTTTATGTGGATATAAATGAAGGATTTAATGCTGAGGTATTTTATCAGTATTTTTGGCAGAATAGAAGTGCTGAAAATCATCCGTATGTAAATTTTGGACAATTTCTGTTTGGAATTTGGAAAACATTTCTTCTACAAAGTTGTAGAGAATTAAATTTCCTATAGAAAGCACATGAGATTCAAATTTTTCTGATAAAAGAGTTATTTATTATGAATTATTGACGTTTTGAAAATTAAATATTTTTATTAAAATTATGGGTGAGACCCACTTTTGTTTTTTAAAACATGTGGGCTGCTGAAATTTTTCCAAGATAGCTGGCTTTGATGATTCAAAGGAGGTGGCATAGAATGAAGAAAATAAAATATTATTATTTTATTATTTAGTCTGCTTTGGCGTTCTAACATTTTTATATAAATAGGCGCTTAAGTTAGAATTGAAAATCACACCAGAAACATAAGTTTTCTCTCTCAGTATTATCGAGCGTATTTTGTGAGTATTTAAATACTTTGAGAGTTGCTATTCAGTGCAAGTTTCCTTCGACTTTACATCCGATATTCCGATTAGAAGTACTGTTATTTTGAGGTAAGGGATGTTATTTTCTTCGTAAATGATATTATTTCTTTCAATATCATTATGCTAAAATATTTGTATGAATTTTATTTTAGAATTTCTATCTTTTTGTGTCGGGGTTACTATTCACGTATACAACACTATTCACGTATACGACACTATTCACAAATACGGCACTATTCACAGAAAAATAAAATTTTCTCTTTTTTGCCCAAGATGTCAATTATGGTTACTATCTTTGATTGTATCCATGTTATGATCTTTATTTTTAAATTCTGCTCCACAATTGATTATTATAGAGTATTTTTGAACTTGGATAAACTGTAGTACGAATTCCTAATATTTATCCTTTTGTCTCACTGGATTCGTTTTTTTTAAGATATTTTTCATCATTCTCAGTCCTAAATGATGATATTATTGAATATCTTTGGCCTGTAGTGCAAAGATGAATGATTAACTAATTAATATCTTTGGCCCGTAGTGCAAAGATGAACAGGTGTTTAGATGAACATGACCAACTGGTGATACAAATGAATATCTTTGGCCTGTAGTGCAAAGATGAATATTTGATTCAAGATGTATATTGATTGATGTTACAGGGATAAAATATTGGTGATAGACTTTTAAATTTTAGAAGATAGTAGAATTCATTCTTTACTTGACTCATCTAATAGATTATTATTTTCGCTGCAGTTGTTGATCTAAAATTTGTTGTCTATTATATTTTATCAGATTTTTTTCCTATTGAAGACTAATGATAATTTGTTGTATATTATCTTAGTCATAATTATCTTTACTGGACTAGTTGAGCTCACCCTTTTCTTTTTTGTTCTATTTTTCTCAGGAGGCGAGAATATAGCGGGAACTAGTCGGGGTGTTGAGTGATATTTCCAGTCAGTTGTGTTAGCAGTCCTCACTATTTTGTAAAATAGTATTTCAATAATTATAATAAGGACTTATTTGAGTGTGGATATTATCTAGATGATAATATTTGTATTTAAGCTCACAGCTTATGTGTTGTCGTATTTTACACGATAATTGTAATAATGATATTGTAGTTGTCTGTACCATGTATTTGGCGACTCAGAATAGGTGATGTATGCCTATTTTGGGGGCGTCACAGGTATGGAGTGATGCTTCAAGTCGGTTGTTTTAGCAATCCTTACTATTTTTGTAAAATAGTGTATCAATAATTGTAATGAGGACTTATTTGAGTATGGATATTGTCTAAAAGATAATATTTGTGTAAGACCCTAACTTTTTATAAATAAAATTGAATTTTCTCTATTTATTATTTTGAAATAGTAAGGGTTAATTTGATTAATGTGGTTAGTTATGGGTAAAATGCATAAATATCTTAAATAAGCAAGTGGTTATAAAATATTCTTGTTATCGGAGAATATTCGTTTGGTCGTGAAATATTCTTACTGTCGATGAATATTCGTACGACGGCGCAGCCTTGTGTGGGCCCCATAACGGAAAGCGATTGGATGAAGAAAACGATAAGTATGAGTTTTTATAAATAACGGCGTAGTTGTTACCGTTAACACTGTTGGAATACCCGGTGGTTAAAATACAGTAATACGCAGTGTTGCACAGTAGCACACGACATTGCACTAATTATTGATTCTTATGTAAGAAGTCACTATTCAATAATTGTTACAGTAATTACTGTTCAATATTTTATTTTATTAATTTAATAATTGCTGCGTTGATATTTTATATTGTTGATTCAATAATTGTCATTGCACAGTATTTCGAATTATAAGATCAATAATTTATATTATTTAAATAATATTATTAGATAGCATTATTGGCAATGTCTAAAGAAGTTCTGTCTAGGAGAGGTTATTTAATTGCGCGCCAGTAAGAAAAAATCTTTATCGGAAGGCCCCCTCTTTCCTGGGAACGACCTGGTTGTCATTATTCTGATTCTGTAATATTATTTGTGAATAATTAATTATTGATTTATATAATAAGAAAAATATTTATTTTATGTGGATATAAATAGAGGAATTTTCAGAAAAGTGGCAATTGTTGAAAATTAATATTTTATATTTTCTGATAAAATAATTCATTCAAATATATTATTATATTACATTATAAATGTATAATGCGATAATATAATAATATAGTAATGGTCATATTTTTACAATGAATGTGTGATATATGAATAAATGAGGAGGAAGAGTATTTTTGTTACAATAAATCCTAAAAACATGTTAAACATGTTGGTGGATCCCATTTTTGACTGAAATTTGATTATAGCCTACAAAATCGTTCGTATGTGGATTTTGGTTAATTTTTGTTTGAAATTTGGAAAAACTTAAACTTACAAAGTTATAGAGAATTGAATTTCCTATGGAATGGACATAAGATTTAAATTTTTCTGATAAAAGGGCTATATATTATGAATTATTGAAGTTCCGGAATAATTGATTTTTGAAGTTTTAATTATTATTTTTTGAAAAACGTTTTTGTTATGATTGGTGGGCCCCACTTGTTGTTAAGCATGCTGAATTCAGAATTTCAAAGTGGGTGTAAGAATTTTAAAAATAATAATAATATTTTATTAAATTTTCTGTTTTGGTGTTCTAAGCATTTTCCTATAAATAGGGTGCTTAGGTTAGAACTAAAAATCACACCCGAAGTTGAAGTTTTCGCTCTCTATATTATCGAGCGTATTCTTGTTAGTATTTTGATACTTTGGGTGTTGATATACGGTGCAAGTTCCTTCAGTACTATATCCAGTATTCCAGTCAGAAGTACCGTCTTTTTGAGGTAAGAGATGTTATTTTTTTTGTAAATGATATTATTTCTTTCAATATCATTATACCGAAATATTGGTATGAATTTTATTAAGAAATTTTTACCTTTTTATATCGGGATTACTATTCATGAGTTACTATTTACGAGTTACTATTCACGAATACTATTCACGAATTATGATAATTTTTCTTGTGGAATCTCTATCTTTTAGTGTCGGGGTTATTATTCACGTATACGGCACTATTCACGAATACGGTACTATTCACAGAAAAATTAAATTTTCTTTTCTGTGTCCAAGATTGTCTATTATGGTTCCTATCTTTGATTGGATCTATGTTTTGATCTTTATTTTTGATTTATGCTCCACAACTGATTATTATAGAGTATTTTTGAACTTGGATAAATAAAAGTACGAATCCCTAATCTTTGTCCTTTTTTTCTCACTTGATTCGTTTTCTTTAAAATATTTTCATCATTCTCAGTCCTAAATGGCGATATAACTGAATATTTTTGGCTTGTAGTGCAAAGATGAACGATTACATGATAAATATCTTTGGCCCGTAGTGCAAAGATGAACAGGTGTTGAAATGAACATGACCAACTGGTGATACAAATGAATATCTTTGGCCCGTAGTGTAAAAATGAATATTTGATGATTGATGTTACAGGGATAAAATATTGATGATGAACTTTTAAATTCATAGATGATAGAAGATTTCATTCTCTACTTAACTCTTCTAATGAATTGTTGTTTCCGTTACAGTTGTTGATCTAAAACTTGTTGTCTATTGTATTCTATCAGATTTTTCCCTGTTGAAGACTAAGGATATTTTGTTGTATATTATCTTAGTCATAATATTCTTTACTGGGCTAGTTGAGCTCACCCTTTTTCCTTTTTGTTCTATTTTTCTTCTCAGGAGTCAAGAATATAGCGGAAACTAGTTGGGGTATGGAATGATGGTTCAAGATAGTTATTTTAGTAGTCCTCACTATTTTGTAAGATAGTGTATCAATAATTATAATGAAGACTCCATTTAAGTTTTAATACTGTTTAGATGACAATATTTGTGTTGTCGTATTTTGCACGACAATTGTAATAATAAAATTGTAGTTATTTTCTGTACTATATATTTGGCGACTCAGAATAGGTTGGGTGGAATGGACCTATTTTTGGGGAGTCACAGTTGGTATCAGAGCTTAGGGATATGTTCTCTGGCGGAGATCGGGGAATAGAACTAGGAGGGGAGAGACGAGTAGATCCTTCGCTAGTGTGTCCTACCTAAGCTTATTTGTTGGTCGGCCAAAATATAGGGGTATTATGTGGTATGTCATTTTCTTTAATTAATCCTTGTTTTGTGACAATATTTGAGAATGACATCTAAAAATTTTAAGATGAGCAATGGAGCAAAACAATATGATCGTGTCGCAGTACAAAGTTAAGTTTGCTGAGTTATCCCAATTTGCATCCCATTTGGTAGACAACGAGGAGCGAATGACGCGAATGTTTCTGCGAGGTTTTAAACCCGAAATATGCCAATACCTCATTTCTCACAAACTTTATTTATATTCAGATGTTGTGAATAGGGATCAATTATTGGCAAGCGATAATGAGTCAGTCCAACCAAAAGTTAACGACCAGCAACACGATAATAATCGTACCGGTGGCAACGGCCATCGGAACAATGATAATCATCATTGAGGAAATTATCATGCTAGAAATGGTAATCACTTCAGTGGTAATCATGGCCAAGATAATAGAAAAAAAGATTCAAGTGGAAATTTCAAGAAGAGAAGATTTAACGATGACGGGAAGACGTCGACAGTAGCACCAGCAACAAATTCTAGGGAAAGAGAAAGACCGCCAGCTAGATGCTATAGATTCGGAGAGGAGGGACACATAAGTCCAAACTGCCCACAACAGTTCAAGGTATGTTATAATTGTGGAAAAGAAGGTCATATCGCTCGAGATTGTACTGTAGCGAAACCAAGACCAGCGGGGATGGTGAGTCCAAAGGCTGTCCCAGAAAAGTCGAAATCAGCGGTTCCTGGAAGAGCTTTTGTCGTGACTGGTCAAAACGTGAGAAACCCGAACGAGATGATCACGGGTAAGTTAATCTTGAAATCTTGTAAAGTTTATACCTTACTAGATACCGGTTCTACCCATTCATTTATATCTCCTACTTGTGCTCAACGTTTCCGGAGAAATTAGACTTCGACTTATCTGTGGAGACTCCGTTAGGAGAAACTTTCATTACATCCATTGTTTATAAATCTTGTTTGATCCAAGTTGACACCATTACATTACCTGTTATCTCATTTCTTTGAAAATACTTGCATTTGATGTGATTTTAGGGATTGATTGGTTAACCACTCATCATGCTAAAATTGATTATTTTCGTAAGGTTGTTAGTTTTCATATTCCTAACCAACCTGTTGTATGAATTCAAGCAACCAAACCATTAAAGTCAATCACTTTCATATCAAGCCATAAAGTCATTCGATTATTGAAAAACGGATGTCAAGCTTTCTTAGCCCATTTCATGGATTTAAATAAAAATACGTCAGATTTGAAGGATATTTCTGTTGTTAATAAATTTCCTGACGTATTTTTTGAAGAATTTCCTGGCCTACCCCAGAGCGTGATATTGAATTTTGTATCGACTTTGAACCCGATACAAAACCCATTTCTAAAATCTCATATCGAATGGCTCCTATTGAACTTCAGGAGTTAAAAATCCAACTACAGGAGCTGGTACCCTAGCCTCTATTTGGTGACTTCCTTTGTGAAATGCACCAAAGCCAGACTCTCAGTAGGAGACATTATATTCGTGTGGTGGTAAACTGATAGGTGCCATTGTGACGTGTTATCCAAGGTTGGGATATGAGTCACAGTTGAGAGCAACCTAAGTCAGTAATCGAAATACGTAGCTTTCTGGGTTTAGCTAGTTATTATCGGAGATTCATGAAAGGATTTTCTCGAATCGCTACTCCGTTAACTCAACTGACTCGGAAAGATACAAAATTCGTATAGAGCGAGGAATGTGAGAAGGGCTTCCAAGAACTCAAGAGGAGACTCATTTCGGCACCTGTTCTGACTATACCATCCAGGAAAAGCGAACGTGGTAGCTGACTTGTTGAGTAGAAGATCGTATGCTGGTACGAATGCGATATTGTCGAACATAAATGTGACGCCCCCAAAATAAGTATACATCACCTATTCTGAGTCGCCAAATACATGGTACATAATACAAATACAATCTTAAATATACAATATGAGCTGTGAGTTTTAATACAAATATTGTCTTCTAGACAGTATTCAAACTCAAAATAAGTCCTCAATATATTTATTATCACACTATTTCATAGAATAGTGAGGACTACTAACTAATACTATCATTCGGACCATCACTCCGTTCCCCGACTTGCCCCAGCTACGTTCTCATTTCCTGAAGAGAACAGTGAAAGAAAGGGTGAGCTCAACTAGCCCAGTAAGAAATATTATGACTAAGATAATGCAGAATAAATTATCCTTAGCCTTCAATAGTGTTAAACTGATACAATATAACAAACATCAAGTTTAACTGCAACGGAACAAGCAATCCATTAAAAGAGTCAAGTAGAGAATAAAATCTACTATCTTTTATGATTTAAAAGGTTTTTCATCACTTTTATCGCTGGGACTCAGCTTAATAAATAATCCACATCATCCCTGCACTACGGCCAAGGATATTTATTAGTATCACAATCACAAATTATCCATACACTACGGGCCAAGGATATTCGTGTATTCATCAATGGTCATGATCATGGCAACAACTGTCCATCAATGCACTACGGGCCAATGAGGACTTTTACCACATCATTTGTAACATTACGGTCATGATTATACCGAATAATCCCTTGTCATAATCATACCAAGTCCATCAATGCACTACAGGCCACAGATGACTTTCAACATAATATAAATATGAGGATGATGACAATGATATAAGAATTCAATAAAACAAGTTCAATAATTAATTTATCGAGGAACCAATAACGTCCAAATTGTCAATATGATACTTCTTTGTGGAGTAAAATTCAAGAATGCTCAAAAGAATATTTCTATGAAAAGATACTGGATGAAGCGCAAATATCAAGGATATTCCACTAATTTTATGGAGTATAGAAGCCAAAGCTTTAACCAACTGAGTATAAGAGAATATATGAAACTGCAAATAGATTTTCGTCTGCCATGCGATAATCCACATAGACAGGTTATTCTAACAGAATAATAAAGAATGGAACCAGGTCATGCGTAATCCGCACAGACAGGATATTCCAATAGAATAATAAAGAATGGAATAATAACAGAATTCACCATGCATGCGATAGACCGCACAGACAGGTTATTCCAATAGAATAATAAATAATAGAACCAGGTCATGCGTAATACGCACAAACAGGATATTCCAACAGAATAATAAAGAATGGAATAACAGAAGAATTTCACCATGTATGCAGTACTTCGCATATACAGGTTATTCCAACAGAATAATAAGGAATTGAATAACAGAAGAATTTCACCATGTATGCGGTACTTCGCATATACAGGTTATTTCAATATAATAATAAAGAATGGAATTACGGAAGAATTTCACCATATATGCGGTACTTTGCATATACAGGTTATTCCAACATAATAATAAGGAATGGAATAACAGAAGAATTTCACCAAGTATAGAGTAGTCCACGTATACAGGTTATTCCAACATAATAATAAAGAATGGAATAACTGAAGTTCTCTTCATGAATATGAAAGAAATAATACCCCTTACCTTAGAAGAAACTGGATATAGGAGTAGTGAAGTAGCAGAATACTTTTCTTATTTCTCTCTATAGTTTCTCTCTCTAGAGTTTCAGTGAATTCGTAAGAAATAATGAAGGAATGAGCTTCTATTTATAGGAGAATGGACTGAATAGTAACTAATTCATGAACAGTCCAGATTGATTTACTTTTAAACGGACGGTCCATATTAATTTACTATGCAGTATTAATAAAATAATCTAATAAAACAAAATCTTTTAAATAAAATATAATATATTCTATTTATAATCTAATAAAACGAATAACTTTATAAAATTATTCTGTTTTATATAAAAAGATTTTACTATGCAAATACTCTACAGACACTATGCAAATACTATGCGTAATAGAATATCATATATTCTATTTATAGTCTAATAAAACAAATAACTTTATAAAAGTATTCTGTTTTATATAAAAAGTTTTTCCGTTTTATTACATTAATAATACTAATAAAATAAAATTTATATAAAATATATATATATATATATATATATATATATATATATAAACTTTCGTGACTTCATAAAAAGACACCTCAATATATTTAACAATATTTATCATCATTATTATAATTCACAATATTAATCGACCAGGTCATTCTCAGGAAAGAAGGGGCTTTCCAATAAGGATTTCTCCCAATTGACGCGCAATTAGGTGGCCAAACCTCTCCTCGGCAGAACTTCTAGACATCGTTAATATTATAAATAATAATATTAATAACTATGTGATCTCAATTATTGATTTAATAATATATAAAATATCAACATAATTGAATCAAATAACGTGAGATACTATGCAACAGTTACTGTAGCAATAATTGAACAAAACTGAGTGAATTCTCACGTAAGCATCAATAACCAATACCGTGTGCTACTATGCAACCACGCGTATTACTGTACTTTTACTACCGAGTAGTTCAACAGTTTTAACGGTAAAACTTCTACCGTTATTTTCATAAAAATATTTTTATCGTTTTCTCAATTCGACAATAATTTCGTTGTGGGGTCCACCAATGATTGTACCGTCGTACGGATATTCCTCGACAAAAAGAATATTCCCCGACCAATCGAATATTATACAACAACTTGCATACTTTTCAAAATTTATAAATATTACCCACAACTATAACATTATATCAAATCCACACTATAATATTAAAAAAATATTTCGAGAAATTTAAATCTTTATTCATAAAATTTGGGGTCTCAGACAAAGACCCATTTTGTATGACGTACAAATGATAGAGATAGAGTTAAAAACTCTAGGAACCCATGTGAAGATATACGAGTAGAATCGACTTTAATCGATAAAGTTAAAATCGCTCAAACTACACACCAGAGTTGATGAATATAAAGAAGAATGTGGAAGAATGTGTTATTCTAGAAGTAAGAATCGATGAAGAGAAGAAATCTCAACCCTCGATTTGTTGGTCCATTTGAAATTCTCGATTGAGTAGGAAATGTAGCCTATAGACTAGCTTGACCGCCAAGTATGTCGCATATTCATAATGTTTTTCACATATTTGTGCTTCGTAAATATGTGAAAGACCCGAACCACATTATTGAGTTAGAACTAGACGAGATAGCTGAAAACTTAACATACGAGGAGGTACCTGTCAAGATATTGGATAGGAAAGAGCATGTCCTACGCACAAAGGTTATACCACAAGTCAAAATTTTGTGGAAGAACCATGCTATTGAGAAAATGACCTGGGAGTTATAAACAGAAATAAAAGCGAGGTATCCTCACCTTTTCGAAACACTAGGTACGTACGTCAATTTCGAGGACGAAATTTCATAAGAAGGGGAGGTTGTAAGACCCTAACTTTTTATAAATGAAATTGAATTTCCTCTATTTATTATTTTGAAATAGTAAGGGTTGATTTGATTAATGTGGTTAGTTATGGGTAAAATACGCAAATATCTTAAATAAGCAAGTGGTTATAAAATATTCTTATTATCGGAGAATATTCAATTGGTCGTGGAATATTCTTACTGTCGGGAAATATTCGTACGACGGCGCAGCCTTGTGTGGGCCCCATAACGGAAAGAGATTGGATGAAAAAAATGACAAGTATGAGTTTTTGTAAATAACGACGTAGTTGTTACCGTTAACACTGTTGGAATACCCGGTGGTTAAAATACAGTAATACGCGGTGTTGCACAGTAGCACACGGTATTGCACCAATTATTGATTCTTACGTAAGAAGTCACTATTCAATAATTGTTATAATAATTTCTATTCAATATTTTATTTTATTGATTCAATAATTGCTGCGTTGATTGTGATAACCCGAGATTTCGAATAATCAAAAATTTACGAATAATTTTTTTTTTATTAATATTAATATTAATTATCATTTATGTGACAAGTATCGGTGATACGTGTATCGAGAAAGTCAATTTGTGTATTGACTAATAAAATTAGAGTAGAGTTGTGCTTAACAGCTTTAGAAACTCTAACCCTAATTTCTGGAAAGGAATTCGATAGAGAATATAATTAAAATAATTATTTTAATGAGTTTGTGTTTGTACCGAAGAAATTTATTGATCAATGATTGATCGGATAAGGTTTGAAATTAATAAAACCTAATAAGAGATTAGAAACCCTAATCTCAGGATTAGAAACCATAACGTACCGTTAGAAACCCTAATCGAAAGTCGAGAAACCCTAATTTCATATTCGAGAATTCTAAACCCTAAATTAGGAAACCCTAATTCTAATTAGCAAGCCTAATGTGGGTATTAAACTTAAATATGATTAGAAAACCCTAATTATATTATAGTTATCTTAATTTCTATTTTACAAACCCAAATTGTAATTTAAAAAATTTATTTTTCTAATTAAAAGCCTAATTCGTGGGTTATAAACCCTAATGATCATTTTGACCCTAATTGCTAATTTAAGCAATTTTAATTAGGAATATAAATCCTAATTAGTAAGATTGAATTTTATGATTATGAAATATTAATATATTTATTGAATCCTAATTATTATTTTGGAAAATTAATTTTCTATTTTGAAAATCGAAATTCAAAAATTTTGAAAAGTAAATTGAAAACCTAGGGTTCAAGCCCTATACCCTAAAGGGTTCAAACCCTAAACCCTAACCCAAATTCCAAACCCTAAGAATTTGTGCATTGGACAAGAATGCCATTAAAATTAATTTATAAATGACTAAAATACCCTTTTGCATTTTCTTTAATTGGTAACTTGTATAATTGTTAGCTACTTTAGTTGTTCACCAACTAATTTGACTTTGAGACACACCAATCTCAGCTTCCAGCCGAATTTGTTCAGATCCAAGCAATAACAAGCAATATATAAGAGATTTTGGAGAGAGAAAATTCATAAAACTAAGTCAATTTCTCATTTGCTCACATCAACTCTCTCTCTCTCCCAAACCTACGATTTGTGAAATAATTCAGTCCCAATATCAGTTACTAGAACAACAAAAAATAACTAAGGAGGATTAAGATCAAAGATCTAGCAAGAAGAGGTATAAACCCTAGTTTACTTTTGATCTTGTATGCTTGGAAAAAAAAATTTGTTTTTGTGTTTTTATAAGTGATATATAATGTTTTTAGTTGATCTATGATGATCCATGATGGATCCATAGCATCAAAGTTGGTAAAAATTGAAGTTTTTCAAAACTGTCAAGAACACGATTTGTGGTCTGACAAGCAAATGTCAGGAGCCACAGATCCGTGTATGTTTTTGATTTTTCATGTTTTATGTTTTGTATTGGTAGCCTGCTATGTTGTCTTTATTCTGCAAGTGGTATTACAACCATCAGATGTATAGATCGTGAGTTATGATCGGTCAAACATCATTGACCGACGTTGACCAACTAAAATCTGGGTAACCCAGAAATTTGAAAATCGAGTCTGATAAGATATTTAAGCTCCTTGATCTGTCAGTACAGTTCGTGTTTGATGTTGTTGTTGTAATAAATTTGTAGCCTGTATAATATACTATAGATCTGGGTCTTTAGAACGCTTAAACAATCAACAGATAAATCGTGACAAGTGGTCAAAGTAGGCCACTCGCACTGAGTTTGTATTTCTGGGAATTTCCAGAAACTTGATGAACGAATTTTCTGACATACTTTGACCGCTTGATAACTTGTGATTTGTTTGTTGTTGGACCGATTTGTTGCTTTGGTATTGTTCCTTGACATAAGTACTTCAACCTAAAACAATTAGATTACAAGAATCATGACTAGAACGATTAGCAAATTTGGCTCCAAGGAAGCCACTCGAACTGCCTGGGTTTCTGGAAAACCCAGGTGGCGTCTGACAGCATGTTTGATTGCCCAGATCGTCATGTTGTGTTGTGTTATGGCCTAGTTGATGGTTGGTTGTTGTAGTCTTACAATCCAGCTACACGATCCATGCACAAACAAGCCCAGAAATGATTTACACAGAGAATTAAGGGTGGTCAAATGTTGACCCTAGCACTGCCGGCTGTCAGTGTTCTTGAGCTTAAGAACACCAACAGCGACGCTAAGTGTCGCTATAGGCTATTAGCGACGGTTTATTTAATTTTTATTTTCTGAATATTCTAAAAATTATTTAAAAATAGAAATAAATTCTAAAAATTACCAAAAATAGTTTTAAAAATTATTTTAAATTATAAAAAATAATTTTTGACCAATTGGAATATTTTTCTTTAATATTTATAATTATTTAAATATTAAAAATATTTAATTTATTTAATTAGTGTATTAAATAAATTAGAGAAAAATAATTTAATATTATAAAAAATTATTTTAAATATGAATAATGTATTTAAAAATATTTTGAGTTATAAAATGTGACTTTTAATATTTTTGGAGCATTTTCATTAATAATTTAATATTAATGATATTAGATTTACTTAATTACTAAATTAAATAAATAAGTTAAAGATGATTTTAATGATTTAAAAATTATTTTAAATAAGAATAAAGTGTTAGAAAATATTTTAAATTATAAAATATAATTTTTAATATTTTTGGAGAATTTTTATTAATAAATTAATATTAATGGTATTAGATTTATTTAATTATGATATTAAATAAATGAACTAAAAATAATTTTATTGATTTAAAAATCATTTATAAGTGAGAAAAATATTTTAAAAATATTTTAAGTTATAATTAATGACTTTTAATATTTTGATAATAATTACATTAATATTTAAATATTAATGGTGATGATTTAAAAATAATTTTAATTACTTTAAAAATCATTTAAGTAGAATATTGATGATTTAAAAATATTTTAAGTTATTAACAATAACTTTAATATTTTGATAAATATAACATTAATATTTTTATATTATTAAATATTAATGATAATAAGATTATTTGATAATTAAATCATTTAAAAATGATTTAAGTGTTTAAAAATTATTATAAATTATAATAATTGTTTATAAATTATTAAAAGCTTCCGAAAAATATTATAAACGATATTTGACTTATCTAAAATAATATTGAAGCTTAGAGACCAAGTTTAATTGACAATCAATGTGTTAATTATCAGATAGGGTGACCAAAATACCGATAATGGACCGAAGTCCAACCAGGCCAAACTAGTTATGTAAGATCCCAACTTTTATAAATAAAGATGAATTTTTTATAAATATCATTTTTGAATATTATGAAGTTAATTTGATATAATGTTATAGTTGTGGGTAATATTTATAAATTTTGCAAAGTACGCAAGTTGTTATATAATATTCGATTGGTCGGGAAATATTCGTTTTAACAGAGAATATTCGTAGAACGGCACAATCATTGGTGGACCCCAGAACGGAATTATTGTCGGATTGAGAAAACGACAAAAATATTTTATTAAAAATAACGGCGAAAGTTTTACCATTGATACTGTTGAACTACTCGGTAGTAAAAGTACAGTAATACGTGTGGTTGCATAGTAGCACACGGTATTGATTATTAATGCTTATGTGAGAAGTCACTCAGTTTGATTCAATTATTGACAGTTAATAATATGAATTATTTAGCGATAATGAAGTTTTGTTTTATTCGTATTATTAACGTAATAAAACAGAAACATCTTTTTATATAAAACAGAATACTTTATTAAAGTTATTCTATAAATAGAATATATTATATTTTATTTAAAAGATTTTTCTTTAAATATGGACCGTCAGATTAAAGTAATCAATCTGGACCGTTCATGGATTAGTTACTATACATTCTATTTTTCTATAAATAGCAGCTCATTCCTTCATTATTTCTTACGAATTCACTGAACTCTAGAGAGAGAAACTATAGACAGAAACTATAGAGAGATAAAAGTAAAGTATTCTGCTACTTAACTACTTCCTTATTTTAGTTCTTCTTTAAAACGGTAAGGGTGTTATTCTTTCTTATTCATGAAGAGAACTGTTGTTATTCCATTTCTTATTATTCTGTTGGAATAACCTGTATACGCGGCCTACCCTATACTTGGTGACATTCTTCTATTATTCTGTTGGAACATCCTGTCTGTGTTTTACACCGGACCTGGTTTTATTTTTATTATTATTCTGTTGGAACATCCTGTCTGTGTGTTTTACACCGGACCTGGTTCCGTTTTTATTATTATTCTGTTGGAACATCATGTCTGTGTGTTTTACACCAGACCTGGTTCCGTCTTGTTATTATTCTGTCAGAACATCCTGTCTATGCGTTTACGCCGGACTTGGTTCTATTATTTATTATTCTGTCGAAATATCCTGTCTGTGCGTTTACGCCGGACCTGCTTCCATTATTTATTATTCTATTAGAATAACCTGTCTGTACGGTCTATCGCATGCCGGGTGATTACTTTTGTTATTCCATTCTTTATTATACTCAGTTGGTTAAGTTTTAACTTCTATACTCCATGAAATTAGTGGAATATCCTTGATAATTGCGGTTTATCCAGTATCTTCTCATGAAAATATTCTTCTAAGCATTCTTGAATTTTACTCCACAAAGCAGTATCATGTTGACAATTTGGACGTTGTTAATTCTTGGATAAATTAATTCTTGAACTTGTTTTATTGAATTCTTATATCATTGTCATCATCCTCATGTTTATAAAATTTTGAAAGTCATCTATGGCATGTAATGCATAGATGGACTTGGTATGATTATAATCGGGGATTATTCGGTGTAATCATGACCGTAATATTACAAATGAAGTGGTGAAAGTCCTCATTGGCCCGTAGTGCATTGATGGACAGTTGTTAGCATGATCATGACCATTAATGAATACACGAATATCCTTGGCCGTAGTGCAGGGGTGATTCGATGATGTGGATTATTTTATTAAGCTGAGTCCCAGCGATAACAGTGTTGAAAAACCTTTTAAATCATAGAAGATAGTAGATTTTATTCTCTAGTTGACTCTTTTAATGGATTGCTTGTCCCGCTGCAGTTAAACTTGATGTTCGTTATATTTTATCAGTTTAACACTGTTGAAGGCTAATGATAATTTATTCTGCATTATCTTAGTCATAATATTTCTTACTGGGCTAGTTGAGCTCACCCGTTCTTTCACTATTCTCTTCAGGAAGTGAGAATATAGCTGGGACGAGTCGGGAAATGGAGTGATGGACCAGATGATAGTATTAATAGTCCTCACTGTGACGCCCCCAAAATTAGGTATACATCACCCATCTTGGGTCGTCAGATACATAGTACAGAATACAAATACAACTTAATAATACAACTGTCGTGTACAATACGACAAAACATAAACTGTGAGTTTGAATACAAATATTATCTTCTAGAGAGTATTCATACTCAAAAGGAGTCCTCATTACATTTATTAACACACCATTACATAGAATAGTGAGGACTACTAACTAATACTATCATTCGGACCATCACTCCGTTCCCCGACTTGCCCCAGCTACGTTCTCATTTCCTGAAGAGAACAGTGAAAGAAAGGGTGAGCTCAACTAGCCCAGTAAGAAATATTATGACTAAGATAATGCAGAATAAATTATCATTAGCCTTCAACAATGTTAAACTGATAAAATATAATAGACATCAAGTTTAACTGCAGCGGAACAAGCAATCCATTAAAAGAGTCAAGTAGAAAATAAACTCTACTATCTTTTATGATTTAAAAGGTTTTTCAACACTGCGATCGCTGAGACTCAGCTTAATAAAATAATCCACATCATCGAATCACCCCTGCACTACGGCCAAGGATATTCGTGTATTCATTAATGGTCATGATCATGCCAACAACTGTCCATCAATGCACTACGGGCCAATGAGGACTTTTACCACATCATTTGTAACATTACGGTCATGATTATACCGAATAATCCCTGGTCATAATCATACCAAGTCCATCTATGCACTACAGGCCACAGATGACTTTCAACATTTTATAAACATGAGGATGATGACAATGATATAAGAATTCAATAAAACAAGTTCAAGAATTAATTTATCCAGGAATTAACAACGTCCAAATTGTCAACATGATACTGCATTGTGGAGTAAAATTCAAGAATGCTTAGAAGAATATTTTCTTGAAAAGATACTGGATGAAACGCAACTATCAAGGATATTCCACAAATTTCATGGAGTATAGAAGTCAAAACTTAACCAACTGAGTATAATAAAGAATGGAATAACAAAAGAAATCACCATGCATGCGATAGACCGCACAGACAGGTTATTCCAACAGAATAATAAATAATGGAACCAGGTCCGGCGTAAACGCACAGACAGGATATTCCGACAGAATAATAAATAATGGAACCAGGTCCGGTGTAAAACACACAGACAGGATGTTCCAACAGAATAATAACAAAACGGAACCAGGTCCGGTGTAAAACACACAGACAGGATGTTCCAACAGAATAATAATAAAACGGAACCAGGTCCGGTGTAAAACACACAGACAGGATGTTCCAACAGAATAATAGAAGAATGTCACCAAGTATAGGGTAGACCGCGTATACTGGTTATTCCAACAGAATAATAACGAATGGAATAACAGAAGTTCTCTTCATGAATATAAAAGAAATAATATTCCCTACCTTAAAAGAACTGGATATTGGAAAAGTGATGTAGCAGAATACTTTTATTCTCTCTCTCTTATTCTCTCTATACTTTCTCTCTCTATAGCTTGAATGAATTCGTGAAAAATAATGAAGCCCTAGGCCTCTATTTATAGAAAACTGAGGGTGGCTCTTGGTCTTAACGAAGGGTCAAATGACTCTTGGTCTTAACGAAGGGTCAAATGACTCTTGGTAATATTGAAGGGACAACTACTATTGACGAAAGTAATTACTATTGACCAAGGTAAATACTATTGACGAAGGTAATTACTATTGACCAAGGTAAATACTATTGACCAAGGTAAATACTATTGACGACGGTAATTACTATTGACGACGGTAATTACTATTGACGACGGTAATTACTATTGACGACGGTAATTACTATTGACGAAGAGACTCTTAGATGATGACATATGGCCCCCCATAAAATAACCAAACTTACCACAACGTCTCAATTATTGATTTAATAATATAACATATTATACAGATGATACTATGACAATAATTTAAGAGATATGATGCAGCAATTACTGTAGCAATAATTGAGTATAGCTGAGTGACTTCTCACGTAAGCATCAATAATCAATACCGTGTGCTACTATGCAACCACGCGTATTACTGTACTTTTACTACCGAGTAGTTCAACAGTTTTAACGGTTTTAACGGTAACACTTCAGCCGTTATTTTTAATAAAATATTTTTGTCGTTTTCTCAATCCGACAATAATTCCGTTGTGGGGTCCACCAATGATTGTGCCGTCGTACGAATATTCCTCGACAAAAAGAATATTCTCCGACCAAACGAATATTTTATAACAACTTGCTTACTTTGCAAAATTTATAAATATTACCCACAACTATAACATTATATCAAATTAACTCCATAATATTCAAAAATGATATTTATAGAAAATTCATCTTTATTTATAAAAGTTGGGGTCTTACAACCTCCCCTTCTTATGAAATTTCGCCCTCGAAATTAGGGTACGTACCTGGTATGTCGAAGAGGTAAGGATACCTTGATTTCATTTCTGATTCTAACTCCCAAGTCATTTCCTCAACATCGTGGTTTCTCCACAAAACTTTAACTTGAGGTATAACCTTGGAGCGTAGAATATGTTCCTTCTTATCCAAGATTTGAACAGGAACTTCTTCATACGTCAAATCCTCCGCTATTTCGTCCGGTTCTAACTCAATAATGTGGTTCGGGTCTTCCACATATTTGCGTAACATGGATATGTGGAAAACGTTATGAACACGAGACATACTTGGCGGTAAAGCGAGTCTATAAGCCACAGTTCCTACTCGATCGAGGATTAAAAATGGACCGATGAATCGAGGATTTAGCTTTCCTCTCTTTCCAAATCTCGTAACTCCTTTCCATGGAGCAACACGTAAGAACACATGATCTCCTACATCAAATTCCACGTCCTTTCGATGAAGATCAGCATAACTCTTTTGTCGATCTTGTGAGGTTTTTATACGTTGTCGGATCGTTTGAATCTTTTCTGTAGTCATACGTACCAACTCCGGTCCCAACAACGTTGCTTCGCCCACCTCATCCCAGCATACTGGAGAACGACATTTTCTTCCATACAATGCTTCGAATGGAGCCATGCCAATACTTGCTTGATAACTGTTGTTGTAGGAAAACTCCACCAATGGTAAGAACTTGTCCCAACTTCCTTTGAAGTCAAAGACACAGAGTCTTAATAGATCTTCAAGAGTTTGAATAGTCCTCTCTGATTGTCCGTCCGTCTGAGGATGATATGCTGAACTAAATCGTAACTCCGTGCCCATAGCTTTTTGTAAACTAACCCAAAATCGTGAAGTGAATCTTGGGTCTCGGTCAGAAACTATGGATACTGGCATACCATGCAGTCTTACAATCTCGTTTATGTACATACGAGCAAGACGTTCAAGTGTATAAGTTTCTCGTATCGGTAAGAAATGAGCAGACTTGGTCAATCTATCAACAATGACCCAAATCGCATCAATACCTTGAGAAACCCTAGGAAGACCGGTAACGAAATCCATGGTAATGTGCTCCCACTTCCATTCTGGAATTTCAAGTGGTTGCAATGGACCTTTTGGTACTTGATGCTCCGCTTTGACTCGTTGACAAGTTAGACACCTTGAGATAAACAACGCTATCTCTCTCTTCATATTGCTCCACCAAAATGTATGACGAAGATCATGATACATTTTGGTACTTCCAGGATGGATTGCAAACGGTGTGTTGTGCGCCTCCATCATGATTTCATACTTTAAATCAGGGTTGTTAGGAACACAAAGTCTGGAGTTGACTCGAAGTATTCCTTCTTCATCGATTCTTGCTTCCGGCATAGCACCTTCTTGCACTTTCTTCTTCATACGCATCAGCTCCAGGTCTGTAGCTTGAGCAGCTTTAACTTTATCGATTAAAGTCGGTTCTACTCGTATATTCGCCATCATCACATGGGTCCCTGGAGTCTTTAACTCTATCTCCATCCTTTGCAAATCACACAAAATGGGCCTTTGTGTTGACAATATCGCACTCGTACTTGCATATGATCTTCTACTCAATGCGTCAGCTACCACGTTCGCTTTTCCAGGATGGTATTGAATGGTATGATCATAATCTTTCAACAGTTCAAGCCAACGTCGTTGTCGCATGTTGAGTTCCTTTTGAGTGAAGAAATATTTGAGGCTTTTATGATCCGTAAAGATCTCCACCTTCTCCCCATACAAGTAATGCCTCCAAATTTTAAGTGCAAAGACAACAGCTGCCAACTCTAGATCATGAGTAGGATAATTCCTCTCATATTCCTTGAGTTGTCTTGATGCATAGGCTATGACTTTTCCATGTTGCATGAGAACACATCCCAACCCTTTGCTCGAAGCATCACTGTAGATGACAAATCCCTCCGAGCCAGATGGTATTGTTAGAACAGGTGCTGAAATGAGTCTCCTCTTGAGTTCTTGAAAACTCTGCTCACATTCTTCGCTCCAACCGAACTTTGTATCTTTTCGAGTCAGCTGAGTTAATGGAGTAGCGATTCGAGAAAATCCTTCCACGAATCTCCGATAATAACCAGCTAAACCAAGAAAGCTACGTACCTCGGTCACTGATTTAGGTTGCTCCCAGCTTTGAATAGCTTCAATCTTTGCCGGGTCAACCGATATTCCACGACTTGATACTACGTGCCCAAGGAATGCTACCTCTTCCAGCCAGAACTCGCATTTCTTCAACTTGGCATAAAGTTTGTATTCACGAAGCTTTTGGAGTACCAGCCTCAAGTGTTGCTCATGATCTTCACGGCTTTTGGAATAAACAAGGATGTCATCGATAAAGACGACCACAAAGTGATCCAAATATTCCTTAAATACCCTGTTCATCATATCCATGAAGGCAGCAGGAGCATTAGTCAATCCAAAAGACATAACTAAGAATTCATAATGCCCGTACCGAGTTCTGAAGCCGTCTTTGGAATATCCTCAGTTCTAACCTTCAGCTGATGATATCCAGAACGAAGATCGATCTTTGAAAAGAATTGTGCTCCTTGCAACTGGTCAAACAGGTCATCAATACGTGGCAATGGGTACCTATTTTTGATGGTGACATGATTCAACTCCCGATAATCAATACAAAGTCGCATACTCCCATCTTTCTTCTTCACGAACAGAACAGGAGCACCCCAAGGAGAAGTACTAGGACGAATAAAACCAATGTCTAACAATTCCTGCAGTTGGGTCTTTAACTCCTGAAGTTCAATAGGAGCCATTCGATATGGGGCTTTGGAAATGGGTTTTGTACCGGGTTCAAGGTCGATACAAAATTCAATTTCACGCTCTGGGGGTAGGCCAGGAAGTTCTTCGGGAAATACGTCAGGAAATTTATTAACAACAGAAATATCATTCAAAGCTGACGTATTTTTGTTTAGATCTGTGACATGAGCTAAGAAAGCTTGACATCCGTTTTTCAATAAACGAATAGCTTTATGGCTTGAGATGACAGCGATTGATTTTAATGGTTTGGTTGCTTGAATTCGCATAATAGGTCGATTAGGAATATGAAAGCTAACAACCTTACGAAAACAATCAATTTTTGCATAATGAGTAGTTAACCAATCAATCCCTAGAATCACGTCAAATGCAAGTATTTTTAATGAAATCAGATCGATAGGTAATGTGTGGGTACCAACTTGAACCAAACAAGACTTATAAACCAGTGGAGGTAATGAAGGTTTCTCCCAACGGAGTTTCCACAGATAAGTCAAAGTCTAATTTCTCCGGAATCAAATTTAATCGATGAGCGCAAGTAGGAGAAATAAAAGAATGGGTTGAACCGGTATCAAATAAAGTATAAACTTCTTTAGAGTTTATAATAAGCTTACCCGTGATGACCTCATTCGGGTTCCTTGCTCTCTGGGAGTTCACAACAAACGCTCTCCCTTGCACAACCGGTTTTGACTTTTCTGGGACGGCTTTTGGTGCCTCCATCCTAGCTGAATTTGTCTTCGGTAAACGACAAAATCGGGCTAAATGACCTTCTCTTCCACAATTATAACATGCTTTGGACGGCATCGCGCAGTTTGGACTGATGTGCCCCTCCCCTCCGCATTTGAAACATATGATAGGTGGTCGTTCTCCTTCCTTAACGACAGGTGCTGGTGCTGACGTCTTTCCATCATTGTTGAATCTCCTCTTCTTGAAATGTCCATTCTTATTGTTTTGGCCCTGATTACCACCGAAGTGGTTACCATTTCTGGCCTGTTGATTCCCTCCACGCTTGTTGTCACCGCTTCGATGACTGCTCTCACTGGTATTATCATTTTGCCGGCTGCTCTCTTTTGGTTGCGTTGTCTCGTTATCGCGCTCCACCAACTGAGCCCTATTTACAACATCTGAATACAAACACAGTTTATGAGAAACAAGATGTTGACGTATCTCCGGCTTCAAACCTCTTAAAAACATCCGCGTCATTCTTTCTTCATTATCCACCAGGTGGGACGCAAACCGGGATAACTCCGCAAATTTTGCCTCGTACTGCGACACGGTCATATTATTCTGCTCCAATTTGATGAACTCCACCTCCTTCATGTGACGAATACTCTCGGGAAAGTATTTGTCGTTAAACAGCTCTTGGAACTTCTCCCAAGACATCTTCAGTGCGGCAGGTTGAGTACGCTTTATCGATTCCCACCAGTAATCTGCCTCTCCTCGCAACATAAAGGCGGCAAAGGGAACCTTTTGCTCCTCGGAGCAACCCAAGACATCAAATATCTTGGTGATCTGCTTTATCCATGTTTCAGCTACAAGTGGTTTGGGTTCTCCCTTAAACTCCGGTGGTCCCAGCTCCTTAAACTGTTTAGCGGTGACCGCCTGAGAGTTTCCAGTATTTCCACCTACGTTGTGGACAGGAGCCGCTTTCACCTGTTGTTGCATGAATTGCATAAAGCCTCTGAACATTTGATCATTCATCATTTGGTCAGTGTTGTTGTTTGCATGAGGATTGACACCTTCCTGATGCACATTATCCTGATTATTGATATGTGGTGAATCAACAGTCGTCTGTGCTCCATTGCTATTCTCAACATTCTCAGATGCCATTTTCAGATACTGCCACAAAATAAAAATTAATTGATATGTCATATATTATCCTTATATTATGACCGACCAATTAAATACCATGCAAATAAACTTAGGTATGTCATACTAGCGAAGGAATTCCCCGTCTCTCCCCTCCTAGTTCTATTCTCACATCTTAGCCAGGGATCATATCCCTAAGCTCTGATACCAACTGTGACGCCCCCAAAATTAGGTATACATCACCCATCTTGGGTCGTCAGATACATAGTACAGAATACAAATACAACTTAATAATACAACTGTCGTGTACAATACGACAAAACATAAACTGTGAGTTTGAATACAAATATTATCTTCTAGAGAGTATTCATACTCAAAAGGAGTCCTCATTACATTTATTAACACACCATTACATAGAATAGTGAGGACTACTAACTAATACTATCATTCGGACCATCACTCCGTTCCCCGACTTGCCCCAGCTACGTTCTCATTTCCTGAAGAGAACAGTGAAAGAAAGGGTGAGCTCAACTAGCCCAGTAAGAAATATTATGACTAAGATAATGCAGAATAAATTATCATTAGCCTTCAACAATGTTAAACTGATAAAATATAATAGACATCAAGTTTAACTGCAGCGGAACAAGCAATCCATTAAAAGAGTCAAGTAGAAAATAAACTCTACTATCTTTTATGATTTAAAAGGTTTTTCAACACTGTGATCGCTGAGACTCAGCTTAATAAAATAATCCACATCATCGAATCACCCCTGCACTACGGCCAAGGATATTCGTGTATTCATTAATGGTCATGATCATGCCAACAACTGTCCATCAATGCACTACGGGCCAATGAGGACTTTTACCACATCATTTGTAACATTACGGTCATGATTATACCGAATAATCCCTGGTCATAATCATACCAAGTCCATCTATGCACTACAGGCCACAGATGACTTTCAACATTTTATAAACATGAGGATGATGACAATGATATAAGAATTCAATAAAACAAGTTCAAGAATTAATTTATCCAGGAATTAACAACGTCCAAATTGTCAACATGATACTGCATTGTGGAGTAAAATTCAAGAATGCTTAGAAGAATATTTTCTTGAAAAGATACTGGATGAAACGCAACTATCAAGGATATTCCACAAATTTCATGGAGTATAGAAGTCAAAACTTAACCAACTGAGTATAATAAAGAATGGAATAACAAAAGAAATCACCATGCATGCGATAGACCGCACAGACAGGTTATTCCAACAGAATAATAAATAATGGAACCAGGTCCGGCGTAAACGCACAGACAGGATATTCCGACAGAATAATAAATAATGGAACCAGGTCCGGTGTAAAACACACAGACAGGATGTTCCAACAGAATAATAATAAAACGGAACCAGGTCCGGTGTAAAACACACAGACAGGATGTTCCAACAGAATAATAATAAAAACGGAACCAGGTCCGGTGTAAAACACACAGACAGGATGTTCCAACAGAATAATAGAAGAATGTCACCAAGTATAGGGTAGACCGCGTATACTGGTTATTCCAACAGAATAATAACGAATGGAATAACAGAAGTTCTCTTCATGAATATAAAAGAAATAATATTCCCTACCTTAAAAGAACTGGATATTGGAAAAGTGATGTAGCAGAATACTTTTATTCTCTCTCTCTTATTCTCTCTATACTTTCTCTCTCTATAGCTTGAATGAATTCGTGAAAAATAATGAAGCCCTAGGCCTCTATTTATAGAAAACTGAGGGTGGCTCTTGGTCTTAACGAAGGGTCAAATGACTCTTGGTCTTAACGAAGGGTCAAATGACTCTTGGTAATATTGAAGGGACAACTACTATTGACGAAAGTAATTACTATTGACCAAGGTAAATACTATTGACGAAGGTAATTACTATTGACCAAGGTAAATACTATTGACCAAGGTAAATACTATTGACGACGGTAATTACTATTGACGACGGTAATTACTATTGACGACGGTAATTACTATTGACGACGGTAATTACTATTGACGAAGAGACTCTTAGATGATGACATATGGCCCCCCATAAAATAACCAAACTTACCACAACGTCTCAATTATTGATTTAATAATATAACATATTATACAGATGATACTATGACAATAATTTAAGAGATATGATGCAGCAATTACTGTAGCAATAATTGAGTATAGCTGAGTGACTTCTCACGTAAGCATCAATAATCAATACCGTGTGCTACTATGCAACCACGCGTATTACTGTACTTTTACTACCGAGTAGTTCAACAGTTTTAACAGTTTTAACGGTAACACTTCAGCCGTTATTTTTAATAAAATATTTTTTTCGTTTTCTCAATCCGACAATAATTCCGTTGTGGGGTCCACCAATGATTGTGCCGTCGTACGAATATTCCTCGACAAAAAGAATATTCTCCGACCAAACGAATCTTTTATAACAACTTGCTTACTTTGCAAAATTTATAAATATTACCCACAACTATAACATTATATCAAATTAACTTCATAATATTCAAAAATGATATTTATAGAAAATTCATCTTTATTTATAAAAGTTGGGGTCTTACACTCACTATTCTATTAAATAGTGTGATAATAATTATAATGAGGACTCCTTTTGAGTTTGTATAGTCTCTAGTAGACAATAATTGTATTCAAACTCACAGTTATGTTTTGTCGTATTGTACACGACAGTTGTATTAGTAAGATGTATTTGTATTATGTACCATGTATCTGACGACCCAAGATGGGTGATGTATACCTAATTTTGGGGGCGTCACAGTTGGTATCAGAGCTTAGGGATATGATCCCTGGCTAAGATGCGAGAATAGAACTAGGAGGGGAGAGACGGGGAATTCCTTTGCTAGTATGACCTACCTAAGTTTATTTGCATGGTATTTAATTGGTCGATCATAATATAAGGATAATATATGACATATCAATTAACTTTATTTTGTGGCAGTATCTGGAAATGGCATCTGAGAATGTTGAGAATAGCAATGGAGCACAGGCGACTGTTGATTCACCACATATCAATAATCAGGATAATGTGCATCAGGAAGGTGACAATCTGCATGCAAACAACAACACTGGCCAGATGATGAATGATAGAATGTTCAGAAGCTTTATGCAGTTTATGCAACAGCAGGCGAGAGCGGCTCCTGTCCAAAATATAGGTGGAAATACTGAAAACTCTCGGACGGTCACCGCTAAACAGTTCAAGGAGATGGGACCACCGGAGTTTAAGGGAGAGCCAAAACCACTTATAGCGGAAACATGGATAAAGCAGATCACCAAGATATTTGATATCTTGGGATGCTCCGAGGAGCAAAAGGTTCCCTTTGCCGCCTTTATGTTGCGAGGAGAGGCAGATTACTGGTGGGAATCGATTAAGCGTACTCAACCTGCCGCATTGAAGATGTCTTGGGAGAAGTTCCAAGAGCTGTTCAATGACAAATACTTTCCCAAAAGTGTTCGTCACATGAAGGAGGTGGAGTTCATCAAATTGGAGCAGAATAATATGACCGTGTCGCAGTATGAGGCTAAATTTGCTGAGTTGTCTCGGTTTACGTCCCACTTGGTAGATAATGAAGAGCGAATGACACGAATATTTTTGCAAGGTTTGAAACCTGAGATACGTCAACATCTTATTTCTCATAAACTGTGTCTGTATTCAGATGTTGTGAATAGGGCTCAGTTAGTGGAGCGCGATAACGAGTCAACGCAACCAAAAGAGAGCAGTCGGCAAAATGATAATACCAGTGAGAGCAGTCATCAAAGCGGTGACAACAAGCGTGGAGGGAATCAACAGGCCAGAAATGGTAACCACTTCGGTGGTAATCAGGGCCAAAATAATAAGAATGGTCATTTCAAGAAGAGGAGATTCAACAATGATGGAAAGACGTCAGCACCAGCACCCGTTGTTAAGGAAGGAGAACGACCACCTATCATATGTTTCAAATGCGGAGGGGAGGGGCACATCAGTCCAAACTGCGCGATGCCGTCTAAAGCATGTTATAATTGTGGAAGAAAAGGTCATTTAGCTCGATTTTGTCGTTTACCAAAAATAAGTTCAGCCAAGATGGAGACACCAAAGGCCGTCCCAGAAAAGTCAAAACCGTAGTAGAGCAAGGGAGAGCGTTTGTTGTGACCTCCCAGAAAGCAAGGAACCCGAATGAGGTCATCACGGGTAAGCTTATCATAAACTCTAACGAAGTCTATACTTTATTTGATACCGGTTCTACCCATTCTTTTATTTCTCCTACTTGCGCTCATCGATTAAATTTGACTCCGGAGAAATTAGACTTTGACTTATCTGTTGAAACTCCATTGGGAGAAACCTTCATTACATCCACGGTTTATAAGTCTTGTTTGGTTCAAGTTGGTATCCACACATTACCTGTCGATCTTATTTCATTAAAAATACTTGCATTTGACGTGATTCTAGAGATTTATTGGTTAACTACTCATCATGCAAAAATTGATTGCTTTCGTAAGGTTGTTAGCTTTCATATTCCTAATCGACCTATTATGCGAATTCAAACAGCCAAATCATTAAAATCAATCGCTGTCATCTCAAGCTATAAAGCTATTCATTTATTGAAAAATGGATGTCAAGCTTTCTTAGCTCATGTCACGGATCTAAACAAAAATACGTCACTTTTGAATGATATTTCTATTGTTAATAAATTTCCTGACGTATTCCCTGAAGAACTTTCTCGCCTACCCCCAGAGCGTGAAATTAAATTTTGTATCGACCTTGAACCCGGTACAAAACCCATTTCCAAAGCCCCATATCGAATGGCTCCTATTGAACTTCAGGAGTTAAAGATCCAACTGCAGGAATTGTTAGACATTGGCTTTATTCGTCCTAGTACTTCTCCTTGGGGTGCTCCTGTTCTATTCGTGAAGAAGAAAGACGGAAGTATGCGACTTTGTATTGATTATCGGGAGTTGAATCATGTCACCATCAAAAATAGGTACCCATTGCCACGTATTGATGACCTGTTTGACCAGTTGCAAGGAGCACAATTCTTTTCAAAGATCGATCTTCGTTCTGGATATCATCAGCTGAAGGTTAGAACTGAGGATATTCCAAAGACGGCTTTCAGAACTCGGTACGGGCATTATGAATTCCTAGTCATGTCCTTTGGATTGACTAATGCTCCTGCTGCCTTCATGGATATGATGAACCGGGTATTCAAGGAATATTTGGATCACTTTGTGGTCGTCTTTATTGATGACATCCTTATTTATTCCAAAAGCCGTGAAGATCATGAGCAACACTTGAGGCTGGTACTCCAAAAGCTTCGTGAATACAAGCTTTATGCCAAGTTGAAGAAATGCGAGTTCTGGCTGGAGGAGGTAGCATTCCTTGGGCACGTAGTATCAGTCGTGGAAATATCGGTTGACCCGACAAAGATTGAAGCTATTCAAAGCTGGGAGCAACCTAAATCAGTGACCGAAGTACGTAGCTTTCTTGGTTTAGCTGGTTATTATCGGAGATTCGTGGAAGGATTTTCTCGAATCGCTACTCCATTAACTCAGCTGACTCGGAAAGATACAAAGTTCGGTTGGAGCGAAGAATGTGAAAAGAGTTTTCAAGAACTCAAGAGGAGACTCATTTCAGCACCTGTTCTAACAATACCATCTGGCTCGGAGGGATTTGTCATCTACAGTGATGCTTCGAGCAAAGGGTTGGGATGCGTTCTCATGCAACATGGAAAAGTCATAGCCTATGCATCAAGACAACTCAAGGAATATGAGAGGAATTATCCTACTCATGATCTAGAGTTGGCAGCTGTTGTCTTTGCACTTAAAATTTGGAGGCATTACTTGTATGGGGAGAAGGTGGAGATCTTTACGGATCATAAAAGCCTCAAATATTTCTTCACTCAAAAGGAACTCAACATGCGACAACGACGTTGGCTTGAACTGTTGAAAGATTATGATCATACCATTCAATACCATCCTGGAAAAGCGAACGTGGTAGCTGACGCATTGAGTAGAAGATCATATGCAAGTACGAGTGCGATATTGTCAACACAAAGGCCCATTTTGTGTGACTTGCAAAGGATGGAGATAGAGTTAAAGACTCCAGGGACCCATGTGATGATGGCGAATAAACGAGTAGAACCAACTTTAATCGATAAAGTTAAAGCTGCTCAAGCTACAGACCTGGAGCTGATGCGTATGAGGAAGAAAGTGCAAGAAGGTGCTATGCCGGAAGCAAGAATCGATGAAGAAGGAATACTTCGAGTCAACTCCAGACTTTGTGTTCCTAACAACCCTGATTTAAAGTATGAAATCATGATGGAGGCGCACAACACACCGTTTGCAATCCATCCTGGAAGTACCAAAATGTATCATGATCTTCGTCATACATTTTGGTGGAGCAATATGAAGAGAGAGATAGCGTTGTTTATCTCAAGGTGTCTAACTTGTCAACGAGTCAAAGCGGAGCATCAAGTACCAAAAGGTCCATTGCAACCACTTGAAATTCCAGAATGAAAGTGGGAGCACATTACCATGGATTTCGTTACCGGTCTTCCTAAGGTTTCTCAAGGTATAGATGCGATTTGGGTCATTGTTGATAGATTGACCAAGTCTGCTCATTTCTTACCGATACGAGAAACTTATACACTTGAACGTCTTGCTCGTATGTACATAAACGAGATTGTAAGACTGCATGGTATGCCAGTATCCATAGTTTCTGATCGAGACCCAAGATTCACTTCACGATTTTGGGTTAGTTTACAAAAAGCTATGGGCACGGATTTACGATTTAGTTCGGCATATCATCCTCAGACGGACGGACAATCAGAGAGGACTATTCAAACTCTAGAAGATTTATTAAGACTCTGTGTCCTTGACTTCAAGGGAAGTTGGGACAAGTTCTTACCATTGGTGGAGTTTTCCTACAACAACAGTTATCAAGCAAGTATTGGCATGGCTCCATTCGAAGCATTGTATGGAAGAAAATGTCGTTCTCCAGTATGCTGGGATGAGGTGGGTGAAGCAACGTTGTTGGGACCGGAGTTGGTACGTATGACTACAGAAAAGATTCAAACGATCCGACAACGTATAAAAACCTCACAAGATCGACAAAAGAGTTATGCTGATCTTCATCGAAAGGACGTGGAATTTGATATAGGAGATCATGTGTTCTTACGTGTTGCTCCATGGAAAGGAGTTACGAGATTTGGAAAGAGAGGAAAGCTCAATCCTCGATTCATCGGTCCATTTTTAATCCTCGATCGAGTAGGAACTGTGGCTTATAGACTCGCTTTACCGCCAAGTATGTCTCGTGTTCATAACGTTTTTCACATATCCATGTTACGTAAATATGTGAAAGACCCGAACCACATTATTGAGTTAGAACCGGACGAAATAGCAGAAGATTTGACGTATGAAGAAGTTCCTGTTCAAATCTTGGATAAGAAGGAACATATTCTACGCTCCAAGGTTATACCTCAAGTCAAAGTTTTGTGGAGAAACCACGATGTTGAGGAAATGACTTGGGAGTTAGAATCTGAAATGAAATCAAGGTATCCTTACCTCTTCGACATACCAGGTACGTACCCTAATTTCGAGGGCGAAATTTCATAAGAAGGGGAGGTTGTAAGACCCCAACTTTTATAAATAAAGATGAATTTTCTATAAATATCATTTTTGAATATTATGGAGTTAATTTGATATAATGTTATAGTTGTGGGTAATATTTATAAATTTTGCAAAGTACGCAAGTTGTTATATAATATTCGATTGGTCGGGAAATATTCGTTTTAACATGGAATATTCGTACAACGGCACAATCATTGGTGGACCCCACAACGGAATTATTGTCGGATTGAGAAAACGACAAAAATATTTTATTAAAAATAACGGCGGAAGTTTTACCATTGATACTGTTGAACTACTCGGTAGTAAAAGTACAGTAATACGTGTGGTTGCATAGTAGCACACGGTATTGATTATTAATGCTTATGTGAGAAGTCACTCAGTTTGATTCAATTATTGTCAGTTAATAATATGAATTATTTAGCGATAATGAAGTTTTGTTTTATTCGTATTATTAACGTAATAAAACAGAAACATCTTTTTATATAAAACAGAATACTTTATTAAAGTTACTCTATAAATAGAATATATTATATTTTATTTAAAAGATTTTTCTTTAAATATGGACCGTCAGATTAAAGTAATCAATCTGGACCGTTCATGGATTAATTACTATGCATTCCATTTTTCTATAAATAGCAGCTCATTCCTTCATTATTTCTTACGAATTCACTGAACTCTAGAGAGAGAAACTATAGACAGAAACTATAGAGAGAGAGAAGAAAATTATTCTGCTACTTAACTACTTCCTTATTTCAGTTCTTCTTTAAAACGGTAAGGGTGTTATTCTTTCTTATTCATGAAGAGAACTGTTGTTATTCCATTTCTTATTATTCTATTGGAATAACCTGTATACGCGGTCTACCCTATACTTGGTGACATTCTTCTGTTATTCTGTTGGAACATCCTGTCTGTGTTTTACACCGGACCTGGTTTCATTTTTATTATTATTCTGTTGGAACATCCTGTCTGTGTGTTTTACACTGGACCTGGTTCCGTTTTTATTATTATTCTATTGGAACATCCTGTCTGTGTGTTTTACACCGGACCTGGTTCCGTCTTGTTATTATTCTGTTAGAACATCATGTCTATGCGTTTACGCCGGACCTGGTTCCATTATTTATTATTCTGTCGGAATATCCTGTCTGTGCGTTTACGCCGGACCTGGTTCCATTATTTATTATTCTGTTAGAATAACCTGTCTGTACGGTCTATCGCATGCCGGGTGATTTCTTTTGTTATTCCATTATTTATTATACTCAGTTGGTTAAGTTTTAACTTCTATACTTCATGAAATTAGTGGAATATCCTTGATAATTGCGGTTCATCCAGTATCTTTTCATGAAAATATTCTTCTAAGCATTCTTGAATTTTACTCCACAAAGCAGTATCATGTTGACAATTTGGACGTTGTTAATTCTTGGATAAATTAATTCTTGAACTTGTTTTATTGAATTCTTATATCATTGTCATCATCCTCATGTTTATAAAATATTGAAAGTCATCTGTGGCATGTAGTGCATAGATGGACTTGGTATGATTATGACCAGGGATTATTCGGTATAATCATGACCGTAATGTTACAAATGATGTGGTAAAAGTCCTCATTGGCCCGTAGTGCATTGATGGACAGTTGTTGGCATGATCATGACCATTAATGAATACACGAATATCCTTGGCCGTAGTGCAGGGGTGATTCGATGATGTGGATTATTTTATTAAGCTGAGTCCCAGCGATAACAGTGTTGAAAAACCTTTTAAATCATAGAAGATAGTAGATTTTATTCTCTACTTGACTCTTTTAATGGATTGCTTGTCCCGCTGCAGTTAAACTTGATGTTCGTTATATTTTATCAGTTTAACACTGTTGAAGGCTAATGATAATTTATTCTGCATTATCTTAGTCATAATATTTCTTACTGGGCTAGTTGAGCTCACCCTTTCTTTCATGTTCTCTTCAGGAAGTGAGAATATAGCTGGGACGAGTCGGGGAATGGAGTGATGGACCAGATGATAGTATTAGTAGTCCTCACTATTCTATTAAATAGTATGACAATAATTGTAATGAGGATTCCTTTTGAGTTTGTATAGTCTCTAGTAGACAATAATTGTATTCAAACTCACAGTTATGTTTTGTCGTATTGTACACGACAGTTATATTAGTAAGATGTATTTGTATTCTGTACCATGTATTTGACGACCCAAGATGGGTGATGTATACCTAATTTTGGGGGCATCACAAGTTAGACTTATTAAGTGTTTATATAGGTTATAAACACTAATGTGGCTATGCGGTAATGTGTCTAGGAGAAGTTTGACTGTAAAATACAGTGTTACGTGTTACAAAAAATATTATGCTAATTGTGAGACTGTCATTGTTGATTATCGGTCTTACGAACGCAGTTAATTATATTGTGTAGCTGTAATCAACGCGAAAGGCAAGTTTCCTAACTCAACCTTGAGTTATATACATTCAATTATTTTAATGGTTAATTATTGATATTTATACCATGTTCAGGGAATTTATTGTTGATTATTCGCAGTTAGTGCATGATTAAAATTCAAATTGAATTACTGATTCGGAAAATATATATTCGTAGAATTACTGTTGTTGGATATTTATATCTGTAGAAACTAATATTGACAGTACAGATAATTCCTGTTTATTGTCAAATTATATTGAGAAATGTCTTAGCTAATTATTCTGGCTAGACGAACATTTGTTAGAACTTGATAAATACGAGAAGCGAAATCAATTATTATTGATAGATCGATGCCAATTGTTCCGGCTAGATCGATAAGTAGATAGAATTTGAAATTACAGTATTTCGTTGTTAAATCAAAATCTTGATTCTGAGACTGAGAAGAACAACCTTTTATATAAAGGGAATATTTTAGGTCGAATATTCGACCATTGCGTGCTGTTAAGTATTATGCATAATATAGGGTACAAGGAGTTGGCCGGCTCTAAGTACTTACAGAGGGGTATGATTTAATCTTTATGGTTATCTAATACTCCTGCGTATGTATCAAAGTAAATCTTTGATTGATACCCGAGAAAAATAAGTTCTAGATCTAGTGTGATCGCTCAGCATAAATCTGAAAAATATTCCACTTTATAATTGCGTAGAATTAATTCTTGATTATTCATTGAATATCGTAGAAAACCTTGAAAGCGTTACACTCTTTCATTATCCGATTATTGTTGCGGAGAATGTTAGAACAATTGATACTGATTTCTATATCTTTATTGTATGTCTTAACTTGCGGGGCAAACTTGTTGCTGGCCCTTGCTATAAATAAAACTTTTCAGCTAGGGACGATGTTGCAGAAGGTGCTGCGAAGAAGAACAAGGGAAAAGACATAGTTATAAATTAGTTATGATGAACAATATTATTATATTGTATTGTATTGTAAACCCTTTTTGTATATCTAAGGGCGTATTTCTGTAATGTTAAGGTTAGTGGACCTGGGACTTATGTATTAACAACTTATGTTAATGAGTTATGCATTCCTATTTATATTTAAATGAGTAGTTAGATGTTATTATATTATGGATCGTGAACATCAAACTCGGGGGTCAGGTAACCCAGATTTGGGGGTGTCACATTGATAATTTATATTGTTGATTCAATAATTATCATTGCACAGTATTTCAAATTATCAGATCAAAAATTTATATTATTTGAATAATATTATTAGATAGCATTATTGGCAATGTCTAAGGAAGTTCTGTTTAGGAGAGGTTATTTAATTGCGCGCCAGTAAAGAGAAATCTTTACCGGAAGGCTCCCTCTTCCCTGAGAACGACTTGATTGTCATTATTGTGATTATGTAATATTATTTGTGAATAATTAATTATTGATTTATATGATAAGGAAAATATTTATTTTATATGGATATAAATGGAGAAATTTTTAGAAAAGTGGCAATTATTAAAAATTAATATTTTATCTTTTTTGATAAAATAATTCATTCAAATATATTATTATATTACATTATAAATGTATAATGCGATAATATAATAATATAGTAATTGTGATATTTTTATAATGAATGTGTGATATATGAATAAATGAGGAGGAAGAGTATTTTTATTACAATAAATGCTAAAAACATGTTAAACATGTTGGTGGATCCTATTTTTGACTGAAATTTAATTATAGCCTGCAAAATCATCCATATGTGGATTTCGGTCAATTTCTGCTTGGAATTTGAAAAAACTTAAACTTATAAAGCTGTAGAGAATTAAATTTCTTATGGAATAGACATAAGATTTGAATTTTTCTGATAATAGGGATATTTATTATAAATTATTGAAGTTCCGAAATAATTGATTTTTGAAGTTTTAATTATTTTTTTTATGAAAAATGTTTTTGTTATGATTGGTGGGCCCCACTTGTTGTTAAGCATGTTGAATTCAGAATTTCAAGGTTGGCATAAGAATTTTAAAAATAATAATAATATTTTATTAAATTTTTTATTTTGGTGTTCTAAGCATTTTTCTATAAATAGGGTGTTTAGGTTAGAATTGAAAATCACACCCAAAATTGAAGTTTTCTCTCTCTATGTAAGACCCCAACTTATTAATGAATAAAATCAAATTTTCTCTAAATATTATTGTGAATAATAAGGGGTTAATTTGATATAATACTTTGGTTATGGGTGAAATGTGCAAATTTTACAAAATAAGCAAGTGGTTATAAAATATTCATTTTATCGGGGAATATTCGTTTGGTCGTGGAATATTCTTGCTGTCGGGGAATATTCGTACGACGGCGTAGCCTTGTGTGGGCCCCATAACGGAAAGCGATTGGATGAAGAAAACGACAAGTATAAGTCATTTATAAATAACGGCGTAGTTGTTACCGTTAATACTGTTGGAATACCCGGTGGTTAAAATACAGTAGCACACGGTATTGCACCAATTATTGATTCTTACGTAAGAAGGCACTACTTAATAATTGTTACAGTAGTTATTGTTCAATATTTTATTTTATTGATTCAATAATTGTTGCGTTGATATTTTATATTATTGTTGTTTCAATAATTGTTGCTGCACAGTATTTTCCATTATCAGATCAATAATTCATATTATTTGAATAATATTATTAGATAACATTATTGGCAATGTCTAGAAAGTTCTGTCTAAGGAGAGGTTTGGTCATCTAATTGCGCGCCAGTAAGGAGAAATCCTTATTGGAAAGCCCCCTCTTTCCTGGGAACGGCCTGGTTGTCATAAATGTGATTCTGTAATATTATTTGTGAATAATTAATTATTGATTCATATGATAAGGAAATATTTATTTTATGTGGATATAAATGAGGGATATATTTTTGTGGTTAAAAATGAAGGAGTTAATGTTGAGGTTTTTATCAGTATTTTTGTCGGAATGGAGGTATTAAAAATCAGGGTTTTTGAGATATTTTGCGGGGGTTATAATTTTTAATCCGACCGTTGGATCGTGGTAATTTTTGGATATGTTATACATATATAAGTTGAGTATATGTCCACAAATTTTGAACCGTTAAAAATGAACGTATGATTTATTATGAATTTTACAAGATGACTGGTTCAGAAATTGTTGAATTTTCGGAGTTTATCATTTTGATGGAAAATTCTAGAATTGGTGGGCCCCACTTGTGGTTGGTGAAGAAATGTGCTGAATTATATTTCAAATGTGGTGGGTGGGAATAGTAGCAGGTAAAGCCATCAGGTTGCAGGTCAAACCTACTAAAATTTTCCTATAAATAGAGGGCTAAGTTAGAATTGAAAATCACACCAGAAACAAGTTTTCTCTCTTTCTCTCTCTAGATTATTGAGTGTATTTTGTGAGTATTTAGATACTTTGAGAGTTTCTATTCATCAGAGCAAGTTTCTTTCAGCCTTATACCGGTATTCCGACCAGAAGTACTGATATTTTGAGGTAAGGGATATTATTTTCTTCTTAAATGATATTATTTTCTTCAATATCATTATGCTGAAATATTGATATGAGTTTTTATCAAATTTGGAACTTTTTGTGTCGGGGTTACTATTCACGTATACGGCACTATTCACGTATACGGCACTATTCACGAATACGGCACTATTCACCGAAAAATAAAATTTTCCCTTTTTGTCCAAGATGTCTATTATGGTTACTATCTTTGATTGTATCCATGTTTTGATCTTTATTTTTGAATTCTGCTTCACAATTGATTATTATGAAGTATTATTGATCTTGGATAAACTGTTATACGAATCCCTACTATTTGTCCTTCTGTCTCATTGGATTCGTTCTCTTTAAGATATTTTTCATCATCCTCAGTCCTAAATGATGATATTACTGAATATCTTTGGCCTGTAGTGCAAAGATGTATGATTACTTGATGAATATCTTTGGCCTGTAGTGCAAAGATGAACAGGTGTTGAGATGAACATGACTGACTGTGATACAAATGAATATCTTTGGCCTGTAGTGCAAAGATGAATATTTGGATAAAGATGATTATTAATTGATGTTACAGGGATAAAATATTGATGATGGACTTTTAAATCTTAGAAGATAGTAGAATTCTTTCTCTACTTGACTCTTCTAATGGTTTGCTGTTTCCGCTGCAGTTGTTGATCTAAAACTTGTTGTCGATTATATTCTATCAGATTTTTCCCTGTTGAAGACTAACGATAATTTGTTGTATATTATCTTAGTCATAATATTCTTTACTGGGCTAGTTGAGCTCACCCTTTTCCTTTTTGTTCCATTTTTCTTCTCAGGAGGTGAGAACATAGCAGGATCTAGTCGGGGTATGGAGTGATGGTTCTAGAAAGATGTTTTAGCAGTCCTCACTATTTCTGTAAAATAGTGTTTGAATAATTGTAATGAGGATTTATTTGAGTGTGGATATTGTCTAGAAGACAATATTTGTATTTAAACTCACAGTATGTGTTGTCGTATTTTGCACGACAATTGTATTATTGAAGTTGTAGTTTGCTTTCTGTACCATGTATTTGGCGACTCAGAATGGGTGTTGTATACCTATTTTGGGGGCGTCACAGTTGGTATCAGAGCTTAGGGATATGATCCCTGGCTGAGATGTGAGACAAGAACTAGGAGGGGAGAGACGGGGAATTCCTTCGCTAGTATGACCTGACTAAGTTTATTTGGTGTTTATTTGGTCGGTCAGAGTATAGGGATAATATATGACATGACTATTAACCCTTGTTTTATGGCAGTATTTAAGAATGGCAGCTGAGAACGTTAATAATGGAGTAAATCAGACCGTGGAGACACCTTTGATCACCACCCAGGGGAACGTGCAACAGGAAGGCAATATTCCTCCTGTAAACAACGTTACCGAGCAAACGATGAATGATGGAATGTTTAGGAGCTTTTTGCAGTTCATGCAAAATCAGACGAGGGAGACTCGTGTGCAGAATACGGGTGGAAATGATAACAACGCGCGGTTTGTCACAGCTAAGCAGTTCAAAGAATTGGGACCACCAGAATTTAAGGGAAAGCCGGATCCGATCATGGCGGAAACGTGGGTCAAGCAAATTACCAAGATATTCGATGTCTTGGGATGCACGGAGGAACAGAAGGTTCCATTCGCCACCTTTATGTTCCGCGGTGAGGCAGACTACTGGTGGGAGTCTGTGAAGCGTACCCAGCCTGACGCACTCAACATGTCCTGGGAAACATTTCAAAAACTGTTCAATGACAAGTACTTTCCTGAAAGTATTCGTCATATGAAGGAGGTTGAGTTTATCAGACTGGAACAAAACAACATGACGGTGTCCCAGTACGAGGCGAAGTTTGCAGAGTTATCCAGGTTTGCACCTCATTTGGTCGAAAATGAGGAACGAATGACAAGGATGTTTCTGAGAGGTCTAAAACCCGAGATTCGGCAATATCTTATCTCTCATAAATTTTCTTTATATTCAGATGTTGTAAACAGGGCTCAATTATTAGAGCGAGATAATGAGTATGTGCAACCGAGGGACCACAACCAGGGTCATACCGGTGGCGGCAGTCATCGAAGCAATGAAAACCAGCAGGGAGGAAAACATTCGGACAAAAGCGGTAACCACTCTGGTGGTAATCGTGGTCGTGATAATAGAAGGAGCGAGTCGGGAGGAGATTTCAAGAAGAGAAGGTACAACAATGATAACGTGAAGACGTCAGCACAAACATCAACTGTTTCTAGGGGAGGAGAACGACCACCGGTCGTATGTTACAAATGTGGGAAAGAGGGACATATCAGCCCAAACTGCCCACAACAATCCAAGGTATGTTATAACTGTGGAAAGGAGGGTCATATAGCTCGAGAGTGTTCTGTAGCAAAACCAAGTTCAGCGGGGATGGTGACTCCAAAAGTTGTCCCGGATAAGTCGAAATCAGCGGTTCCTGGAAGGGCGTTTGTCGTGACTGGCCAAAACGCGAGAAACCCGAACGAGGTGATCACGGGTAAGCTAATCTTGAATTCTTGCGAAGTTTATACTTTACTAGATACCGGTTCTACCCATTCTTTTATCTCTCCTGCTTGTGCTCAACGTTTAAACTTGACTCCGGAGAAATTGGACTTTAACTTATCTGTTGAAACTCCGTTGGGTGAAACCTTCGTTACATCTACAGTTTATAAATCTTGCATGATCCAAGTTGGCACTATCACATTACCTGTTGATCTTATCTCTTTAAAGATACTTGCTTTTGATGTGATTTTAGGAATTGATTGGTTAACCACTCATCATGCTAAAATTGATTGTTTTCGTAAGGTTGTTAGTTTTCATATTCCTAACCAACCTGTCATACGAATTCAAACTACTAAACCACTAAAATCAGTCACTGTCATATCAAGCCACAAAGCTATTCGTTTATTGAAAAACGGATGTCAAGCTTTCTTAGCCCATGTTATGGATTTGAACAAAGACAAGTCAGATTTGAATAATATTTCTATTGTTAGAGAATTTTCCGATGTATTTCCTGAAGAACTTCCTGGTCTACCCCCAGAACGTGAAGTTGAATTCTTTATTGACCTTGAACCCGGTACAAAGCCCATTTCTAAAACTCCATATCGAATGGCTCCTATTGAACTTCAGGAGTTAAAAGTCCAACTACAGGAGTTGTTGGACATCGGTTTTATTCGTCCTAGTACGTCTCCTTGGGGTGCTCCTGTTTTATTCGTAAAGAAGAAAGACGGGAGTATGCGACTTTGTATTGACTATCGAGAATTGAACCATGTCACTATCAAGAATAGGTATCCGCTACCTCGCATTGATGACCTGTTTGACCAGTTGCAAGGAGCACAATTCTTTTCAAAGATCGATCTTCGTTCTGGATATCATCAGCTGAAGATTAAAACTGAGGATATTCCAAAGACTGCCTTCAGAACTCGGTACGGGCATTATGAATTCTTAGTAATGTCTTTTGGATTGACTAATGCTCCTGCTGCCTTCATGGATATGATGAACCGTGTATTCAAAGAATATTTGGATCAGTTCGTTGTTGTCTTTATTGATGACATCCTCATCTATTCCAAAAGCCGTGAAGATCATGAGCGCCATTTGAAGCTGGTACTGCAAAGGCTTCGTGAAAACAAGCTATATGCCAAACTGAAGAAATGCGAGTTCTGGCTTGAGGAAGTAGCATTCCTTGGGCACGTGGTGTCAAAACATGGAGTATCTGTCGACCCGGCGAAGATTGAAGCCATACAAAGTTGGGAGCAACCGAAGTCGGTAACCGAAGTACGTAGCTTTCTGGGCTTAGCTGGTTATTATCGGAGATTTGTGGAAGGATTTTCTCGAATCGCTACTCCGTTAACTCAGCTGACTCGGAAAGATACAAAATTCGTATGGAGTGAGGAATGCGAGAAGAGTTTCCAAGAACTCAAGAGGAGACTCATTTCGGCACCTGTTCTGACAATACCATCTGGTTCGGATGGATTTGTTATCTACAGCGATGCTTCAGGCAAAGGGTTAGGATGTGTTCTCATGCAACATGGGAAAGTCATAGCCTATGCCTCACGACAACTCAAAGAATATGAGAGGAATTATCCTACTCATGATTTGGAGTTGGCAGCAGTCGTTTTTGCGTTGAAGATCTGGAGACACTACCTGTATGGGGAGAAAGTGGAGATCTATACAGATCATAAAAGCCTCAAATATTTCTTCACCCAAAAGGAACTCAACATGCGGCAGCGACGTTGGCTCGAGCTGTTGAAAGATTACGATCATACCATCCAATATCATCCTGGAAAAGCAAACGTAGTAGCTGACGCATTGAGTAGAAGATCATATGCGGGTACGAGTGCAATGTTGTTAACACAAAGGCCCATTTTGTATGACTTGCAAAGGATGGAGATAGAGATGAAGGCTCCAAGTACCCACATGATGATATCAAATATACGAGTAGAACCGACTTTAATCGATAAAGTTAAAGCTGCTCAAGCTACGGACATAGAGCTGATGCGTATGAAGAAGAAAGTGCAAGAAGGTGCTATTCCAGAAGCAAGAATCGATGAAGAAGGAATACTTCGAGTCAACTCCAGACTTTGTGTTCCTAACGATTTTGACTTGAAGCATAGAATAATGATGGAGGCACACAACACACCGTTTGCAATCCATCCTGGGAGTACCAAAATGTATCACGATCTTCGACATACATTTTGGTGGAGCAATATGAAAAGAGAGATCGCGGAGTTTATCTCGAGATGTTTAACTTGTCAACGTGTAAAAGCGGAGCATCAAGTACCAAAGGGTCCATTGCAACCACTTGAGATTCCGAAATGGAAGTGGGAACACATTACTATGGATTTTGTTACGGGTCTTCCCAAGGTTTCTCAAGGCATAGATGCGATTTGGGTTATTGTTGATAGATTAACCAAGTCCGCTCATTTCTTGCCGATACGTGAGACTTATTCCCTTGAACGTCTTGCTAGTATGTACGTGAACGAGATTGTGAGATTGCATGGCATGCCAGTATCCATAGTTTCGGATCGTGACCCAAGATTCACTTCACGATTTTGGGTTAGCTTGCAGAAAGCTATGGGCACGGATTTACGATTCAGTTCAGCATACCATCCTCAAACGGACGGACAATCAGAGAGGACTATTCAAACTCTTGAAGATCTATTAAGACTTTGTGTCCTAGATCTCAAAGGGAGTTGGGATAAGTACCTACCATTGGTGGAATTCTCCTACAACAACAGTTATCAGGCGAGCATAGGTGTGGCTCCATTCGAGGCGTTGTATGGAAGAAAATGTCGTTCTCCAGTATGCTGGGACGAGGTGGGTGAAGCAACATTGTTGGGACCAGAGTTGGTACGCATTACTACAGAGAAGATCCAAACGATTCGACAACGTATACAAACGGCACAGGATCGACAAAAGAGTTATGCGGATCTTCATCGGAAGGACGTGGAATTTAATATTGGGGATCATGTATTGTTACGTGTTGCACCATGGAAGGGAGTTACAAGATTTGGGAAGAGAGGAAAGCTCAATCCAAGATTTGTTGGTCCATTTGAGATTCTTGAGCGAATAGGAAATGTGGCATATAGACTCGCATTACCTCCAAGCATGTCTCGTGTTCATAATGTTTTTCACATATCTATGCTTCGTAAATATGTTAAAGACCCGAACCACATTATTGAGTTAGAACCAGACGAGATAGCTGAAGATTTAACGTACGAGGAGGTACCTGTTAAGATCTTGGATAGGAAAGAGCATGTCCTACGCACGAAGGTTATACCACAAGTTAAGGTTTTGTGGAGAAACCATGCTATTGAAGAAATGACCTGGGAGTTGGAATCAGAAATGAAAGCGAGGTATCCTCACCTTTTTGAAACATCAGGTACGTACGTCAATTTCGAGGACGAAATTTCATAAGGAGGGGAGGTTGTAAGACCCCAACTTATTAATGAATAAAATCAAATTTTCTCTAAATATTATTGTGAATAATAAGGGGTTAATTTGATATAATACTTTGGTTATGGGTGAAATGTGCAAATTTTGCAAAATAAGCAAGTGGTTATAAAATATTCATTTTGTCGGGAATATTCGTTTGGTCGTGGAATATTCTTGCTGTCGGGGAATATTCGTACGACGGCGCAGCCTTGTGTGGGCCCCATAACGGAAAGCGATTGGATGAAGAAAACGACAAGTATAAGTTGTTTATAAATAACGGCGTAGTTGTTACCGTTAATACTGTTGGAATACCCGGTGGTTAAAATACAGTAGCACACGGTATTGCACCAATTATTGATTCTTACGTAAGAAGGCACTACTCAATAATTGTTACAGTAGTTATTGTTCAATATTTTATTTTATTGATTCAATAATTGTTGCGTTGATATTTTATATTATTGTTGTTTCAATAATTGTTGCTGCACAGTATTTTCCATTATCAGATCAATAATTCATATTATTTGAATAATATTATTAGATAACATTATTGGCAATGTCTAGAAAGTTCTGTCTAAGGAGAGGTTTGGTCATCTAATTGCGCGCCAGTAAGGAGAAATCCTTATTGGAAAGCCCCCTCTTTCCTGGGAACGGCCTGGTTGTCATAAATGTGATTCTGTAATATTATTTGTGAATAATTAATTATTGATTCATATGATAAGGAAATATTTATTTTATGTGGATATAAATGAGGGATATATTTTTGTGGTTAAAAATGAAGGAGTTAATGTTGAGGTTTTTATCAGTATTTTTGTCGGAATGGAGGTATTAAAAATCAGGGTTTTTGAGATATTTTGCGGGGGTTATAATTTTTAATCCGACCGTTGGATCGTGGTAATTTTTGGATATGTTATACATATATAAGTTGAGTATATGTCCACAAATTTTGAACCGTTAAAAATGAACGTATGATTTATTATGAATTTTACAAGATGACTGGTTCAGAAATTGTTGAATTTTCGGAGTTTATCATTTTGATGGAAAATTCTAGAATTGGTGGGCCCCACTTGTGGTTGGTGAAGAAATGTGCTGAATTATATTTCAAATGTGGTGGGTGGGAATAGTAGCAGGTAAAGCCATCAGGTTGCAGGTCAAACCTACTAAAATTTTCCTATAAATAGAGGGCTAAGTTAGAATTGAAAATCACACCAGAAACAAGTTTTCTCTCTTTCTCTCTCTAGATTATTGAGTGTATTTTGTGAGTATTTAGATACTTTGAGAGTTTCTATTCATCAGAGCAAGTTTCTTTCAGCCTTATACCGGTATTCCGACCAGAAGTACTGATATTTTGAGGTAAGGGATATTATTTTCTTCTTAAATGATATTATTTTCTTCAATATCATTATGCTGAAATATTGATATGAGTTTTTATCAAATTTGGAACTTTTTGTGTCGGGGTTACTATTCACGTATACGGCACTATTCACGTATACGGCACTATTCACGAATACGGCACTATTCACCGAAAAATAAAATTTTCCCTTTTTGTCCAAGATGTCTATTATGGTTACTATCTTTGATTGTATCCATGTTTTGATCTTTATTTTTGAATTCTGCTTCACAATTGATTATTATGAAGTATTATTGATCTTGGATAAACTGTTATACGAATCCCTACTATTTGTCCTTCTGTCTCACTGGATTCGTTCTCTTTAAGATATTTTTCATCATCCTCAGTCCTAAATGATGATATTACTGAATATCTTTGGCCTGTAGTGCAAAGATGTATGATTACTTGATGAATATCTTTGGCCTGTAGTGCAAAGATGAACAGGTGTTGAGATGAACATGACTGACATGTGATACAAATGAATATCTTTGGCCTGTAGTGCAAAGATGAATATTTGGATAAAGATGATTATTAATCGATGTTACAGGGATAAAATATTGATGATGGACTTTTAAATCTTAGAAGATAGTAGAATTCTTTCTCTACTTGACTCTTCTAATGGTTTGCTGTTTCCGCTGCAGTTGTTGATCTAAAACTTGTTGTCGATTATATTCTATCAGATTTTTCCCTGTTGAAGACTAACGATAATTTGTTGTATATTATCTTAGTCATAATATTCTTTACTGGGCTAGTTGAGCTCACCCTTTTCCTTTTTGTTCCATTTTTCTTCTCAGGAGGTGAGAACATAGCAGGATCTAGTCGGGGTATGGAGTGATGGTTCTAGAAAGATGTTTTAGCAGTCCTCACTATTTCTGTAAAATAGTGTTTGAATAATTGTAATAAGGATTTATTTGAGTGTGGATATTGTCCAGAAGATAATATTTGTATTTAAACTCACAGTATGAGTTGTCGTATTTTACTTTTTCATTTTCTTTTATATGTCCAAGATTGTCTGTTATGGTTACTATCTTTGATTGGATCTATGTTTTGATCTTCATTTTTGATTTCTGCTCCACAATTGATTATTATAGAGTATTTTTAAACTTGAATAAATTAAAGTACGAATCCCTAATCTTTGTCCTTTTCTCACTGGATTCGTTTTCTTTTAAATATTTTCATCATTCTCAGTCCTAAATGGTGATATAACTGAATATCTTTGGCCTGTAGTGCAAAGATGAACGATTACATGATAAATATCTTTGGCCCGTAGTGCAAAGATGAACAGGTGTTGAGATGAACATGACGAACTGGTGATACAAATAAATATCTTTGGCCTGTAGTGCAAAGATGAATATTTGATGATTGATACAGGGATAAAATATTGATGATGAACTTTTAAATTCATAGATGATAGTAGATTTTATTCTCTACTTAACTCTTCTAATGAATTGTTATTTTCGCTGCAGTTGTTGATCTAAAACTTGTTGTCTATTGTATTCTATCAGATTTTTCCCTGTTGAAGACAAAGGATAATTTGTTGTATATTATCTTAGTCATAATATTCTTTACTGGGCTAGTTGAGCTCACCCTTTTCTTTTTTATTCCATTTTTCTTCTCAGAAGGCGAGAATATAGTGGAAACTAGTCGGGGTATGAAATGATGGTTCAAGATAGTTATTTTAGTAGTCCTCACTATTTTGTAAGATAGTGTATCAATAATTATAATGAGGACTCCATTTGAGTTTTAATATTGTCTAGATGACAATATTTGTAAGACCCCGAATTTTATGAAATAAAAGTATTCAATTTTTCTTATAATTACTATTCAGTAAATGGTTAAATTGATAAATATTAAAGTTAAGGGTGATATATGAATTTTTTTTTGGAAATATACAAGTAGTTATAAAATATTCATTGTTATCGGTGAATATTCGTTTGATCGTGGAATATTCTTACTGTCGGGGAATATTCATACGACGGCGCAGCCTTTTGTGGGCCCCATAACGGAAAGCGATTGGATGAAGAAAACGACAAGAGTAAGTTGTTTATAAATAACGGCGTAGTTGTTACCGTTAACACTGTTAGAATACCCGGTGGTTAAAACAAAGTAATGCGCGTTGTTGCACAGTAGCACACGGTATTGCACCAATTATTGATTTTTACGTAAGAAGGCATTACTCAATAATTTTTACAGTAATTACTGTTCAGTATTTTATTTTATTGATTCAATAATTGCTGCGTTGATATTTTATATTACTGTTGTTTTAATAATTGTCACTACACAGTATTTTCTATTATCGGAGCAATAATTCATATTATCTTAATAATATTATTAGATAACATTATTGGCAATATCTATAAAGTTCTGTCTAAGGAGAGGTTTGGTCATCTAATTACGCGCCAGTAAGGAGAGATCCTTATTGAAAAGCCCCCTTTTTCCTAGGAACTGCCTGGTTGTCATTATTGTGATTCTGTAATATTATTTGTGAATAGTTAATTATTGATTTATATGATGAAGAAAATATTCATTTTATGTGGATATAGATGGAGAAAATTTTTAAAGTGACAATTGTTAAAAATCGATATTTTATCTTTTTCTGATAAAATAATTCATTTAAATATATTATTTTAATAATATATTAATGGTGATATTTTTACAATGAATGTGGGATATATGAATAAATGAGGAAGAAGAGTATTTTTGTTGGATTAAATGTTTAACACATGTTTTGTGTGTTGGTGGACACAATTCTTGACCGAAAATTTATTATTGACTGTAAAATCGTCCGTTTGTGGATTTCGGTCAATTTCTGTTTGGAATTTAGAAAAACTTTCTTCTGCAAAGTTGTAGAGAATTGAATTTCCTATAAAAATTCGCGAGATTCGAATTTTCTGATAAAAGGGCTATTTATTACGAATTATTGAAGTTTCGAATTATTGAGTCTGAATTGATTTTTGTTACAAAAATTGTTTAAAACATGTTTTACATTTTTGGTGCATTTGTGTGAAAAATATGTTTTTGATGTGGTGGGCTAAGGAAAATTTGGTTATAAATATATTATTATATTCAATTTTCTACTTTGGTGTTCTAAGCAATTTCCTATAAATAGGTGCTTAGGTTAGAATTGAAAATCACACCAGAAACTGAAGTTTTCTCTCTATTTCTCTCTCTATATATCGAGCGTATTCTTGTGAGTATTTTGATATCTTGAGTGTTGCTATACGGTGCAAGTTCATTCAGCGTTATTCTAGTCAGAAGTACTGCTCTTTTGATGTAAGGGATTGTAAGGGATAGTAAGGGATAGTAAGGGATGTTATTTCTTCTTAAATGATATTATTTTCTCCAATATCATTATGCCGAAGTATTGATCTGAACTTTTTATCAAATTTGGAACTTTTCATGTCGGGGTTACTATTCATGAGTTACTATTCACGAGTTACTATTCATGAGTTACTATTCACGAGTTACTATTCATGAGTTACTATTCACGAGTTATTATTCATGAGTTACTATTCACGAGTTACTATTCACGAGTTACTATTCACGAGTTACTATTCATGAGTTACTATTCATGAGTTACTATTCACGGGTTACTATTCATGACAAAATTGGTTTCTTTTTCTAACCAAATTATAGTTGATTTATGAATATTACTCTTGAGATTAAAACTATATGTTGATCATATTATTTTTTTATCATATATAACATTTTTATAACCCTAATGATGATATTTCTCTTTGACTTGAGTGTAAAGATGGGTAGATTATTGGTATGATCATGACTAGGGTTCTCTTTGTCCAGTAGTGAAAAGTTGAATTGTGACTGGTATGATCATGACCATTGAATTTATAATTGAATATATTTAGCTTAAGTGCAAAGGTGAAATGATCAACATGGTTATAATTATTGGTTATATAAATTCTGAAATGATTATATATTTCTTTGAGATAATAATATATTTGGCCTGTAGTGCAAATATGAACTATTGAGGAATATCTTTGGCCTGTAGTGCAAAGATGAGTTGTTGATGAATATCTTTGGCCCGTAGTACAAAGATGACTTGTTGTTGAATATCTTTGGCATGTAGTGTAAAGATGAATTGTTGATGAATATCTTTGGCCCGTGGTGCAAAGATGAATTTATTAGTATGATTATGAACAGGAACTGTGATTTGGTATAACCATGATATTTGATGTTTCAGGTAAAGACAGGTGATGAAAATTATCTTCGTCTTGGATACGAAATTTAGAATCACAATTATGATTATGAATTATTCATATGATTGTGGAAAGGAACTGTTGATTGATGTTACAGGGATAAAACATTGTTGGTGGACTTTTAACATGGAGAAGATAATAGACTTTATGGTCTATGTGACTCTTCTAATGGATTGCTCGTTCCGCTGCAACTATGGTTGAAAAATTTTATCATCTACCATATGTTCTAAATCTCTGATTTATTATTGATGGAGGCTATTGATAATTTAATTATCTTTAGTCAAGATATTCTTTACTGAGCTAGTTGTGCTCACCCTTCTGTTTCACAATTCCTTTCAGGTAATAAGAGTGTAGCTGGGTCGAGCGAGGGTAACAGAAAAATAGAACGGTGGTCTCTAGCTGTGGAGGTTCTCCCGAAACAGTATAGAAAAGTTCATTTAGTAGTTATATTTGGTGAATCATCTAGGGTGAAGCGAACCCAACGTTGGAAGGGTGTTTTGCCACTATCATACCAGATGTCTAATGACATACAACCTCGTGTCATCATAAGACAGGGTTGTGCTCATCCACTTGCTGAGTATATTTACGAGCACTACCTATATAATCTTGGTGTTTGTTTGAAGTATAATTCTCAATTAGAGACGGTGGAGATAATGATAAGTCAAGAGAAGACTCACCATTGGGAAGAATATGATAGTAATCTTCTCGTTTTTCTTTGGGGTATATTGGGTCAACCAAGGATAATTCTGTGGCCATATGATATCTATCACAACCCAGAAGCATGGCCTCCCATGTACAAAGGTTTTCTTGAGCACTTCCCAAAGATTCTAGTTTCTAAAACAGTTTTTGACTATACCTTTATTTAAGGTGTCATTGTGAAGTGCTATCCAAGGTTGGGACATGAGTCACAGTTGGTATATATTTGTATCCAAACTCACAGCATATGTGTTGTTGTATTTTGCACGATAATTGTTGTAATAAAGTTGTAGTTGTTATCTGTACCATGTTTTTGGCGACTCAAAATGGGTTGGATGGAATGGACCTATTTTGGGGACGTTACAATATTTGTGTTGTCGTATTTTGCACGATAATTGTAATAATAAAGTTGTAGTTATTTTCTGTATCATGTATTTGGCGACTCAGAATGGGTTGGGTGGAATGGACCTATTTTGGGGGCGTCACAATTTGTATTTAAACTTACAGTATATGTGTTGTCGTATTTTGCACGACAATTATAATAATGATGTTGTAGTTATTTCTGTACCATGTATTTGACAACTCAAAATGGGTGATGTATACCTATTTTGGGGGCGTCACACTTCTTAATTATTCTCCAAACCTTCATACCAAGGTCACCAATTCACCTCCACACCTGCAGTTTTTTTATAGTGCAATTGTTAACCAAACATTCATACCAAGGTAACCAAACTGTCATAACAAGATAACCAATCCACCTCTACACCTTCAATTTTTTCATAGTGCAGTTGGCAACCAAACCTTCATACCAAGGTAACCAAACCTTCATACTAAGGTAACCAATCAACATCCACACCTTTAATTTTTTCATAGTACAGTTAGTAGCCAAACCTTCACACCTAGGTAAACAATTCAGTGTTATTAGGTTACCAATTTATTTTGAATGTGATGCAGTTGGTAATCAAACTTTCATGCAGTGGGTAGCCAAACCTTCATACCAAGGTAACTAATTTAGTTTTATTATGTTACCAATTTATTTTGAATGTAATGCAGTTGGTAGCCAAACATTCATGCAGTTGGTTGCCAAACTTTCAGACCAAGGTAACCAATTCATACTGCAGGTATGGAGGTAAATTGGTTACCTTGGTATAAAGGTTTGGTTACCTTGATATAAAAATTTGGTTACCTTGGTACGAAAGTTTGGTTATCAGCATTATATTACACATCACTCTCTTATCTCTCTCTTTTCTATGCAGTGTTCTTATTTTTCTTTGGACATAAAATTGGAATTGAAATTTTCGGACATGAAAAAATTATGAAAAATCAAATATCCACCTTCTTTCTCCATCCCATCGACCATTTTGTGGTTGACTCTCGCTCTGTCTCATCGGTGAACGGGGATGAGGAAGATGACATTGTCAAACCTTCAGACCAAGGTAACCAATTCAGTTTTATTAAGTTACCAATTTAGTTTGAATGTGATGCAGTTGGTAGCCAACCATTCATACAAAGGTAACCATTTTAATTTTTGTGGGTAACCAAATAGTCATAAAAAAAATTCAAAACAGTAAAAGTTACATCTATTTAGAATCTTCTTCTTTTTTTCATTGACGTTTTGGACAACGGAGATTCGCGGCGGAGTAGCGGAGGAGATGGCAACCTGTGAATAAGGAGATTCGCAGCAGAGTAGCGGAAGAAAGGGCTACTGTGTGGGAGATTAAGATTTGAATTTGAATTTGAATATTTGAATTTAAATTATTATTTTGAATTTGAATTTGAATTTGAATTTGTTGTTAGATCCCAGATATTTGAATTTGAATTATTAATTATGGCAGTTATTTCTCCTTGATTTTAGGTTTCCTTATTAATGTGAATTGCGTTATTTTTATAATTATTTTGTGGATGCACTAATAGTGTAGTTACTTTCTAATTGTTGTATATTAGTGTTAAGGACCCAAAAAAAATTAAACAACCCATATGGGAGGCACTTGGTAGGTAGTCAAGTAGCCGACAATTTGGATCACCGGTCAATTGTTGTGTTTTTTTTTTGTCGTAAAAAATAAGAGGTAGATAAAGTATTTCAAGTTTTTGACAAACAAATGGGGTGTTTGATAAAAACTGAATTAATTTGAATCTGAATCTGAATCTGAATCTGAATCTGAATGAAAAAAATTGTTTGATAATTAATATGTCTGAACAGAGCCAGTCCTGGGTTTTCTAAGTCTCAGGACAATTTTCTCTCAAGTGTGCCCCTTTATACAAATTAAATAAAAAAATAAATAATTTATCAAGTAATTAATTTTATTAAAATTATAAGAATTTTCAAAAGATAAGGAAAAACACTTTAAAATGTCATCAAAGCAAAGAATCATCACATGTACCTACAAAATAAAAATATCAAAGAAATCGGTAAAACTAATGAAATACTCACTGTTGTTATAATTTTTCAATTATTTTGTTTTAAGAAAATTCACATATATTATTAACACAATTATTTGATAAAATTTTAAGTTTTAAAGAAATTGATTTTGTTAGAATATTAATTTAATAATAATATTTACGACCAATATTAATATAATTAAATAGCGTGATATGTTAAGAGATATTTTTGACATCTTAATATATTAATAAATTTTTAATAATAAAATTGTAAAATATATTATCGTACATAATTTATATCTTCTAACAAGTTGGGGTTCCGTTTGAATAATTTATAAATTTCGATAGAATTTATTACTTAAATTTGGTTGGTACTTACAAAAATGTCTCATTTTCTTTATTACTCCCTCTATTTCTATATGTAGGTCGTTTTAGATTTTTTTTTATTATTCATAATTATTTGTCGTTTGTGATTATCTAGGAGAATTGATCACTATTTTTCTCAAATTGCCCCTTATTATTCCACCTAATTTTTTGATCCATATTTATGAGATAAGTGAGGTGAAGGGTATTATAGACAATTAATAATATAGTTAATATTTTTCAATTAATTTTTTAATTCTTGTGTATATGTTTAAAATAATCTATATTAAAGAACGGATGGAATAATTAATAAAATGCCATCGTCCACACGGTTAAATTACGATCATTTAATTTGGAGTACAATTGTGCTACAAAACAAAACAATTTGGAAGTTGGGACAACAACTATAACTTCAAACCAGATCCACGTCACGTTGGTAGTAGGGACCCACATCTGCATTATTGGATTCGGCTTCAATGATGGCCACGAGTCTTCATGTTAAGAACTGGAGTTATTCTATACACTCTACATCATAATAGTTTAATGTGAATTAACCATTGCCACCCCTACATCATTCTATACACTCTAATATGTACGTATAGAGTCCGGATATACATGAACACAAATTTATATTCATAAAAAATGTACATGAAATAAATAAAAATAATTAAAAAGAGATTCAGACATTTTTATTCTATTTTATTTTCTAATTTTTTAAGTTAATGGCAATCTAATTTTATGACGAGATTTGTGAAATTGTATGTCATTTTCATATAATTTATATTCCCGTATTACAACTTTCATATTTTGGCTACACTACAAAACAAAACAATTTGGAAGTTTCGGACAAGCAACTAGTATTATTGATCAGAAAAATAAATAAATTAAACAACCCATATGGGAGGCACTTGGTAGGTAATCAAGTAGCCGACAATTTGGATTACCGGTCAATTGTTGTTTTGTTTTTGGTCGTAAAAAATAAGAAGTAGATAAAGTATTTCAAATTTTCGACAGGCTTAGGGGGTATTTGATAAAATTTAAATCTGAATGAGTTGAATTTGAATATGAATGAAAAAAATTATTTAATAATTTTTATGTCTGAAACATTTGAATGACATAATTTTATTATTTTACCTCTCTGAAAAAAATTCAAAGTTATTGTAAATTTAATTAATATTACTTAATATAATAGTTAATATTTTTTTAAATTTTTTTAAATTTTTGTTACTTTATTCTGTTCATTTAGCTAAATAAAATTTGACTTAGCCATTCAGCTCAATCATCTGACTAATTCAGTCGTCTGAATTTTTGTCCAAAATAAACGCGCTTAATGGTTGACCGATTCAGTCATGTAACCATTCAGATGTATTTAGTTCTAAACAAACAGCCCTTTAACAGTTGGGATAAAATTGGTTACACCTAAAAAGTTTTTATTATTAATGTTGAAATTTAATGAAAAAAAAGAAAGCATAGTAAAAGAAGTAATTAAAAAATAAAAATAAAAAGCATCAAAGGATATTGTAAGTTGTAATTTATATTTTTTATCCTATTTATAATATAGTAGTACACGTCATTATATAGTATTTGATATAATTATCAACATGACATGACATATATTCAATCAATCTTGGTTGACCTTGGGACCATCGTTTAATTTTTAAGGAGGGATTTTAAGGGTATAAATGTCATGCTCAAGGTTTAATTAAATCGTTTAATCTAAAACATCGGTAGTGGGCCCAACAACAGCATTATTGGATTGCGCTCAAAGATTGCCACGGATCTTGCATTGTTTTTAAATTCGGAACGTCCCGCGGATCCAACCGATTAAAAACGGAATTGATCGGCTCTCGTCTCCGTCTGATTCAAATTGTTTTTTTCAAATTTGGTAAAAAATTGGTTGATTATCCGTTTATTTTTAACCGATAAAATCGGTTAATTGACCCAATAAATCGATTTTTATTTTTTTTTTGGTATCAAAAAAATTTTAACATTAAAATTAATCATTTTTAATAATATTTCAGAAAAAATGAATTTTTTTAAAATTTTATTAATTACTAATAATATATATTTTTATATATTAATAACGTTATTGTGTCAATAACGGTTCGACCACTGGTTGAACCAGTTATCCATTCACCCGGTACTTTTTTCAATTCGATGACCGATCCGATAGAGAACCTTAGTTTTGAATTAGGGATTATTACTTTTATTTTTTATATCGTGCAAAACATGATGTTAACAATTCATTTTATTTTGTAATAATTTTTTTTTTCAATTTAGGAAATGTTTTTCTTAAATTTTCATACGGTAATTTATTTGTTTTTTGAGATAAAATTTCTCTGAACGTTATTAGTTATATCGGGTTTTATTTAAAAGTTTAATTTTACTGAAGCTTAATAAAGAACTTCCTGAAACAATAGTATAATATAATGTTGATTTTTTAATATTTCTATTTTGGAATGTATTTTATAACTAATTTAACCACCAATAATTAACAAACATCACTCAACTTCCAATTATTGATGTCTGTCTTAATCTTGAATTATGCATATAAATGACGCCACTTGTGTTAATTAGGAGGCTATCATTTTCAAGTGATCGAAAAATGCATGATTAAATGGAAATTAACTATAGGGGATTGGTACCTCTGTTTCGATTTTTACCATTTATGACTTATTTATTATACTGTATTTTTGAGTGAGCGAGCGAGCGTATCTGATGTGGGCCCCAACCCTGCACAAATGTGCTCAGAATGGCGTTGGGCCATCGTGGTATGCTTCGGATTTATTCTTTCCGTTTTTGAAAGATTATCGTTTTAGAAGAAAAAATTTATCTTAAAATATTTATCGTTTATAATTTTTGAGGAGAATAAATTATTTACTTTCTTATATTATCACTATCTTCTCTCATTGTTCTAAGAAATTATCTCCTTTGTATTAATAGTTTTCAACTTCCCATAAAGGGGTAGTGATGAAATTTCAAACAAATTTTACTTGGTAAATGATACTTTCTTAATCCACGTGCAAAAACGTTAAACGACAATCTTTTAGGAACGGAGGTAGTAAATACTAGTAAGTGGAGTGGTGATGAATATCGATCTAAATTTTCAAGGGCCAATGATGTATAATCTAGGATTTAGGACTGGTTAGCATAAAATTAATTTTGGTCAATTGATTAATATAGTGTCGATACGTAGGTCAAGAGGTAATTTCTTTTTACTTGTTAGCACTGTATTGATCAATTGACCAACTTACCATGAAATTAACTTCATGATAACCGGATCCATATACTCCAACTATAGGAGACTCAATTTGTAGAGTTGGTTGGTGGTTTGTGTCCCTTTGACCGACTCTATAGGGATAAACTCACGTGGGTTGCTTAACGATATCACGTCGAAGGACAATTGAGCTGCTCGAGGACTGGCTTGGTGGGAGTCCTCGGGTCGAACTTTGGCACCCGATACCCAAGTTACTCGAATAATTAAGTGGGTCTCGCATTCGGGGCTTATCACGGGCCTTGGGGTAATTGGGCCAAGGGCCTATATCATAACATTAGGGCTTATATACTAACAGTAGCTATACATTAAAGTAGAACTGAGCAAGGAATCGAATTGGAACTGAAACCGCACCAAAAATTGCACCAACAGTTTCGGCGTATGTGACGATTTTAGGTGGGATGAAAAATCAAATTTACGATTTCGGTTTGGTTACTAGTTAAAACCGCAGGCATAAAATCGAAACCAAACCACACCATGAAAATTAATTAATTATACAATCTGTTGGATTATAGATATCCAAATGGGGCGCCCATGTAGGGTCCGACCCATTTGGTTATATCAGATAACCCATCCAACTGACCAAGTCAAAAGGACGTTTGATTTATTAACGTTACGTGATGGGAGTTAAAGTTTTTATAGGGAAGTGGGTTCAACCACTTCAGCTATTAAATACTCACGTCTCCTCACTTCAATGAATACGATTTATTATTCAGTTGGCCAAACCGATAATTGTTACGAACTATGAGATAGTGTTTCGTTCTAGACCGTAGTTCGGAGATACTGTTGGGTTTCAGATTTGCAAAAAGTTTTCCTCATCAAAGATATTCACGCTACAAGAGGTAAGCCTTTGATTCTCCAATTACGTGTAAGTATATGAATATCATGCGTATTAAATCCCTACATTGGTATCAGAGCTTGTTAATCGATCTGATGTATGTTATGCTATATGTAAGACCCTAACTTATTCATAAATAAAATCTAATTTTCTCTAATTATTATTTTGAATAATAAGGTGTTAATTTGATATAATGCTTTGGTTATGGGTGAACTGTGACGCCCCTAAAATTAGGTATACATCACCCATCTTGGGTCGTCAGATACATGGTACTGAATACAAATACAACTTAATAATACAACTGTCGTGTACAATACGACCAAACATAATCTGTGAGTTTGAATACAAATATTATCTTCTAGAGAGTATTCATACTCAAAAGGAGTCCTCATTATAATTATTATCACACTATTTCACAGAATAGTGAGGACTACTAATGTTATCCTCTGGACCATCACTCCGTTTCCCGACTCGTCCCAGCTATATTCTCATTTCCTGAAGAGAACAGTGAAAGAAAGGATGAGCTCAACTAGCCCAATAAGAAATATTATGACTAAGATAATGCAGAATAAATTATCATTAGCCTTCAACAGTGTTACACTGATAAAATATAATAGACATCAAGTTTAACTGCAGCGGAACACGCAATCCATTAAAAGAGTCAAGTAGAAAATAAACTCTACTATCTTTTATGATTTAAAAGGTTTTTCAACACTGTTATCGCTGGGACTCAGCTTAATAAAATAATCCACATCATCGAATTACCCCTGCACTACGGCCAAGGATATTCGTGTATTCATTAATGGTCATGATCATGCCAACAACTGTCCATCAATGCACTACGGGCCAATGAGGACTTTTACCACATCATTTGTAACATTACGGTCATGATTATACCGAATAATCCCTGGTCATAATCATACCAAGTCCATCTATGCACTACAGGCCACAGATGACTTTCAACATTTTATAAACATGAGGATGATGACAATGATATAAGAATTTAATAAAACAAGTTCAAGAATTAATTTATCCAAGAATTAACAACGTCCAAATTGTCAACATGATACTGCTTTGTGGAGTAAAATTCAAGAATACTTAGAAGAATATTTTCATGAAAAGATACTGGATGAACCGCAATTATCAAGGATATTTCACTAATTTCACGGAGTATAGAAGTTAAAACTTAACCAACTGAGTATAATAACGAATGGAATAACAAAAGAAATCACCATGCATGCGATAGACCGCACAGACAGGTTATTCTAATAGAATAATAAATAATGGAACCAGGTCCGGCGTAAACGCACAGACAGGATATTCCGACAGAATAATAAACAATGGAACCAGGTCCGGCGTAAACGTACAGACAGGATATTCCGACAGAATAATAATAAATAATGGAACCAGGTCCAGTGTAAAACACACAGACAGGATGTTCTAACAGAATAATAACAAGACAGAACCAGGTCCGGTGTAAAACACACAGACAGGATGTTCCAACAGAATAATAACAAGACGAAACCAGGTTCGGTGTAAAATACACAGACGGGATGTTCCAACAGAATAACAGAAGAATGTCACCAAGTATAGGGTAGACCGCGTATACAGGTTATTCCAACAGAATAATAAAAAATGGAATAACAACAGTTCTTTTCATGAATAAGAAAGAATAACACCCCTTACCGTTTTAAAGAAGAACTGAAATAAGGAAGTAGTTAAGTAGCAGAATACTTTTTTTCTCTCTCTCTATAGTTTCTCTCTATAGAGTTCATTGAATTCGTAAGAAATAATGAAGGAATGAGCTGCTATTTATAGAAAAATAGAATGCATAGTAACTAATCTATGAACGGTCCAGATTGATTACTTTAATCTGACGGTCCATATTTAAAGAAAAATATTTTAAATAAAATATAATATATTCTATTTATAGAATAACTTTAATAAAGTATTCTGTTTTATATAAAAAGATGTTTCTGTTTTATTACGTTAATAATACGAATAAAACAAAACTTCATTATCGCTAAATAATTCATATTATTAACTGACAATAATTGAATCAAACTGAGTGACTTCTCACATAAACATTAATAATCAATACCGTGTGTTACTATGCAACCACACGTATTACATGATATTTATAAAAAATTCGTCTTTATTTATAAAAGTTGGGGTCTTACATGAAATGTGTAAATTTTACAAAATAAGCAAGTGGTTATAAAATATTCATTGTTGTCGGGAAATATTCATTTGGTCGTGATATATTCTTGCTGTCGGGAAATATTCGTACGATGACACAGTCATTTGTGGGCCCTATAACGGAAAACGGCCGGATGAAGAAAACGACAAGTTTGAGTTTTTATAAATATCGGCGCAGTTGTTACCGTTAACACTGTTGACTCTTCTAATGGAGAAGATAATAGACTTTATAGTCTATTTGACTCTTCTAATGGATTGCTCGTTCCGCTGCAACTATGGTTGAAATTTTTATCATTTACCATATGTTCTAAATCTCTGATTTATTATTGATGAAGGCTATTGATAATTTAATTATCTTTAGTCATGATATTCTTTACTGAGCTAGTTGTGCTCACCCTTTTACTTCACAATTCCTTTCAGGTAATAAGAGTGTAGCTGGGTCGAGCGAGGGTAACGGAGAAATAGAACGATGGTCTCTAGCTGTGGATGTTCTCCCGAAGCAGTATAGAAAAGTTCATTTAGTAGTTTTATTTGGTGAATCCAATAGGGTAAGGTGTACCCAACGTTAGAAGGGTGTTTCGTCACTATCATACAAGATGTCTAATGACATACAATCTCGTGTCATCATAAGATAGGATTGTGCTCATCCACTTGCTGAGTATATATACGAGCACTACCTATATAATCTTGGTGTTTGTTTGAAGTATAATTCTCAATTAGAGACAGTAGAGATAATGATATGTCAAAAGAAGACTCACCATTGGGAAGAATATGATAGTAATCTTCTCGTTTTTCTTTGGGGTCTATTGGGTAAACCAAGGATAATTCTGTGGCCATATGATATCTATCATAACCTAGACGCATGGCCTCCCATGTACGAAGGTTTCCTTGAGCACTTCCCAAAGATTCTAATTTCCAAAACAGTTTTTGACTATACCTTTATGTAAGGTGTCATTGTGAGGTGATGTCCACGGTTGGAACATGAGTCACATTTGGTATATATTTGTATCCAAACTCACAGCATATGTGTTGTTGTATTTTGCACGACAATTGTTGTAATAAAGTTACAGTTGTTTTCTGTACCATGTATTTGGCGACTCAGAATAGGTTGGATGGAATGGACCTATTTTGGGGGCGTTACATTATTTGAATAATATTATTAGATAGAATTATTGGTAATGTCTAAAGAAGTTCTGTCTAAGGAGAGGTTTGGTCACCTAATTGTGCGCCAGTAAGAAAAAATCCTTATCGAAAAGCCCCCTCTTTCCTAGGAACGACCTGGTTGTCATAATTGTGATTCTGTAATATTATTTATGAATAATTAATTAGTGATTTATATGATAAGAAAATATTTATTTTATATGGATATACATGATGGATATATTTATTTTATGTGGTTATAAATGAAGAAATTAATGCTGAGGTATTTTATCAATATTTTGTCGGAATGGAGATATTAAAAATCATCCGTATGTAGATTTCGGATATTTTCTGATTGAAATTTGGAAAAACTTAAATCTACAAAGTTGTAGAGAATTTAATTTCCTATGGAATAGACATAAGACTTGAATTTTTCTGATAAAAGAACTATTTATTATGAATTATTGAAGTTGTTGATTATTGCTTAAATTTAAACTATTTTGGAAATTTCTAGAATAGGTGGGCCTCACTTTTGGTTGGTGAGAAATGTGCTGAAATTTTATTTTAAAAGTGGTGGACGTGAATAGTAGCAGATAAAGCCATCAGTAGCAGGTTAGTCTGCTTTGGCGTTCTAAGCATTTTTCTATAAATAAGTTGCTTAGTTAGAATTGAAAATCACACCAAAAATAAGTTTTCTCTCTTTCTCTCTCTATATTATCAAGCGTATTTTTGTGAGTATTTAGATACTTTGAGAGTTGCTATTCAGTACAAGTTTTTTTCAGCCTTATACCTGATATTTCAGTCGGAAGTACTGTTCTTTTGAGGTAAGAAATGTTATTTTCTTCGTAAATGATATTATTTTCTTCAATATCATTATGCCGAAATATTGATATAAATTTTATTGTATAATTTCTACCTTTTTGTGTCGAGATTACTATTCACGTTTACGATACTATTCACAAATACAACACTATTCACAGAAAAATAAAATTTTCTCTTCTTTGTCCAAGATGTCTAGTATGGTTACTATCTTTGATTGTATCTATGTTTTGATCTTTATTTTTGAATTCTGCTCCATAATTGATTATTATGGAGCATTTTTGAACTTGGATAAACTGTAGTACGAATTCTTAATATTTGTCCTTTTATCTCACTGGATTCATTTCCTTTAAGATATTTTTCATCATCCCCAGTCCTAAATGATGATATTACTGAATATCTTTGGCCTGTAGTGCAAAGATAAATGATTAACTGATGAATATCTTTGGCCCATAGTGCAAAGATGAACAGGTGTTTAGATGAACATGACCAACTGATGATACAAATGAATATCTTTGGCCTATAGTGCAAAGATGAATATTTAATTTAAGATGTATATTGATTGATATTACAGGGATAAAATATTGATGATGGACTTTTAAATCTTAGAAGATAGTAGAATTCATTCTCTACTTGACTCTTCTAATGGATTGCTGTTTTCGCTGCAGTTGTTGACCTAAAACTTGTTGTCTATTATATTTTATCAGATTTTTTCCTGTTGAAGACTAATGATAATTTGTTGTATATTATCTTAGTCATAATATTCTTTACTTGGTTAGTTGAGCTCACCCTTTTTCTTTTTGTTCTATTTTTCTCAAGAGGCGAGAATATAGCGGGAACTAGTTGGGGTGTGGAGTGATATTTCCAATCAGTTATGTTAGCAGTCCTCACTATTTTGTAAAATAGTGTTTCAATAATTGTAATGAGGACTTATTTGAGTGTGGATATTGTCAAGAAGACAATATTTGTATTTAAACTCACAGTTTATGTGTTGTCGTATTTTGCACGACAATTGTAATAATGATGTTGTAGTTGTTCTGTACCATGTATTTGGCGACTCAGAATAGGTGATGTATATATTTTGGGGGCATCACAGTTGGTATCAGAGCTTAGGGATATGGTCTCTGGCGGAGATCGGAGAATAGAACTAGGAGGAGAGAGAAGAGTAAATCCTTCGTTAGTGTGTCCTACATAAGCTTATTTTTTAGTTGGTCATATTATAGGGGTATTATGTGGTATGTCAATTACTTTAATTAACCCTTGTTTTATGGCAGTATTTGAGAATGACAGCCGAGAATGTTAACAATGGAGTGAATGAGATCGTGGAGCACCTATAATCACCAACCAGGGGAACATGCAACAGAAAGACAATATTCCTCTTATAAACAACACTACCGAACAAATGATGAATGATGGAATGTTTAGAAGCTTTTTGCAGTTCATGCAAAATCAGACGAGGGAGACTTGTGATTCCCCCAAAATAGGTATACATCACCTATTCTGAGTCGCCAGATACATGGTACAGAATTCAAATACAACTTACTAATACAACTGTCGTGTACAATACAACAAAACATAAACTGTGAGTTTGAATACAAATATTATCTACTAGAGAGTATACAAACTCAAAAGGAGTCCTTATTACAATTATTATCACACTATTTTACAGAATAGTGAGGACTACTAATGCTATCCTCTAGACCATCTCTCCGTTCCCCGACTCGTCCCAGCTATATTCTCATTTCCTGAAGAGAATAGTGAAAGAAAGGGTGCGCTCAACTAGCCCAGTAAGAAATATTATGACTAAGATAATACAGAAAAAAATTATCATTAGTCTTCAACAATGTTAAACTGATAAAATACAATAGACATCTAGTTTAACTGCAGCGGAACCAGCAATCCATTAAAAGAGTCAAGTAGAGAATAAAATCTACTATCTTTTATGATTTAAAGGGTTTTTCATGACTTTTATCGCTGGGACTCAGCTTAATAAATAATCCACATCATCGAATCACCCCCGCACTACGGCCAAGGATATTCTTTAGTATCACGACCACGAACACGAATTATCCATGCACTACGGCTAAAGATAATCATATTTTCATCAACGGTCCTAATCATGCCATAAAATAATTCATTTTTACACTACGACCAAAGAGAATCCATAGCCATAATCATACCAAAAACTGTCCATCAATGCACTACGGGCCAATGAGAATTTTTTCCACATTATTTGTAACATTACGGTTATGATTATACCGAATAATCCCTGATCATAATCATACCAAGTCCATCTATGCACTACAGGCCACAGATGACTTTCAACATAATATAAGCATGAGGATGACGACAATGATATAAGAATTCAATAAAACAAGTTCAAGAATTAATTAACTAGGAACTGATAACGTCCAAATTGTCAACATGATACTTCTTTGTAGAATAAAATTTAAGAATGCTCAGAAGAATATTTTCATGAAAAGATACTGGATGAAGCGCAAATATCAAGGATATTCCACTAATTTCATGGAGTATAGAAGTCAAAGTTTTAACCAACTGAGTATAATAAAGAATGGAATAACAAAAGAAATCACCATGCATACGATAGACCGCACAGATAGGTTATTCCAACAGAAAAATAAATAGTGGAACCAGGTCATGCGTAAATTCACCGACAGGATATTCTGACAGAATAATAAATAATGGAACCAGGTTCGGCGTAAACGCACAGATAGAATATTTCGATAGAATAATAAATAATGAAACCAGGTCCGGCGTAAAGCACAGACAGGATGTTCCAACATAATAATAAAAATATAATAACAGAAGAATTTTACCAAGTATAGGGTAGCCCGCGTATACAGGTTATTCCAACAGAATAATAAAGAATGGAATAACAAAAGTTCTTTTCATGAATAAGAAAGAAAGAATACCCTTTACGAGTACAACAAATAATATCCCTTACCTTGAAAGGAAGAGTACTGGATATATGAGTAGTGAATTAGCAGAACACTTTTCTTCTCTCTCTCTCTATAATTTCTCTCTCTAGAGTTTCAGTGAATTCGTAAGAAAATAATAAAGGAATGAGCTTCTATTTATAGAAAAATGGACTGCATAGTAACTAACTCATGAACGGTCTAGATTAATTTGCTTTAATCTGACGGTCCATATTTAAAGAAAAATATTTTAAATAAAATATAATATATTCTATTTATAATCTAATAAAACGAATAACTATATAAAAGATTTTACTATGCAAATACTATGCAGGCACTATGCAAACTCTATGCATAATAAAATATAATATATTCTAATTATTGTCTAATAAAATAGATAACTTTATAAAAGTATTTTGTTTTATATAAAAAGGTTTTACTATTAGTTTAATAAAACGAATAACTTTATAAAAGTATTATGTTTTATATAAAAAACTTTTCTGTTTTATTACATTAATAATACCAATAAAACAAAACTGAGTGACTTATCACGTAAGTCTCAATAATCAATACCGTATATTACTATACAACCACACGTATTACAGTACTATTACTACCGAGTAGTTCAACAGTATTAACGGTAAAACTTCTGTCGTTATTTTCATAAAATATTTTTGTCGTTTTCTCAATCCGACAATAATTCTGTTGCAGGGTCTACCAATGATTGTGCCGTCGTACGGATATTCCCCGACAAAAAGAATACTCCTCGACCAATCGAATATAATACAACAACTTGCATACTTTGTAAAATTTATAAATTTACCCACAACTATAACATTATATCAAATCCACACCATAATATTCAAAAAAATATTTCGAGAAATTTAAATCTTTATTCATAAAATCTGGGGTCTCACAATCTCTCCTCCTTATGAAATTTCTCCCTCAAAATTTACGTACTCACTTGATATGCCAAAGAGGTGAGGATACCTTGACTTCACTTCAAATTCTAACTCTTGAGATATAACCTTTGAGCGTCGAATATGATCCTTCTTATCCAAGATGTTAACACGTATCTCCTCATACGTTAAATCTTCTGCTATCTCGTCCGGTTTAAAATTAATAATGTGGTTCGGGTCGTCCACATATTTACGTAACATCAATACGAAAAAAACGTTCTGAACACGCAACATACTTGGCGATAAAACGAGTCTATAAGCCACAGTTCCTACTTGATCGAGGATTTCAAATGGGCCAATTAAATCGAGGGTTGAGATTTTCTCTCTTCGTCGATTCTTGCTTCTAGAATAACGCCCTCTGGAACCTTCTTCTTCATATTCATCAGCCCTGAGTATGTAAATTGAGCGATTTTAACTTTATTTATTACAGTCGATTCTAATCGTATATTCGTTATCTTCACGTGGGTTCGTATATTCGCACTTGTAACCGCATACGATCTTCTACTCAACGCGTCAGCTACCACATTTATTTTTCCACGATGGTATTGAATGGTACGATCGTAATCTTCAACAACTCAAGTCAACGTCTTTGGCGCATGTTAAGTTCATTTTAGTTGAAGAAATATTTGAGGTTTTAAGAAATGGATTTTGTACTAGGGTCAATACAAAATTCGATATCACGCTCTAAGGGTAGGCTAAGAAGTCTTCAAGAATACGTCAAGAAATTTATTAAAAATAGAAATATCGTTCAAAACTGTGACCCTCATCCAAGACTTGGATAGCACGTCACATTAATACCTATCAACTTGCCATCGTCATTCACGACATCGCCTACAGAAAGTCTGGCTTCGGTGCATTCCACACAAGGAAGTCAACAACGAAAGGATCGTGGCTCTTTACTTATGGCTTGATATGACCATGATTGACTTTAGTGGTTTGGTTACTTTGAATTCGCATAACAGGTTGGTTAGGAGTATGAAAGCTAACAACCTTACAAAAAACATGATGAGTAGTTAACCAGTCGATTCCTAAAATCACATCAAAGTTAAGTATTTTCAAAGAGATAAGATCGACAGGTAACGTGAAAGTGTTGATTTGAACAAGATTTATAAATAGTGGAGGTAATGAAGGTTTCTCCCAACTGAGTTTAAACAGATATATCAAAGTCTAACTTCTCCGGAGTTAACTTCAAACATTGAACATAACTAGGTGAAATAAAAGAGTGAGTAGAACCGGTATCTAACACGGTATAGACTTCACAAGAGTTTATGACTAACATACCCGTGATAATTTTATTCAGGTTCCTCATCACGAAAAAAAAATGCTCTCTTAAACTACCGGCTTTGGCTTGTCTGGGACATCCTTTGGCATCACTATCTCAGCTGGACTTGACTTCACCATACGACAAAATCGAGCTAGGTGACCTTCTCTTCCGCAATTAAAACACGCTTTGGATTGCTGCGTACAGTTTGGACGGATGTGTCCCTCCTGTCCGCATTTGAAACATACGACCGATGGTCGTTCTTCTTCCTTTGAAACGGGTGCTGGTGTCGACGTCTTTACGTCATTGTTGAACCTTCTCTTCTTGAAATGTCCATTCTTATGATTTTGGCCATGATTACCACCGAAGTGGTTACCATTTCTGGCATGTTGATTCCCTCCATGCTTATTGTAACCTCTTTGATGATTGTTATCACCGTTATTATCATTTTGTCGGCTGCTCTCTTTTGGTTGGGTTGACTCGTTATCGCGCTCCAATAACTGAGCCCTATTAACAACATCTAAATACAAACATAGTTTATGAGAGATAAGATATTGACGTATCTCAGGTTTTAAACCTCTTAGAAATATTCGCGTCATTCTCTCCTCATTATCAATCAAATGGGACGCAAATCGGGATAACTTGGCAAACTTGGCTTCGTACTGCGACACGGTCATGTTGTTTTGCTCCAACTTGATAAATTCCACCTCCTTCATGTGACGAATGCTTTCGGAAAAGTACTTGTTGTTGAACAGCTCCTGGAACTTCTCCCAAGACATCTTGAGTGCGTCAGGCTGGGTACGTTTTACAGATTCCCACAAGTAATCTGCCTCTTCACGCAACATAAAGGTGGCAAAGGGAACCTTTTGCTCCTCTGAGCATCCCAAGACATCAAATATCTTGGTGATCTGCTTTAACCATGTCTCTGCCTTAAGTGGTTCTGGCTTTCCCAAAAACTCCGGTGGTCCAAGCTCCTTGAATTGCTTAGCGATGACCAACCGTGGGTTGCCATTGTTTCCTCCTGCATTATGAACAGGAGCCGCCTTCACCTGATGTTGTATGAATTCTAAAAAACTCCTAAACGTACCGTCGTTCGTCAATTGATCAGTGTTGTTATTTACAGGAGGATTATCGCCATCCTGTTGGACATTGTCCTGATTATTGATCTGTAGAGACTCAACGGTCTCCTGTGCTCCATTGCTTATCTCAACATTTTTAGATGTCATTTTTAAATACTGCAACAAAACAAGGGTTAATTAACATATCACATATTATCCCTATACTCTGACCGACCAATTAAATACCAAATAAACTTAGGTAGGTCATACTAGCGAAAGAATTCCCCCGTCTCTCCCCTCCTAGTTCTTGCCTCACATCTCAGCCAGGGATCATATCCTTAAGCTCTGATACCAACTATGACGCCCCCAAAATAGGTATACATCACCTATTTTGAGTCGCCAGATACATGGTACATAATTTAAATACAACTTACTAATACAACTGTCGTGTACAATACGACAAAACATAAACTGTGAGTTTGAATACAAATATTATCTACTAGAGAGTATACAAACTCTAAAGGAGTCCTCATTACAATTATTATCACACTATTTCACAGAATAGTGAGGACTACTAATGCTATCCTCTAGACCATCTCTCCGTTCCCCGACTCGTCCCAGCTATATTCTCATTTCCTGAAGAGAATAGTGAATGAAAGGGTGCGCTCAACTAGCCCAGTAAGAAATATTATGACTAAGATAATACAGAAAAAAATTATCATTAGTCTTCAACAATGTTAAACTGATAAAATACAATAGACATCTAGTTTAACTGCAGCGAAACCAGCAATCCATTAAAAGAGTCAAGTAGAGAATAAAATCTACTATATTTTATGATTTAAAAGGTTTTTCATGACTTTTATCGCTGGGACTCAGCTTAATAAATAATCCACATCATCGAATCACCCCTGTACTACGGCCAAGGATATTCTTTAGTATCACGACCACGAATTATCCATGCACTACGGCTAAAGATAATCATGTTTTCATCAACGGTCCTGATCATGCCATAAAATAATTCATCTTTGCACTGCGGCCAAAGAGAATCCATAGCCATAATCATACCAAAAACTATCCATCAATGCACTACGGGCCAATAAAGATTTTTTCCACATTATTTGTAACATTACGGTTATGATTATACCGAATAATTCCTGGTCATAATCATACCAAGTCCATCTAGCACTACAGGCCACAGATGACTTTCAACATAATATAAGCATGAGGATGATGACAAATATATAAGAATTCAATAAATCAAGTTCAAGAATTAATTTATCTAGGAACTGATAACGTCCAAATTGTCAACATGATACTGCTTTGTAGAATAAAATTTAAGAATGCTCAGAAGAATATTTTCATGAAAAGATACTGGATGAAGCGCAAATATCAAGAATATTTCACTAATTTCATGGAGTATAGAAGTCAAAGTTTTAACCAACTGAGTATAATAAAGAATGAAATAACAAAAGAAATCACCATGCATGCGATAGACCACACAGACAGGTTATTCCAACAGAAAAATAAATAGTGGAACCAGGTTATGTGTAAATGCATCGACAGGATATTCCGACAGAATAATAAATAATGGAACCAGGTTCGGCGTAAACGCACAGACAGGATATTCTGACAGAATAATAAATAATGGAACCAGGTCCGGCGTAAAGCACAGACAAGATGTTCCAACAGAATAATAAAAATGTAATAACAGAAGAATTTCACCAAGTATAGGGTAGCCCGCGTATACAGGTTATTCCAACAGAATAATAAAGAATGAAATAACAGAAGTTCTCTTCATAAATAAGAAAGAAAAAATACCCTTTACGAGTACAACAAATAATATCCCTTACCTTGAAAGGAAGAGTACTGGATATAGGAGTAGTGAAGTAACAGAACACTTTTCTTCTCTCTCTCTATAATTTCTCTCTCTAGAGTTTCAGTGAATTCGTAAGAAAATAATAAAGGAATGAGCTTCTATTTATAGAAAAATGGACTGCATATTAACTAACTCATGAACGGTCTAGATTGATTTGCTTTAATCTGACGGTCCATATTTAAAGAAAAATATTTTAAATAAAATATAATATATTCTATTTATAATCTAATAAAACGAATAACTATATAAAAGATTTTACTATGCAAATACTATGCAGGCACTATGCAAACTCTATGCATAATAAAATATAATATATTCTAATTATTGTCTAATAAAAAAGATAATTTTATAAAAGTATTTTGTTTTATATAAAAAGGTTTTACTATTAGTTTAATAAAACGAATAACTTTATAAAAGTATTCTGTTTTATATAAAAAGTTTTTCTGTTTTATTACATTAATAATACCAATAAAACAAAACTGAGTGACTTATCACGTAAGCCTCAATAATCAATACCGTATACTACTATACAACCACACGTATTACTGTACTTTTACTACCGAGTAGTTCAACAGTATTAACGGTAAAACTTTCGCCGTTATTTTCATAAAATATTTTTGTCGATTTCTCAATCCGACAATAATTCCGTTGCGGGGTCTACCAATGATTGTGTCGTCGTACGGATATTCCCCGATAAAAAGAATATTTCCCGACCAATCGAATATAATACAACAACTTGCATACTTTGCAAAATTTATAAATATTACCCACAACTATAACATTATATCAAATCCACACCAAAATATTCAAAAAAATATTTCGAGAAATTTAAATCTTTATTCATAAAATCTGGGGTCTCATAAGACTCGTGTACAAAATACGGGTGAAAATGATAGCAACGCGCGGCTTGTCACAGCCAAGCAGTTCAAAGAGTTAGGACCACCAGAATTTGTTAGAAAGCCAGATCCGATCAAGGCGAAAATGTGGGTCAAGCAAATTACTAAGATATTTAATGTCTTGGAATGCACGGAGGAACAGAAGGTTCCATTCGCCACCTTTATATTCCGTGGTGAGGCAGACTACTGGTGGGAGTCTGTGAAGCGTAACTAGCTAGCTGCACTCAATATGTCTTGGAAAACATTTCAGAAACTGTTTAATGACAAGTACTTTCCTTACAGTATTCGTCATATGAAGGAGGTAGAGTTTATTAGACTGGAACAAAATAACATGACGGTGTCCCAGTACCAGGCGAAGTTCGCAGAGTTATCCAGGTTTGTACCTCATTTGGTAGAGAATGAGGAACGTATGACGAGGATGTTTCTAAGAGGTCTGAAACCTAAAATTCAACAATATCTTATCTCTCATAAATTTTTTCTATATTTAGATGTTGTAAACAAGGCTCAATTATTAGAGCGTGATAATGAGTCTGTTCAACCGAGGGACCACAACCAGGTTCATACCGGTGGCAGCAGTCATCAGAACAATGTCAACCAGCGAGGAGGAAAACATTCAGACAAAAGTGGTAACCACTCTAGTGGTAATCGTGGTCATGATAGTAGAAGAAGCGAGTCGGGGGAGATTTCAAAAAGAGAAGGTACAACAATGATAACGTGAAGACGTCAGCACCAACATCAACTGTTTCTAGGGGAGGAGAACGATCACCGGTCGTTTGTTACAAATGCGGGAAAGAGGGACATATTAGCCCAAACTGCCCACAACAATCCAAGGTGTGTCATAACTGTGGAAAGGAAGGTCATATAGCTAGAGACTGTCTTGTAGCGAAACCAAGTCCAACAAAAATGGTGATCCGAAGGCTGTTCCGAATAAGTCAAAGTCAGCGGTTCCTGGAAGAACGTTTGTCGTGACTGGCCAAAACACGAGAAACCCGAACGAGGTGATCACGGGTAAGCTAATCATAAACTTTTGCAAAGTTTATACCTTATTAGATACTGGTTCTACCCATTCTTTTATCTCTCCTGCTTGTGCTCAATGTTTGAACTTGACTCCGAAGAAATTAGACTTTGACTTATCTGTTGAGACTCCGTTAGGAGAAACTTTCATTACATCTACTATTTATAAATCTTGCTTGATCCAAGTTGGTACCATCACATTACCTGTCGATCTTATTTCTTTGAAAATACTTGCATTTGATGTGATTTTAGGGATTGATTGGTTAACTATTCATCATGCCAAAATTGGTTATTTTCGTAAGGTTGTTAGTTTTCATATTCCTAACCAACCTGTTATGTGAATTCAAGCTACCAAATCACTAAAGTCAATCACTGTCATATCAAGCCATAAAGCTATTCGTTTATTAAAAAATGGGTGTCAAGCTTTCTTAGCCCATATCACGGACTTGAACAAAAACACGTCAAATATGAATAATATTTCTATTGTTAGTGAATTTCCTGACGTATTTCCTGAAGAACTTCCCGGTCTACCCCCAGAATATGAAGTTGAATTCTTTATTGACCTTGAACCTGGTACAAAACCCATTTCTAAAATCCCATATCGAATGGCTCTTATTGAACTTCAAGAGTTAAAGGTCCAACTACAGGAGTTGTTAGACATCGATTTCATTCGTCCTAGTACATCTCCTTGGGGTGCTCCTATTTTATTCGTAAAGAAGAAAGATGGGAGTATGCGACTTTGTATTGACTACAGGGAATTGAACCATGTCACCATCAAGAATAAGTGTCCATTACCTCGTATTGATGACCTGTTCGACCAGTTGCAAGGAGCACAATTCTTTTCAAAGATCGATCTTCGTTCTGGATATCATCAGTTGAAGATTAAAACGGAGGATATTCCGAAGACTACCTTCAGAACTCGGTATGGGCATTATGAATTCTTAGTCATGTCTTTTGGATTGACTAATGCTTCTGCTGCTTTCATGGATATGATGAACCATGTGTTCAAGGAATATTTGGATCAGTTCGTTGTTGTCTTTATTGATGACATCCTCATCTATTCCAAAAGCCATGAAGATCATGAGCACCATTTGAAGCTAGTACTCCAAAGGCTTTGCGATAACAAGCTATATGCCAAGCTCAAGAATTACGAGTTCTGGCTTGAGGAAGTAGCATTCCTTGAGTACGTGGTGTCAAAACATGGAGTATATGTTGACCTGACGAAGATTGAAGCCATAAAAAGTTGGGAGCAACCGAAGTTGGTGACTGAAGTACGTAGCTTTTTGGGCTTAGCTGGTTATTATTGGAGATTCGTGGAAGGATTTTCTCGAATCACTACTCCGTTAACTCAGTTGACTCGGAAAGATACAAAATTCGTATGGAGCGAGGAATGCGAGAAGAGTTTCCAAGAGCTCAAGAGGAGACTCATTTTAGTAACTATTCTGACAATACCACCTTGTTCGGATGGATTTGTTATCTACAACGATGCTTCAGGCAAAGGGTTAGGATGTGTTCTCATGCAACATGGAAAAGTCATAGCCTATGCCTCACGACAACTCAAAGAATATGAGAGAAATTATCCTACTCATGATCTGGAGTTGGCAGCAGTCGTTTTCGCGTTGAAGATCTGGAGACACTATCTGTATGGGGAGAAAGTGGAGATTTATACAGATCATAAGATCCTTAAATATTTCTTCACCCAAAAAGAACTCAACATGTGGCAATGACGTTGGCTTGAGCTATTGAAAGATTACGATCATATCATTCAATACCATCCTAGAAAAGCAAACATAGTAACTAACGCATTGAGTAGAAGATCATATGCGGGTACGAGTGTGATATTGTCAACGCAAATGCCCATTTTGTATGACTTGCAAAGGATGGAGATAGAGTTAAAGACTCTAGGGACCCACGTGATGATATCAAATATACGAGTAGAATCGACTTTAATCGATAAAGTTAAAGCTGCTCAAGCTGCGGACCTAGAGCTGATGCGTATGAAGAAGAAAGTGCAAAAATGTGCTATTCCAGAAGCAAGAATCGATGAAGAAGGAATACTTCGAGTCAACTCTAGACTTTGTGTTCCTAACGATTCTGACTTGAAGTATAGAATCATGATGGAGGCACACAACACACCGTTTGTAATCCATCCTGGGAGTACCAAAATGTATCATGATATTCGACATATATTTTAGTGGAGCAATATGAAGAGAGAGATCGCAGAGTTTATCTCGAGGTGTTTAACTTGTCAACGTGTAAAGGCGAAGCATCAAGTGTCAAAGGGTCCAGTACAACCACTTGAGATTTTGAAATGGAAGTGGGAACACATTACTATGGATTTTGTTACAGGTCTTCCCAAGGTTTCTCAAGGCAGAGATGCGATTTGGTTTATTGTTGATAGATTAACCAAGTCTGATCATTTCTTGCTGATACAAACTCGTATGTACGTGTATGAGATTGTGAGATTACATGGCATGCCAGTATCCATAGTTTTGGATCGTGACCCAAGATTCACTTCACAATTTTGGGTTAGCTTGCAGAAATCTATGGGCACGGATTTACGATTTAGTTTGGCTTACCATCCCCAAACAGACGGGCAATCAGAAAGGACTATTCAAACTCTTGAAGATCTATTAAGACTCTATGTCATAGATTTCAAAGGGAGTTGGGAAAAGTATCTGTCATTGGTCGAATTCTCCTACAACAACAGTTATCAAGCAAGTATAGGCATGGCTCCATTCGAGACCTTGTATAGAAGAAAATGTCGTTCTCCAGTATGTTGGGACGAGGTGGGTGAAGCAACGTTGTTGGGACCAGAATTGGTACGCATGACAACAGAAAAAATCCAAATAATCCGACAACGTCTACAAATGACACAGGATCGACAAAAGAGTTATGCGGATCTTCATCGAAAGGATATGGAATTTAATATTGGGGATCATGTATTGTAACGTATTGCTCCATGGAAGGGAGTAACAAGATTTGAGAAGAGAGGAAAGCTCGATCTAAGATTTGTTGGTCCATTTGAGATTCTTAACTGAATAGGAAATGTGTCCTATAGACTCGCATTACCTCCAAGCATGTCTGGTGTTCATAATATTTTCCATATATCTATGCTTCGTAAATATGTGAAAGATCCGAACCACATAATTTAGTTAGAACCAGACGAGAAAGCCAAAGATTTAACGTACGAGGAGAAACCTGTTAAGATCTTGAATAGGAAAGAGCATGTCCTACGCACCAAGGTTATACCACAAGTTAAGGTTTTGTTGAGGAACCATGCTATTGAAGAAATGACATGGGAGTTGGAATCAGAAATGAAAGTAAGGTATCCTCACCTTTTCGAAACACCAGGTATGTACGTCAATTTTGAGGACGAAATTTCATAAGGAGGGGAGGTTGTAAGACCCCAACTTATTCATAAATAAAATTAAATTTCTTCTAATTATTATTTTGAATAATAAGGTGTTAATTTGATATAATTCTTTGGTTATGGGTGAAATGTGTAAATTTTGCAACATAAGCAAGTGGTTATAAAATATTTATTGTTGTCGTCGTGAGAATACTGAAGCTAGAAGGCCATCTCCTCTTCCTGCATAAATAATTGTTGGTTTGTCTTCGTTTCTTCCTCCGATCGGAGCTCTCTTTTCTCGGTGAAGGCTCTCTTTACTTGTGGGACGAATATTCTCCTTCTTCTCATTGGTGGCAGAGGAGGAGGATGAAGGGGAGGAGAGAGAAGGCGGCAGAGGGGGAGCAGAGAGAAGGCGGCATAGGAGGAGGATGAAGGGGAGGAGAGAGGAGGCGGCAGAGGAGGATGATGAAAGGGAGGAGAGAGGAGGTGGTGAGAGAATAGCGGATGAGAGATATAAAGTTTAATATGTTTAGTTATTGTGTTGCACTCTTTTTGTAATTATTTTGTGAATGCACTAATCTTGTAATTACTTTCTAATTGTTGTATAGTAATGTAAAGAACCCTTTTAAATACTCCCTTCCTCCGAGTTAATTGGTCCAAATATATACATCTTTCTCCATATGATCCATTGGCCCGAACTAAAATTTTTCATTTCAATCCAATTACACGGCCCAATGATAATAATAGCAATACTCCGTCCATGCCCCTTGAGCTTGAATAGTTCATAATTAAGCCCAGATTGAGCTTTAGTAAAATCTTCAATTAAATGAAGTGGATTAAAATGAATTCCATTTGGTTCTTGAATCACTATCCCAAATTAAAAGCGTTATGATGCGTTTGGATTAGGGTAATGAAGATGGAAATGAAATGAATCATTCCTATAAAATGAAAAAAATTGTGTTTGATTGCGATTGAATGGTTCTTATTCCTTCCAAATTTATAAATTTTATTCTTTGGGGAGGAAGAGTATGAAATAACTCATTCCAACTAGAATTAAATAAATTATTTCATTCCTTCAATCCAAACGTAGTATTAACGTTTGTACAAGACGATTTGGTTGGTCACGTGTCAGCCCCGAGTTCATCATTCAAAATTTTTCATTATGTTAATACATGCAATGCATATTTTGTTCATATCCATACTAAACTTTTTGTATGCAGTGCTTGTACTATTTCCATGAACATAGATTCTTCATGTATGTAGAAAATCTATACAATTACTTGATCTTCATATATGTATGCGTTGAGATATTTCAGATGAATTTCATATTGGATAAATTCAGAACTTATTTTTTTATAAATATTATTATAAACAGTAAGTTTTTAAATTAATAAAATGTTAAAGTTAAGGATGATATACTCAAATTATATATATAAAAAATAATGTCTGCGAAAAATATTCGATAAAGTATGACAGAGCCGAAACAACCAATCATTAATGGACCCCATAATGAAATAATTGTCGGATACAGAAATAATATTTTTAATAAAAATTGTCGACATAACTGTTACCTTTAATTGTTAAAATATCCGGTGATAAAGCAATAGTAGCAAATGCATCGTTTTTCATATTATTAAACCAATAATTGTCACAGTAACAAATACACAATATTTCATATTATTGAACCAATAATTGTCAACGTAGAAAGGGTAGTAGTTAAAAGTCACGAGTATTAAATAGTTAGACAGACTCAATATTTGAAAAACACTGTATACTTAAATATTTGTGTTATTAGTACATTAAGTCAATAATACAGAAGATGAATAATATAATAATAATTATGAATAGTAAAGAAAAATATAATCTTAAAATGTGAAAAATGTGTATAATTAATATGTAGTAGATTAAAAGTAATCTTGAAATGAATGTGGACAATTAATATATGGTAGATTAAATGTAATCTTGAAATGTGAAAATGTGGATAGCTAATATGTGGTGGATTAAAGATACTCTTGAAATGTAAAAAGTATGATTAATTGATGAATGATGTAGATTAAATAATCTTGAAATATAAAAAGTGTGGATAATTGATGAATGATTTAGATTAAAGATAATTTTGAAATGTGAAAAGTATGGATAATTGATGAATAATATAGATTAAAAATAATCTTAAAATGTGAAAAAGTGTGGTTAATTGATATGTGGTAGATGTTGGTTAAATTTTGACTATAAATAAGGGGCTTATTATAATGAGTTTCATAACTTTCTTGCTTATCATTTCTTCCATGCTAAATTTTTTTAGTGCAAGTGTCTCTCTGAGTGTGCTAAGACTAACTTAAGTATTGGTGAATATCAGTACGAGTGCAAGAATTGTTCAGGTTGATTGACTACATAAAAAATAGTAGCTACTCACATGCTAAGGTAAGAGATAATCTTGAAATGTGAAAATGTGGTTAATTGATATGTGGTAGATGTTGGTTAAGTTTTGACTATAAATAGGGGGCTTAGTATAAAAAGTTTCATAACTTTATTGCTAATCCTTCATTCCAATTTAAAAATTGTTTAGTGTAAGTGTCTCTCTGAGTGTGCTAAAGCTACCTTAAGTAATGGTGAATATCAGTACGAGTGAAAGAATTGTTCAGGTTGATTAACTACATAGAAAACAGTATCTACTCACATGTTAAGGTAAGAGATATCATTTTCTTTCATACTCCTAAGTTTAAACAAACTATGGTAAGAAAATATTGTTCGTTTCTACACTACTTAACATTAAACGGTGAAAATTCCAAAAATTATTAGAATTTTCTTAATTGGCGCTTCATCTAATATATTTTGACTTAAACCTTCCTATTGAATTGTATCCGCTATATTTGAACTGTGAACCTTAAATACATTCTTGAACTTGAATCGATATGATGGATATCTTGTTATTAAATTGGACATTATTGAACTCTGAACAAATTAAATTGCAAATCTCTAATGTTTATCCTTGATATTATAATCTTACTATTTATGTTCATTCTTTATATCATTGTTATATGTACTAATCATCAGGACTTAAGTTGTTGTGAATTTTTGTGGTTTGAATGTAATGACAATATGATTGTTGAGAAGTTTTAGCCTGTGTGACGAGGATATGTGGTAAAAGTTCTCTTTAGTCTGTGTGCAAATTTGAATTGTTGATTGATATGATCATGACATTGGTGTTATAGTTGAATGTTTTTGGCTTGGGTGCAAAGACAATATGATTGTTGAGCAAGGTTTTCAAACCCGAACCGGTTATCAAACCGAAAAATGTACCGGGTGGATGGATAACTGATTCAACCAGTTGTCGAACCGTTATTGACTCAGTGACGTTCTTAATATGTAATAAATAATAAATAATTAAATATATTAATTATTGTTATATATTATATAAAATATTTAGTAAATATGTAAAATTAATCAATTTATCTATAAAAAACTAAACCTATTTGTACAATGTTTACTTTATACAATTCAAATAAATACTAAATCTTTATGAAAAGAAAGATATTAAATCATGCTCAAAACTCAAAAGTTATAAAATCAAACACAAATGAACATAAACACCTCTAGGATACATTCAAATTCTAAAATTGAACCACAAGTTCAAGTGTTTGATTAAATATGAATGCAAACATATCTAGAATACCAAACAAAGTCTCAACTAAATTACTAAAAAAAAAAATTCATGAAACCTAATTCACAAAAATTATAAATCATTCTAAGGTCGTGAATGTGATGCTTCTTTCCAATTCTTATCATCATCTTTATCTATTAATCCATGAATACCACTTCCATTTGCTCCTCTAACTCCTCAAGCTCCAAGTTCTTCAAGTCTTCCGTGTCCTCCAAGTTCTTCAAGTCTAAATGGGTTACTCAATGAGCAGACGCAGGAGTCGTTCTCGAGAAAATAAGAACCGAAGGAGGAGTCGTTCGGTAGACAGAAAATCCAAGCACCAGGGTAGATCGAGGAAAAGGAGGAGGGTCGCGTCCCCCAAAAATAAGAGGGATAGACATAGGTCGTCCCCTCGTAAAGAGGAGACCGATCCCCTCGCTAGAAGGGTTGTGGAGTTAGAGAAGCTGCTGACGATAAAAAGCCCGATAGGAACACCTTGGAGCTGCACCGGATCACCCTTCTCACTAGAAATTAATCAGGTCACGGCCGACCCGAAGAAAAAAATGCCCCCGATGGATACGTATGATGGGCTGGGGGATCATTATGATCATTCGAATGGTTATGATCGGCTGATGACCTACTATGGGCATTCGGATGCTGCCAAATGCCATATGTTCGCTACGACGTTGAAGAAGAGTGCTCGAGAATGGATGGAAACTTTAGCGACAGGATCAATCAGTTCATGGAATGACCTTCGGGAAAAGTTTCATGCTCGATTCGAAAGTAACAAAAGAAGAGGGAAGATCACTGCTTCCCTTATGCAGGTGAGACAATGATCCGATGAAAGCCTTGGTCAGTACGTTAAGAGGTTTTGAGAGGCAGTGGGATCAGTGGCGGAGCTGAACTCCCCTCAGGCTCTGGGATTTTTCACAATAGGACTGGACATAGGGAGGTCGAAGAAACTAATGAAAGATATGGTAATCAACCCTTTGGCCGACCTTATCGAAGCCTTCCACCGGGCCGAAGGATTCATCGCCATAGAGGAGGCTATGGGAAACTTTAAGCCCCACTCTCAATCATTCGAGAAAAATAAGAATCGGAATAAACAAAACTATCAGCGTCCGGACAACAACCAGGGGAGGATGGATAATTCCGAAAGGAAGAACTATAATAGTGGGAGATCGGGCAGTGGGAGACCACCTTTCCCAAGCAAAAACGTCAATAAAGTTTATATTCTGCTCAATACAGATCGAGCGAAGATATTGGAGGAGATACGGAATAAGTCATTTTATGAGCCTTGCTCGAAACGTACGAAGCCTGGAAAGAGGGGTCGGGATAAGTTTTGTGAATACAATCAGAGTCCCAGACATACAACGGAGATGTGCAATGAACTGATGGACCTGATAGAGAAAAATGTTCAGAGTGGTCAGCTAGTCCAGTATGTAGTAGGTCAAGAGAATACTGAGACACAGAGGGAAAAATGAAGGGTGGCCCGAGACACACAACCGAAGCAGAACCCGCCATCTCAAGGCATGATTGATGTCATATCAGGACGTTCTGTAGGGCGTGTGATTGGAAAGAAGAGAGACGAACACCTCGATGTTGTCTTATCAGTTTCGGGATCTTCGGCACGGAAGGATCGGGCATTCTCGGGGATATCTATCTCTATCTCTGACGAAGATTATCCCACAGACCACATAAACCCACATGACGTGGCATTGGTGATAACGGCTCAAGTCGGACCAGTAGATATGCGGAGGATGATGATCGATAACAGATCCTCGATCGACATACTGTACATCCATGCCTACCATAGAATGGACTTGGAGGGAAAGAAGATGGAATTAGGAAGAGAAGGTCCCCTATATGGTTTTAGTGGAGATCCGGTGCATGTGTCGGGCACCATTGAGTTACCTGTCAAATTTGGCACAGCACCTCAGCAAGTAGAGGTCATGGTCAGATTTTTTGTTGTCCAGGTGGATTCGGTATACAACCCAATTCTGGGAAGGCCGACCCTGGCAGCCTTGCAAGCAGTCACATCCATACCTCACTTTAAAATTAAGTTTCCAACACTGAACGGGATCGGAGAGGTAAAAGGCGATCTTGATATAGCCCAAAGGTTTTATCGGAATACTTTAATCTCTTCGGGGGTCAGGGTCAGCAAGCAGAAGTACGTAATGGCTGTTAAAATAGAGTCATTCACTGAGAGTAGCACAGAACCGCTCGCCCTACCTGCCGAGGAAACTGAGGATGTGGAACTAATCCCGGGGAATGGGGAGAAATTAGTCAAGATCGGATCAGGGATGATAGAACCGCTTAGGACAGGGCTAATAGACCTACTTCGGGTGTATGCCGACATCTATGCATGGGAACCCAGTGACATGCCGGGAGTAGATGAATCAGTAGCACTACACAAGCTGCATGTAGACACTGATAGAAAGGCGGTTATACAGAAGAGGAGAGTTTTTACCCCATAAAGACAGAGGATCATAGATGAAGAGATCACCAAACTCCTGGTGGCAGAATTCATCTTCGAGATAGACTACCCCGAATGGTTGGCTAATGTGGTTTTGGTTCAGAAACAGAACGTGAAATAGAGGTTATGTATCGATTATATAGACTTGAAAAAGGCATGCCCGAAAGATTTCTATCCTTTGCTCAGCATAAACTAATTGATTGACGCCACTTTGGGATATGGCATGCTGAGTTTTATGGACGCCTTTTCGGGGTACCATCAGATTACGATGAGTAAGGAGGATATCCCAAAGACTAGTTTTATCACACATTGGGCTATTTACGCGTATCGGAAGATGACCTTTGGGCTGTTAAACGCCAGGGTGACGTATCAGCGAATGATGAACTTCGTGTTCACGAGGTAGTTAGGACGAAACATGGAGGTCTATGTGGATGAAATGATTGTAAAAAGCATGTCAGTCCGAGACCATCTCGAGGATCTAAAAAGTTGCTTCAAAAAAGTCAGGAGATATAAGCTGTGTTTGAACCCGACCAAGTGTACCTTCGGTTTGGGATCTGGAAAGTTTCTAGGATATCTGGTCAGTAAAAGGGGAATCGAAGCGAACCCAGAGAAGATTCAGCCTGTCTTGGATATGAAATCCCCTAAATCTTACAAAGATGTTCAGAGGTTGACAGGTCAGATTGCTGCCCTTCAGAGGTTTGTGTCAAAATTAGCAGAGAGATGCCTGCCATTCTTTGATACTTTAAAGGGGCCAAAAAATGAGAAGAGTTTTAAGTGGACGTCAGAGTGTGAAGATGCGTTCCAAGGGATCAAACGATATCTGTCATCAGCACCATTATTGATGAAGCCGATCCCTTCAGAACCGTTGTGTGAGACCCCAGATTTTATGAATAAATATTTAATTTTCTCGAAATAATTATGGTGTGGATTTGATATAATATTATAGTTGTGGGTATTATTTATAAATTTTACAAAGTAAGTAAGTTGTTTTAAAATATTCGTTTGGTCGGGGAATATTCTTTTTATCGGAGAATATTCGTACGACGGCACAATCATTAGTGGACCCCACAACAGAAGTATAGTCGTAGTTAAAAAACGGCAAAATTATCTTTCTATAAAAATAAAAGTACCGTTAAAACTGTTAAAACTGTTGAACTACCCGGTAGTAAAAGTACAGTAATACGCGTGGTTGCATAGTAGCATACGGTATTGTTTATTGATGCTTACGTGAGAAGTCACTCAGCTATACTCAATTATTACTACAGTAATTGCTGCATCATATTTCTTAAATTATTGTCATAGTATCATCTGTATAATATGTTATATTATTAAATCAATAATTGAGACGTTGTGGTAAGTTTGGTTATTTTTATGGGGGGTCATATGTCATCATCTAAGAGTCTCTTCGTCAATAGTAATTACCGTCGTCAATAGTAATTACCGTCGTCAATAGTATTTACCTTGGTCAATAGTATTTACCTTGGTCAATAGTAATTACCTTCGTCAATAGTATTTACCTTGGTCAATAGTATTTAACTTGGTCAATAGTAATTACCTTCGTCAATAGTATTTATCTTGGTCAATAGTAATTACTTTCGTTAATAGTAGTTGTCCCTTCAATATTACCAAGAGTCATTTGACCCTTCGTTAAGACCAAGAGTCATTTGACCCTTCGTTAAGACCAAGAGCCACCCTCAGTTTTTCTATAAATAGAGGCCTAGGGCTTCATTATTTTTTACGAATTCATTCAAGCTATAGAGAGAGAAAGTATAGAGAGAATAAGAGAGAGAGAATAAAAGTATTCTGCTACTTCACTTTTCCAATATCCAGTTCTTTTAAGGTAAGGGGTGTTATTCTTTCTTATTCACGAAGAGAACTGTTGTTATTCAATTTCTTATTATTCTGTTGGAATAACCAGTATACGCGGTCTACCCTATACTTGGTGATATTCTTCTATTATTCTGTTGGAATATCCTGTCTGTGTGTTTTACACCGGACCTGGTTCCGTCTTTATTATTATTCTGTTGGAACATCCTGTGTGTGTATTTTACACCGGACCTGGTTTCGTTTTTATTATTATTCTGTTAGAACATCCTGTCTGTGTATTTTACACCGGACCTGGTTCCGTCTTGTTATTATTCTGTTGGAACATCCTGTCTGTGTGTTTTACACCGAACCTGGTTTCATTATTTATTATTCTGTCGGAATATCCTGTCTGTGCGTTTACGCCGGACCTGGTTCCATTATTTATTATTCTGTTGGAATAACCTGTCTGTGCGGTCTATCGCATGCATGGTGATTTCTTTTGTTATTCCATTCTTTATTATACTCAGTTGGTTAAGTTTTGACTTCTATACTCCATGAAATTTGTGGAATATCCTTGATAGTTGCGTTTCATCTAGTATCTTTTCAAGAAAATATTCTTCTAAATATTCTTGAATTTTACTCCACAAAGCAGTATCATGTTGACAATTTGGACGTTGTTAATTCCTGGATAAATTAATTCTTGAACTTGTTTTATTGAATTCTTATATTATTGTCATCATCCTCATGTTTATAAAATGCTAAAAGTCATCTGTGGCCTGTAGTGCATAGATGGACTTGGTATGATTATGACCAGGGATTATTCGGTATAATCATAACCGTAATGTTACAAATGATGTGGTAAAAGTCCTCATTGGCCCGTAGTGCATTGATGGACAGTTGTTGGCATGATCATGACCATTGATGAATACACAAATATCCTTGGCCCGTAGTGCATGGAATTTGTGGTCGTGACCCTAACGAATATCCTTGGCCGTAGTGCAAGGATGATGTGAATTATTTATTAAGCTGAGTCTCAGTGATAAAAGTGATGAAAAACTTTTTAAATCATAAAAGATAGTAGAGTTTATTTTTTACTTGACTCTTTTAATGGATTGCTTGTTCCGCTGCAGTTAAACTTGATGTCTATTATATTTATCAGTTTAACATTGTTGAAGACTAATGATAATTTATTCTGCATTATCTTAGTCATAATATTTCTTACTGGGCTAGTTGAGCTCACCCTTTCTTTCACTGTTCTCTTCAAGAAATGAGAACGTAGCTGGGGCAAGTCGGGGAACGGAGTGATGGTCCGAATGATAGTATTAGTTAGTAGTCCTCACTATTCTATGTAATAATGTGTTAATAAATGTAATGAGGACTCCTTTTGAGTATGAATACTCTCTAGAAGATAATATTTGTATTCAAACTCACAATTTATGTTTTGTCATATTGTACACGACAGTTGTATTAGTAAGTTGTATTTGTATTTTGTACCATGTATCTGACGACCCAAGATGGGTGATGTATACCTAATTTTGGGGGCGTCACAGTTGGTATCAGAGCTTAGGGATATGATCCCTGGCTAAGATGTGAGAATATAACTAGGAGGGGAGAGACGGGGAATTCCTTCGCTAGTATGACCTACCTAAGTTTATTTGCATGGTATTTAATTGGTCGGTCATAATATAAGGATAATATATGACATATCAATTAACTTTTATTTTGTGGCAGTATCTGAAAATGGCATCTGAGAATGTTGAGATAATCAATGAAGCACATGAGACCATTGAATCACCAACGATTAATGCTCAGGGTAATGTGCAACCAGAGGACAATAATCCTCATAAAAACAATAACACCGATGAAATGGTGAATGATGAGATGGTCAGAGGCTTTATGCAATTCATGCAACAACAAAACAACCCACGGTTGGTCACCGCTAAGCAATTCAAGGAGCTGGGACCACCGGAGTTTTTGGGAAAGCCAGAACCACTTAAGGCGGAGACGTGGTTAAAGCGGATCACCAAGATATTTGATGTATTGGGATGCTCCGAGGAGCAAAAGGTTCTCTTTGCCACCTTTATGTTGCGTGAAGAGGCAGATTACTGGTGGGAATCTGTAAAACGTACCCAGCTTGACGCACTCAAGATGTCTTGGGAGAAGTTCCAAGAACTGTTCAATAACAAGTACTTTCCCGAAAGTATTCGTCACATGAAGGAAGTGGAATTTATCAAGTTGGAGCAAAACACCATGACCGTGTCGCAGTACGAAGCCAAGTTTGCCGAGTTGTCCCGATTTGCGTCCCACTTGGTGGATAATGAAGAGAGAATGACGCGGATGTTTTTAAGAGGTTTGAAACCAGAGATACGTCAACATCTTATTTCTCATAAACTGTGTTTGTATTCAGATGTTGTGAATAGGGCTCAGTTAGTGGAGCGCGATAACGAGTCAACGCAACCAAAAGAGAGCAGTCGATAACATGATAATACCAGTGAGAGCAGTCATCGAAGAGGTGACAATAAGTATGGAGGGAATCAACATGCCAGAAATGGTAACCACTTCGGTGGTAATCAGGGCCAAAACAATAAGAATGGTCATTTCAAGAAGAGGAGATTCAACAATTATGGAAAGACGTCAGCACCAGCACCCGTTGTTAAGGAAGGAGAACGACCACCTATCATATGTTTTAAATACGGAGGGGAGGGACATATCAGTCCAAACTGCCCGATATCGTCTAAAGCATGTTATAATTGTGGAAGAGAAGGTCATTTAGCTCGATTTTGTCGTTTACCAAAAACAAGTTCAGCCAAGATGGAGACACCAAAGGCCGTCCCAGAAAAGCCAAAGCCAGTAGTTTAAGAGAAAGAGTTTTTTTTCGTGACAAGGAACCTGAATAAAATTATCACGGGTAAGATTATCATAAACTCTAACGAAGTCTATACTTTATTTGATATCGGTTCTACCAATTCTTTTATTTCTCCTACTTGCGCTCATCGATTAAATTTGACTCCGGAGAAATTAGACTTTGATTTATCTATTGAAACTCCGTTGGGAGAAACCTTCGTTACCTCCACTATTTATAAATCTTGTTCAAATCAACACTTTCACGTTACCTGTCAATCTTATCTCTTTGAAAATGCTTGCCTTTGATGTGATTTTAGAAATTGATTGGTTAACTACTCATCATGCTTCTCGTAAGGTGGTTAACTTTCATATTCCTAACCAACCTATTATGCGAATTCAAGTAACCAAATCACTAAAGTCAATCATTGTCATACCAAGCCATAAGTAAAAATCCCCGTTCCTTTCGTTGTTGACTTCCTGGTGTGGAATGCACCGAAGCTAGACTTTCCGTAGGAGACGTTGTAAATGACGATGACAAGTTGATAGGTATCAATGTGACGTGTTATCCAAGTCTTGGATGAGGGTCACAGTTTTGAATGATATTTCTGTTGTTAATAAATTTCCTGACGTATTCTTGAAGACTTCTTAGCCTACCCCTAGAGCGTGAAATCGAATTTTTGTATTGACCCTAGTACAAAACCCATTTCTAAAATCGTTAAATATTTCTTCAACTAAAGCGAACGTAACATGCGCCAAAGACGTTGGCTCGAGCTGTTGAAGATTACGACCGTACCATTCAATATCATTGTGGAAGAACGAACGTGGTAGCTGACGTGTTGAGTAGAAGATCATATGTGTTTACGAGTGTGATGTTGTTAAAACAAAGACTCATTTCTTATAACTTACAAATGACGAAGATAGAGTTAAAGACTCGAGGAACCCATATGAAGATAACGAATATACGAGTAAAATCGACTTTAATCGATAACGTTAAAGCCGTTCAAGCTACACACCCGGAGCTGATGAATGTAAGAAGGTTCAAGAGGGCGTTATTCTAGAAGCAAGAATTGACAAAGGGAAGAAATCTCAACCCTCGATTTAATTGGCCCATTTGAAATCCTCGATGAAGTAGGAACTGTGGCCTATAGACTCGTTTTACCGCCAAGTATGTTGCGTGTTCAGAATATTTTTTTTACTTATCGATGTTACGTAAATATGTGGACGACCCGAACGACATTATTAATTTAGAACCGGACGACATAGCGGAGGATTTGACGTATGAAGAAGTTCCTGTTCAAATCTTGGATAAGAAGGAACATATTCTACGCTCCAAGGTTATACCTCAAGTCAAAGTTTTGTGGAGAAACCACGATGTTGAGGAAATGACTTGGGAGTTGGAATCTGAAATGAAGTCAATGTATCCTCACCTGTTCGGCATACCAGGTATGTACGTAAATTTCGAGGGCAAAATTCCATAAGGAGGGGAGATTGTGAGACCCCAGATTTTATGAATAAATATTTAATTTTTTCGAAATAATTATGGTGTGGATTTGATATAATATTATAGTTGTGGGTATTATTTATAAATTTTACAAAGTAAGCAAGTTGTTTTAAAATATTCGTTTGGTCGGGGAATATTCTTTTTGTCGGGGAATATTCGTACGACGGCACAATCATTGGTGGACCCCACAACAGAAGTATAGTCGTAGTTAGAAAACGACAAAATTATCTTTCTATAAAAATAACGGCTGAGGTGTTACCGTTAAAACTGTTGAACTACCCGGTAGTAAAAGTACAGTAATACGCGTGGTTGCATAGTAGCACACGGTATTGTTTATTGATGCTTACGTGAGAAGTCACTCAGCTATACTCAATTATTACTACAGTAATTGCTGCATCATATTTTTTAAATTATTGTCATAGTATCATCTGTATAATATGTTATATTATTAAATCAATAATTGAGACGTTGTGGTAAGTTTGGTTATTTTTATGGGGGGCCATATGTCATCATCTAAGAGTCTCTTCGTCAATAGTAATTACCGTCGTCAATAGTATTTACCTTGGTCAATAGTATTTACCTTCGTCAATAGTAATTACCTTCGTCAATAGTATTTATCTTGGTCAATAGTATTTACCTTGGTCAATAGTAATTACCTTCGTCAATAGTATTTACCTTGGTCAATAGTAATTACTTTCGTCAATAGTAGTTGTCCCTTCAATATTACCAAGAGTCATTTGACCCTTCGTTAAGACCAAGAGTCATTTGACCCTTTATTAAGACCAAGAGCCACCCTCAGTTTTTCTATAAATAGGGGCCTAGGGCTTCATTATTTTTCACGAATTCATTCAAGCTATAGAGAGAGAAAGTATAGAGAGAATAAGAGAGAGAGAATAAAAGTATTCTGCTACTTCACTTTTCTAATATCCAGTTCTTTTAAGGTAAGGGGTGTTATTCTTTCTTATTCATGAAGAGAACTGTTGTTATTCCATTTCTTATTATTCTGTTGGAATAACCAGTATACGCGGTCTACCCTATACTTGGTGATATTCTTCTATTATTCTGTTGGAATATCCTGTCTGTGTGTTTTAAACCGGACCTGGTTCCGTCTTTATTATTATTCTGTTGGAACATCCTGTCTGTGTGTTTTACACCGGACCTGGTTTCGTTTTTATTATTATTCTGTTGGAACATCCTGTCTGTGTGTTTTACACCGGACCTAGTTCCGTCTTGTTATTATTCTGTTGGAACATCCTGTCTGTGTGTTTTACACCGGACCTGGTTCCATTATTTATTATTCTGTCGGAATATCCTGTCTGTGCATTTACGCCGGACCTGGTTCCATTATTTATTATTCTGTTGGAATAACCTGTCTGTGCGGTCTATCGCATGCATGGTGATTTCTTTTGTTATTCCATTCTTTATTATACTCAGTTGGTTAAGTTTTGACTTCTATACTCCATGAAATTTGTGGAATATCCTTGATAGTTGCGTTTCATCCAGTATCTTTTCAAGAAAATATTCTTCTAAGCATTCTTGAATTTTACTCCACAAAGCAGTATCATGTTGACAATTTGGACGTTGTTAATTCCTGGATAAATTAATTCTTGAACTTGTTTTATTGAATTCTTATATTATTGTCATCATCCTCATGTTTATAAAATGTTGAAAGTCATCTGTGGCCTGTAGTGCATAGATGGACTTGGTATGATTATGACCAGGGATTATTCGATATAATCATGACCGTAATGTTACAAATGATGTGGTAAAAGTCCTCATTGGCCCGTAGTGCATTGATGGACAGTTGTTAGCATGATCATGACCATTGATGAATACACAAATATCCTTGGCCCGTAGTGCATGGAATTTGTGGTCGTGACCCTAACGAATATCCTTGGCCGTAGTGCAAGGTTGATGTGAATTATTTATTAAGCTGAGTCTCAGTGATAAAAGTGATGAAAAACTTTTTAAATCATAAAAGATAGTAGAGTTTATTTTCTACTTGACTCTTTTAATGGATTGCTTGTTCCGCTGCAGTTAAACTTGATGTCTATTATATTTATCAGTTTAACATTGTTGAAGACTAATGATAATTTATTCTGCATTATCTTAGTCATAATATTTCTTACTGGGCTAGTTGAGCTCACCCTTTCTTTCACTGTTCTCTTCAGGAAATGAGAACGTAGCTGGGGCAAGTCGGGGAACGGAGTGATGGTCCGAATGATAGTATTAGTTAGTAGTCCTCACTATTCTATGTAATAATGTGTTAATAAATGTAATGAGGACTCCTTTTGAGTATGAATACTCTCTAGAAGATAATATTTGTATTCAAACTCACAGTTTATGTTTTGTCATATTGTACACGACAGTTGTATTAGTAAGTTGTATTTGTATTCTGTACCATGTATCTGACGACCCAAGATGGGTGATGTATACCTAATTTTGGGGGCATCACACGTTGTACCTATATTTGGTTGCAAGCTCGATGGCAGTGGGTGCGACGTTAGTATGGAACAAAGGAAGAAAGCAGTTCCCGGTATATTATGTCAGCCACGTTCTTCGAGACGCGAAAACCCGATACCTGAACCTGAAAAAATTTACCTACGCCTTAATCATTGTAAGCAGGAAACTTCGACATTATTTCCAGGGTCGATTGGTGGTGGTATATACAGATCATCCGCTGAAGAAGGTATTGCACAGGCGAAAAGTCTCGGGTCAGCTTGCTGCGTGAGCGATGGAATTGACTCAGTTCACTTTGGAATACCTTCCCCGAACGACAATCAAAGGACAGGCTCTGGAAGATTTCATAGTAGAATGTTCATTTACAGAATCGGATGTGGGGTCCGATACTGAAACACAACAAATACAAACGTCATGGACTCTCTATGTGGATGGGTCAACAACTTCGGACATCAGCAGAGTAGGGGTTATTCTGACAAGTCTAGAAGGGTTCTAAGTCCAGCAAGCCATTCAGTTTCATTTCAAAGCCACAAACAACAAAGCAGAATACGAAGCCATTCTAGCAAGACTTCGGTTGGCTCAAAATTTGGAAGTTCAGAAGTTAGTCATCTACAGCGATTCTCAACTGGTTGTCAAGTAGATATTTGGGGAGTATAAGGCTCGTGGGGCCAGAATGATAAGATACCTAGCCAAGGTAAAGGACAAACTCGCATACTTCACTTCACATAGTTATCAGGGAGTTGATTGGTCAGACAACACAGTAGCAGATGCTTTGGCCCGATTGGCAACAACCGAAGCGAGTTCCTTCAACGGTTCGGTATATCAAGAAGTGTTAGAACACCCCAGTGTCCCGAAGGTGGATGTCTTAGCTTTAGATCGGCTGGACTGCTGGCTCACCCCATACATCTCATACCTAGCTGATGGAGTCCTACCTTCAGATCGCATCTATACGAAAAAGATCAAGCACAGGAGCTCAAATTTTATCCTTATTGACGGAGACCTATACCGCAGGGCCTTTAGTTCTCCATTCCTTAAGTGCTTGACTCCTTCGGAAGCAGATTATACACTTCGGGAAGTACATGAAGGGATTTATGGAGATCACATGGGGACCAAGTTACTGGCATACAAAATTTTGAGGCAAGGATATTATTGGTCGACCATCTATCAGGAAGCCAAGGATTATGTCAAAAAATGTCCAAAGTGTCAACTGAATAGTGTCATCCCTCATCAACCTCCTGAAGAGTTGTATTCAGTCTTATCTCTGATTCTATTTGCCATTTGGGGGATCGATATTTTGGGGCCACTGCCGAAAGCCAAGGGGCAAGTCAGTTTCGTGATCGTAGCCATTGACTATATGACCAAGTGGGTCGAAGCTAGATCTCTACAGAAGATCTCCGAACAAGAGTGTTTCAAATTTTTTAAAGAATGTGTTGTTTATCAGTTCGGCATTCCGATAGCTTTGGTCTCAGATAACCGCAGATAATTCGTGGGGTCAAAGTTTGAAGCCTTTTTGAAGGAGTTGGGGATTTAACACAGAAAGATGTTAGTTGCTCATCCCCATTCAAACGGACAAGTAGAAGTTACCAACTAGACTCTACTTAACGGGATCAAGAGGAGGTTGAATGGATTGAAGGGTCGATGGCCGGAGGAGTTGCTCAGTATTTTGTGGGCCTACTGGATTACTCCGAGGACAACAACTGGAGATTCACCATTTAGATTGGCCTATGGGACTGATGCACTCATACCTGTTGAGATCGGATCCCCTACACTTTGGATAAGTCAGTACAAAGAGTTATACAATGAGGACAGCCTAAGACTAAATCTGGATCTCCTGGAAAAGGTTCAGGAGTCAGCTCTGGTATGATTAGCTATTTATCATAAGCGCACCGCTCGACACTATAACTAGAAGGTCAAACAAAGAAGGTTCGAGGTTGGAGATTTTGTGCTTCGGGAGTCAGAGGCATCTACCCCCTAGAATACGGGCAAGCTGATGTCGAACTGGGAGGGGCCCTATGAAGTAGTAGAGGTGCCGAAGCCAGGTACTTACCGGCTTCGAGCAATGGATGGATTGGAAGTAAAGAATTTATGGCATGCTAGAAGACTTAGAAAATATTATAAGTAAAAGTTATGCTATTCTTTCCTTTACTTATGTAACTTATGTTATTCATCAATGAAATAAATGAGAATTTCTCCTTAGGAAAATTTGGTACTTCATTTATATCCATAAGCTTTTACAATTTCGATCGGACAAGCTTCGGATATAAACCGATCAAAAAGTTAGAAATAACATAACTGATCGGTATAAATCACGAACATAATTGATCGAGATAATATAAACAAAGAAAAATTATGTACTTCATTTATATCCATAAGTTTTTATAATTCTGATCAGATAAGCTTCGAATTAAACTGATCAGATAGTTAGAAACAACATAACTGATTGGTAAAAGTTTCAAGCGTAACTGATCGAGAAGGTTACAATCAAAGGAATGAAAAAAAAATTATTACAAAAATTACAAGTAAAAAACCTAAAAGAAACTATTCTTTAGGACCCCCATTTTTAGCTTTAGATTCCTCGTCAGAAGAATTAAGGACGGCAGCATCGAGCCCAGCAGCCTTCATCTTCTCCCGAGCCTTCTCCCGATAAGCTTCATAGCCTTCAGCGAACTGAGACATGATCTTCTCGGTCAGGGAAGGAGATTCTTTATACTCTTCGATGGCTCGCTGCTTGACTTCGACACATTCTTCCTTAAAGGTGTTGTTTTTCTGAATCAAGTGCATCATTTTATTGTGCATCTCGGTAAACTTGTCCCCTAGGGCATGAATGGTCTTCTCCTGATCCTTGTTTTCTCCTAACAAAATCTCTTTCTCCTGGATGAGCTTCTTCGCATGACTATCAAGACCGACGAACTCCTGTTGTAGAAGGGAATATTGCTCCTTGATTTCATCAGTTTGACGTTCAGCCTTGGTCACCTTATTTCGGGTATCGGCATGATGATCCTTTTCCTTCTTTAAATCTGACTTCAGACCCCGAACCTCAGCTCCAAGCATGGCAACATCGGTCTTCATTTGAATCTCCCTTTTTGTGGCACGAGCCAGAGGCGGGATCGCTCGAGAAAGGATAGCATTGACCTATAGTGAAGTGAAAGAATACATCAGCTAGGAAAAACAGAGGATCCGTATGGGGAAAGGTGGTAGGATTTCGAGTTTACCTGACATTGGGCCTTGAGATAGGCCACTAGATATTCTTCGAATGAATACCCCTTAAACCGCTCGTCATCTCAATGAAGTTTGAAATGCTCGAGCTGGGCAAATGGGAATTCCTCCGAAGGACTCCTCGGCCAAAAGGTCCTCAGTGTTCCTAGTGAAGAGCTCGACTCAGTGGTCAGTTTGGAGGTAGGAGTTGAGGCGGGAAGAGGGTCGGCCTCCAAGATCTGCAGATCCGGATCCTCTATCAGTCGTGGCCTCTTGGGTCAAGGTTCGAGAAGAACCCCTTCGGTTTCCTCCGAATCCTCGACGACGGTGGCTGTTGGAGGTGGTGGAGGAGTTGGCTTCGGCAGGGCTGAAGAAGATACCTTCGGGGGGCTTTGAAGGAAGGCTTCTTCTTTTTCTTCTTTAATAAAGCCATCTTCTCAGCCTGATACATCTTCAGAACATTTTTGGTGGAAGGTTCGGCTTTGGCGGTTGGAGGAAATGGACCCGATGTAGAACTGGTTGAGAGCTCGGTGATCGGGATGGTCTCCTCATCAGGAGAGTCATCGGTAGCTGGAGGACAGATGGGTTCAGTCATGACTGACAGAGGCATCAAGGATGCATCAGCCCCTTCGGGTTTAAAAACAGTTACCGCAAGAAAGATAAGACAGTCAATAAAGAAACAATAGAAGATATAGCTAAGGCATGAAAGGGCTCGAGGATTATAACATACGACCGTGATTGTAGAGCCAGGCATCTTTGGATACGACCTCCAGACCCCAGTCAGTCTTCTGTAATAACTTGTAAAACTTTTTGAAGGCGTCAGCACGATCCTTCAGGAATTTGGTCACCTTTGCAATAGGGTCTTCGGGGCTGGCCAAGTTCGAAAGGAGTTTAAGGTCGGTCCCCCTCATGAAGAACCACTGTGGGTGCCAACCCTTATTACTAGAAGGGGTCTTCATGAAGGTTGCCCGACCAGTTTGGCAGTTCAACTGCCGAAGGCCAGGTTCCTTTGATAAGCCAACGGAGAATAAGACAAAGAATAAATCCAGCCCAGAAGTGATGCTAGCCTCCTAGCATAGGGCGATAAAACTGATGAGGTGGATGTACGAATTCGGCACCAGCTAGGTGAACCCGATCCCCACGAAACAGAGAAAAGATGAGATAAACTCATGAAGAAGAAACCGAACCCCATACCTCAAGGCGTAGAGAGGAGTGGCAACCCAATCACCTTCAAGACGCCATAACATCCTTTCGTTCGGCTCTGACACCCGAAGTTTGTACTCTTTGGGAATATTAAATACGGTTCGGATTTCAAAAAGTTGGGTTGAGGAGATGGTAGATTTGGTTTTGACATAGTAAAAATTGGATTCGGAAGAATAAATGTTTCGGATCTTGGATTCGGCACCTTCTATAGTGGTGCCAGTAGGGGCTGCCGGTAAATCGACCGGAATCAGATCACCGGCGGCAATGGTGGTGGTGACAGTTGGTGAAACTCGCTTAGTGGTAGGAGAAATGTTAGAATCTACCATTTGAGACGAATGAAGTAGGAATGTGAAGTTTAGAAGAGTAAACGAACCAAAGGAAGCTTGAATCAGAGAAAAAGTTACAGATAGATTGCTCACCGAAAATTGCGCTCGCCGGAAAATTTGAGAGGAAGATTTGAAATGAGAAAGAGGGGAAAGAGTGACAGTACTGGGTTGAAGGGGATTTTTATAGTGAGACTGCACAAATCCCAAGGGCAACTATTTATGGCAGATGAGGCCCGGTCCTGGGAAGACGTGTAACATTTCGCAAAATGAGGAGAAATCTCTTCAAGGTCCCCAGATAACTCATCATTTCCTGTTATGACTCTTTAAGTTCGTGTCTTTTCAAAAGTATCTAATTATAAATATATTATAACAAGAGACTGGGAGGCAATGTTCAGGAGCATTTTATAGATCCCATTGGGCCGAAGCCCAATGGATATTGAAGATGTTCGGGTTTGGACATTCGTGCACTCTGGGCCGGAGTCCAGTTCGGATGCATGATGTTCAGTTGGATTGGGCCTATACAGTGGGTTGGCCCTTGTATGGAGTCCGGAGTGATAAGGGCTCTAAATGGTTAAGGATCCTAATCCTAACCATATTTGAATAAGGTAACTCCAAAGGTAGTGTTTGGATTGGATCCAATTTGCACCTTTTAAGGAGATTGTGTTGGACCCAAATAATGATAACTGCCATATTTAGGAGTCCTAATCCGACTCGGATGTCAACTCTAAAGGTAACGAGAATGGCTATAAGTACAAGGCTAGACTACAATTAACAGGTTATATACCCTTTTGAGCACTAAACACTAAAGCTTCTATTGTTAAACCATATAACGGCTTGTACTCATTCTCACACCGGAGCTATCACCCGGCGTCACAAGCCGTCAAGCTTCGTGTGTGACCTATTACTGTGTAGGATTCAGTGCATGGATTTGGTGATTAGACGCGCCGGCGAAACTTGGTGTTAACATTGATTCAGTTATTGTCACAGTATCATCTACACAATATTTTATATTATTAAATCAATAATTGAGACGACACAGTTATTCATATTATTATTTGCATTATTGACAATATCTAGAAAGTTCGGTCGAGGAAAGGGGTTAGGTCATCTAATTGTGCGCCAATAAGGAGAAGTCCTTATTAGAAAGCTCCCTCTTTCCTGGGAATGATCTGATTGTTAATATTGTGAGTTATAATATTAATGATGAATAATTGTTGAAAGATTAAAAATGTTTTTATTGAAGTCAAGTGATTTCTAATAAATAGAATGATTTTTCATGAAGTATTTGTTGTAAGTTTGGCTTATTACATGGACCCCCCATTAACTCGTTTTTTAAAATCGCCGGTAGAAAGTTATCTCAGTTTTTATTTTATTATTATAATAGTAATAAAACAGAAAATTTTTTATATAAAACAGAATACTTTTTATATTATATATAGAGTTATTCGTTTTATTAGATTATAAATAGAATATATTATATTTTATATAAAATTTTCGTTTTATTAGAATATTTTATTGCACAATAATGAATAGTAAAAATCAAAATGTTTAGCTGAACGCCTGTGATTTCTTTTTCTTCTGTTCACCCGTGATTAATTCTAAATAGTGCCATGCCATTCTCCTATAAATAGGATTCTTAGTTTAGAAATAAAAATCACACCAGAATCAGAGAATTCTTCTTCTATAATATTGAGTGTATTTCTTTTGAGTTTAAGGAAACTTTGAGTGTAGCAAATAGTGCAAATTTTCTTCAAGAATATCCCCGCTATACCAGTAAGAATTACTCTCCTTTTAAGGTAAGGGATATTATTTTCATTTAATATTCGTAAGGAATAATATTTTCTTTCATACTCTGTAATATGTAAGTAATATTATTTCGTTTCGTATTCCTAATTCTACACTTATTTTTATAAGTATTGCTTCTATACTCCTTGAAATTAGTAGAATATCCTTGAAATTTACGATTCATCTAGTATCATTTCACTGAAATATTTTTTTGAACATTCTTATAAAATTTTAATCTTTTCATGCTGAGGTACTATTCATACATACGACACTATTCACGGGATACTATTCAAAAATACTATTCACGGGGTACTATTCATGACAAATATTCGTTTCTTTTATGTCTAAATTATTTTTAATACATGAATATCATTCTTGAATTTTACTCCATAATTAATTATCATGTTGACAATTTGGACATTCTTAAACTCTGGATAAATTAAATTATAAATCTTTAATATTTATCCTTGATCTCACTTAATTGAATTCTTATATCATTGTCATCATCCTCATGCTTATATTGTGGTGAAAGACATCTTTGGCCTGTAGTGCATAGATGGACTATTGATTGTTATGATTATGACCAGGAATTATGTATCGGTATAATCATGACATGTAATGTTACATACAAATGATGTGGTGAAAGTCCTCATTGGCCCGTAGTGCATTGATTGACAGTTGTTTAGCATGATCATGACCACTGGTGATAATAACGAATATCCTTGGCCCGTAGTGCATGGATAATTTGTGGATGTGATACTAACGAATATCCTTGGCCCGTAGTGCATGGATAATTCGGTGATGTGGATTATTTATTGAATTGTGTTGCAGAGATAAAATATTGATAATAAACTTTTAAATCATAGAAGATAGTAGACATCATGCTCTACTTGACTTTTCTAATGGATTACCTGTTCTGCTGCAGTTAAACTTGTTGTCTATTGTATTCTATCAATTTTTACACTAATGAATATTAAGGATAATTTATTCTACATTATCTTAGTAATAATATTCTTTACTAGGCTAGTTGAGCTCACCATTTTTTTTCATTGTTCTTTACAGGAAATGAGAATATAGCTGGGACTAGTTGAGGAATAGAGTAATGGTCCAAGATGGTGGCTATAGTTGTCCTCACTATTATATAAAATAGTGTGATAATAATTGTAATGAGGACTTTATTTGAGTTTGAATATTGTCTACGAAACAATATTCACGTTAAAACTCTCAGCTTATGTTTTGTCGTATTCTACACGATAATTAATAATTTTGTAAATTAAGTTTGTATTTAAATTATGTACCATGTATTTGGTGACTTATAATTGGTTGTTTATTCCTATTTTGGGGGCATCACACTAGCGATTATCGCACATTTAGATTTGGAGTTATATCAGATGGACGTTAAGAAAACTTTTCTCAATGGAGATTTAGCTGAGGAGATATACATGGATCAACCAGAGGGTTTCGTTATGGAAGGAAAAGAGCGCAAAGTATGCAAGCTTAAACGTTCTATCTATGGTTTGAAACAAGCATCCAGACAATGGTATATGAGGTTCCATCGAGCCATCATTAGTGATGGGTTTACGATGATCGAGGAAGACCATTGTGTATATATCAAATGGTCCAAAGATAAACTTCTTATCTTATCTATGTATGTCTATGACATCCTTCTAGTTGGGAACAATAAGGAGATGATTGTTTCCACCAAAGGGTGGTTGTCCTCTAACTTTGAGATGAAGGACATGGGGGAAGCAGCTTATGTTCTCTGTAAGACCTCAGCTTATTAATGAATAAAATCAAATTTTTTCTAAATATTATTGTGAATAATAAGGGGTTAATTTGATATAATATTTTGGTTATGGGTGAAATGTGCAAATTTTGCAAAATAAGCAAGTGGTTATAAATATATTTATTTTGTCGGGGAATATTCGTTTGGTCATGGAATATTCTTGCTGTCGGGGAATATTCGTACGACGGCGCAGCCTTGTGTGGGCCCCATAACGGAAAGCGATTGGATGAAAAAAACGACAAGTATAAGTTGTTTATAAATAACGGCGTAGTTGTTACCGTTAATACTGTTGGAATACTCGGTGGTTAAAATACAATAGCACACGGTATTGCACCAATTATTAATTTTTACGAAGGAAGGCACTACTCAATAATTGTTACAGTAGTTATTGTTCAATATTTTATTTTATTGATTCAATAATTGCTGCGTTGATATTTTATATTATTGTTGTTTCAATAATTGCTGCTGCACAGTATTTTCTATTATCAGATCAATAATTCATATTATTTGAATAATATTATTAGATAACATTATTGGCAATGTCTAGAAAGTTCTGTCTAAGGAGATGTTTGGTCATCTAATTGCGCGCCAGTAAGGAGAAATCCTTATTGGAAAGCCCCCTCTTTCCTTGGAACGGCCTGGTTGTCATAAATGTGATTCTGTAATATTATTTGTGAATAACTAATTATTGATTCATATGATAAGGAAATATTTATTTTATGTGGATATAAATGAGGGATATATTTTTGTGGTTAAAAATGAAGGAGTTAATGTTGAGGTTTTTATCATTATTTTTGTCGGAATGGAGGTATTAAAAATCAGGGTTTTTGAGATATTTTGCGGGGGTTATAATTTTTAATCCGACCGTTGGATCGTGGTAATTTTTGGATATGTTATACATATATAAGTTGAGTATATGTCCACAAATTTTGAACCGTTAAAAATGAACGTATGATTTATTATGAATTTTACGAGATGACTGGTTCAGAAATTATTGAATTTTCGGAGTTTATCATTTTGATGAAAAATTCTAGAATTGGTGGGCCCCACTCTTGGTTGGTGAAGAAATGTACTGAATTATATTTCAAATGTGGTGGGTGAGAATAGTAGCAGGTAAATCCATCAGGTTGCAGGTTAAGTCTGCTTCGGCGTGCTAACATTTTCCTATAAATAGAGGGGTAAGTTAGAATTAAAAATCACACCAGAAACAAGTTTTCTCTCTTTATCTCTCTAGATTATTGAGTGTATTTTGTGAGTATTTAGATACTTTGAGAGTTTCTATTCATCAGAGCAAGTTTCTTTCAGCCTTATACCAGTATTCCGACCAGAAGTACTGATATTTTGAGGTAAGGGATATTATTTTCTTCTTAATGATATTATTTTCTTCAATATCATTATGCTGAAATATTGATATGAGTTTTTATCAAATTTGAAACTTTTTGTGTCGGGGTTACTATTCACGTATACGGCACTATTCACGTATACAGTACTATTCACGAATACGGCACTATTCACCGAAAAATAAAATTTTCTTTTTTTTGTCCAAGATGTCTATTATGGTTACTATCTTTGATTGTATCCATGTTTTGATCTTTATTTTTTAATTCTGCTTCACAATTGATTATTATGAAGTATTATTGATCTTGGATAAACTGTTATACGAATCCCTAATATTTGTCCTTCTGTCTCACTGGATTCGTTCTCTTTAAGATATTTTTCATCATCCTCAGTCCTAAATGATGATATTACTGAATATCTTTGGCCTGTAGTGCAAAGATGTATGATTACTTGATGAATATCTTTGGCCTGTAGTGCAAAGATGAACAGGTGTTGAGATGAACATGACTGACATGTGATACAAATGAATATCTTTGGCCTGTAGTGCAAAGATGAATATTTGGATAAAGATGATTATTAATTGATGTTACAGGGATAAAATATTGATGATGGACTTTTAAATCTTAGAAGATAGTAGAATTCTTTCTCTACTTGACTCTTCTAATGGTTTGCTGTTTCCGCTGCAGTTGTTGATCTAAAACTTGTTGTCGATTATATTCTATCAGATTTTTCCCTGTTGAAGACTAACGATAATTTGTTGTATATTATCTTAGTCATAATATTCTTTACTGGGCTAGTTGAGCTCACCCTTTTCCTTTTTATTCCATTTTTCTTCTCAGGAGGTGAGAACATAGCAGGATCTAGTCGGGATATGGAGTGATGGTTCTAGAAAGATGTTTTAGCAGTCCTCACTATTTCTGTAAAATAGTGTTTGAATAATTGTAATGAGGATTTATTTGAGTGTGAATATTGTCCAGAAGACAATATTTGTATTTAAACTCACAGTATGTGTTGTCGTATTTCGCACGACAATTGTATTATTGAAGTTGTAGTTTACTTTCTGTACCATGTATTTGGCGACTCAGAATGGGTGTTGTATACCTATTTTGGGGGCGTCACAGTTGGTATCAGAGCTTAGGGATATGATCCCTGGCTGAGATGTGAGACAAGAACTAGGAGGGGAGAGACGGGGAATTCCTTCGCTAGTATGAACTGACTAAGTTTATTTGGTGTTTATTTGGTCGGTCAGAGTATAGGGATAATATATGACATGACTATTAACCCTTGTTTTATGGCAGTATTTAAGAATGGCAGCTGAGAACGTTATTAATGGAGTAAATCAGACCGTGGAGACACCTTTGATCACCACCCAGGGGAACGTGCAACAAGAAGGCAATATTCCTCCTATAAACAACGTTACCAAGCAAACGATGAATGATGGAATGTTTAGGAGCTTTTTGCAGTTCATGCAAAATCAGATGAGGGAGACTCGTGTGCAGAATATAGGTGGAAATGATAACAACGCACGGTTTGTCACAGCTAAGCAGTTCAAAGAATTGGGACCACCAGAATTTAAGGGAAAGCCGGATCCGATCATGGCGGAAACGTGGGTCAAGCAAATTACCAAGATATTCGATGTCTTGGGATACACGGAGGAACAGAAGGTTCCATTCGCCACCTTTATGTTCCGCGGTGAGGCAGACTACTGGTGGGAGTCTGTGAAGCGTACCCAGCCTGACGCACTCAACATGTCCTGGGAAACATTTCAGAAACTATTCAATGACAAGTACTTTCCTGAAAGTATTCGTCATATGAAGGAGGTGGAGTTTATCAGACTGGAACAAAACAACTTGACGGTGTCCCAGTACGAGGCGAAGTTTGCAGAGTTATCCAGGTTTGCACCTCATTTGGTCGAAAATGAGGAACGAATGACAAGGATGTTTCTGAGAGGTTTAAAACCCGAGATTCGGCAATATCTTATCTCTCATAAATTTTCTTTATATTCAGATGTTGTAAACAGGGCTCAATTATTAGAGCGAGATAATGAGTATGTGCAACCGAGGGACCACAACCAGGGTCATACCGGTGGCGGCAGTCATCGAAGCAATGAAAACCAGCAGGGAGGAAAACATTCGGACAAAAGCGGTAACCACTCTGGTGGTAATCGTGGTCGTGATAATAGAAGGAGCGAGTCGGGAGGAGATTTCAAGAAGAGAAGGTACAACAATGATAACGTGAAGACGTCAGCACAAACATCAACTGTTTCTAGGGGAGGAGAACAACCACCGGTCATATGTTACAAATGTGGGAAAGAGGGATATATCAGCCCAAACTGCCCACAACAATCCAAGGTATGTTATAACTGTGGAAAGGAGGGTCATATAGCTCGAGAGTGTTCTGTAGCAAAACCAAGTTCAGCGGGGATGGTGACTCCAAAAGTTGTCCCGGATAAATCGAAATCAGCGGTTCCTGGAAGGGCGTTTGTCGTGACTGGCCAAAACGCGAGAAACCCGAACGAGGTGATCACGGGTAAGCTAATCTTGAATTCTTGCGAAGTTTATACTTTACTAGATACCGGTTCTACCCATTCTTTTATCTCACCTGCTTGTGCTCAACGTTTAAACTTGACTCCGGAGAAATTGGACTTTGACTTATCTGTTGAAACTCCGTTGGGCGAAACCTTCGTTACATCTACAGTTTATAAATCTTGTTTGATCCAAGTTGGCACCATCACATTACCTGTTGACCTTATCTCTTTAAAGATACTTGCTTTTGATGTGATTTTAGAAATTAATTGGTTAACTACACATCATGCCAAAATTGATTGCTTTCGTAAGGTTGTTAGTTTTCATATTCCTAAGCAACCTGTTATTCGAATTCAAGCAACCAAACCACTTAAGTCAATCACTGTCATATCAAGCCGTAAAGTCATTCGTTTATTGAAAAACGGATGTCAAGCTTTCTTAGTCATGTCATGGACTTGAACAAAAATACGTCAGATTTGAATGATATTTCTGTTGTTATTGAATTTCCTAACGTATTTCCTTGCTTAACCCAGAGCGTGATATTGAACTTTTGTATTGATCTTTAACCCGATACAAAACCCATTTCTAAAATCTCATATTGAATAGCTCCTATTGAACTTCAGGAGTTAAAAACCCAACTATAGAAGTTGATAACCGAGCCTCTATCTAGTGACTTCCTTTGTGGAATGCATTGAAGCCAGACTCTCCGTAGGGGATGCCATATTCGTGCGGTAGTAAACTGATAGGTGTCATTGTGACGTGCTATCCAAGATTGGGATATGAGTCACAATTGAGAGCAACCGAAGTCGGTGACCAAAGTACGTAGCTTTCTGGGCTTAACTGGTTACTATCGGAGATTCGTGGAAGGATTTTCTCGAATCGCAACTCCGTTAACTTAGCTGACTCGAAAAGATACAAAATTCGTATGGAGTGAGGAATGCGAGAAGAGTTTCCAAGAACTCAAGAGGAGACTCATTTCGGCACCTGTTCTGACAATACCATCTGGTTCGGATGGATTTGTTATCTACAGCGATGCTTCAGGCAAAGGGTTAGGATATGTTCTCATGCAACATGGGAAAGTCATAGCCTATGCCTCACGACAACTCAAAGAATATGAGAGGAATTATCCTACTCATGATTTGGAGTTGGCAGCAGTCGTTTTTGCATTAAAGATCTGGAGACACTACCTGTATAGGGAGAAAGTGGAGATCTATACAGATCATAAAAGCCTCAAATATTTCTTCACCCAAAAGGAACTCAACATGCGGCAGCGACGTTGGCTCGAGCTGTTGAAAGATTACGATCATACCATCCAATATCATCCTGGAAAAGCAAACGTAGTAGCTGACGCATTGAGTAGAAGATCATATGCGGGTACGAGTGCAATGTTGTTAACACAAAGGACCATTTTGTATGACTTGCAAAGGATAGAGATAGAGATGAAGGCTTCAAGTACCCACATGATGATATCAAATATACGAGTAGAACCGACTTTAATCGATAAAGTTAAAGCTGCTCAAGCTACGGACATGGAGCTGATGCGTATGAAGAAGAAAGTGCAAGAAGGTGCTATTCTAGAAGCAAGAATCGATGAAGAAAGAATACTTCGAGTCAACTCCAGACTTTGTGTTCCTAACGATTTTGACTTGAAGCATAGAATAATGGTGGAGGCACACAACACACCGTTTATAATCCATCCTGGGAGTACCAAAATGTATCACGATCTTCGACATACATTTTGGTGGAGCAATATGAAAAGAGAGATCGCGGAGTTTATCTCGAGATGTTTAACTTGTCAACATGTAAAAGCGGAGCATCAAGTACCAAAGGGTCCATTGCAACCACTTGAGTTTTCGAAATGGAAGTGGGAACACATTATTATGGATTTCGTTACAGGTCTTCCCAAGGTTTCTCAAGGCATAGATGCGATTTGGGTTATTGTTGATAGATTAACCAAGTCCACTCATTTCTTGCCGATACGTGAGACTTATTCCCTTGAACGTCTTACTAGTATGTACGTGAACGAGATTGTGAGATTGCATGGCATGCCAGTATCCATAGTTTCGGATTGTGAGGACTATTCAAACTCTTGAAGATCTATTAAGACTTTGTGTCCTAGATCTCAAAGGGAGTTGGGATAAGTACCTACCATTGGTGGAATTCTCCTACAACAACAGTTATCAGGCGAGCATAGGTGTGGCTCCATTCGAGGCGTTGTATGGAAGAAAATGTCGTTCTCCAGTATGCTGGGACGAGGTGGGTGAAGCAACATTGTTGGGACCAGAGTTGGTACGCATTACTACAGAAAAAATCCAAACGATTCGACAACGTATACAAACGGCACAGGATCGACAAAAGAGTTATGCGGATCTTCATCGGAAGGACGTGGAATTTAATATTGGGGATCATGTATTATTACGTGTTGCACCATGGAAGGGAGTTACAAGATTTGGGAAGAGAGGAAAGCTCAATCCAAGATTTGTTGGTCCATTTGAGATTCTTGAGCGAATAGAAAATGTGGCATATAGACTCGCATTACCTCCAAGCATGTCTCGTGTTCATAATATTTTTCACATATCTATGCTTCGTAAATATGTTAAAGACCCGAACCACATTATTGAGTTAGAACCAGACGAGATAGCTGAAGATTTAACGTACGAGGAGGTACCTGTTAAGATCTTGGATAGGAAAGAGCATGTCCTACGCACGAAGGTTATACCACAAGTTAAGATTTTGTGGAGAAACCATGCTATTGAAGAAATGACCTGGGAGTTAGAATCAGAAATGAAAGCGAGGTATCCTCACCTTTTTGAAACATCAGGTACGTACGTCAATTTCGAGGACGAAATTTCATAAGGAGGGGAGGTTGTAAGACCCCAGCTTATTAATGAATAAAATCAAATTTTCTCTAAATATTATTGTGAATAATAAGGGGTTAATTTGATATAATACTTTGGTTATGGGTGAAATGTGCAAATTTTGCAAAATAAGCAAATGGTTATAAATATATTCATTTTGTCGGGGAATATTCGTTTGGTCATGGAATATTCTTGCTGTCGGGGAATATTCGTACGACGGCGCAGCCTTGTGTGGGCCCCATAACGGAAAGCGATTGGATGAAAAAAATGACAAGTATAAGTTGTTTATAAATAACGGCGTAGTTGTTACCGTTAATACTGTTGGAATACCCGGTGGTTAAAATACAGTAGCACACGGTATTGCACCAATTATTAATTCTTACGAAGGAAGACACTACTCAATAATTGTTACAGTAGTTATTGTTCAATATTTTATTTTATTGATTCAATAATTGTTGCGTTGATAATTTATATTATTGTTGTTTCAATAATTGCTGCTGCACAGTATTTTCTATTATCAGATCAATAATTTATATTATTTGAATAATATTATTAGATAACATTATTGGCAATGTCTAGAAAGTTCTGTCTAAGGAGAGGTTTGGTCATCTAATTGCGCGCCAGTAAGGAGAAATCCTTATTGGAAAGCCCCCTCTTTTCTTGAAACGGCCTGGTTGTCATAAATGTGATTCTGTAATATTATTTGTGAATAACTAATTATTGATTCATATGATAAGGAAATATTTATTTTATGTGGATATAAATGAGGGATATATTTTTGTGGTTAAAAATGAAGGAGTTAATGTTGAGGTTTTTATCAGTATTTTTGTTGGAATGGAGGTATTAAAAATTAAGGTTTTTGAGATATTTTGCGGGGGTTATAATTTTTAATCCGACCGTTGGATCGTGATAATTTTTGGATATGTTATACATATATAAGTTGAGTATATGTCCACAAATTTTGAACCGTTAAAAATGAACGTATGATTTATTATGAATTTTACGAGATGACTGGTTCAGAAATTATTGAATTTTCGGAGTTTATCATTTTGATAGAAAATTCTAGAATTGGTGGGCCCCACTCTTGGTTGGTGAAGAAATGTGCTGAATTATATTTTAAATGTGGTGGGTGGGAATAGTAGCAGGTAAATCCATCAGGTTGCAGGTTAAGTCTGCTTCGGCGTGCTAACATTTTCCTATAAATAAAGGGCTAAGTAAGAATTGAAAATCACACCAGAAACAAGTTTTTTCTCTTTCTCTCTCTAGATTATTGAGTATATTTTGTGAGTATTTAGATACTTTGAGAGTTTCTATTCATCAGAGCAAGTTTCTTTCAGCCTTATACCGGTATTCCGACCAGAAGTACTGATATTTTGAGGTAAGGGATATTATTTTCTTCTTAATGATATTATTTTCTTCAATATCATTATGCTAAAATATTGATATGAGTTTTTATCAAATTTGAAATTTTTTGTGTCGGGGTTACTATTCACGTATACGACACTATTCACGTATACGGTACTATTCACGAATACGGCACTATTCACCGAAAAATAAAATTTTCTTTTTTTTGTCCAAGATGTCTATTATGATTACTATCTTTGATTGTATCCATGTTTTGATCTTTATTTTTAAATTCTGCTTCACAATTGATTATTATGAAGTATTATTGATCTTGGATAAACTGTTATACGAATCCCTAATATTTGTCCTTCTGTCTCACTGAATTCGTTCTCTTTAAGATATTTTTCATCATCCTCAGTCCTAAATGATGATATTACTGAATATCTTTGGCCTGTAGTGCAAAGATATATGATTACTTGATGAATATCTTTGGCCTGTAGTGCAAAGATGAACAGGTGTTGAGATGAACATGACTGACAGGTGATACAAATGAATATCTTTGGCCTGTAGTGCAAAGATGAATATTTGGATAAAGATGATTATTAATTGATGTTACAGGGATAAAATATTGATGATGAACTTTTAAATCTTAGAAGATAGTAGAATTCTTTCTCTACTTGACTCTTCTAATGGTTTGTTGTTTCCGCTGCAGTTGTTGATCTAAAACTTGTTGTCGATTATATTCTATCAGATTTTTTCCTGTTGAAGATTAACGATAATTTGTTGTATATTATCTTAGTCATAATATTCTTTACTGGGCTAGTTGAGCTCACCCTTTTCTTTTTTGTTCTATTTTTCTTCTCAGGAGGTGAGAACATAGCAGGATCTAGTCGGGGTATGGAGTGATGGTTCTAGAAAGATGTTTTAGCAGTCCTCACTATTTCTGTAAAATAGTGTTTGAATAATTGTAATGAGGATTTATTTGAATGTGGATATTGTCCAGAAGACAATATTTGTATTTAAACTCACAGTATGTGTTGTCGTATTTTGCACGACAATTGTATTATTGAAGTTGTAGTTTACTTTATATACCATGTATTTGGCGACTCAGAATGGGTGTTGTATACCTATTTTGGGGGCGTCACATTCTCAGAGTTAATATCTTTAGAGATCGCTCAAAGAAGCTTCTTGGTTTGTCTTAAGAGACTTACCTTAAGAAGGTTCTTGAGCAATTCCAGATGAACAACTGCAAACCCATAGACACTCCTATTGCTGAAGGTGACACCATTGGACCCGAACAATGCCCTACTTCTCCCGAGAAAATTAAGAAGATGTCCCATTATCCGTATCCCAATGCTATAGGAAAGCTAATGTATGCAGTTATGCTATAGGATAGCATATGTATTCGGTTATCTTGGTCGGTATCAGTCAAAACCTGAGATTGCTCATTGGAAGGCAATCAAGAGGATCTTGCTATATTTTAAAGGTAATTTGGACTACATGTTATACTGTGAAGGACCAGACCTGCGATTAATTGGTTACTCCGATACCAGTTGGGGAGGTAACTAGGGGATGCGCAAGTCGACCTCAGGATATGGATTATTGCTACATGGTGGTGCCATCACTTGGTGTAGCAAGAAACATACTTGTGTTGCTCTTTCCATGATGGATTCAGAGTTTTTGGCTTGTACGTTAGCTGTTCAGGAAGCCATGTGGCTGAGGAGATTATTCGAGGATCTTGGTGTCGTCTCTCATGCTTCGGATCCCGTGACTGTTTACTGTGATAGCACGACGGCCTTAGATTACACTAAGGACCCCAACTATCACGGCAGGATGAAACACATTGACTTGAGGATGAACTTCATCAGAGATATCATAGCAAATAATGATATTAGAGTACATGCCCACTGGTCTTATGGTAGCTGATCCTTTGACGAAGCTGATTCCTAAAGATGCCTTTTATAGGCATGTTAGTTCATTATGGCTTCGTAGGATTTGATGTACTTTCTATTATTTCCTTGTATATCACTCATTATTTGGCTTGTATTAGAGATATACATTGTTATTTCGAGATATTTATCATTTATGCGATATTCATTTGTTTCCAATTATGATTGTGTTCTCTTAGCGCATATGATAAATTTTAGATGTTCACATAGTTTATTATGCATATTTGATATGTACAGACTAAACATATGTCAATAGGTTGATTGGCTCACTCATTCGAGCAATCACCCCTGGCACTTCAAAAAGCAAGCAAGGTTGAGACAATTCATTTATTGGCTCTTTGAGTAGTGAGTTGTTGATATTTTAGATAGCAATCAATTGGCGCTTAGTAGCGAGCAAAATGAACATGATGTCTCCTTGGCATGAGCCCAAATGAGGTTAACTTGGATTAACTAAATATAGTATGCCCCGTCATCTATATTAACCAGTACTGATGGCCGGATACGAAATTTTAGGTTTGGCACTTAAAAAGCGAGCAATCTAAAAATTCGAGTTAGGCGATTATGAAGCGACTGAACTAAGATCTGTACGATAGGACTGTGAGACCCCAGATTTTATGAATAAATATTTAATTTTTCTCGAAATAATTTTTTTTTTATTATGGTGTGGATTTGATATAATAGTTATGGGTAGTATTTATAAATTTTGCAAAGTATGCAAGTTGTTATAAAATATTCGTTTGGTCGGAGAATATTCTTTTTGTCGAGGAATATTCGTACGACGGCACAATCATTGGTGGACCCCACAACAGAATTATTGTCGGATTGAGAAAACGACAAAGATAGTTTATTAAAAATAACGGCGGAAGTTTTACCATTGTTACTGTTGAACTACTCGGTAGTAAAAGTACAGTAATACGCGTGGTTGCATAGTAGCACACGGTATTGATTATTGATGCTTACGTGAGAAGTCACTCAGCTATACTCAATTATTGCTACAGTAATTGCTGCATCATATCTCTTAAATTATTGTCATAGTATCATCTGTATAATATGTTATATTATTAAATCAATAATTGAGACGTTGTGGTAAGTTTGGTTATTTTATGGGGGGTCATATGTCATCATCTAAGAGTCTCTTCGTCAATAGTAATTACCGTCGTCAATAGTAATTACCGTCGTCAATAGTAATTACCGTCGTCAATAGTATTTACCTTAGTCAATAGTATTTACCTTGGTCAATAGTATTTACCTTGGTCAATAGTAATTACCTTCGTCAATAGTATTTACCTTGGTCAATAGTAATTACTTTCGTCAATAGTAGTTGTCCCTTCAATATTACCAAGAGTCATTTGACCCTTCGTTAAGACCAAGAGTCATTTGACCCTTCGTTAAGACCAAGAGCCACCCTCAGTTTTTCTATAAATAGAGGCCTAGGGCTTCATTATTTTTCACGAATTCATTCAAGCTATAGAGAGAGAAAGTATAGAGAGAATAAAAGTATTCTGCTACATCACTTTTCCAATATCCAGTTCTTTTAAGGTAGGGAATATTATTTCTTTTATATTCATGAAGAGAACTTTTGTTATTCCATTTGTTATTATTCTGTTGGAATAACCAGTATACGCGGTCTACCCTATACTTGGTGACATTCTTCTATTATTCTGTTGGAACATCCTGTCTGTGTGTTTTACACCGGACCTGGTTCCGTTTATTATTCTGTTGGAACATCCTGTCTGTGTGTTTTACACCGGACCTGATTCCGTTTTTATTATAATTCTGTTGGAACATCCTGTCTTTGTGTTTTACACCGGACCTGGTTCTATTATTTATTATTCTGTCGGAATATCCTGTCTGTACGTTTACGCCGGACCTGGTTCCATTATTTATTATTCTGTTGGAATAACCTGTCTGTGCGGTCTATCGCATGTCGGGTGATTTCTTTTGTTATTCCATTCTTTATTGTACTCAGTTGGTTAAGTTTTGACTTCTATACTCCATGAAATTTGTGGAATATCCTTGATAGTTGCGTTTCATCCAGTATCTTTTCAAGAAAATATTCTTCTAAGCATTCTTGAATTTTACTCCACAATGCAGTATCATGTTGACAATTTGGACGTTGTTAATTCCTGGATAAATTAATTCTTGAACTTATTTTATTGAATTCTTATATCATTGTCATCATCCTCATGTTTATAAAATGTTGAAAGTCATCTGTGGCCTGTATTGCATAGATGGACTTGGTATGATTATGACCAGGGATTATTCGGTATAATCATGACCGTAATGTTACAAATGATGTGGTAAAAGTCCTCATTGGCCCGTAGTGCATTGATGGACAGTTGTTGGCATGATCATGACCATTAATGAATACACGAATATCCTTGGCCGTAGTGCAGGGGTGATTCGATGATGTGGATTATTTTATTAAGCTGAGTCTCAGCGATTACAGTGTTGAAAAACTTTTTAAATCATAAAAGATAGTAGAGTTTATTTTCTACTTAACTCTTTTAATGGATTGCTTGTTCCGCTGCAGTTAAACTTGATGTCTATTATATTTTATCAGTTTAACATTGTTGAAGGCTAATGATAATTTATTCTGCATTATCTTAGTCATAATATTTCTTACTGGGCTAGTTGAGCTCACCCTTTCTTTCACTGTTCTCTTCAGGAAATGAGAACGTAGCTGGGGCAAGTCGGGGAACGGAGTGATGGTCCGAATGATAGTATTAGTTAGTAGTCCTCACTATTCTATGTAATGGTGTGTTAATAAATGTAATGAGGACTCCTTTTGAGTATGAATACTCTCTAGAAGATAATATTTGTATTCAAACTCACAGTTTATGTTTTGTCGTATTGTACACGACAGTTGTATTATTAAGTTGTATTTGTATTCTGTACTATGTATCTGACGACCCAAGATGGGTGATGTATACCTAATTTTGGGGCGTCACAGTTGGTATCAGAGCTTAGGGATATGATCCCTGGCTAAGATGTGAGAATAGAACTAGGAGGGGAGCGACGGGGAATTCCTTCGCTAGTATGACCTACCTAAGTTTATTTGGTATTTAATTGGTCGGTCAAAGTATATGGATAATATGTTATATGTTAATTAACCCTTGTTTTGTGGCAGTATTTGAAAATGGCAGCTGAAAATGTCAACAATGGAGTGAGTGAGACCGTGACACCTCTAATAACCAACCAAGATAATGTAATATCAGCCGAAGAAGAAATTAGAGATATCTACGTGGTAAGTGAAGAACTAATAGTTGCACCCGAGCTAGTGGCAGAGGTATCAGCTGAGAGTGAGGAAGAAGAGGAAGAAGAGGAACCTGAGGAGAATTGGTTAGAAGAAATCTATGATCAAAACTTAGAATTACAAAATCGTGTTCATGAGTTAGAAGAGCAGGCTGAAGAACGGCAGGCAGTCGTTGAGCAAAGAGATGTAACGATTCAAAATTGTGTTACCCGATATGTGATGCTCGAACAAAATCACGCTTTGGCAGAGTGTAAGATATTAAAGTTGGAATCTGAGAATTCAAATATCAAGGATCAGCTAAAAGAAGAAACAACTGAACGAATGAGAATGCAGGATGCGTGGGTAAAAGCCGCACGACGTGTTGATATTATAGAAAGAGATGTCCGATCCAAAAAGGCTAAAATAGATGATATACATTTCTCTTTTTGGACAGCAATTGGGAGAACCCAACATCGAGTTTTGAATTACCCTGTACAGAGCGGTCAATCTGAACTCGATATGGATCGAAGATTGATGATTCAGATCATGAAGCAGGAGTACGATGAAGCAGTTGAGGGTGGAATATGCCCTATATTAAAGTCAATTCCAACGATAGAGATGACATCAAATGCTACCCCAGACAAGTCAAAGCCGGGTAGTTCAAGGGAGAGCGGTTGTCATGACTTCCCAACAAGTGAGGAACCCAAATGAAGTTATCGCGGGTAAGCTAATCATAAACCCTTGCGAAGTTTGTACCTTATTCGATACCGGTTCTACTCACTCTTTTATTTCACCTAGTTATGTTCAATGTTTGAAGTTAACTCCGGAGAACTTAGACTTTGATATGTCTGTTTAAAGTCAATTGGGAGAAATCTTCATTACCTACACTATTTATAAATCTTGTTCAAATCAACACTTTCACGTTACCTGTCGATCTTATCTCTTTGAAAATACTTGTCTTTGATGTGATTTTTGGAAACGATTGGTTAACTGCTCATCATGCTTTTCGTAAGGTTGTTAGCTTTCATATTCCTAACCAACCTATTATGCGAATTCAAGTAACCAAATCACTAAAGTCAATCATTGTCGTATCAAGCCATAAGTAAAAATCCCCGTTCCTTTCGTTGTTGACTTCCTGGTGTGGAATGCACCGAAGCTAGACTTTCCGTAGGAGACGTTGTAAATGACGATGGCAAGTTGATAGGTATCAATGTGACGTGTTATCCAAGTCTTGGATGAGGGTCACAGTTTTGAACGATATTTCTATTGTTAATAAATTTCATGACGTATTCTTGAAGACTTCTTAGCCTACCCCAGAGCGTAAAATTGAATTTTGTATTGACCCCAGTACAAAACTCATTTCTTAAACCCTCAAATATTTCTTCAACTAAAACGAACGTATTATGCGCCAAAGACATTGGCTCGAGCTGTTGAATATTACGATCGTACCATTCAATAATATCGTGGAAAAGCGAACGTGGTAGCTGACGCGTTGTGTAGAAGATCGTATACGGTTACAAGTGCGAATATACGAACCCACGTGAATATAACGAATATACGATTAAAATCGACTTTAATCGATAAAGTTAAAGCCGCTCAAGCTACATACTCAGAGCTGATAAATGTGAAGAAGAAGGTTCAAGAGGGCGTTATTTTAGAAGCAAGAATCGACGAAGAGAGGAAATCTCAACTCTCAATTTAATTGGCCCATTTGAAATCCTCGATGAAGTAGGAACTGTGGCCTAAAGACTCGTTTTACCGCCAAGTATGTTGCGTGTTCAGAACATTTTTTTTTACATATCGATGTTACGTAAATATGTGGACGACCCGAACCACATTATTAATTTAGAACCGGACGAGATAGCGAAATATTTAACGTATGAGGAGATACGTGTTAACATCTTGGATAAGAAGGATCATATTCGATGCTTAAAGGTTATATCTCAAGAGTTAGAATTTGAAGTGAAGTCAAGGTATCCTCACATGTTTGGCATACCAAGTACGTACGTAAATTTTGAGGGCGAAATTCCATAAGGAGGGGAGATTGTGAGACCCCAGATTTTATGAATAAATATTTAATTTTTCTCGAAATAATTTTTTTTTTTATTATGGTGTGGATTTGATATAATAGTTATGGGTAGTATTTATAAATTTTGCAAAGTATGCAAGTTGTTATAAAATATTCGTTTGGTCGGAGAATATTCTTTTTGTCGAGGAATATTCGTACGACGGCACAATCATTGGTGGACCCCACAACAGAATTATTGTCGGATTGAGAAAACGACAAAGATAGTTTATTAAAAATAACGGCGGAAGTTTTACCATTGTTACTGTTGAACTACTCGGTAGTAAAAGTACAGTAATACGCGTGGTTGCATAGTAGCACACGGTATTGATTATTGATGCTTACGTGAGAAGTCACTCAGCTATACTCAATTATTGCTACAGTAATTGCTGCATCATATCTCTTAAATTATTGTCATAGTATCATCTGTATAATATGTTATATTATTAAATCAATAATTGAGACGTTGTGGTAAGTTTGGTTATTTTATGGGGGGTCATATGTCATCATCTAAGAGTCTCTTCGTCAATAGTAATTACCGTCGTCAATAGTAATTACCGTCGTCAATAGTAATTACCGTCGTCAATAGTATTTACCTTAGTCAATAGTATTTACCTTGGTCAATAGTATTTACCTTGGTCAATAGTAATTACCTTCGTCAATAGTATTTACCTTGGTCAATAGTAATTACTTTCGTCAATAGTAGTTGTCCCTTCAATATTACCAAGAGTCATTTGACCCTTCGTTAAGACCAAGAGTCATTTGACCCTTCGTTAAGACCAAGAGCCACCCTCAGTTTTTCTATAAATAGAGGCCTAGGGCTTCATTATTTTTCACGAATTCATTCAAGCTATAGAGAGAGAAAGTATAGAGAGAATAAAAGTATTCTGCTACATCACTTTTCCAATATCCAGTTCTTTTAAGGTAGGGAATATTATTTCTTTTATATTCATGAAGAGAACTTTTGTTATTCCATTTGTTATTATTCTGTTGGAATAACCAGTATACGCGGTCTACCCTATACTTGGTGACATTCTTCTATTATTCTGTTGGAACATCCTGTCTGTGTGTTTTACACCGGACCTGGTTCCGTTTATTATTCTGTTGGAACATCCTGTCTGTGTGTTTTACACCGGACCTGGTTCCATTTTATTATTATTCTGTTGGAATATCCTGTCTGTGTGTTTTACATTGGACCTGGTTCTATTATTTATTATTCTGTCGGAATATCCTGTCTGTGCGTTTACGCCGGACCTGGTTCCATTATTTATTATTCTATTGGAATAACCTGTCTGTGCGGTCTATCGCTTGCATGGTGATTTCTTTTGTTATTCCATTCTTTATTGTACTCAGTTGGTTAAGTTTTGACTTCTATACTCCATGAAATTTGTGGAATATCCTTGATAGTTGCGTTTCATCCAGTATCTTTTCAAGAAAATATTCTTCTAAGCATTCTTGAATTTTACTCCACAATGCAGTATCATGTTGACAATTTGGACGTTGTTAATTCCTGGATAAATTAATTCTTGAACTTGTTTTATTGAATTCTTATATCATTGTCATCATCCTCATGTTTATAAAATGTTGAAAGTCATCTGTGGCCTGTATTGCATAGATGGACTTGGTATGATTATGACCAGGGATTATTCGGTATAATCATGACCGTAATGTTACAAATGATGTGGTAAAAGTCCTCATTGGCCCGTAGTGCATTGATGGACAGTTGTTGGCATGATCATGACCATTAATGAATACACGAATATCCTTGGCCGTAGTGCAGGGGTGAGTCGATGATGTGGATTATTTTATTAAGCTGAGTCTCAGCGATTACAGTGTTGAAAAACTTTTTAAATCATAAAAGATAGTAGAGTTTATTTTCTACTTGACTCTTTTAATGGATTGCTTGTTCCGCTGCAGTTAAACTTGATGTCTATTATATTTTATCAGTTTAACATTGTTGAAGGCTAATGATAATTTATTCTGCATTATCTTAGTCATAATATTTCTTACTGGGCTAGTTGAGCTCACCCTTTCTTTCACTGTTCTCTTCAGGAAATGAGAACGTAGCTGGGGCAAGTCGGGGAACGGAGTGATGGTCCGAATGATAGTATTAGTTAGTAGTCCTCACTATTCTATGTAATGGTGTGTTAATAAATGTAATGAGGACTCCTTTTGAGTATGAATACTCTCTAGAAGATAATATTTGTATTCAAACTCACAGTTTATGTTTTGTCGTATTGTACACGACAGTTGTATTATTAAGTTGTATTTGTATTCTGTACTATGTATCTGACGACCCAAGATGGGTGATGTATACCTAATTTTGGGGGCGTCACAAGGACCATAGGACATATGCTCATGTAGATTAGATTGTCTGTCGTGACATAATAATCGGACGTGAAATTTCAGTTTTGGCGCTTGGTAAGCGAGTAATTTGAAATGTTCTAAGGTCCGTACAACAAGACTATAAAATAGCATGTTGTGAGCGAGTTACATGTGCTCTGCGACCGTGTAAAGGAGGTGAGAGAATGAATCCCTGTTTCCTCACCGTGTGAGTCCTGGAGGACAAGTTTTGTTCCTACATCAAGTGCTCTTTGTGATCTTTGACTACACTGTAAAGACATGGATTAATGTTGCTACTTTGATTTCGATTCCTAAGGTCAAGATTAATGAGACTATAAGGATCGATTCTGGAAAAGCAGTTGATTCATTTTTGAGTAGTATTAGGGCAAAGGGAAGACAATTTGATTTCACCTCGTTCTGCACTTATTGTCGACAACTATAGCGCTTTGATAGCGACATAGTAATAAGTGAAATACGAAATGGACATGGGCCCAAAGGTGGTTAAGTAAGGCTTTCTGGGGGATTAGAGATACTTAACCTAGTGAAAATTCAAATGTGTCTGGGGTACTCTAAGTTTGTGGGTTGTACCCTCTACATGAACTAATTGAGTTCGGCATGAGAGCTCCCGTATTATTTTCTTTAACAGGGTAGATGTCTCTATTTTGGCCCTAACGGTGATATAGAGCTCCAACATTGCAGGTGAACTCAGCAGTCACACGGTTCGATAGTTAGAGGTTTACATGTTTTGGTTTAAGCTGGTTTTGGTAGATATGAGGATTACGTCATCCTCGCCATGGGCGAGTGGGAGATGTTGGATTATAGGTATCCAAATGGAGCGCCCATGGAGGGTCCGACCTATTTGGTTATATCAGATAACCCATCCAACTGACCATGTCAAAAGGACATTTGATTTATTAACGTTACGTGATGGGAGTTGAAGTTTTTATAGGGATGTGGGTTCAACCACTTTGTCTATTAAATACTCACGACTCCTCACTTCAATGAATACGATTTATTATTCAGTTGACCAAAATACAGAGTGCTCCCATATACAGACCAAACCGATAATTGTTACGAACTGTGAGATAATGTTCCGTTCTCGATCGTAGTTCGGAAACGCTGTTGGGTTTCAGATTTGCAGAAAGTTTTTTGCATCAAAGGTATTCACGCTACAAGATGTAAGCCTTTGATTCTCCAATTACGTGTAAATATATGAAATAACATGCGTATTAAATCCCTACACAATCCTATTACAGGTGAAATATTTCTGAATTTGGATGGTATCGATGTACAAGATGTAAACCTTGCATAATGAACCTCCCATGAAAATTAAGCTACTAATTCTGAATTTGGATGGTATCGATGTACATGATCACCATCACCATATAAATCTCATACAATTATCCCTTAATTGTAGAAAATTATTGGACTACACACTGCTTGAGCATATATATGTATATATTGTGACGCCCCCAAAATAGGTATACAACATCCATTCTGAGGCGCCAAATACATGGTACAAAAAGCAAACTACAACTTCAGTAATACAATTGTCGTGCAAAATACGACAACACATACTGTGAGTTTAAATACAAATATTTTCTTCTAGACAATATCCACACTCAAGTAAGTCCTCATTACAATTATTCAAACACTATTTTACAGAAATAGTGAGGACAACTAAAACATCTTTTTAGAACCATCACTCCATACCCCGACTAGATCCTGCTATGTTCTCACCTCCTGAGAAGAAAAATGGAATAAAAAGGAAAAGGGTGAGCTCAACTAGCCCAGTAAAGAATATTATGACTAAGATAATATACAACAAATTATCATTAGTATTCAACAGGAAAAAATCTGATAGAATATAATCGACAACAAGTTTTAGATCAACAACTGCAGCGGAAACAACAAACCATTAGAAGAGTCAAGTAGAGAAAGAATTCTACTATCTTCTAAGATTTAAAAGTTCATCATCAATATTTTATCCTTGTAACATCAATCAATATACATCTTGAATCAAATATTCATCTTTGCACTACAGGCCAAAGATATTCATTTGTAACACCAGTCGATCATGTTCATCTCAACACCTGTTCATTTTTGCACTACAGGCCAAAGATATTCATCAGGTAATCATACATCTTTGCACTACAGGCCAAAGATATTCAGTAATATCATCATTCAGGACTGAGGATGATGAAAAATATCTTAAAGAAAACGAATCCAGTGAGACAGAAGGACAAATAGTAGGGATTCGTATAACAGTTTATCCAAGATCAATAACACTTTATAATAATCAATTGTGAAGCAGAATTCAAAAATAAAGATCAAAACATGGATACAATCAAAGATAGTAACCATAATAAATATCTTGGACAAAAAGGGAAAATTTTATTTTTCGGTAAATAGTGCCGTATTCGTGAATAGTGTCGTATACGTGAATAGTAATCCCGACACAAAAAGTTCTAAATTTGACAAAAAAAACTCATATCAATATTTCAGCATAATGATATTGAAGAAAATAATATCATTTAAGAAGAAAATAATATCCCTTACCTCAAAATAACCGTACTTCTGACTGAATATCGGATATGAGGCTGAATGAAACTTGTGCTGAATAGGAACTTTCAAAGTATCTAAATACTCATAAAATACACTCAATAATCTAGAGAGAGAAAGAGAGAAAACTTATTAATTCTGGTGTGATTTTCAATTCTAACTTAGCCCTTTATTTATAAGAAAATGTTAGCACGCCGAAGCAGACTTAACCTGCAACCTGATGGCTTTACCTGCTACTATTCCCACCCACCACATTTGAATAAAAATCTCAGCACATTTCTTCACCAACCAAGAGTGGGGACCACCAATTCTAGAATTTTCCACCAAAATGATTAACTCCGAAAATTCAACAATTTCTGAATCAGTCATCTCATAAAATTCATAACAAATCATACGTTCATTTTTAATGGTTCAACGGTTCAAAATTTGTGGACATATACTCAACTTATATATGTATAGCATATCCAAATATTACCACGATCCAACGATCGGATTAAAAATTATAACCCTTGCAAAATATCTCAAAAACCCTAATTTAATTTTCAATACCTCCGTTCCGACAAAAATACAGAAAAAACACCTCAACATTAACTCCTTCATTTTTAACCACAAAAATATATCCCTCATTTATATCCACATAAAATAAATATTTTCTTATCATATGAATCAATAATTAATTATTCACAAATAATATTACAGAATCACATTTATGACAATCAGGTCGTTCCCAGGAAAGAAGGGGCTTTCCAATAAGGATTTTTTCTTACTAGCGCGTAATTAGATGGCCAAACCTCTCTTTAGATAGAACTTTCTAGACATTGCCAATAATGCTATCTAATAATATTATTTAAATAATATGAATTATTGATCTGATAATGGAAAATACTGTGCAGCAACAATTATTAAAACAACAATAATATAAAATATCAACGCAGCAATTATTGAATCAATAAAACAAAATATTGAACAGTAACTACTGTAATAATTATTGAGTAGTGCCTTCCTTCGTAAGAATCAATAATTCAAAAATACTGTGCAATTCGTGTGCTACTGTGCAACCATGCGTATTACTGTATTTTAACCACCGGGTATTCCAACAGTGTTAACGGTAACAACTACGCCGTTATTTATAAAAACTCAATTTTTGTCGTTATCTTCATCCAATCGTTTTCCGTTATGGAGCCCACAAATAGTTGTGCCGTCGTACGAATATTTTCCGACAGAAAGAATATTCCACGACCAAACGAATATTTTATAACCACTTGTTTATTTTGTAAAATTTGCACATTTCACCCATAACCAAAGTATTATATCAAATTAACACCTTATTATTCACAATAATATTTAGAGAAAATTTAATTTTATTCATTAATAAGTTGGGGTCTTACATATATACTTCATAAATTATATATATATATATATATATATATATATATATATATATATATATATATATAATTATTTGGTTAAATAATTTTTATGTTTAAAAGAATTGAAGTTATTGGAATTAGGTAAATTATAAGGCAGCTTTCTTGAGTTATCAACGTGCTTCTGAAACTCGGTGTTGGATGAAGTAATATTAAATATTCTTCGTTACTACTTGTTTTTCCTTCTTGGATGTGTAGAACGAGGGATAAAAACTTCGGTGTCTTTGGTTTGATCTCTTTTACAACTTTATTATTGTGTGATGCTAAATTGTTAATTTAAATTGCATAAAATTTTGTTGTTTCAATTGGTTTTGGAACCGAAATCGCACCAAATGAAATTGCACCGCACGATTCAAAATCGCACCAAATGAAACTGCACCGCATGATTCAAAACCGTACCGCACCAATCACAAGTGATTTTATGTGCGGTTTTGAATTTGTCAACCACACCTAAGCAATTTCGTGTGCGGTTTGGGTTTCAAACCGCTCCATGCTCACCCCTACAATAAACTTTAAAAGAGAATAGATGCATGTAGATCAAATTAATGTATATATTTCTCTCTCTCTCTCTCTCTCTCTCTCTCTCTCTATATATATATATATATATATATATATATATATATATATATATATATATATATATAAAGTCTGGTTCTCCAACGAACAAGGGAACCAGCAATTCGTAGTCGTAGCTCATATCACCAGCCATTCATACAACCATATAACCAGCAATTCATAGCTATATCAATTCATAGCGAACCAGCAATTCATATAACGATGACGGTTTTTGGATATGGCGACGGTTCGGACCGTCGTCATAGCCCATGTTCATTTATTCGTTGGAAGATGGAACTATATATATATATATATACACACACACACACGGGGCGGAACCAGCAATTCATATTGGGAGGGGCCAAATGCTTATAAAAAATAATATAATATTAATTTAATAATTAGTTTAGCTTGTAAACATACAAAAAACTAGAAAAAGTATTTATTGTACCTCTTAATTTTTTTATATGCATTTTGATTGTTGCATATCCCAATCATTTTAAAATATAAGACTAATTTTAACTTCTTGAAATTTTGTGGTATTTTAAAATTTAAAATTAAAACAAATTCAATTAATTTTACACAAATAACTATAAAAATTACAAATTAACTGCAAAATAGTATTAATTACAAGAGTTATAATATCATAAATTTACTTTCAGAAAATATCAAAACTAATCTTATGTATTAATTAGTTTAAAATTGTTATAGTTATTTATATAAAAAATAATTAATTTTGTATTTATTTTAAATTTAGATCTCATGAATGATTTAAAAATATCCAGATGTATATCTGATAAATAATGAATTATAATACACAATCAAAACACAGTTGAAAATTGCCACCACTGAATTATCCGCATCCACGCGTTGTCCATCTATCTAGTCATCACCATACATAAATAATTCAGTCATCGGAGAGCAACTGCTGCACATGAATTATTTTACACCAAGTGACCCCACTTGTTTCTTTAATCACAAGTCACCTTACCGGATTGGTTGCCACGTGGCTCCCTGCGAATGACCTGTTTGGTGGATCACCTCATGTTGTGGAGTGGACCCACTATTTACCAATCATGCAGACAAAAAGAAAAAAGATAAAAAGGAAAATGGATTGTCTTCTCGTGGCGTCTACAACTACAAGGATGAGCCAAGACTTTGTGTTCTTTTTTTCTTTTTTCCTTTTTCTTTTTTATTATTATTTTATTTCCCAAGGTGAGTCTGATTTAATATTCAAGTTTCATATAGAAATAATCAATACGTATATATGACTTAAGTTATTATTATTAATATATATTTAATTATAAATTTTTAAATATATTTGTGATAAATTAAGGTGATCTAAAATTTATTACTAAGACACAAAGATTAACATAGTCTTTGCACAAGGAAATCGAGAAAAGAAAATACTACTAAAATTTTGACCCCAGTTGTTACACATGGTATCAAACTCGATTCTTGTTATTAGTAATTACTCTCTATTAGTAATTATTCTCTCCGTTTTCAAAAGCATGATTAAATATATAATTTTTTAATTTATTTCTAAAAAGATAAGATAAAATATAAAAATAAAAAATAAATATGTCATTTAGTGGAGCCTATTAGTATAAAAAAATAAAAGTATTATATAATCTTGTAGGAGCTACTAAGAATAAATTTAAAACTTTTTTATACTCTTTTTTTTATTTTTTATTTTCTTAATATTTGTACAAAGAACGAAGAAAATATAATATCTTCACTCGTGATTTTTTTAAATGAGTCTGAGGTAAATTAAAAATTGACCCAAGATGACTTTTTGAAATAATTAATTGTGTTAAGTTAAGATAATTTTATTTATCTAACAATTATTTATTTTAAACATAATTTATCAATTAAAAACATAATATTTATATCAGATTCGACTCTTGTTATTAATAATATCTTCACTCATAATTTTTTAAATGAGTTTGAGATAAATTAAAATGACCCAAGATGACTTTTTGAAAAAATTTGTGATAAGTTAAGATAATTTTATTTTTCTAACAATTATTTATTTTAAATATAACTTATTCAATTCAAAAACATAATATTTAATGCTCAATTAAATACTACAAGTACAAACACTACGATGACAACCGGGTAAATTAAGAGAAGCCAAGTCCAAACAATAAAAAAGAGAAAGCAAAATTAAAATTTGTTTACTGCTTTTCCTTTTAAAAATAACAACTTATCCACTATTTTAGTTGAGAAAATAAAATTGAACTCCCTCTTTTCCCTAAAATATTAGCAAAGTACAATTTACACACATATTAATAAAAATAAAAAAAATAGAGTAAAACAGTTCTAAATTTATCCTTATGGCCCTATAAGATTATATATAAAGTGACGAGTATTTTTATTTTTTTATATTAATGGACTCCAATAAATTACAAAGTTATCATTCACTTTAAAGTACTTTCTCTCATCATTTTAGAGATAAAAATATTTATACCATTGATTATTCTTTGAGGGACCGATGGAGTAATTTACTTCTAAGAAAGAATAGACAAAAAAACACTGAATAAGTATTAATCGCAATTTTTGGATAGACATGTAATAAGCGGAGTCCTTCTATAATTCTTATTAATGTTTTGTATTTTCCAAAAATGCCCTTAAACTTTAATGTAATTATTTTGTCTTTTCTATATTATTATTTTTTATTTTTCTATTTAGACATTCTTCAAATTTTATACTATAATTTATATTTTACTTCACATAATTTATCCAAACAATGCGTATGCTACTAGATACCGGTCCATATTATAAATTAAAGCGGGAGGAGGAGTTGACAGTTTTTTTTTTGTAAGACTTTTTCTGTTTCCAAATTTATCCTTTAAGAAATAGGAACAATTATTTTTAAAACTCAAAAACTTACCTTTAGAGGATCAATTTCTTTTGTGAGTTTTAGAGTTATACTAATATAATTATACTGGTATAATTATTTTTACGTAGTTTTTTTTTAATATATAACATAATCCAATTAATATTCTCGAACTATAAATATTTGAGACTTATTTGAGATTCAAATTTTAACTGGAGTCGGTACAACTGAGTCACCATTTTTTATTATAAAATAACCTAAAAAATGTAATTTTTCCCTAGTATATATATATATTTAAGGTTTTATAGTGCTATATATGAGCTAGCCTATCCCACCATATATCTTCTCCATTTTTTCTGAAGCACCTAGCTAGGCCTCCAAAATGAATGGAGACTTCATAGCTCATCGTGATGATTCAAAATCTCCACTTCTTCCCCTCCATGATCAAATCCAAGGGCCACAAAGCTTCAACAATTCCTCATCATGTATCAAAACCCTATTCACGCTTCAAACTTTCTACATCCTTCTAGGACCTTTACTATGCGGCATTCTTTGCTTGACCGTCAAGTTTGAGGGTCCGGCGACTAGCCGGAATATGCTGGGGGTGCTTGCATGGGTGTTTGCATGGTGGATGACGGAGGCGGTTCCGATGCCGATCGCGTCCATGTCGCCGCTCTTTCTCTTTCCTCTTTTCGGGATTGCGACGGCGGATGATGTGGCGAAAGCTTATATGGATGATGTGATTTCGCTCGTGCTGGGGAGCTTTATTCTCGCTCTTGCGGTTGAGCATTACAATATTCACCGGAGATTGGCCTTGAATGTAAGTATTATATTTCAATCTTATGCTATGATTTGAATCGAAAGAATGAAATGGAGGGTAAAACTATTCATCATTTCATTCTAATTGGAATAAGTTATTCCATACTCTCTCTTCTCAAAAAATAAAATTCATAAATTTGGGAGAAATATGAATGGCAATCAAATACAATTTAAGGTTCACATATTAACTAATAAAAATTTGACACATCAATTAATATATGGAGCTCTACGATGTGTAAATATAAAAAAATAATGTGAGAATATCGATTTTCAATATTAATCGTGATATATATTAAATAGAGTCCTGATTTTATTTCTATAAAGCCTACGGGACTCATTTTTTAAAATTATTTTTTACAAAAATTTATTAAAAAAAATAGAAACTAATAATTATTATTTTTCTTGGAATTAATTTTGTTGTTGCTTATCATTGAGGTGCACGTTTTTTTTGAGAATTTTTCTTTCTATATGTAGTTTTACTCGTTCTTTATTTAATTTTAAGATGAATGGATCATGGGGTTATTTAGAGAAGTTTGAATATTAATCAAATTTGACGGCACAATTTGGCAAGCCTATTAAAATATATTTAATAAAATATGTTTAATAAGTGAGAAGATATCCTGTTCAATATATTCCTATTAAAATATGTTTAATAAGTGAGAAGATATCCTGTTCAACATATTGAAAAGTTTTAATTTTTTTTATTTAAATATTTTAATAATAATTTATAATATTAAATATTTTAAAATTTTAAGGTTTTATTTGGTAAATTATTTCTTATTTAGTTCGAACAGTACTTATTTAACTCTCTCTCTCTCTCTCTCTCACCTGAAAGATTGAAAATAATTGACATGCATGCTTATTCTTTTTGGTCTACCTCCATAATTGAGCATAATCTAATCCTTGGGTTTGGTGCCAATTATTTGTGGACAGATAACTCTCTTATTCTGCGGGGATCCTCTGAAACCGCGCCTGCTACTCCTGGGTATATGTGGCACCACCGCATTCGTCAGCTTCTGGATGCACAACGTGGCAGTAACTGTCATGATGATGCCAGTTGCGACTGGAATTTTACAGAAGTTTCCATTGGGTCCAGACCGATCCGACGTCGTAATTACCAAATTTTGCAAAGCGGTGGTGCTGGGGGTGATATACTCTGCCACGGTAGGAGGGATGAGCACGCTTACTGGGACAGGTGTCAATCTGATATTGGTTGGGATGTGGAAGAGTTACTTCCCTGATGCACCTTCCATTAGCTTCAACACTTGGTTCTTTTTCGGGTTTCCTTTGGCATTGTTGATTTTTGTACCCATGTGGGGTATTCTTTGCTGGTTGTATTGTCCAAACGGGTCGGGTCGGGTTCTATCTGCTTATTTGGACAAAGCGCATTTGAAGAGGGAGCTTGAGTTGTTAGGTAAGTCCATTTCTTGTCGATTTTATTTTTTTATTATTATTTAATTAATTAATTAGCTTCATATCTTGTAAATGTGTTATTGTTACATGGGCAGGTCCAATGGCTTTTGCTGAAAAGATGATATTGTCCGTATTTTCGGTGCGTTACATATTTTACATATAATTTTGGAGAAGAAATTTTTATGAATTTTAATATTAATAATTAATTCAAGACCATTTAATTTGGTGCAGATACTAATAGTTTTGTGGATGACAAGAAGCATAACAGATGATATTCCTGGGTGGGGATCGCTCTTCAACGGACGAGCCGGTGACGGAACCGTTAGTGTGAGTATTAAAATATAGAGAGCGGTTAACATGAAGTTAATTTTGATCAATACAGTGCTGACACACAGGCGGAAGATGATCTTTCTCTGCGTGTCAGCATTGTATTAGTTAATTAACCAAATTACTATGAAATTAACTTCATGGTAACAGTATTCTAGAGTGTAGTAACAAACATATACTATCCCCTCCTTACTTTAAGTGTTTAAGTGTCGGTGAAATACTACATCCGTTTTGTTCTGATTGACTTTCTATATAAATGATATTTTTAAATTTAAAATTAACATGATTCATTTCAAATGTAGGTGGTGATGGCTACCTTATTATTCATAATTCCAAGCAAGAAGCAGCCAGGCGAGAAATTGATGGATTGGAACAAATGCAAAAAACTTCCATGGAACATCATATTACTACTAGGGGCTGGTTTCGCCATAGCCGATGGAGTTCGAACTAGTGGCTTTGCAGATGAATTATCCAAAAGCTTAAATTTCTTAGAGAAAGTCCCATATTTAGCCATTGCCCCAGCTGTTTGTCTCATAAGCGCAATGCTCACCGAGCTCATCACATCAAACAATGCTACCACAACCCTAATTCTTCCGCTTCTTATACAAATCGCGCAAACCATGCACCTTCACCCGCTACTTCTTATGGTTCCCGGAGCTATTGGAGCACAATTCGCTTTCATCCTGCCGACTTCAACTCCTTCAAATGTTGTCGGGTTCACAACCGGACACATCGATATCAAAGACATGATTAAGGTCGGAACGCCACTCAAAGTCGTAGGAATTCTTGTATTATCAATTTTGATGCCTACTCTAGGTAAGTAATCCACCTTCGTTACTCTAATTCGAATACTACTCCATCCGTTCCAAATTATAAAATCCGACTTTTAAATTCAAATTAATCCACGTCCACGTGATTTATCAACAATTACGAAACAATAAATATTATAACTAGTATTACTTTTTACGTAGGTTACGATATGCCATATTATATTGATTAAAAATCAGATGAATCTATGTCAATTTTAAGTTTCAAACGTCTCAAATTAACTATAAAAAGTCGACAATGATATTATATAATCATTATATTTTGTAAAAGAGGGAGTATAAACTCTACTATTATGAAGTGCATATATATGTGATTGATGGAAATATGTTTTATTTCGCAGGTGCATTTGTTTTTGGGACAGACAAGCAGCAATACAACACTTGGTAAATCTAGTATATATGTGTCTCCAATTTCTGTTAAATGTCAGATAATTTTTTTGGGGATGATTAAGTCAAGAATGTACTTGCATATTTGTAGGAGCATTCACTTCGAGCAATGTATAATTGTATAAAATGTATAGTTCAATTTTTGGGGGTGATTAAGTCAAGAATGTACTTGCATATTTGTAGGAGCATTTCACTTCAAGCAATGTATAATTGTATAAAATATATAGTTCAATTTTCACTTCAAGCAATGTATAATAAAATATATAGAGTAACCCACAATTCTCTTCTTTGTATTCAAAATATGAGACTTGCAAAATAAAACTTCTCCTGTATATAAATAGACTCCTTTTCAAATTAATATTCGTATAAAAATTAGGAGTTCTTCCTTTCTATATTAACAATTCTTTTTTGAATAGGATTCGAGGAGTAACCCAATAATTCCTCCCTCGACTTGAATCCCCGAATACTTCAACTTTATTTTTGTCACTGTCACTGTTGTCGTTGTCACCACCATCATCCACATTACCCGCATTGCCTATATTATCCCGTTATCCACAATATATGCATCATATGCGTCATTTGCAACTTTCGCATATTCCATATCACATCATCATCATCATCATCATCATCATCATCATCATCGTTGTCTTCATCATCATCATCGTTGTTTTCATTTTCATTAGCATTTCCATAATCTTCAACATCTAGCGACTACAACAACTATAAAATCTCTTATTCATTCTTATCAAGATGAAACTCAAACTCAAGTTCTTCATTCTTCACTCTCGTTACTTGTCACACAAATGCAACTAATTCCCCTTTACCTTGAAACCAATCAACTTAACTCATGATAGCTTGTAGGGAATTATGTCATCGTAAATCAACCAAAAAATAAAAAGAGATAAAACAACACAATATTTAACGTAGTTTGGTCCTCAATGACCTAATCCACAAAATCAACTTCAATATATTAATCTCTACGGTACAAAATAATGGTCTTAGAACAATCCTCCCAAGTTTTATGCTATAAAAGTTGAGGTTCCACAATACCGCAACATAACTTTTTGTACGGACTAAAAGATGCAAAATCCTGTCACCCACAATGTAACTTTTTTGCATGGAATATAAAAGCTGCAAAACCCTCTCCCTCACACAAACATAAAACCCACTCACACTCTCTCTCTCAACTCTTAGGATGACACATGACTTTGATTGTGCTACATTTTTGTCGACGTCGGGAAGATTTGTGTCCCTTTCTGTGTTTACCCTTTTGTGTTCTCATTTTGGTGAGTTTTGTCTAAAAATGCGAGTTTGAAAAGGTCTGACATATGAATGTCGACGATTTGACTTTTAGAGTTGTCAGTTGGTAGATTTGAAATAGTTGTACCAGCTTAACCGATTTTGAAAAGGTTTGCACAAAGACCCAATGGTTGAACACTGTTTAACTAGTCTTGGAAACCGAGATTCGTTGGGTTCAGGGGCTTGATTAAGGGGGGGAAGGTGTTAGGCACCCCCCGACTTCCGTGAAACACTGTTACCACAACTTTTCAATTAACTTGTTTATTTACATGTATGTGTGTGTATGTATTGGGCCTATATGCAATTATCTGGAAGTAGAGTTATGCCTCGTTTTCACCTATATACAAAGGATTTGACTTATATAAAAGTTCAATTTTAACAAGATATATCAGTGATGTTTTGGAAAACAGGTTTTCAAACCCTTATGCTCAATAGTAATTGAGGCCTTTGATACTTCCATTTTATTCTGCATTCGGCTTAATTGTTTTTATTTTCGAGATGCGAAGCATATTCGAGAAAATAAGATACATAGCAGTGCCGAACTTCTTATGGGCATGATAGCCATCCAAAGATATCCAGACACCGTAGATAATTTACAAGTTGGCTGCAGCTGAGAAATGTTTGTCGTGGGAACCGAATCTAGATTCAGAGGCTGAATCTTCAATCACGTGATTCATCAGCTCACATAAAAGAGTAATATGTACAAAAGCTAGAAAGAAAACTAGATTTAAATAAATCTAAATCATTCTAGCTTTAACGGTTCTAGTTTAGTCACTTTTGAACTGGTCAAAGTTAAAGATAGCCAGATTTAGACAAATCTAGTCCACGGGCTGGAAGATTAAATATCTGCATTGCGAAAGTAGTTAAAGCAGATATATATATATATATATATATATATATATATATATATATATATGTGTGTGTGTGTGTGTGTGTGTGTGTGTGTGTGTAAAAGCGGTAAATAGCCACGAAGTAAACTCTAGGCCTGACAGAAATATAAATATATATATATATATATATATATATATATATATATATATATATATATATATATATATATATATAAGTATTAGAAAGCTTAAAAATCTGAAAAATCTTACAGTGGACTGCCAAGAAGACTTCAGATAGCTTTTGGGGCCTGAAAACTTAGTTTCCACCCGTTAAACTTCAGTATGTTACAGAACACGAGCTTACAAGTATTTAGAAAGAATAATCACTCAATTTGGATCACTTTAGCAGGGGTAAAAGGCTGAAATGGGCAGAGTTTTCTCTCTTTTCTTTTTTTTTTCAAATGAGCTGCTGGGAGCTCATATTTAAAGACCAGATGGCCGCAGGTCAACCCACGGCAACTGCGAGTCTACCTGCGACTGCCTGGGCTACCTCAGGCTTTGCGGGTCCTGTCGTCTCGAAGTACGTGCACTCGGGCTACGCGTTGTCCGCTCGAACCTTCATAACTTTTAATACGGGCATCCGATGAACGAGTGTTGTACCTTTTCGGAAAGCCGTTGTCGAGAGCTACACAATGACATGGGATTAGAGATTGTCCAAAGTCAGGAAGATGAGTCCATAACCAGATCTCCAAGGCTTCGTTGTCTATCCGTTGTGCTGTCTTGTGCAGTTGTCACTCGGGATTTGAGCTATGGTTTTTGTGGGACATCTTTGTATGCAATTTGAGTTGAACTGTGTTGAGAGGACATTGATGTGATGTTGAGGTGGCAAAATGACCATTTTGCCCCTCCCTGGGTTATCTCCGGCTTTGGCGCAGTTGTAGTAGTCGTTTCTCAGGGTTATCTCCGAGATTGGTCTGCTGTTGACTTTGACTATCCTCAGGGTTATCTCTGAGGTTGTCTTGACCTCCCGGGTTTATCTCCGGGATTTGAACTGATTTTTTCGGAGTTATCTCTAGAACTTAGACTGAATCTCTCGGGATTATCTCTAAGATTGGAAACTAGATCTCCCGGGGTTATCTCCGGGGTTGGAAGTGGATCTGACTTCCAGGGTTGTCTCTGGAAGACGATTCTGCCCTTCTATAGGGTTAATAACAGGAATGCATAATTTCGAGTGTCTAAAATTTTAACAATTCAACATAAATATTTTTTAGTTTCAAATGTTTGAAATACACTTGTCATCATTACATTTGTTGCCCAATTTATACAACAGAGAGTTGCAATTAAATAATATTTGTACACTAAAGGCCATCAAAATGTAACTCTCCGTCGTATAAATGTATCTTGTATTTATAAACTGTCCAAATAAACTGCTGAACAGTCTAGAATCAAAATCCAACTATTACATAATAATACAATGATGACTTGTATAATTGAGACCCAAAATTCGAAATCCTCCAACACATTCTCGAAAACAAATCTGCTAACCATTGTACGGGAAATCTATATTTCAAGTGTAAATTTACTTATGTTGTAGGAGAGCCCTATTTATATGCATAGTTTGTGGTGCACAACCATCTTGATAAAATGACAAAGTTAACAGCGTTCAAACCTTTCTCAGCAGCACTCAAGCACCACTTACTAAGACCTACTTGTCAACAACCATCTTGCATCATGTCAACAAAATGTCAAGAAGGACCCTCAATCGGGTGCCTCGTATTTCCATCAAGCCAACTTGATGACGAAAGCCACCGTCTTTCAGACCTTTCGACGGCACCGAAAAACCCTCTACTAGGACCTACTGGTCGGCAACCATCCAGCATCGTGTCAACAAAATGTACGAACGCTCACCCGACCGAGAGCCAATAGGCAAAAAACCTATTTTTGGGAACACCCGCCATCTTTCCATTAAGTTGACACATCAACATAGGCCACCAACGTTCGGACCTATGCTGATGTGTCAACAATACTATTACTGTTTAAATAATCGGTGATAAAAGTACAATACTGAAAGTATTATGCACACAAGCCAATCATGTTTGATGATAAAGCATATACTTTGTAACAATCTTATTCATTTATTAATAAAAAGTATTAATTTATTAAAGGCTTTTAATTATCTACATGATGTTGTTTTATAATATATGTTAAACCCATAGTTTTAAGCAATACTTTTAGAATAATGATGATGATCATTCTAATGAGATCTAAATTCTTAGAAAGATTAAAACTAAAATAGTTCACAATTGTTGTATTACTAAATTGGGGATTAGTGAATCCGGATAGATTGGTACATACGTTGCTTGCTCATTGGATGAGGATGATTGATCTCATGATCATTTGTGTGGAGACACTAAAGCAAGTATGTAGATGCTTATTAGAGAATAAGTTCACTGAACGTGGCTCGCTAAGGAATACCTAATGGAGTTTTACTTTTCTGTCAATAGGAATTCATGTAGTGATAGTAGTACAAGTGATCCGTGGACTTGAGATCATCATAGTATCTTGTGTGATGAATTATACTTTGACTTATTCCTTAAGACCCTTAGAGTATATTAAAGGATATGCTTGGGTATAATAAGTTGTACATGGAGATAATGTATGATCAATAAAAAATTTACCGCTTCTAGTAAAAGAAGAGAAATATCATATGTGATTCGATAAATGACAACCCAGTAGTCCTTGGCCAAGGAAGAATGAAATTAAAAAGGAGTTTCTAATTTACATTATTTGATGGTATGCATTTAAGAGTTGAAATACATATAATTAAATAAAATAAGACTTGACAGTAATTTCATGTCTTATATTTAATTGGGACATTGTATGATGGAAGGATTGAATTGTACGGTAACTATTTACTTAAAGGTTCTTTTATGATTAATGTTGAATCTATATTATCTGGAAAGTCGTTAATCGCTAGGGAGGCATATCCCTATTGTAGAATAAATATTATTTATTTAAATAAATTAATAGTTTATTTTATTTATTTAAATAAGATTAAAATTGTTCTAATTGATTTATTCACAACCGGTTTAATATGGAGAATCTAAAGGGTCACACCATAAAAGGAAGAATAATTATTTAAGAAGTTAATGGCATAATCGTAATAATAAGTTAAGTATATTTAATTTAAGCTATGGTGTTTGAATAAATTAAATAGCTTAATATTTATTATTTAATATTTTAGAAATATTAAATATAAATTAATAAGAGGAGTCTTATTATTATTACTATTATTATTATTTAATTCATAAAGGAGTTTAGGAATTAATTAATAAAAGTACTATCATTTATTCCTAATAAGATTAGGAGGCTAATTAATTAAAAGATTTTAATTAATTATTCCTAATAAGATTGGGAGCATAATTAATTAAAGGAGTTTAATTATTTAAAATAAAATCTAATTCCTTAATTGTTAAGGAGGGTTGCCTACATCTATAAATAAGAGGAGTCTTATTATGGGTGAGGTTGGTTGACACTTTCACAATACACGTGAATATATAATTCCAATAGTTAGGAGAGTACACCTTTTTCTATGAGAGATAGAAAAACTAGAGTTTTGCAAAACACCCATCTTCTTGAATCTTTTTCTTCCTTGGTGGATCACCTCTAGAGGCCAAACACTTGGGTGGCTAACGTTGATCAAAGAAAGGAACCAAACCCAGTGGATTCAAGTTGAACGCGAAAAAGATTTGGAGATGAACTTGTACCTGAGAAAGCTCGAATCTTCAAGGGTATGATTCTTGTTCTTTATCTTTTCGTTTAATTAATAATTGTGCATAAAGGATGATCCGGGTATATGGTTTGCAAAATTTTAAACTCTGATTTTTTATGCTTCTTGTGACGCCCCCAAAATTAGGTATACATCACCCATCTTGGGTCGTCAGATACATAGTAAAGAATACAAATATAACTTACTAATACAACTGTCGTGTACAATACGACAAAACATAAACTGTGAGTTTGAATACAAATATTATCTTCTAGAGAGTATTCATACTCAAAAGGAGTCCTCATTACATTTATTAACACACTATTACATAGAATAGTGAGGACTACTAACTAATACTATCATTCGAACCATCACTCCGTTTCCCGACTTGCCCCAGCTACGTTCTCATTTCCTGAAGAGAACAGTGAAAGAAAGGGTGAGCTCAACTAGCCCAGTAAGAAATTTTATGACTAAGATAATGCAGAATAAATTATCATTAGCCTTCAACAATGTTAAACTGATAAAATATAATAGACATCAAGTTTAACTGCAGCGGAACAAGCAATCCATTAAAAGAGTCAAGTAGAAAATAAACTCTACTATCTTTTATGATTTAAAAGGTTTTTCAACACTGCTATCGCTGAGACTCAGCTTAATAAAACAATCCACATCATCGAATCACCCCTGCACTACGGCCAAGGATATTCGTGTATTCATTAATGGTCATGATCATGCTAACAACTGTCCATCAATGCACTACGGACCAATGAGGACTTTTACCATATCATTTGTAACATTACGGTCATGATTACACCGAATAATCCCTGGTCATAATCATACTAAGTCCATCTATGCACTACAGGCCACAGATGACTTTCAACATTTTATAAACATGAGGATGATGACAATGATATAAGAATTCAATAAAATAAGTTCAAGAATTAATTTATCCAAGAATTAACAACGTCCAAATTGTCAACATGATACTGTATTGTGGAGTAAAATTCAAGAATGCTTAGAAGAATATTTTCATGAAAAGATACTGTATGAAACGCAATTATCAAGGATATTCCATAAATTTCATGGAGTATAGAAGTCAAAATTTAACCAACTGAGTACAATAAAGAATGGAATAACAAAAGAAATCACCATGCATGCGATAGACCGCACAGACAGGTTATTCTAACAAAATAATAAATAATGGAATCAGGTCCGGCGTAAACGCACAGACAGGATATTCCGACAGAATAATAAATAATGGAACCAGGTCCGGTGTAAAACACACAGACAGGATATTTCGACAGAATAATAAATAATGGAACCAGGTCCGGTGTAAAACACACAGACAGGATATTCCGACAGAATAATAAATAATAGAATCAGGTCCGGTGTAAAACACACAGACAGGATGTTCCAACAGAATAATAATAAAAACGGAACCAGGTCCGGTGTAAAACACACAGACAGGATGTTCCAACAGAATAATAGAAGAATGTCACCAAGTATAGGGTAGATCCGCGTATACAGGTTATTCCAACAGAATAATAAGAAATGGAATAACAACAGTTCTCTTCATGAATAAGAAAGAATAACACCCCTTACCGTTTTAAAGACGAGCTGAAATAAGGAAGTAGTTAAGTAGAAGAATACTCTTCTTCTCTCTCTCTATAGTTTCTCTCTATAGTTTCTCTCTCTAGAGTTCAGTGAATTCGTAAGAAATAATGAAGGAATGAGCTGCTATTTATAGAAAAATAGAATGCATAGTAACTAATCCATGAACGGTCCAGATTGATTACTTTAATCTGACGGTCCATATTTAAAGAAAAATCTTTTAAATAAAATATAATATATTCTATTTATAGAATAACTTTAATAAAGTATTCTGTTTTATATAAAAAGATGTTTCTGTTTTACTACGTTAATAATACGAATAAAACAAAACGTCATTATCGCTAAATAATTCATATTATTAACTGACAATAATGGAATCAAACTGAGTGACTTCTCACATAAGCATTAATAATTAATACCGTGTGCTACTATGCAACCACACGTATTACTGTACTTTTACTACCGAGTAATTCAACAGTATCAACGGTAAAACTTCCGCCGTTATTTTCATAAAGTATTTTTGTCGTTTTTTCAATCCGACAATAATTCCGTTGTGGGGTCCACCAATAATTGTACCGTCGTACGGATATTCCCCGACAAAAAGAATATTCTCCGACCAATCGAATATAATATGACAACTTGCATACTTTACAAAATTTATAAATACTACCCATAACTATTATATCAAATCCACACAATAATATAAAAAAAATTATTTCGAGAAAAATTAAATATTTATTCATAAAATCTGGGGTTTCACACTTCTGCTTATTTTGTGTAATTTGATTGCGTTCATGAATATTACAAACCTAACAAATACAACACAGTAGTTTATATTCGTACATCAATAATTGTCATTCTGCACAATATTCATATTATTAAATCAATAATTGACATGACACAACAACATATGTTATTTATGATTAGTTAGGATTATTAGCAATGTCCAGAAAGTTCTGTCAAGTAAATGGGTTATTTGATTGCACGTCGTGTATTCGGAAGGCCCCCTCTTTCTTGGGAACGACCTGATTGTCAATACTGTGACTCTATAATATTAATTGGGATTAACTGTTAGAAGATTAAAAATGTGTAAATAATTAATGAATAAAAGGTGTTGATTAAGGATAATTATAATAAGTAAAGTGTGGTAAATATTTGTTTAGCATGATGCTTTTGTTGTAAGTTCAACTTATTATTCTATGAACCTACCATTTGCCAATTTGTTAAACCATCGACAAAATTTTCTTCTTAGGGGGTCTTCCATATTTGTTTTATTATTATAATAATAATAAAACATAAATTTTTTTATATAAAACATAATTTTTTTTAATATATATAAAGTTATTTGTTTTATTTGAATATTTTATTATATATATACATTTATTTATTTTATTAGAATATTATATTATTAAAAAAATTCAAACGAATTATTCAAAATCGGTGGGCGAAGCAAGTTAGTTTATCAAACATGGTGTGCTAAGCATTCTCTTATAAATAGGTTGCTTAGTTGAGTAATGAATAACACACAAAAACACAAAATTCTTTTACTATAATTTTGGTAGTATTTCTTTGAGTATAAGAATATTTTGAGTGTTACAAATAGTGCAAGAAATTTGATAGGTCTCCAAACTGATCACGTTTATTTTGATGATAACAAATTTAGTAAATCAGATTAAATAAAAATAGGTAGAATCATCTCCATAGGATTTTATATAACTATTTTGTTATTTCCTATTTTATTCTTATCAAAAATATGTTTTCATCCTAAAAATGAATTTATTTTTGGTTAACCTTGATAAATTAAATATCAAGTGTTAATTAAATAAATTAAAATATTAAACATTTTCTAAGGCAATGAGATTTCTATTCTTTTTAAAATGATTTTCTAAAACTCTCTCTCTCTCTCTATATATATATATATATGATTTTCTAAAACTCTCTCTCTCTCTCTCTCTCTCTCTCTCTCTATATATATATATATATATATATATATATATAAGTGTATGTGTGTGCATTGAAAGTAATATGCATACAAGCCAATCATATATGATGATAAAACATATACTTTGTAAACAATCTTATTTATTTTTTAATAAAAGTATTTATTTAATAAAGACATTTGATTATCTACATTGTGACGCCCCCAAAATAGGTATACATCACCTATTTTGAGTCGCCAAAAATATGATACAGAAACAACTACAACTTTATTAATACAATTGTCGTGCAAAATACGACAACACATAAACTATGAGTTTAAATATAAATATTGTCTTCTAGACAATATCCACACTCAAATAAGTCCTTTTGATGGTCAAACAGGTCATCAATGCGAGGTAGCGAATACCTATTCTTGATGGTTACATGGTTCAATTCACGGTAGTCAATACAAAGTCGCATACTCCCGTCTTTCTTCTTTACAAATAAAACAGGAGCACCCCAAGGAGATGTACTAGGACGAATGAAACCGATGTCCAACAACTCCTGTAGTTGGACCTTTAACTCCTGAAGTTCAATAGGAGTCATTCGATATGGGGTTTTAGAAATGGGCTTTGTACCAGGTTCAAGGTCAGTAAAGAATTCAACTTCACGTTCTGGGGGTAGACCGAGAAGTTCTTTAGGAAATACGTCAGGAAAGTCACTAACAACAGGAATATTATTCAAATTTGACATGTCTTTCTTCAAATCCATAACATGGGCTAAGAAAGCTTGACATCCATTTTTTAATAAACGAATGGTTTTATGGCTTGCTATGACAGTGATTGATTTTAGTGGTTTAGTTGCTTGAATTTGAATTACAGGTTGGTTAGGAATATGAAAACTAACAACCTTATGAAAACAATCAATTTTGGCATGATGAGTAATTAACCAATCAATCCCTAAAATCACGTCAAATGCAAGTATCTTTAAAGAGATAAGATCAACAGGTAATGTGATGGTGCCAACTTGGATCAAACAAGATTTATAAACAGTGGATGTAATGAAAGTTTCTCCTAATGGAGTCTCCATAGATAAGTCAAAGTCTAATTTCTCCGGAGTCAAGTTTAAACGTTGAGCACAAGCAGGAGAGATAAATGAATGGGTAGAATCGGTATCTAGTAAGGTATAAACTTCACAAGAATTTATGATTAGCTTACATGTGATCACCTCGTTTGGGTTCCTCACATTTTGACCAGTCACGACAAACGCTCTTCTAGGAACCGCTGACTTTGACTTTTCTGGGACAACCTTTTAAGTCACCATCCCCACTGGACTTGGTTTTGCTACAGTACAATCTCGAGCGATATGTCCTTCCTTTCCATAATTATAACATACATTGAACTGTTGTGGACAGTTTGGACTAATGTGTTCCTCTTTTCCACATTTATAGCATACAACCGGTGGTCGTTCTCCTCTCTTAGAAACAGTTGATACTGATGCTGATGTCTTCATATTGTCATTGTTGAATCTCCTCTTTTTGAAATTTCCACTTAACTCGCCTCTCCTATTATCATAGCCACGATTACCACCAGAGTGGTTTTCATCCCCGTTGGTTATCATTACTCCGATGACTGTTGTCATCGGTATGACCCTGGTTGTAGTCCCTCGGTTGAACATACTCATTATGTCGCTCTAATAATTGAGCCCTGTTGACAACATCTGAATATAGAGAAAATTTATGAAAAATGAGATATTGACGTATGTCGGGTTTCAAACCTCTCAGAAACATCCGTGTCATACGTTCCTCATTCTCTACCAAATGAGGTGCAAACCTGGATAACTCTGCGAACTTCGCCTCGTACTGGGACACCGTCATGTTGTTCTGTTCCAGTCTAATAAACTCCACCTCCTTCATATGACGAATACTTTCAGGAAAGTACTTATCATTGAACAGTTTCTGAAATGTTTCCCAAGACATGTTGAGTGCGGCTGGCTGGGTACGCTTCACAGATTTCTACCAGTAATCTGCTTCATTACGGAACATAAAGGTGGCGAATGGAACCTTCTGTTCCTCCATGCATCCCAAGACATCGAATATCTTAGTAATTTGCTTGACCCAGGTTTCTGCCTTAATCGGGTCCGGCTTTCCCCAGAATTCTGGTGGTCCCAACTCTTTGAACTGTTTGGCCGTGACAAACCGCGCGTTGCTATCAATTCCACCTGTATTTTGTACACGAGTCTCTCTCGTCCGATTTTTCATGAACTGGAAAAAGCTTCTAAACATCCCATCGTTCATCGTCTGCTCAGTGGTATTGTTTACAGGGGGAATATTGCCGGCCTGTTGCACGTTCACCTCGTTGGTGATTAATGGTGTCTCCATGGTCTCATTTACTCCACTGTTAACATTCTCGGTTGCCATTCTCAAATACTGCCATAAAATAAGGTTTAATTAAAGAAATTAACATATCACATAATATACCTATATTCTGACCAACCAACAAGTAAGCTTAGGTAGGACACACTAGCGAATGATTTACTCGTCTCTCCCCTCCTAGTTCTATTTCTCGATCTCCGCCAGAGATCATATCCCTAAGCTTTGATACCAACTGTGACGTCCCCAAAATAGGTATACATCACCCATTTTGAGTCGCCAAAAATATGGTACAGAAACAACTACAACTTTATTAATACAATTGTCGTGCAAAAGACGACAACACATAAACTAAGAGTTTAATACAAATATTATCTTCTAGACAATATCCACACTCAAATAAGTCCTCATTACAAATATTGATGTATTATTTTACAAAAATGGTGAGGACTACTAAGACAACTTTCTAGAACTATCATTCCATACCCCGACTAGTACTCGCTACATTCTCACCTCTTGAGAAGAAAAATGGAACAAAAAAGAAAAGGGTGAGCTCAACTAGCCCAGTAAAGAACATTATGACTAGGATAATATAAAATAAATTATCGTTAGTCCTCAACAGAGAAAAATCTGATAGAATATAATAGACAACAATTTTTAAATCAATATTCGCAGCGGAAATAACAATTCATTAGAAGAGTTAAGTAGAGAATGAATTCTACTATCTTCTAAGATTTAAAAATCTATCATCAATATTTTATCCCTGTAACATCAATCAATATACATCTTGAATCAAATATTTATCTTTGCACTACAAACTAAAGATATTCATTTGTATCACCAGTTGGTCATGTTCATCTAAACACCTGTTCATCTTTGCACTACGGGCCAAAGATATTCATCAGTTAATCTTTCATCTTTGTACTACAGGCCAAAGATATTCAGTAATATCATCATTTAGGATTGAGGATGATGAAAAATATTTTAAAGAAAACGAATCCTGTGACAACCCCAAAATAGGTCCATTCCACCCAACCCATTCTGAGTCGTCAAATACATGGTACAGAAAACAACTACAACTTTATTACAACAATTGTCGTGCAAAATACAACAACACATATGCTGTGAGTTTGGATACAAATATATACCAAATGTGACTCATGTTCCAACCGTGGACATCACGTCACAATAACACCTTACATAAAGGTATAGTCAAAAACTGTTTTAGAAATTAGAATCTTTGGGAAGTGCTCAAGGAAACCTTCGTACATGGGAGGCCACGCGTCTAGGTTATGATAGATATCATATGGCCACAGAATTATCCTTGGTTGACCCAATAGACCCAAAAAAAAAATGAGAAGATTACTATCGTATTCTTCCCAATGGTGAGTCTTCTCTTGACTTATCATTATCTCCACTGTCTCTAATTGAGAATTATACTTCAAACAAACACCAAGATTATATAGGTAGTGCCCATAGATATACTCAGCAAGTGGATGAGCACAACCCTGTCTTATGATGACACGAGGTTGTATGTCATTAGGCATCTTGTATGATAGTGACAAAACACCCTTCCAACGTTGGGTTCGCCTCACCCTATTTTCTTCACCAAATATAACTACTAAATGATGACCACCGTTCTATTCCCTTGTTACCCCCGCTCGACCCAGCTACACTCTTATTACCTGAAAGGAATTGTGAAGCAAAAGGGTGAGCACAACTAGCTCAGTAAAGAATATCATGACTAAAGATAATTCAATTATCAATAGCCTTCATCAACAATAAATCAGAGATTTAGAACATATGGTAAATGATAAAAATTTCAACCATAGTTGCAGCGGAACGAGCAATCCATTAGAAGAGTCAAATAGACTATAAAGTCTATTATCTTCTCTATGTTAAAAATCCACCAACAATATTTTATCCATGTAACATCACTCAACAGTTCCTTTCCACAATCATATGAATAACTCATAATCATAATTGTGACTATAAATTTTTCTTCGCACCCAGGACGAAAAATATTTTCATCACCTGTCTTTACCTGAAACATCAAAGATCATGGTTATACCAAATCAAAATTCCTGTTTATAATCATACTAACAAATCCATCTTTGCACTACGGGCCAAAGATATTCATCAACAAACCATCTTTGCACTACGGGCCAAAGATATTCAACAACAGTTCATCTTTGCACTACAGGCCAAAGATATTCATCAACAGGCCATCTTTGCACTACATGCCAAAGATATTCATCAACAATTCATATTTGCACTACAGGCCAAATATATTCATATCTCAAAGAAATATATAATCATTTCAGAATTTATATAAACAATAATTATAACCATGTTGATCAATTCACCTTTGCACTTAAGCTTAAGATATTCAATTATAAATTCAATGGTCATGATCATACCAGTCACAATTCAACTTTGCACTACAGGCCAAAGAGAACCCTAGTCATGATCATACCAATAATCTACCCATCTTTACACTCCAGTGAAAGAGAATTTTAACATCAGGGTTATAAAAATGTTATATATGATGATAAAAATAATATGATCAACATATAGTTTTAATCTCAAGAGTAATATTCGTAACTCATGAATAGTAAATCGTGAATAGTAACTCATGAATAGTAACCCCGACACAAAAGATAGAAATTCTACAATAAAATCCATACCAATATTTCGGTATAATGATATTGAAAGAATAACATTACTTAAATTTATAAACAATTTATTTTAATTGTTTACACTTTACTAATTAATGCATTTAATCATCATAAAATGCCAACTCTTACAATTTCATCATCAATAACAAAAACCCTCATAAAAAATCTGCATATACCTCATATAGGATTCTCAAGCCATAAAATCCTATTTTCCAATTTTCTTTCTTCACAAAATATATTTAATTCATTTACTCATAACTAGACCATTTTTATGAAAAATACCAAATCAGTTTCAAAAATATTTCTTTTCTGGGATTTAGCATGATATAGTCCCATAGTGAACATATATTTTTCTCAGAATTTTTAAAAGTCATTTACTATTTTTCATATGGCCAAAATAACCAAATATTTAGGCATTTATCAAAAATTGTACTTTTGTCTAAAAATTCTGAAATTTACAGAGTATACTTCTATCATATACATGTACTCCCAATAAAAATTTCATCAATTTTGGAGTTAACCACAAGGAATTATAAGCGGTTACTTTTAAAATAGTATTTTCCCGTAAAATTCATAACTCTTAATCTATACATCCAAAAATCACCATTTTTGGACACAATCAATAAAACTCATCAAAATATTATTTCAAATTTTTCCAGAATTTTTGAAGATCAGAAAAATTACGAAACTGAAAATCATAACAACCCTTAAAATCCCTTAATATCCTTTACTATCCCTTACAATCCCTTACCTCAAAAGAGCAGTACTTCTGATCGGTATGCAAAGCCGAAGGAAACTTGCACTGAATAGCAACTCTCAAAGTATCTAAATACTCACAAAATATGCTTCATAATATAGAGAGAGAAAGAGAGAAAGCTTATGTTTCTGGTGTGATTTTCAATTCTAACTTAGCCCTCTATTTATAGGAAAATTTTGGTAGGTTTGACCTGCAACCTGATGGCTTTACCTGCTACTATTCTCACCCACCACATTTGAAATATAATTCAGCACATTTCTTCACCAACCACAAGTGGGGCCCACCAATTCTAGAATTTTCCACCAAAATGATAAACTCCGAAAATTCAACAATTTCTGAACCAGTCATCTCGTAAAATTCATAATAAATCATACGTTCATTTTTAACGGTTCAAAATTTGTGGGCATATACTCAACTTATATATGTATAACATATCCAAAAATTACCACGATCCAACGGTCGGATTAAAAATTATAACTCCCGCAAAATATCTCAAAAACCCTAATTTTTAATACCTCCATTCCGACAAAAATACGGATAAAAATCTCAACATTAACTCCTTCATTTTTTAACCACAAAAATATATCCCTCATTTATATCCACATAAAATAAATATTTTCTTATCATATGAATCAATAATTAATTATTCACAAATAATATTACAGAATCACATTTATGACAACCAGGCCGTTCCCAGGAAAGAGGGGGCTTTCCAATAAGGATTTCTCCTTACTGGCGCGCAATTAGATGACCAAACCTCTCCTTAGACAGAAGTTTTTAGACATTGTCAATAATGTTATCTAATAATATTATTCAAATAATATGAATTACTGATCTGATAATGGAAAATACTGTGCAGCAACAATTATTGAAACAACAATAATATAAAATATCAATGCAGCAATTATTGAATCAATAATAAAATATTGAACAGTAATTACTGTAACAATTATTGAGTAGTGCCTTCTTACGTAAGAATCAATAATTTCAAAAATACTGTGCAATACCGTGTGCTACTGTACAATAACGCGTATTACTGTATTTTAATCACCGGGTATTCCAACAGTGTTAACGGTAACAACTACGCCGTTATTTGTAAAAACTCAAATTTATCATTTTCTTCACCCGACAGTTATTCGTTATGGAGCCCACAAATAGCTGCGCCGTCGTACGAATATTCCCCGACAGAAAGAATATTCCACGACCAAACGAATATTCCCCGACAACAATGAATATTTTATAACCACTTGCGTAGTTTGAAAAAATGTCATATATCACCCTTAACTTTAACTTTTATCAATTTAACTATTTACTGAATAGTAACTATAAAAAAAATTGAATACTTTTATTTCATAAAATTCGGGGTCTTACAAATCCCATGAGATAAAAGAACAAATATTAGGGATTCGTACTTCGGTTTATCCATGTTCAAAAATAACCCATAATATACCATAGTAGAGTAAAATTCAAGAATAAAAATTAAAACATGAATACAATAAAAGCTAGTAACAAAAATAGACATCTGAGACAAAGAAGAGAAAATTTTATTTTTCTGTGAATAGTGCCGTATTTATGAATAGTGCCGTATACGTGAATAGTGCCGTATACGTGAATAGTAATCCCGACACAAAAAGACAAGAATTTCACAAGAAAAATCTTACCAATATTCCGGCATAATGATATTGAAAGAAATAATATCTTTTTTTAAAAAAAATAACATCCCTTACCTCGAAAAGATAGTACTTCTGACTGGAATACTGGATATAGTGCTGAAGTAACTTGTATCGTATAGCAACACTCAAAGTATTAAAATACTCACAAAAATACGCTCGGTATTATAGAGAGAGAAAACTTTAGTTTCTGGTGTGATTTTTAATTCTAACCTAAGCACCCTATTTATAGGAAAATGCTTAGAACACCAAAACATAAAATTTAATAAAATATTAATATATTTTTTTAAATTTCCTACGCATACATCTTTGGTCCAACATCAGCCACACACCTCACCAAAAGTCACAAAAACGTTTTTCTTATTAAAATCATTTAAAACTCCAAAAATCAATTATTTCGGAACTTCAATAATTCATAATAAATAGCTCTTTTCTCAGAAAAATTTGAATCTTATGTCCATTCCATAGGAAATTCAATTCTATACAACTTTGTAAGTTTAAGTTTTTCCAAATTCTAAACAGAAATTGACCGAAATCCACATACGGACGATTTTACAGGCTATAATCAAATTTCAGTCAAAAATTGGGTCCACCGACATGTTTAACATGTTTTTATCATTTATTGCAATAAAAATACTCTTCCTCCTCATTTATTCATATATCATACATTCATCGTAAAAACATCACCATTATTATATTATTAAAATATAATAATATACTTAAATAAATTATTTTATCAGAAAAGATAAAATATCAATTTTCAACAATTGTCACTTTTTTAAAAAAATTCCTCCATTTATATCCACATAAATAAATATTTTTCTTATCATATAAATTAATAATTAATTATTCATAAATAATATTACAGAATCACAATACTGACAACCAGGCCGTTCCTAGGAAAGAGAGGGCTTTCCAATAAAGATTTCTCCTTACTGGCGCGCAATTAGGTGACCAAACCTCTCCTTAGACAGAACTTTCTAGACATTGTCAATAATGCTATTTAATAATATTAATAAAATAATATGAATTATTGATATGATAATAGAAAATATTGTGCAGTGACAATTATTGAAACAACAATAATATAAAATATCAACGCAGCAATTATTGAATTAATAAAATAAAATATTAAACAGTAATTACTATAACAATTATTGAGTAGTGTCTTCTTACGTAAGAATCAATAATTGATGCAATACCGTGTGCTACTGTGCAACAACGCGTAATACTGTATTTTTAACCACTGGGTATTCCAACAGTGTTAACGGTAACAACTACGTCGTTATTTATAAAAATTTATACTTGTCGTTTTCTTCATCCAATCGTTTTCCGTTATGGGGCCCACCCAAGGCTGTGCCGTCGTACGGATATTCCCCGACAGTAAGAATATTCCACGACCAAACGAATATTCTCTGACAACAAGAATATTTTATAACCACTTGCTTATTTAAGATATTTGCGCATTTTACCCATAACTAACCTCATTAATCAAATCAACCCTTACTATTTCAAAATAATAAATATAGGAAATTCAATTTCATTTATAAAAAGTTGGGGTCTTACATACATGGTGTTGTTTTAATAATGTGATAAACTCAGAGTTTTAAGCAATACTTTTAGAATCATGATGAGATCATGCTTATGAGATCTGAATTCTTAGATAGCTTAAAAACTAAAATATTCTCAATCAATGAATTACTAAAAAAGAGGATTAGTGAATCTGGATAGATTGGTACATACGTTGCTTACTCATTGAATGAGGATGATTGATCCCATGATTATTTATTTGGAGGTACTAAAATAAGTATTTAGGTGTTTATTGGAGAATAAGTTCACTGAACGTGGCTCGCTAAAGAATACTTAATGGAGTTTTACTTGTCTGTAATAGGAATTCCTGTAGTGATAGTAGTACAAGTGATCCTTAGACTTAAAATCATCATAGTATCTTGTGTATAATAAATTAAACCTTTACTTATTCCTTAAGACCCTTAGGGTATATCAAAGGGTATACTTGGGTGTAATAAGTTATATATAGAGATAATGAATGATCAATAAAGAATCTACCACTTCTAGTAAAAGAAGAGAAATGTTCTATATGATTCGATAAATGACAACCTAGGAATCCTTGGCCAATGTGGAATAAAATTAGAAAAGAGTTTCTAATTTGCATTCATTCGGAGTTGTGTATTTGAAAATCGAGATACATATAATTAAATAAAATAAGGCTTGACAGTAATTCCATGTCTTATATTTAATTAGGACATTGTATGGTGGAAGGATTAAATTGTACGAAAATTATTTATTCAAAGGCTCTTTTATGATTAATGTTGAAATCTATATTATCTAAAAAGTCGTTGATTGCTAAGGAGGCTTATCCTTATTGTCGAATAAAAATTATTTATTTAAATAAAGTAATAGTTTAATTTATTTATTTAAATGAGATTAGAAATGTTCTAATTGATTTATTCACAACCGGTTTAATATGGAGAACCTAAAGGGTCACACCATAAAAGGAAGAATAATTATTTAAGAAGTTAATGACATAATCGTAATAATATGTTAAGTGTATTTAATCCATAGATTAAATTAAATAGCTTAATATTTATTATTTAATAGTTTAAAAATATTAAATATAAATTAATAAGAGGAGTCTTATTAATATTAATATTAATATTAATATTAATATTATTATTATTATTATTATTTTAATTTCTGAAGAAGTTTGGGAATGAATTTAATATAGTACTCTAATTTATTCCTAATAAGATTAGTAAGTAAATTAATTAAAAGAGTTTAATTAATTATCTCTAATAAGATTTGGGAGCTTAATTAATTAAATTAAACTCTATTTCTAATTAGATTAGAAGGGTTAACTAATATCTATATAAAAGAAATCTTATGCTAGATATCAGTAAACATAATTTCAATTACTGGAGAGTACTCCTCTTTCTACAGAGATAAAAAAAACTAGGATTTTGTTAGAGTTTATGCCCTAGAGGCCAATTATTTGATATAATTACTTAACATTTGATATTATTGTTGATTGAATAAATAAATAATTTTATTATGGTTTTATTTACTGCGTAATATAATTGTTAACATAATAAAATTTCTTAGAATAGTGATACAAATTATATAATTTCAAGTATGTGACTTGAACATGAGATTATATAATTACAATTAGTATCATTGTTCTTAAATGTCCCTAGTCGAGTATCATTGTTGATGGGACAACAATGATGCATTGAGACTAGTATGTGGATTGACTGATGACCAAATCTCATTGGTCATAAATATATGAGATATTAAGTCAATGCATAGGTACATGTTAGAAAACGATGTACTGGACAGACCCACCATGAGAATTCTATATGGAGCATTATGCGAAGTGTCATTAGTAATTCTCATAGTGACAATGATGTAATGGTCCTCCGACCTGAAACCGCTATATTACTACACGAGAATTTATGTACTTTAATATCATCAAATGTCACCTTTAATAGGGTGGACTATAAAGGTGATTATTGGGTTCATTGTGAATCGTGTGAGAAATATGAGTGATCTAGATGGAATTTAACCATCCTATATTTTATAGGTGATATCCATAGGCCTCTTGATTGAGTAGGACTATGAAATGCATGGCCATGCTCAAATAGTGATTTGTTTCATATAGTCTACTCATTGATCAAGAAAACTCAGATTAAATTATGAAGAGTATGACACATTCCATGACTCGAGTTTAATCTAGGATATTAAAGTTAAAAGGATTAAATTACATTGAAACATTGATCACGAAAAGGTTGCATCGAATCATCAATCTTATTATTACTTGGGTAGCAGTGATGCATTACTAGATGCCGCTCACCGTTTATAACTTTATAATATGATTTTAAAGTTATTGCCAACGTAATAATAACCTATAGGGTCACACACAAAGAACGTAATTAAAAGAAAATTAATTTAAATTGTAAAGATTTAAATATGTCAATATGATTGATATAATTTTAAATTACGAATTTAAATTAATAGGATAATTTATATATAGGTATATTAATTAAGTAAGACTTAATTAAGATATATATATAAATTCGGATTTTAATAACATTAAGTTTTGATTAATTCCTCCTAACTGCTATATATATGATATATATCAGTCACTTTAGGTTTTACGTCAAAACAAAAAAAAAATCCTAGCCGCTCTTAGAGAGAGACTAGAGAAAACAGTTCAGAAAATCCTCATCTTTGGTGGCTAGTACCACGTTTCCTTCTTCTGCAAATCGTAGGACGATTCGTGTGGAGCATTCGTGTGGATACCGTAGAGACGCATTCCGTTTGAATTGCGTTGGATATTCGACCGCATCGATTCTAGCTTTTATAATTGGTATAATTTCTTACCACTGAATTAATTGTTTTTCGCATGGATCCTATTTTAGGGTTTCGAAATTGCTTTAAATTTTAATTTCCGCTGTGCGTTTCTGTATCGAAACCCCAATAGGTTTAGCCAACCACCTTTATTCTTGAATAATCCTTCTTCCATGGTGGATCACTTCTAGAAGCCAAACACTTGGGTGGCTAACATTGATCAAATGAAGGAATCAATCCCGAAGATTCAAAGAGATTGAGAAGAACTAGGAGTTGAACTCGTACATGTAGAAGGTTGAATCTACAAGGGTATGATTCCATAACTTTTTATCTTTCACTTTAATTAATAATATACATAAAGGATGATCCGGGTAATTAGTTTGTGAAAATTTTTTATATTTGATTTTGCCATGCTTCTGCTGTTTTATGCAATTTGATTGCGTTTATGATTTTCACAAACCTTACATGCATGTGTTGTGTGTGTCAATGTGAGCATGAAACCGTGTGTGTGTGCAAGTATATCAAGCATGTGCTGGAAAGTATGGGCCTTAAATGGCCATAAGCTTTAGTTTTATCCTTTGAGCTTCAATCGAATACTGGGTAAGTTAATTTTTTTTACTAAAACCTAACTTGAGGAAATCTTTTTGATTATGGGCTATGAAGTCAGCTTATTTTTAATTTAAATCCGTATGCTCCAATTTGATCCGAACCTTCAAATTTTTATCCTTTACAATCCGGACCATTCAAATCAAATTCAGATTTCCAAAAGACTATTTTGCCCTCAACTCCAAAATCCTATAAATAGGAAGTATTTTCTTCATTTCTAAATTACCAATTTACAAAGCAAAGAAATGCTATATCTCATTGCCAACATTTTCTCTCTGCACAAGCTTTCTCTTCATCTTCTACTTCAAAGTTCTAATTCTTGATAGAAGATAAAATTGGTCAAAGTAGTAGAGATAAGTTATTAAATTGTTGTATTTACATTATCTCATATCTGCCTATATATATAGATATATTAAAGATAAATTGTTATACATATTTATATACATCTATATTTAATCTATTAAATATCATATAAAAAGTCAGTACTTAAATACCGATATAATTCGGAAGTAATTTCTCTGAAAGTCTCTGAACGGTCTTTAAAATCCTAAGTGACCTTTTATTGATATAGATACATTATATAAATATTGAAAAATATTTATATATTTATCAGATTATGAAACAAACAAATTTGGTCAATACTTAGATACCAATATAATTCAGATATTATTTCTCTAAAATTTTCTAAACGGTCTTTAAAATCCTAAGTGACCAAATTTTCATAACATAGATTAAATATAATATAATATATATACGTGACTGAAACAAAGTTTATCATACTTGCTTATATATATATATATATATATATATATATATATATATGGGGTAGGATCTTAAGCAGACCTTACTAACGGACTAACAACGGACCAAAGAAAAAAAAAAGTCACAAAAAGGGTTAAAAAATGACGCGGGTCACAAAAAGGGGGAAAAAAATTTTGGGGCAAATGAATCAGTTCCACAGTTTCACTCTCTCTCCCCCCGATTCTCTCTCCCCAAATTCTGTCGATTTCCACAAACAAGGCACGTTTGAGTGCGAATCTGAAGGCGAGTCAGAATAGTAGCTTTTCAATTTCTCTCGAAAGGTAGTATTTTGTTTACTTTCTTTCACCGCACTCATTCGCACATACATTTGTGCATATAATGAATGATTATGTTCAAGCTTGTATTTTGATGTATGGTGGTGCTGATATTAGTCTGTAATTAGCAATTTTAGGCTTAAAATTTATGTGGGTTTGATTTCTAATTAACTCAGTTCCTCTCACATAGATGACACGGTTGGTTGAAATATAATTTTGTATTTTTGGATAGTTAATTACATAGTTATATCTTCTGTATTATATAAGCATTTTCTGGGGTTTGTTGAAATTGAACAAGTTCACAAAAAATGTTTTTTTTCAAAATTTTTACAAAGGAAAGCAAATCCTTTTGATTTAGTTTTTTTTTGTTATAATTACTATTGAATTTTTTTAATATTCTGTTAATGATTTTGTTTGTTTTTGAGAGGTTGGTGTTTGTAGCTTGATTGATTGTTTAGGATGCTGGTCTATATTAGCAGTCATGTAGTCCAAAAGTAAGATCCTTTTGGTTAGAGTTCTTAAAGTGGTAACAACCAAAAATACTTATGTTCCATTGATCTACTAACCTAACAAATAACAATGATACTGAACCTTCGTCTCCATATCCAGCAGTAGGAGCAGAGCATTGACGTTGGTAGAAATTAAGTAACATAGTAGAGTAAATTTATATGTTTCGTATGGTTTTGTATGGTCTCCATATCTAGTTTGCTGGCTTGTCACAATAGTAGCTTTAATTGGGTCAATTGAAGGACTCATTCGAAATATCAATATGCTTGCCTGCCCCTGTCTGCCTTAGCTTACTGTGATAAAAGGCGTCAATTTTATAAATAGGTGAAATTAAACAGATAAATATGCGGATATAAAAATTAAACATGAGTGTTTTACAATTTTATAAATAGGTGAAATTATAATATAACGAAATGAAAAAAAACAGATAAATATCAATAGATAAATTTTGCTTTTTTATAATATAAGGCCATGTACGCATGGAGTGCAGCCTGATAAACGGTTGAGTTTACCAAGGACCAACTAAAATGATTCAGTATTTGTACTCAGTATTTTTTGGTATGTTCCTATTGTTAATTTGGGCATCTATTTTGAATCTGCAGTATTTTTTAGCCTATTACTGTCACCTATTTTCTCTAATAATCATCTGTGTCATCTAAATTCAACTTTCATCTCAGAATCCACAACTCTAATTATATACTCCCTTCGTCCCAAATTAATTGCTCAGTTTTGACTTTTTTAAGTCAAATTGACTTTTTTTAGAATTAATAATTAAGCATATATAAATATATTTCTAAAATTATAAAAATTGGGATTAGTAATAAATTGTATATACTTTCTTTTGGTTATAATCTCTTCACCTATATTTTAGCAAAAATAATAAAAAGATTAGTTTTAAAAATGGTCAATTTGACTTTAAGAAGTCAAAACTGAGCAATTAATTTGGGACGGAGGGAGTATGTTACTATTTACTAACCTTCACCAAATAACAAATAGTAAAATATATAAAAATAATGGTTGCAATATATCTCTGTGTATTCATTCATATAACACTAGCATTTTCTAGGCTGCTAACAATAGTTGAAGATAATCGGTCTCCATCACACTTTGGTAGGTCTTAGATTTTCACTGGAAATCTCATAAATATAAGCAAGAAAACAAAAAAAGAAGAAGGGAAAAAACAATTCAAGAAGTTAAAACAATAGAGTAAGTTATGGACACAAACTACAAAAGTTACAAGTTGAAACCATCTAACTCAAGTCTCTATCTGCTTTTTTTTATGTGCCTTGTTATACTTATGGAACAATTTGCATTGACTTGGTATGCTTAAGATTGCTCTTATTCCGGCTCACTGTCATATCTGGCTTAACACCCTTAGCAAATTGCTTCACTACTTGAGTGTCAACGTGGCTATGATAGATTATAAGATTTGGCTTGGTGCCGAAATCCTTGATGAAATGATCCATGTTTAACTCCTTTACGAAATGCCTCAAGTTTACTGAAATGATCAATACATTATGCTTGCATATTGTTTCTTTCTTGATCCCAGAGTTTAGTAGTATATTAATACTTTGTGACCATATCTTTATCTGTATGTTTTTCAGTTTTTTACAACCATACCAGACCACAAAAGTTTTCAAGTTCAAAAAGAATCTTTATCTGATCCAAGAGTTTTCAAGTCCAAAAAGTATCTTTACAATCCAGACCACAAAAAGCATGACCGGCTCCATGAATGTAAACTTGGTCGGGAATCAATGTCATCAATACATGATGCAAATGATGCAACAACTGGAGAGATACTTATGGATAAAGACATGAAGAACATGGATACAACAACAAAAGATCATACTACTAAGATTGAAAAGATTGGTCCAGATGGTCATATCAAGGGAATCACTATGTAAATGTAGTTTATTTTCTTATGAATTACACAAGGGAATCACTATGTCATGCGATGTATTCACTCTTCTTTAAGGACCTGTTTGATGTAAGGACCTGTTTTGATGTAATGATTTTTAGAATCACGGACATCTTGATTACTTGTATTTTTATTGGCTATTTGCTGGACTTAGTGCAGTGGCATTGGTATTATACTTGTATTTTGCAGGATCTTACATTTATAATCAAGGACATAATGTCTGAGATTGCTGGAAGCTTGGAAGACTTAATTCCTTACGTTACTAGCAGAGGCGCATTTAGTTTAACACTGCAACAACTTCAGTAGACATTACAGTAATGTAGTGCCTCCCATCATATTAAATTATCATTGAAGGCTGATCTTCTAAAAAATATATAACTTCGTTCCATAAACATCTAGAAAATATTTAACACTCTTACATAAACATCTAAAAGAGTACAAATAACAAAACAGCCTCGTTAACAAGGAATGTGATGGTAACTTTTGGAAAGGATCCCAACTTTCTATTAAACCTAATCGGTGTCAGATTCATTCCCATAATCTATGCTCGTCGACAATGGGTTATTGTAGCCCTTCATTTCATCATTGTACCGTTTCTTGTCTGCACGAGCGTTTGCTTCATATGCTTATTTCTCCTCAGCTACATGCATCAGTTTTTGCACAATCAAAAATAGATTAACAGATGATGAAAATAATCAAAAGATCCTTAGGTGGGAGTATGTGAACACAAACCTGACATCTTATTCCATCTGTCTCCAAGAACTCTGCCAACATCTGTGAAGGCAATTCCAGGATTACTCTTTTTCACATTCTGCAACTAATGGAACAGAATTAGCTACTATTCGTAATCACCATATGCTAAATAGCTAGACAAAACTAACTAGAAACTATATTGGGAGATGCAAGTAATGTTAACTAACTAGATTGTTATATAGTCTAACCACTTGACTTAAAGAATTTCAGGTGAAGTTTTCTCAATTGTTAGAAGATTGGAAGAAAAACATGATATGGCTGCATTTCTATTTAAGGGCTGGAAATTTCTGATGTTGAAAAGTTAAAATATACTTTTGTTTCTATTTAATCTGTTCTTGCATATAAAAATTTGGCACATGGGCTGATTAAAAATAACAACAATAATCAGTAATAAAACATATAGTTATCTATGTTCATACATGTTTTAAGGAGACTTGCTCAAATTAGCAGAAGTGAATATCAGTAATAAAACATATAGTTTCTTTTGTTTTCTATTAGAAGAAACCCCCCAAACAGCGCCAATGCCCATGTTCTTTCATGGAGAAGGAGAGTATGCCAAGCCAAAGGATCTGCTAATTAAAGACCACAACAAAAGAGACAACAATAGAAGCAGCAGCAGCAGCATAAACTTCACCCAACCAAACAGAGAGTCAAAGAAAAAAAGGAATCCGATGTGCATAATTGTCTCCCCTTGTGCCGAAAGCTTCTGCAATTCCTCCACAGTTTTTATTTTATTTTATTTTGTATTTTCTTTGTAAAAGCAAAAACTAAGATAGCCAAAAGCAAGAGGACATGTCAATGCAAATAAAAATGACTCACACTTATTTCAAATAAAAATGACTCACACTTATAGCTTCCATTAGTACAACAACCATATATGAAGCAAGAGGCACCCGATATTTGATATAAGGTGAAACCGTGAAAGTAAGTCCAAAAATAAATTTTTCTGCAAATGGATATTCAAATTTGCTCACACTAGAATAAAGCTGAAGTAAGAATCCACAATATAAATTGAAACTTAAAATTTAAAAATAGTACAATGTCTGTGTACATTTTAAGAAACAGGGCAGACTTCTAAGGTCTAAGAAAAATTGAGACTATTTCCACTATACTGATGTCAACCGTGTGACTAAGTACATCTACAATCAAATCAACAGTTCATAATTCAGAAATTAGTATCAACCTACAGATTTGAAATTCGCCTTACAGGTATAGCCAAAATGACCTCGCGATTTGGTTTGCGAGAGGGGGTTTGAGAGAGATTCACGCGAGTTTACCACACTCAAATCCCCCAAAGTTTATAATTGGGCGCTAATTCAAATGATATTTCTATAAATCAATAACTACAAAAAGTATATTGTGACGCCCCCAAAATTAGGTATACATCACCCATCTTGGGTCGTCAGATACATGGTACAGAATTCAAATACAACTGTCGTGTACAATATGACAAAACATCAACTGTGAGTTTGAATACAAATATTGTCTACTAGAGAGTATCCATACTCAAAAGGAGTCCTCATTATATTTATTAACACACTATTACATAGAATAGTGAGGACTACTAACTAATACTATCATTCGGACCATCACTCCGTTCCCCGACTTGCCCCAGCTACGTTCTCATTTCCTGAAAAGAACAGTGAAAGAAAGGGTGAGCTCAACTAGCCCAGTAAGAAATATTATGACTAAGATAATGCAGAATAAATTATCATTAGCCTTCAACAATGTTAAACTGATAAAATATAATAGACATCAAGTTTAACTGCAGCGGAACAAGCAATCCATTAAAAGAGTCAAGTAGAAAATAAACTCTACTATCTTTTATGATTTAAAAGGTTTTTCAACACTGTTATCGCTGGGACTCAGCTTAATAAAATAATCAACATCATCGAATCACCCCTGCACTACGGCCAATGATATTCATGTATTCATTAATGGTCATGATCATGCCAACAACTGTCCATCAATGCACTACGGGCCAATGAGGACTTTTACCACATCATTTGTAACATTACGGTCATGATTATACCGAATAATCCCTGGTCATAATCATACCAAGTCCATCTATGCACTACAGGCCACAGATGACTTTCAACATTTTATAACATGAGGATGATGATAATGATATAAGAATTCAATAAATTAAGTTCAAGAATTAATTTATCCAAGAATTAACAACGTCCAAATTGTCAACATGATACTGCTTTGTGGAGTAAAATTCAAGAATGCTTAGAAGAATATTTTCATGAAAAGATACTAGATGAACCGCAATTATCAAGGATATTCCACTAATTTCATGGAGTATAGAAGTTAAAACTTAACCAACTGAGTATAATAAAGAATGAAATAACAAAAGAAATCACCCGGCATGCGATAGACCGCACAGACAGGTTATTCCAACAGAATAATAAATAATAGAACTAGGTCCGGCGTAAACGCACAGACAGGATATTCCGACAGAATAATAAATAATGGAACCAGGTCCGGTGTAAAACACACAAACAGGATGTTCCAACAGAATAATAATAAAAACGGAACCAGGTCCGGTGTAAAACACACAGACATGATGTTCCAACAGAATAATAATAAAAACGGAACCAGGTCCGGTGTAAAACACACAGACATGATGTTCCAACAGAATAATAATAAAAACGGAACCAGGTCCGGTGTAAAACACACAGACAGGATGTTCCAACAGAATAACAGAAGAATGTCACCAAGTATAGGGTAGACCGCGTATACAGGTTATTCCAACAGAATAATAAGAAATGGAATAACAACAGTTCTCTTCATGAATAAAAAAGAATAACACCCCTTACCGTTTTAAAGAAGAACTGAAATAAGGAAGTAGTTAAGTAGCAGAATACTTTTCTTTTCTCTGTCTATAGTTTCTCTCTATAGTTTCTCTCTCTAGAGTTTAGTGAATTCGTAAGAAATAATGAAGGATTGAGCTGCTATTTATAAAAAAATGGAATGCATAGTAACTAATCCATGAACGGTCCAGATTGATTACTTTAATCTAACGGTCCATATTTAAAGAAATTTTTTTTAAATAAAATATAATATATTCTATTTATAGAATAACTTTAATAAAGTATTCTGTTTTATATAAAAAGATGTTTCTGTTTTATTACGTTAATAATACGAATAAAACAAAACTTCATTATCGCTAAATAATTCATATTATTAACTGATAATAATTGAATCAAACTGAGTAACTTCTCACATAACCATTAATAATCAATACCGTGTGTTACTATGCAACCACACGTATTACTGTACTTTTACTACCGAGTAGAGCAACAGTAACAATGGTAAAACTTCCGCCGTTATTTTTAATAAAATATTTTTGTCGTTTTCTAAATCCGACAATAATTTCATTGTGGGGTCCACCAATGATTGTGCCGTTGTACGAATATTCCCTGCTAAAACGAATATTTCCCGACCAATCGAATATTATATAACAACTTGCGTACTTTGTAAAATTTATAAATATTACCCACAACTATAACATTATATCAAATTAACTCCATAATATTCAAAAATGATATTTATAGAAAATTCATCTTTATTTATAAAAGTTGGGGTCTTACATATATGCTCAGAAACCCTAGATTTCTTTCAAATCAAATTGAAATTACAAGATTCATAAGCTCAGAATCTTTACCTCTCTGTTTACAACAAGTTTTGTTCGATCTTCTTTTTTTCCTTCCGGTTTGCTTCAGACTCGCTTTGACAGAGAGGGAATTTGTGGAAAAAAAATGCAAAAACTACTCAGAATCGGGGAGAGAGAATCGACAGGATTTGGGGAGAGAGCATCAGCGAGAGAGAGAGGGAATCGGCAGTAGCGTTGATAAAAATTTCTTCATTAGCATCTCAGAGTTTGTTCCCCTTTTTTTTTGACCCGCCTCCTGCTTTAACCCATTACCTGACCCGCGTATTTTTTTGCTATTTTTTTGCCTTGGTCCGTTGCTAGTCCGCTCAAATTGGTCCGTCTAAGAACTTGCCTATATATATAAATATTTCATCTATTAAATTTCATATAAAAAGTCAATCCTTAGATACCGATATAATTCGAAAGTAATTTCTCTTCCAGACGTTCTTTAAAATCTTAAGTGGCTTTTTATTGATATAGATTATCAGATTGCGAAAGAAAAAATTTGGTAAGTACTTAGATACCAGTATAATTAGGATATTATTTTTTTGAAATTCTCCAAACGGTCTTTAAAATTCTAAGTGGCCAAATTTTCACAACATAAATCAAATATAATATAATATATATACGTGGGTGAAACAAATTTCTTCAAGTATTATTTAAATTGATTAATCTGTCATACTTAATAACCGTAATTACAAGTATCCTGTTCACAAACTTACTTATTCACAAGGTACTTATTTCATTATAAAATTGAGTGACTTAGCCAAAAATATATCATAGAAACACACTCTTTAATTATAAAAGAAAATCTTTTCTATACCTGTTTAATCCATAGAAACACATTTTTTATTAAAAGAAAAGAAAATCTTTATAAAAGTACATCAATTATCATATATGCTTACCTGTAAGCATCCCACATAAAAGTCTTGGAAATTTTATCTGATATTTGATCTTTAACTGCATATCTGCTTATTTGAGAAGTATCAACTATAAAAGTTATTCAAATTTTTATAAATTTGTACTAAACTTTATCTGCTTACTTAGAAGCAAAGTCAAAATTAATCTTGTGTAAAAAGAAAAAAGGTAGAGTTAGTTTATTGTATGTATTTGTGAGAATGACAAAAATTTTGTGACCAATACCAGAGTTTTAGAGAGGTCAGCTGAAAGTTGGGTATCTACTATACTTGTGAGGTAAGGAAGAGATTGTTGTTTCAAGACCAGATTATAGAATAGTTCTAAACTCAAAAGGAAGATACAACTAAGCTTGATGAAGGAGCCGAAAGTTCACTGTCCGAGACAGTTAGTTGTGGAAAGTTGTAAGTTAATCTTTAAAACTTTGTAAAGGTTTCTTCGCCTATTGAAGGAGCATTTATTATTGGGAGTAATAGTGTAAGACCCCAACTTATTATAAATAAAATTTAATTTCCTCTATTTATTATTTTGAAATAGTAAGAGTTGATTTAATTAATGTGGTTAGTTATGGGTGAAATGCGCAAATATTTCAAGTAAGCAAGTGGTTATAAATATTCATTGTTGTTGGGAAATATTCGTTTGGTCGTGGAATATTCTTACTGTCGGAGAATATTCGTACGACGACGCAGCCTTGTGTGGGCCCCATAACGGAAAGCGATTGGATGAAGAAAACGACAAGTATAAGTTGTTTATAAATAGCGACGTAGTTGTTACTGTTAATACTGTTGAAATACTCGGTGCTTAAAACATAGTAGCACACGGTATTGCACCAATTATTGATTCTTACGTAAGAAGACACTACTCAATAATTGTTACAGTAATTACTGTTTAATATTTTATTTTATTGATTTAATAATTGCTACGTTGATATTTTATATTACTGTTGTTTCAATAATTGTCACTACACAGTATTTTCTATTATCGGAGCAATAATTAATATTATCTGAATATTATTATTAGATAATATTATTGGTAATGTTTAGAAAGTTCTGTCTAAGGAGAGGTTTGGTCACCTAATTGCGCGCCAGTAAGGAGAGATCTTTATTGAAAAGCCCCCTCTTTCTTGGGAACTGCCTGGTTGTCAGTATTGTGATTCTGTAATATTATTTGTGAATAATTAATTATTGATTTATATGATTAGGAAAATATTCATTGTATGTGGATATAGATGGAGAAAATTTTTAATGTGACAATTGTTAAAAATTAATATTTTATTTTTTTGATAAAAATTCATTTAAATATATTATTATATTATAATAATATAATAATGGTGATATTTTTACAATGAATGTGGGATATATGAATAAATGAGGAGGAAGAGTATTTTTGTTACTAAAAATATTTAAAACATGTTTTTCATGTTTGTGGACCCCATTTCTTGACTGAAATTTGATTGTAACCTGTAAAATCGTCCGTTTGTGGATTTCGGTCAATTTCTGTTTGAAATTTAAAAAAACTTTCTTCTGCAAAGTTGTAGAGAATAAAATTTCCTATAAAAAGGATATGAGGTTTGAATTTTTCTGATAAAAGGGCTATTTATTATAAATTATTGAAGTTCCGGATTAATTGATTATTATATTTTTTTGGAGTTTTAAATGACTTTTGCATGAAAAACGTTTTTGTGACTTTTGGTGAGGTGTGTGGCTAATTTTGGACCAAGTTTGTGTGCGTAGGAAAGTTAATAAAATATATTATTATTTTATTAAATTTTCTGCTTTGGTGTTCTAAGCATTTACCTATAAATAGGGTACTTAGGTTAGAATTAAAAATCACACCAGAAACTAAAATCTTCTCTCTCTATATTATCGAGCTTATTCTTGTGAGTATTTTAATACATTGAGTGTTACTATACGGTGTAAGTGTAAGACCCCAACTTTTATAAATAAAGATGAATTTTCTATAAATATCATTTTTGAATATTATGGAGTTAATTTGATATAATGTTATAGTTGTGGATAATATTTATAAATTTTGCAAAGTACGCAAGTTGTAATATAATATTCGATTGGTCGGGAAATATTCGTTTTAACAGGGAATATTCGTACAACGGCACAATCATTGATGGACCCCACAACGGAATTATTGTCAGATTGAGAAAATGATAAAAATATTTTATTAAAAATAACGGCGGAAGTTTTACCATTGATACTGTTGAACTACTCGGTAGTAAAAGTACAGTAATACGTGTGGTTGTATAGTAGCCCACGGTATTGATTATTAATGCTTATCTGAGAAGTCACTCAGCTTGATTCAATTATTGTCAGTTAATAATATGAATTATTTAGCGATAATGACGTTTTGATTTATTCGTATTATTAACGTAATAAAACAGAAACATCTTTTTATATAAAACAGAATACTTTATTAAAGTAAATAGAATATATTATATTTTATTTAAAAGATTTTTCTTTAAATATGGACCGTCAGATTAAAGTAATCAATCTGGACCGTTCATGGATTAGTTACTATGCATTCTATTTTTCTATAAATAGCAGCTCATTCCTTCATTATTTCTTACGAATTCACTGAACTCTAAAGAGAGAAACTATAGAGAGAAACTATAGAGAGAGAGAAGAAAAAGTATTCTGCTACTTAACTACTTCCTTATTTCAGTTATTCTTTAAAACGGTAAGGGGTGTTATTCTTTCTTATTCATGAAGAGAACTGTTGTTATTCCATTTCTTATTATTCTGTTGGAATAACCTGTATACGCAGTCTACCCTATACTTAGTGACATTCTTCTATTATTCTGTTAGAATATCCTGTCTGTGTGTTTTACACCGGACGTGGTTCCGTTTTTATTATTATTCTGTTGGAACATCCTGTCTGTGTGTTTTACACCGGACCTGATTCCGTTTTTATTATAATTCTGTTGGAACATCCTGTCTTTGTGTTTTACACCGGACCTGGTTCTATTATTTATTATTCTGTCGGAATATCCTGTCTGTACGTTTACGCCGGACCTGGTTCCATTATTTATTATTCTGTTGGAATAACCTGTCTGTGCGGTCTATCGCATGTCGGGTGATTTCTTTTGTTATTCCATTCTTTATTGTACTCAGTTGGTTAAGTTTTGACTTCTATACTCCATGAAATTTGTGGAATATCCTTGATAGTTGCGTTTCATCCAGTATTTTTTTCAAGAAAATATTCTTCTAAGCATTCTTGAATTTTACTCCACAATGCAGTATCATGTTGACAATTTGGACGTTGTTAATTCCTGGATAAATTAATTCTTGAACTTGTTTTATTGAATTCTTATATCATTGTCATCATCCTCATGTTTATAAAATGTTGAAAGTCATCTGTGGCATGTAGTGCATAGATGGACTTGGTATGATTATGACCAGGGATTATTCGGTATAATCATGACCGTAATGTTACAAATGATGTGGTAAAAGTCCTCATTGGCCCGTAGTGCATTGATGGACAGTTGTTGGCATGATCATGACCATTAATGAATACACGAATATCCTTGGCCGTAGTGCAGGGGTGATTCGATGATGTGGATTATTTTATTAAGCTGAGTCCCAGTGATAACAGTGTTGAAAAACCTTTTAAATCATAAAAGATAGTAGATTTTATTTTCTACTTGACTCTTTTAATGGATTGCTTGTTCCGCTGCAGTTAAACTTGATGTCTATTATATTTTATCAGTTTAACATTGTTGAAGGCTAATGATAATTTATTCTGCATTATCTTAGTCATAATATTTCTTACTGGGCTAGTTGAGCTCACCCTTTCTTTCAATGTTCTCTTCAGGAAATGAGAACGTAGCTGGGGCAAGTCGGGGAACGGAGTGATGGTCCGAATGATAGTACTAGTTAGTAGTCCTCACTATTCTATGTAATAGTGTGTTAATAAATGTAATGAGGACTCCTTTTGAGTATGGATACTCTCTAGTAGAAAATATTTGTATTCAAACTCACAGTTTATGTTTTGTCATATTGTACATGAAAGTTGTATTATTAAGTTGTATTTGAATTCTGTACCTTGTATCTGACGACTCAAGATGGGTGATGTATACCTATTTTGGGGGCGTCACAGCAAGTTCCTTCAGCGTTATATCTGATATTTCAGCCAAAAGTACTATTCTTTCTGAGGTAAGGGATGCTATTTTTTTAATAAATGATATTATTTCTTTCAATATCATTATGCCGAAATATTGATCTGAATTTTTTATCAAATTTAGAACTTTTTGTGTCGGAGTTACTATTCACGTATACGACACTATTCACGAATACGGCACCATTCACCAAAAAAAAAATTTCTTTTTTGTTCAAGATATCTATTATGGATACTAGCTTTGATTGTATCCATGTTTTGACTATTCTTGAATTTTACTTCGCTATGATTATTTATGAAGTATTTTTGAACTCGGATTGTTTAAAGTACGAATCCTTCATACTTATTCTTTTGTTTCACTAGATTCATTTTCTTTAAAAGATTTTTCATCATCCTCAGTCCTAAATGATGATATAACTGAATATCTTTGGCCTGTAGTGTAAAGATGAATGATTTTCTGATAAATATCTTTGGCACGTAGTGCAAAGATGAACAGGTGTTTAGATGAACATGACCAACTGATGAATATCTTTGGTCTGTAGTGCAAAGATGAATATTTGATTCCAGATATATATATTGATTGATGTTACAGGGATAAAATATTGACGATGAACTTTTAAATTCATATATAGAAGATAGTAGATTTTATTCTCTACTTAACTCTTCTAATGAATTATTATTTTCGCTGCGAATATTAATTTAAAACTTGTTGTCTATTGTATTCTATCAGATTTTTTCCTGTTGAAGACTAACGATAATTTGTTCTATATTATCTTAGTCATAATATTCTTTACTGGGCTAGTTGAGCTCACCCTTTTCCTTTTTGTTCCATTTTTCTTCCCAGGAGGCGAGAATGTAGCAAGTACTAGTCGGGATATGGAATGATGGTTCTAGAAAGTTGTTTAGTAGTTTTCACCATTTTTGTAAAATAATGTATCAATAATTATAATTAGGACTTATTAGGGTGTGAATATTGTCTAGATGACAATATTTATATTTAAACTCACAGTTTATGTGTTGTATTAATAAAGTTGTAGTTGTTTCTGTACCATGTTATTGACAACTCAAAATGGGTGATGTATACCTATTTTGGGGGTGTCACAGTTGGTATCAGAGCTTAGGAATATGATCTCTAGCGGAGATCGGGGAATAGAACTAGGAGAGGAGAGACGAGTAAAACCTTCGCTAGTGTGTCTTACCTAAGCTTATTTGTTGGTTGGTCAGTATATAGGGATATTATGTGATATGTTGATTTCTTTAATTAACCCTTGTTTTATGGCAGTATTTGAGAATGTCGACTGAGAATATTAACAGTGGAGTAAATGAGACTGTGGAGATACCTTTACTCACCAACGAGGGGAACGTGCAACAGGCTGGCAATGTTCCTCCTGTAAACAACACCACTGAGCAGATGATAAACGATGGAATGTTTAGAAGCTTTTTGCAGTTCATGCAAAATCAGACGAGGGAGACTCGTGTACAAAATACAGGTGGAAATGATAGCAACGCGCAGTTTATCACGGCCAAGCAGTTCAAAGAGTTGGGACCACCAGAATTCTAGGGAAAGCCGGTTCCAATTAAGGCAGAGACGTGGGTCAAGTAAATTACCAAGATATTCGATGTTTTAGGATGCACGGAGGAACATAAGGTACCATTTGCCACCTTTATGTTCCGTAATGAGGCAGATTACTGGTGGGAATCTGTGAAGCGTATCCATCCAGACGCACTCAGCATGTCTTGGGAGACATTTTAGAAACTGTTCAATGACAAGTACTTTCCTGAAAGTATTCATCATATGAAGGAGATAGAATTTATTAGACTGGAGCAGAACAACATGGCGGTGTCCCAATACAAGGCGAAGTTCGCGGAGTTATCCAGGTTTGCATCTCATTTGGTGGAGAATGAGGAAAGTATGACACGGATGTTTCTGAGAGGTTTGAAACCCGACATACGTCAGTATCTCATTTCTCATATATTTTCTCTATGTTCAGATGTTGTCAATAGGGCTCAATTATTAGAGCGAGATAACGAGTACATTCAACCGAGGGACCACAACCAGGATCGTACTGGTGACAGCAGTCATCAGAACAACGATAACCAGCGGAGAAAGAAAAATACAGACAAGAGCGGCAACCACTCTAGTGGTAATCATGGCCATGAAAATAGAAGAAGCGAGTCGGGGGAAGATTTTAAAAAAAGGAGATTCAATAATGACAATGCGAAGACGTCAGCACCAGCAGCAACTGGTTCTAAGGGAGGAGAACGACCACCGATCGTATGCTATAAGTGCGGGAAAGAAGGACATATCAGTCTAAACTGCCCACAACAGTTTAAGGTATGTTATAATTATGGAAAGGAAGGACACATCGCTCGAGATTGCACTGTAGCGAAACCAAGTCCAACGGGGATGGTGACTCAAAAGGCTGTCCCAGAAAAGTCAAAGTCAACGGTTCTTGGAAGAGCGTTTGTCGTGACTGGTCAAAATGCAAGGAACCCAAACGAGGTGATCACGGGTAAGCTAATCATAAATTCTTGTAAAGTTTATACCTTACTAGATACCGGTGCTACCCATTCATTTATCTCTCCTGCTTGTGCTCAACGTTTAAACTTGACTCCGGAGAAATTAGACTTTGACCTATCTGTGGAGACTCCGTTAGGAGAAACTTTCATAACATCCACTGTTTATAAATCTTGTTTGATCCAAGTTGGCACCATCACATTACCTGTTGATCTTATCTCTTTAAAGATACTTGCTTTTGATGTAATTTTAGGGATTGATTGGTTAACTACTCATCATGCTAAAATTGATTGTTTTCGTAAGGATGTTAGTTTTCATATTCCTAACCAACCTGTTGTACGAATTCAAGCAACTAAACCACTAAAATCAATCACTATCATATCAAGTCATAAAGCTATTCGTTTATTGAAAAACGGATGTCAAGCTTTCTTAGCCCATGTTATGGATTTGAATAAAGACACGTCAGATTTGAATAATATTCCTGTTGTTAGTGACTTTCCTGATGTATTTCCTGAAAAACTTCCCGGTCTACCCCCAGAACGAGAAGTTGAATTCTTTATTGATCTTGAACTTGGTACAAAGCCCATTTCTAAAACCCCATATCGAATGGCTCCTATTGAACTTCAAGAGTTAAAGGTCCAACTACAGGAATTGTTGGACATCGGTTTCATTCGTCCTAGTACATCTCCTTGGGGTGCTCCTATTTTATTCGTAAAGAAGAAAGACGGGAGTATGCGACTTTGTATTGACTACCGGGAATTGAACCATGTCACCATCTAGAATAGGTATCCGCTACCTCGTATTGATGACCTGTTTGACCAGTTACAAGGAGCACAATTCTTCTCAAAGATCGATCTTCGTTCTGGATATCATCAGCTGAAGATTAGAACTGGCGATATTCCAAAGACTGCTTTCAGAACTCGGTACGGGCATTATGAAGTCTTTCGAATTGACTAATGCTGCTGCGGCTTTCATGGATATGATGAACCGAGTATTCAAGGAATATTTGGATCAGTTCGTTGTTGTCTTTATTGATGACATCCTCATATATTCCAAAAGTCATGAAGATCATGAGGACCATTTGAAGCTGGTACTCTAAAGGCTTCGTGAAAATAAGATATATGCCAAGTTGAAGAAATGCGAGTTTTGGCTTGAGGAAATAGCATTCCTTGGGCACGTGGTGTCAAAACATGGAGTATCTATTGACCCGGCGAAAATTGAAGCAATACAAAGTTGGGAGCAACCTAAGTCGGTGACCGAAGTACGTAGCTTTCTAGATTTAGCTGGTTATTATCGGAGATTCGTGAAAGGGTTTTCTTGAATTGCTACTCCGTTAACTCAGTTTACTCAGAAGGATACAAAATTCGTATGGAGCGAGGAATACGAAAGGAGTTTTCAAGAGCTCAAGAGGAGACTCATTTCGGCACATGTTTTGACAATACCATCTGGTTCGGATGGATTTGTTATCTACAGCGATGCTTCGGGCAAAAGGTTAGGATGTGTTCTTATGCAACATGGGAAAGTCATAGCCTATGCCTCGCGACAACTTAAAGAATATGAGAGGAATTATCCTACTCATGATCTAAAGTTGGCAGCAGTCGTTTTCGAGCTAAAGATCTGGAGGCACTATCTATATGGGGAGAAAGTGGAGATATATTCAGATCATAAAAGCCTCAAATATTTCTTCACCCAAAAGGAACTCAACATGCGGCAACGACGTTGGCTCGAGCTGTTGAAAGATTACGACCACACTATTCAATACCATCCTGGAAAAGCGAGCGTGGTAGCTGACGCGTTGAGTAGAAAATCATATGCGGGAACAAGTGCGATGATTTCAGCACAAAGGCCCATTTTGGATGATTTACAAAAGATGACGATAGAATTCAAGACTCCTGGGACCTATGCGATGATGTCAAATATATGCATAGAACCAACTTTAATCGATAAAGTTAAGGTTGCTCAAGCCACAGACCCAGAGCTGATGCGTAAGAAGAAGAAAGTACAAGAAGGAGCTATCCCAGAAGCAAGAATCGATGAAGAAGGAATACTTCGAGTCAACTCCAGACTTTGTGTTCCTAACGACTCTGACTTGAAACATAGAATCATGATGGAGGCACACAACACACCGTTTGCAATTCACCCTGGAAGTACCAAAATGTATCGTGGTCTTCGACATACATTTTGGTGGAACAATATGAAGAGAGAGATTGCGAAGTTTATCTCCAGGTGTTTAACTTATCAACGTGTAAAGGGGGAGCATCAAGTGCCTAAGGGTTCATTGCAACCACTTGAGATTCTGAAATAGAAGTGGGAACACATTACCATAGATTTCGTTACAGGTCTTCCCACAGTTTCTCAAGGCATAAATGTTATTTGGGTTATTGTTGATAGATTAACTAAGTCTGCTCATTTCTTGTCGATACGGGAGACTTATTCCCTTGAACGTCTTGCTCGTATGTACGTAAATGAGATTATGAGATTGCATGGCATGCCAGTATCCATAGTTTCGGATCGTGACCCAAGATTCACTTCACGATTTTGGGTTATCTTGCAAAAAGCTATGGGCACGAATTTACGATTTAGTTCTGCATACTATCCTCAAACGGACGGACAATCAGAGAGTACTATTCAAACTCTTGAAGTTTTATTAAGACTTTGTATCCTAGACTTCAAAGGGAGTTGGGATAAGTATTTACCATTGGTGAAATTCTCTTACAACAACAGTTATCAGGCAAGTATAGGTGTGGATCCATTCGAAGCATTATATGGACGAAAGTGTCGCTCTCCAATATGTTGGGATGAGGTGGGTGAAGTAACATTGTTGGGACCAGAGTTGGTACGTATGACTATGGAAAAGATCCAAATGATTCGACAACGTATACAAACGGCACAAGATCGACAAAAGAGTTATGCGGATCTTCATCGAAAGGACGTGGAATTTAGTATTGGGGATCATGTATTGTTACGAGTTGCTCCATGGAAGGGAGTTACAAGATTTGGAAAAAGTGAAAAGCTCAATCCACGATTTATTGGTCCATTTCAGATTCTTGACCGAGTAGGAAATGGGCCTATAGACTCGCGTTACCTCCAAGTATGTCTCGTGTTCATAATGTTTTTCATATATCCGTGCTTCGTAAATATGTGAAAGACCCGAACCACGTTATTGAGTTAGAACCGGACGAGATAGCCGAAGACTTAACGTATGAGGAGGTACATGTCAAAATCTTGGATAAAAAGGAGCATGTCCTACGCACAAAGATCATACCACAAGTTAAAGTTTTGTGGAGGAACCATGCTATAGAGGAAATAACCTGGGAGTTGAAAATGAAAATAAAAGCGAGGCATCCTCACCTTTTCGAAACACTAGGTACGTACGTTAATTTCGAGGACGAAATTTCATAAGGAGGGGAGGTTGTAAGACCCCAACTTATTATAAATAAAATTTAATTTCCTCTATTTATTATTTTGAAATAGTAAGGGTTGATTTGATTAATGTGGTTAGTTATGGGTGAAATGCCCAAATATTTCAAGTAAGCAAGTGGTTATAAAATATTCATTGTTGTCGAAAAATATTCGTTTGGTCGTGGAATATTATTACTGTCGGAGAATATTCGTACGACGGCGCAGCCTTGTGTGGGCCCCATAACGAAAAGCGATTAAATGAAAAAAACGACAAGTATAAGTTGTTTATAAATAACGGCGTAGTTGTTACCGTTAATACTATTGAAATACTCGGTGGTTAAAATACAGTAGCACACGGTATTGCACCAATTATTGATTCTTACGTAAGAAGGCACTACTCAATAATTGTTACAGTAATTACTGTTCAATATTTTATTTTATTAATTCAATAATTGCTACGTTGATATTATATATTACTGTTGTTTCAATAATTATCACTACACAGTATTTTCCATTATCGGAGCAATAATTCATATTATCTGAATAAAATTATTAGATAACTTTATTGATAATGTCTAGAAAGTACTGTCTAAGAAGAGGTTTGGTCACTTAATTGCGCGCCAGTAAGGAGAAATCCTTATTGAAAAACCCCCTCTTTCCTGGGAACTGCCTGGTTGTCAGTATTGTGATTCTGTAATATTATTTGTGAATAATTAATTATTGATTTATATGATGAGAAAAATATTCATTGTATGTGGATATAGATGGAGGAAATTTTTAATGCGACAATTGTTGAAAATTAATATTTTATTTTTTTTCTGATAAAAATTTATTTAAATATATTATTATATTATAATAATATAATAATGGTGATATTTTTACAATGAATATGGGATATATGAATATATAAGGAGGAATAGTATTTTTGTTACTAAAAATATTTAAAACATATTTTTTATTTTTGTGGACCCCATTTCTTGACTGAAATTTGATTATAGCTTGTAAAATCACCCGTTTATGGATTTCGGTCAATTTCTGTTTAGAATTTGAAAAAACTTTCTTCTGCAAAGTTGTAGAGAATAGAATTTCCTATGAGAAGGACATGAGCTTTGAATTTTTCTGATAAAAGGGCTATTTATTATGAATTATTGAAGTTCTGGATTAATTTATTATTTTTTTTTTGGAGTTTTAAGTGACTTTTGCATGAAAAACGTTTTTGTGACTTTTGGTGAGGTGTGTGGCTGATTTTGGACCAAGTTTGTATGCGTAGGAAAGTTAATAAAATATATTATTACTTTATTAAATTTTCTGCTTTGGTGTTCTAAGTATTTTTCTATAAATAGGGTGCTTAGGTTAGAATTGAAAATCACACCAGAAACTGAAATCTTCTCTCTCTATATTATCGAGCGTATTCTTATGAGTATTTTAATACTTTGATTGTTGCTATATGGTGCAAGTTCCTTCAGCGTTATATCTGATATTCCAGCCAGAAATACTATTCTTTCTGAGGTAAGGGATGTTATTTTTTTGTATAAATGATATTATTTCTTTCAATATCATTATGCCAAAATATTGATCTGAATTTTTTATCAAATTTAAAATTTTTTGTGTCGGAGTTACTATTCACGTATACGGCACTATTCACGTATACGGCACTATTCACGAATACGGCACTATTCACCGAAAAATTTAAATTTTTATTTTCGTCCAAGATATCTATTTATGGATACTAGCTTTGATTGTATCCATATTTTGATCATTCTTGAATTTTACTTCGCTATGATTATTTATGAAGTATTTTTGAACTCGGATTGTTTAAAGTACGAATCCTTAATATTTGTTCTTTTGTTTTACTGGATTCGTTTTCTTTAAAAGATTTTTCATCATCCTCAGTCCTAAATGATGATATAACTGAATATCTTTGGCCTGTAGTGCAAAGATGAATGATTTTTTGATGAATATATGTGGCTCGTAGTGCAAAGATGAACATGTGTTTAGATGAATATGACAAATTGATGAATATCTTTGGCCTGCAGTGCAAAGATGAACATTTGATTCCAGATATATATATATTGATTGATGTTACAGGAATAAAATATTGACGATGAACTTTTAAATTCATATATAGAAGATAGTATATTTTATTCTCTACTTAACTCTTCTAATGAATTATTATTTCCGCTGCGAATATTGATTTAAAACTTGTTGTCTATTGTATTCTATCAGATTTTTTCCTATTGAAGACTAACGATAATTTGTTCTATATTATCATAGTCATAATATTCTTTACTGGGCTAGTTGAGCTCACCCTTTTTCTTTTTATTCTATTTTTCTTCTCAGGAGGCGAGAATGTAGCAAGTTCTAGTCGGGGTATGGAATGATGGTTCTAGAAAATTGTTTAGTAGTCCTCACCATTTTTGTAAAATAATGTATCTATAATTATAATGAGGACTTATTTGGATATGAATATTGTCTAGATGACAATATTTGTATTTAAACTCATAGTTTATGTGTTGTATTAATAAAGTTGTAGTTATTTCTGTACCATGTTATTGACAACTCAAAATGGGTGGTGTATATCTATTTTGGGAGCATCACAAATAGGATCTCAAGTCGAAGAGAAGCTTGAGACTAGACGTAACAATATACCCAAGTTGTATATTGTGAACTAGATAAATCTCTGTGCATTGTGTGATTGTGTAACGACCCCAAAATAGGTCCATTCCATTCAACCTATTCTGAGTCGCCAAATACATGGTACAGAAAACAACTCTAACTTTATTACAACAATTGTCGTGCAAAATACAACAACACATATGCTGTGAGTTTGGATACAAATATATACTAAATGTGACTCATGTTCCAACCGTGGATATCACCTCACAATGACACCTTACATAAAGGTATAGTCAAAAACTGTTTTAGAAATTAGAATCTTTGGGAAGTGCTCAAGAAAACCTTCGTACATGGGAGGCCATGCGTCTAGGTTATGATAGATATCATATGGCCACAGAATTATTCTTGGTTAACCCAATAGACCCCAAAGAAAAACGAAAAGATTACTATCATATTCTTCCTAATGGTGAGTCTTCTCTTGACATATCATTATCTCTACTGTCTCTAATTGAGAATTATACTTCAAACAAATACCAAGATTATATAGGTAGTGCTCGTATATATACTCAGCAAGTGGATGAGCACATCTCTGTCTTATGATGACACGAGGTTGTATGTCGTTAGACATCTTGTATGATAATGGCAAACCACCCTTCCAACGTTGGGTACACCTTACCCTATTGGATTCACCAAATAAAACTACTAAATGAACTTTTCTATACTGCTTCGGGAGAACACCCACAGCTAGAGACCACCGTTCTATTTTCCCGTTACCCTCGCTCGACCCAGCTACACTCTTATTACCTGAAAGGAATTGTGAAGCAAAAGGGTGAGCACAACTAGCTCAGTAAAGAATATCATGACTAAAGATAATTAAATTATCAATAGCCTTCATCAATAATAAATCAGAGATTTAGAATATATGGTAAATGATAAAAATTTCAACCATAGTTGCAGCGGAACGAGCAATCCATTAGAAGAGTCAAATAGACTATAAAGTCTATTATTTTCTCCATGTTAAAAATCAATCAACAATGTTTTATCCCTGTAACATCAATCAACAATTCTGGTCCACAATCATATGAATAACTCATAATCATAATTATAGTTCTAAATTCCTCTTTTCATCCAGGACGAAGATAATTTTCATCACCTATTTTTACCTGAAACATCAAAGATCATGGTTACACCAAATCACATTTCTTGTTCATAATCATACTAATAACTTCATCTTTGCACTATGGCCAAAGATATTTATTTGTATCATCAGTTGGTCATGTTTATCTCAACATCTGTTCATCTTTGCACTACTGGCCAAAGATATTCAACAACATGTCATCTTTGCACTACGGGCCAAAGATATTCATCAATAATTTATCTTTGCACTACAGGCCAAAGATATTCATCAATATTTCATCTTTGCACTACAGGCCAAAGATATTAATATCTCAAAGAAATATATAATCATTTCAGAATTTATATAAACAATAATTATAACCATGTTGATCAATTCACCTTTGCACTTAAGCTAAAGATATTCACTTATAAATTCAATGGTCATGATCATACCAATCAACGATTTAACTTTGCACTACTGGCCAAAGATAACCCATTGTCATGATCATACCAAAAATCTACCCATCTTTACACTCAAGTCAAAGAGAAATATCATCATTAGGGTTATAAAAATGTTATATATAATAATAAAAATAATATGATCAACATCTAGTTTTAATCTCAAGAGTAATATTCGTAAATCAACTATAATTTGGTTAGAAAAAGAAACCAATTTTTATCGTGAATAGTAACTCGTGAATAATAACTCCTGAATAGTAACTCGTGAATAGTAACTCATAAATAGTAAACTCGACACAAAAAGGTAAAAATTCCACAATAAAATCCATAACAGTATTTCGGCATAATGATATTGAAAGAATAATATTTCTTAAGCTTATAAACAATTTATTTAAATTGTTTACACTTTACTAAATAATGCATTTAATCATTCTAAAATACTAAACTCAATAATTAAAATCCTCATCAAAAATCTGCATATACCTCATATAGGATTCTCAAAGTCATAGAATCCTATTTTCTAATTTTCTTACTTCACAAAACATATTTAATTCATTTACTCATAACTAGACTATTTTCATGAAAAATACTAAATCAGTTCCAAAAATATTTCTTTTCTGAGATTTAGCATAATATAGTCCCATAGTGAACATATATTTTTCTCAGAATTTTTAAAAGTCATTTACTATTTTTCATATGGCCAAAACAGCCGAATATTTAGATATTTATCAAAAATTATACTTTTGTCCAAAAATTCTGAAATTTACTGAGTATACTTCTATCATATACATGTACTCCCAATAAAAATTTCATCAATTTTGGAGTTAACCACAAGAAATTATAAGCGGTTACTTTTAAAATAGTCTTTTCTCATAAAATTCATAACTCTCAATCTATACATCCAAAAAGTACCATTTTTGGACACAATCAAGAAAACTCATCAAAATATTATTTCAAATTTTTTTAGAATTTTTGAAGGTCAGAAAAATTACGAAACTGAAAAGCATAACAACCCTTAAAATTTCTTACTATCCCTTACCTCAAAAGAGCTGTACCTCTGATCTGTATGCAAAGCCGAAGGAAACTTGCACTGAATAGCAACTCTCAAAGTATCTAAATACTCACAAAATATGCTTCATAATATAGAGAGAGAAAGAGAGAAAACTTGTTTCTGGTGTGATTTTCAATTCTAACTTAGCTCTCTATTTATAGGAAAATTTTAGTAGGCTTGACCTGCAACCTGATGGCTTTATGTGCTACTATTCTCACCCACCATATTTAAAATATAATTCAGCACATTTCTTCACCAACCACAAGTGGGGCCCACCAATTCTAGAATTTTCCATCAAAATGATAAACTCCGAAAATTCAATATTTTCTGAACCAGTCATTTTGTAAAATTCATAATAAATCATACGTTCATTTTTAACGGTTCAAAATTTGTGGGCATATACTCAACTTATATATGTATAACATATCCAAAAATTACCACGATCCAACGGTCAGATTAAAAATTATAACCCCCGCAAAATATCTTAAAAACCCTGATTTTTAATACCTCCATTCCGATAAAAATACGGATAAAAACCTCAACATTAACTCTTTCATTTTTAACCACAAAAATATATCCCTCATTTATATCCACATAAAATAAATATTTCCTTATCATATGAATTAATAATTAATTATTCACAAATAATATTACAGAATCACATTTATGACAACCAGGCCGTTCCCAGGAAAGAGGGGGCTTTCCAATAAGAATTTTTCCTTACTGACGCGCAATTAGGTGACCAAACCTCTCCTTAGACAGAACTTTCTAGACATTGCCAATAATGTTATCTAATAATATTATTCAAATAATATGAATTATTGATCTGATAATGGAAAATACTGTGCAGTGACAATTATTGAACAACAATAATATAAAATTTCAACGTAGCAATTATTGAATCAATAAAATAAAATATTGAACAGTAATTACTGTAACAATTATTGAGTAGTACCTTCTTACGCAAGAATCAATAATTTCAAAAATACTATGCAATACCGTGTGCTATGCCACTGTGCAATAACGCGTATTACTGTATTTTAACCACCGGGTATTCCAACAGTGTTAACGGTAACAACTACGCCGTTATTTGTAAAAACTCAAATTTGTCATTTTTTTCACCCGACATTTATTCGTTATGGGGCCCACAAATAGCTGCGCCGTCGTACGAATATTCCCCGACAGAAAGAATATTCTACGACCAAACGAATATTCCCCGACAACAATGATTATTTTATAACCACTTGCTTATTTTGAAAAAAAATTTATATTTCACCCATAACTTTAAACTTTTATCAATTTAACCATTTACTGAATAGTAATTATAAGAAAAATTGAATACTTTTATTTCATAAAATTCGGGGTCTTACAATCTCCCCTCCTTATGAAATTTCGTCCCCGAAATTTACGTACCTGGTATTTCGAAGAGTTGAGAATACCTTGCTTCCATTTCAGATTCTATCTCTCAGATCATCATGATTTTTCCATTGCTCATCTCCCATGATAAATTCATTTGGGTTCCTCATTTGTTGGGAAGTCATGACAACCGTCATCCCTCGAACTACTCGGCTTTGACTTGTCTGGAGCAGCATTTGGCGTCATCATTACCGTTGGAATATACCTTTCTATAGGACATATTCCTCCCTCAACTGCCTCTTCGTACTCCTCATTCATGATCTGAATCATCAATCTTCGATCCATATCGGATTCAAGTTGACCGCTATGTACAGGGTAATTCAAAACTCGATGTTGGGTTCTCCCAATTGCTTTCCAAAAAGAAAAATTCATATCATCTATTTTAGCCTTCTTAGATCGAACATCTCTTTCCACAATATCCACGTGTCGTGCGGCTTTTGCCCATGCATCACTTATTCTCACTCGTTCAGTTTTTTCTTCTTTCAGCTCAGATTCTATTTTTATCAACTTATACTCTGCCAAAGAATGCTTCTGTTCATGTATCACATATCGGGTAACACAAGCTTGAATTGTTGCATCCTTTTGTTCCACGACCGCCTGTCGTTCTTTTGCCTGCTCTTCTAACTCATGAATACGATTTTGAAATTCTACATTTTGATCATATAATACCTCTAATAAACTCTCCTCTGGTACTTCTTCTTCCTCTTCTTTCTCAGTCTCAGCTGTTACTTCTGCGACTATCTCGGGTGTAACTATCAATTATTCACTCACCACATGGATATCTCTAATTCCTTCTTCGTCTGACATCACATTATCACGGTTAGTGATTAGAGGTATCCCCACAGTCTCATTCACTCCATTGTTAGCATTCTCAGCTGCCATTCTCAAATACTTCCATAAAACAAGGGTTAATTAAACAAATTAACATATCACATAATATCCCAATATTATGACTGACCAACAAATAAGCTTAGGTAGGACACACTAGCGAATGATTTACTCATCTCTCCCCTCCTAGTTGTATTCCCCGATCTCCGCCAGAGATCATATCCCTAAGCTCTGATACCAAATGTAACGACCCCAAAATAGGTCCATTCCATCCAACCTATTCTGAGTCGTCAAATACATGGTACAGAAAACAACTGTAACTTTATTACAATAATTGTCGTGCAAAATACAACAACACATATGTTGTGAGTTTGGATACAAATATATACCAAATGTGACTCATGTTCCAACCGTGGACATCACCTCACAATGACACCTTACATAAAGGTATAGTCAAAAACTGTTTTAGAAATTAGAATCTTTAGGAAATGCTCAAGGAAACCTTCGTACATGGGAGGCCATGCGTCTAGGTTATGATAGATATCATATGGCCACAAAATTATTCTTGGTTGACCCAATAGACCCCAAAGAAAAATGAGAAGATTACTATCATATTCTTCCCAATGGTGAGTCTTCTCTTTACATATCATTATCTCTACTGTCTCTAATTGAGAATTATACTTCAAACAAACACCAAGATTATATAGGTAGTGCTCGTATATATACTCAGCAAGTGGATGAGCACATCCCTGTCTTATGATGACACGGGATTGTATGTCGTTAGACATCTTGTATGATAGTGGCAAACTACCCTTCCAACGTTGGGTACACCTTACCCTATTGGATTCACCAAATAAAACTACTAAATGAACTTTTCTATACTGCTTCGGGAGAACACCCACAGCTAGAGACCACCGTTCTATTTCCCCGTTACCCTCGCTCGACCCAGCTACACTCTTATTACCTGAAAGGAATTGTGAAGCAAAAGGGTGAGCACAACTAGCTCAGTAAAGAATATCATGACTAAAGATAATTAAATTATCAATAGCCTTCATCAATAATAAATCAGAGATTTAGAACATATGGTAAATGATAAAAATTTCAACCATAGTTGCAGCGGAACGAGCAATCCATTAGAAGAGTCAAATAGACTATAAAGTCTATTATCTTCTCCATGTTAAAAATCCATCAACAATGTTTTATCCACGTAACATCAATCAACAATTCTGGTCCACAATCATATGAATAACTCATAATCATAATTATAGTTCTAAATTCCTCTTTTCATCCAGGACGAAGATAATTTTCATCACCTATCTTTACCTGAAACATCAAAGATCATGGTTACACCAAATCACATTTCTTGTTCATAATCATACTAATAACTTCATCTTTGCACTATGGCCAAAGATATTTATTTGTATCATCAGTTGGTCATGTTTATCTCAACATCTGTTCATCTTTGCACTACTGGCCAAAGATATTCAACAACATGTCATCTTTGCACTACGGGCCAAAGATATTCATCAACAATTCATCTTTGCACTACAGGACAAAGATATTCATCAATATTTCATCTTTGCACTACAGGCCAAAGATATTAATATCTCAAAGAAATATATAATCATTTCAGAATTTATATAAACAATAATTATAACCATGTTGATCAATTCACCTTTGCAATTAAGCTAAAGATATTCACTTATAAATTCAATGGTCATGATCATACCAATCAACGATTCAACTTTGCACTACTGGCCAAAGATAACCCATAGTCATGATCATACCAAAAATTTACTCATCTTTACACTCAAGTCAAAGAGAAATATCATCATTAGGGTTATAAAAATGTTATATATAATAATAAAAATAATATGATCAACATCTAGTTTTAATCTCAAGAGTAATATTCGTAAATCAACTATAATTTGGTTAGAAAAAGAAACTAATTTTTATCGTGAATAGTAACTCGTGAATAGTAACTCATAAATAGTAAACCCAACACAAAAAGGTAGAAATTCTACAATAAAATCCATACCAGTATTTCGGTATAATGATATTGAAAGAATAATATTTCTTAAGCTTATAAACAATTTATTTAAATTGTTTACACTTTACTAAATAATACATTTAATCATTCTAAAATACCAAACTCAATAATCAAAACCCTCATCAAAAATCTGCATATACCTCATATAGGATTCTCAAAGTCATAGAATCCTATTTTCTAATTTTCTTACTTCACAAAACATATTTAATTCATTTACTCATAACTAGACTATTTTCATGAAAAATACCAAATCAGTTCCAAAAATATTTCTTTTCTGAGATTTAGCATAATATAGTCCCATAGTGAACATATATTTTTCTCAGAATTTTTAAAAGTCATTTACTATTTTTCATATGGCCAAAACAGCCGAATATTTAGATATTTTTCAAAAATTATACTTTTGTCCAAAAATTCTGAAATTTACTGAGTATACTTCTATCATATACATGTACTCCCAATAAAAATTTCATCAATTTTGGAGTTAACCACAAGGAATTATAAGCGGTTACTTTTAAAATAGTCTTTTCTCATAAAATTCATAACTCTCAATCTATACATCCAAAAATTACCATTTTTGGACACAATCAAGAAAACTCATCAAAATATTATTTCAAATTTTTCCAGATTTTGAAGGTCAGAAAAATTACGAAACTGAAAAACATAACAACCCTTAAAATTCCTTACTATCTCTTACCTCAAAAGAGCAGTACTTCTGATCTGTATGCAAAGCCGAAGAAAACTTGCACTGAATAACAACTCTCAAAGTATCTAAATACTCACAAAATATGCTTCATAATATAGAGAGAGAAAGAGAGAAAACTCGTTTCTGGTGTGATTTTCAATTCTAACTTAGCCCTCTATTTATAGGAAAATTTTAGTAGGCTTGACCTGCAACCTGATGGCTTTACCTGCTACTATTCCCACCCATCACATTTAAAATATAATTCAGCACATTTCTTCACCAACCATAAGTGAGGCCCACCAATTCTAGAATTTTATAAACTTCAAAAATTTAATATTTTCTGAACCAGTCATCTTGTAAAATTCATAATAAATCATACGTTCATTTTTAACGGTTCAAAATTTGTGGGCATATACTCAACTTATATATGTATAACATATCCAAAAATTACCACGATCCAACGGTCAGATTAAAAATTATAACCCCCGCAAAATATCTTAAAAACCCTGATTTTTAATACCTCCATTCCGATAAAAATACGGATAAAAACCTCAACATTAACTCCTTCATTTTTAACCACAAAAATATATCCCTCATTTAGATTCACATAAAATAAATATTTCCTTATCATATGAATTAATAATTAATTATTCACAAATAATATTACAGAATCACATTTATGACAACCAGACCGTTCCTAGGAAAGAGGGGGCTTTCCGATAAGAATTTTTCCTTACTGGCGCGCAATTAGGTGACCAAACCTCTCCTTAGACAGAACTTTCTAGACATTGCCAATAATGTTATCTAATAATATTATTCAAATAATATGAATTATTGATCTGATAATGGGAAATACTGTGCAGTGACAATTATTGAACAACAATAATATAAAATTTCAACGTAGCAATTATTGAATCAATAATATAAAATATTGAACAGTAATTACTGTAACAATTATTAAGTAGTACCTTCTTACGTAAGAATCAATAATTTCAAAAATACTATGCAATACCGTGTGCTACTGTGCAATAACGCGTATTACTGTATTTTAACCACCGGGTATTCCAACAGTGTTAACGGTAACAACTACGCCGTTATTTGTAAAAACTCAAATTTGTCGTTTTTTTCACCCGACAGTTATTCGTTATGGGGCCCACAAATAGCTGCGCCGTCGTACGAATATTCCCCGACAGAAAAAATATTCCACGACCAAACGAATATTCCCCGACAACAATGATTATTTTATAACCACTTGCTTATTTTGAAAAAAAATTCATATTTCACCCATAACTTTAAACTTTTATCAATTTAACCATTTACTGAATAGTAATTATAAGAAAAATTGAATACTTTTATTTCATAAAATTCGGGGTCTTACAGATTGAATCTTTCTTATCTTGCATATTAATTTCTGACACTATAAATTAATTTGCTTAAAAATTCAAAAAGGCCTAAGACAATTTTTAAACGGTAATAATTTATTCAACTCCCCTTCTAGATTGTTATTGGACTTTTAAAATTCTCAAGTTAATCTCCTATATATCAGACGGTATCTAAGCTTTCTACTAAGGTAAAGGATATCATTTTCTTTCATACTCCATATTATGGTAAGACAATATTATTCGTTATATAACTTTATCATTAAATGATGGAAATTCCTAAAATGATTAATAATATCCATAGTTTGTGCTTCATCTAATATTGTTCACTTGAATCTTTCTATTTTAAATTGTTATTTTTGAACTGGGAACATTATATTTTATCAACAGCTCTAATCGATTTTTTGGATATCTTGTTGACAATTTAGACTGTGAATAAATCACTAATATTTATTCTTTATATAATTAATGTGATTATTTTTGTCCATTCATCATGTTATTGTTATTGAATTAATTATTGAAACTAAGTACGTTGTTGTGAATGCCTTTGGCTTGGGTGCAAAGACAAGATGATTATTACGTGTCTTTTGCCTGTGTGGCAATGACACATGCTGAAAATTATCTTTGGCTTGGATGCAAAGAATAATTATTGATTAACATGATCATACCATTGGTGTTACAGTTGAATATATTTGGTCTGGGTGCAAAGATGAATTGTGGATTTCCATGATCATTATCATTGGTGTTATAATTGAATATATTTGGTTTGGGTGCAACGATAAATTGATCGGCATGATTATGATCAGGAGTTGTTGAATGACATTATTATGAATAGGAATTTGAATTGGTTTAATCATAATTTTTGGTGTTACAAATAAAGACAGATGGTGAAATTTCTCTCTGAGAAATTATTGATTGGTGTTAAAGGGATAAAATATAAATGTTAAATTTTTTAATTTGAGAAGATAATAGACATTATGATCTATTTGACACCTCTAAAGGATTGCTCATTCCATTACAGTTATTTGTTGAACATTTATATCATCTACCATATATTCAAAATATCTGATTTATTACTGTTGAAGGCTAATGATAATTTACTTATCTTAGTCATGATATCCTTTACTGGGCTATTTGTGCTCACCCTTTTGTTTCATAATTCCTTTCAAGAAATAAGAGTATAGTTGGGTTCAGTGGGAGAACAGGGGAATGGAGTGATGGTCCGTGTTACTGGTTGTCCTCATTAAATTATAAAAATAGTATAATAATAATAATTGTACTGAGGACTTAAAATGTGTGTTACAGTATTTTGTACGGCCTTGTAATAATTTAAGTGTGGATACTGTCGTTCTTTATACGGTCCGATATTTGTATTGAACACTTATAGTATGTGACGCCCCCAAAATTAGGTATACATCACCCATTTTGAGTCGTCAGATACATAGTACAGAATACACATATAACTTAATAATACAACTGTCGTGTACAATACGACAAAACATAAACTGTGAGTTTGAATACAAATATTATCTTCTAGAGAGTATTCATACTCAAAAGGAGTCCTCATTACATTTATTAACACACTATTATATAGAATAGTGAGGACTACTAACTAATACTATTCTTCGGACCATCACTCCGTTCCCCGACTTGCCCCAGCTACGTTCTCATTTCCTGAAGAGAACAGTGAAAGAAAGGGTGAGCTCAACTAGCCCAGTAAGAAATATTATGACTAAGATAATGCAGAATAAATTATCATTAGCCTTCAACAATGTTAAACTGATAAAATATAATAGACATCAAGTTTAACTGTAGCGGAACAAGCAATCCATTAAAAGAGTCAAGTAGAAAATAAACGCTACTATCTTTTATGATTGAAAAAGTTTTTCAACACTGTGATCGCTGGGACTCAGCTTAATAAAATAATCCACATCATCGAATCACCCCTGCACTACGGCCAAGGATATTCGTATATTCATTAATGGTCATGATCATGCCAACAACTGTCCATCAATGCACTACGGGCCAATGAGGACTTTTACCACATCATTTGTAACATTACGGTCATGATTATACCGAATAATCCCTGGTCATAATCATACCAAGTCCATCTATGCACTACATGCCACAGATGACTTTCAACATTTTATAAACATGAGGATGATGACAATGATATAAGAATTCAATAAAACAAGTTCAAGAATTAATTTATCCAGGAATTAACAACGTCCAAATTGTCAACATGATACTGCATTGTGGAGTAAAATTCAAGAATGCTTAGAAGAATATTTTCTTGAAAAAAATACTGGATGAAACGCAACTATCAAGGATATTCCATAAATTTCATGGAGTATAGAAGTCAAAACTTAACCAACTGAGTACAATAAAGAATGGAATAACAAAAGAAATCACCATGCATGCGATAGACCGCACAGACAGGTTATTCCAATAGAATAATAAATAATGGAACCAGGTCCGGCGTAAACGCACAGACAGGATATTCCGACAGAATAATAAATAATGGAACCAGGTCCGGTGTAAAACACACTGACAGGATGTTCTAACAGAATAATAATAAAAACGGAACCAGGTCCGGTGTAAAACACACAGACAAGATGTTCCAACAGAATAATAAACGGAACCAGGTCCGGTGTAAAACACACAGACAGGATGTTCCAACAGAATAATAGAAGAATGTCACCAAGTATAGGGTAGACTGCGTATACTGGTTATTCCAACAGAATAATAACGAATGGAATAACAGAAGTTCTCTTCATGAATATAAAAGAAATAATATTCCCTACCTTAAAAGAACTGGATATTGGAAAAGTGATGTAGCAGAATACTTTTATTCTCTCTCTCTTATTCTCTCTATACTTTCTCTCTCTATAGCTTGAATGAATTCGTGAAAAATAATGAAGCCCTAGGCCTCTATTTATAGAAAAACTGAGGGTGGCTCTTGGTCTTAACGAAGGGTCAAATGACTCTTGGTCTTAACGAATGGTCAAATGACTCTTGGTAATATTGAAGGGACAACTACTATTGACGAAAGTAATTACTATTGACCAAGGTAAATACTATTGACGAAGGTAATTACTATTGACCAAGGTAAATACTATTGACGAAGGTAATTACTATTGACCAAGGTAAATACTATTGACGACGGTAATTACTATTGACGACGGTAATTACTATTGACGAAGAGACTCTTAGATGATGACATATGGCCCCCCATAAAATAACCAAACTTACCACAACGTCTCAATAATATAACATATTATACAGATGATACTATGACAATAATTTAAGAGATATGATGCAGCAATTACTGTAGCAATAATTGAGTATAGCTGAGTGACTTCTCACGTAAGCATCAATAATCAATACCGTGTGCTACTATGCAACCACGCGTATTACTGTACTTTTACTACCGAGTAGTTCAACAGTTTTAACGGTTTTAACGGTAACACCTCAGCTGTTATTTTTATAGAAAGATAATTCTGTCGTTTTCTCAATTCGACAATAATTCCGTTGTGGGGTCCACCAATGATTGTGTCGTCGTACGAATATTCCCCGACAAAAAGAATATTCTCCGACCAAACGAATATTTTATAACAACTTGCTTACTTTGCAAAATTTATAAATATTACCCACAACTATAACATTATATCAAATTAACTTCATAATATTCAAAAATGATATTTATAGAAAATTCATCTTTATTTATAAAAGTTGGGGTCTTACATAGTATGTGTGTTGTCGTATTTTGTACGACAACATAGAAGTTGTATATAGGAGAATTTGTGTTTGTAGTATAATTTTTGACAACTCAAATTGGATGGTAAAGACCCGAATTTGGGGCCGCCACACCTTACATTAATTTTTACATGTTACATTGTTAAAAAATGAGCATTTATTGACATTTTTTCTTTAGTTTCGGTGAGTTGCGTCTCCAGTTTATATTTTCGGTATCTAGTTATTATACATTGGTTTAAATTTGATTTGAAAGATTGTTGGGTTTTACTTTTGTATCATTGTTGTGTTTGTTATTTTATTTGGGCTGCTCGTTATTGATATTGTGACGCCCCCAAAATAGGTATATATCACCCATTCTAAGTCGTTAAATACATGATACAGAATACAAATACAAACTTAAATATACAACATTAGCTGTGAGTTTTAATATAAATATTGACTTCTAGACAGTATTAAAACTCAAAATAAGTCCTCAATATATTTGTTATCACACTATTTCTCAGAATGGTGAGGACTACTAATCAAACATCTGGACCGTCACTCCGTTCCATGACTAGTCCCAGCTATATTCTCATTTTCTGAATAGAACAATGAAAGCAAAGGGTGAGCTCAACTAGCCAGTAAGAAATATTATGACTAAGATAATGCAAAATAAATTATCGTTAGCCTTCAACAGTGTTAAACTAATAAAATACAATAGACATCAAGTTTAACTGCAGCGGAACAAGCAATCCATTAGAAGAGTCAAATAGAGTATGAAATCTACTATCTTCTATAATTTAAAAGAATTTATCATCAATTTTATCGCTGAGACTCAGCTTAATAAATAATCCACATCATCCCTGCACTACAGCCAAGGATATTCATTAGTATCACGACAATAAATTATCCATGCACTACGGGCCAAGGATATTCGTGTATTCATCAATGATCATGATCATGCCAACAACTGTCCATCAATGCACTACGAGCCAATGAGGACTTTTACCACATCATTTGTAACATTAAGGTCATGATTATACCGAATAATCTCTGGTCATAATCATACCAAGTCCATCTATGCACTACGGCCATAGATGACTTTCATAATAATATAAGCATGAGGATGATGACAATGATATAAGAATTCAATTAAAAAAAGCAAAGAATAAATTTTTAAAGATTTATAATTTAATTTATCTAGAATTCAATAATGTCCAACTTGTCAACATGATATTGCTTTGTAAAGTAAAATTCAAGAATAATATTGTATCAAAAATAATTTGGACCGAAAAGAAATTAAATTGTATCATGAATAGTACCCCGGGTGAATAGTAACCGAGTGAATAGTATCCTGTGAATAGTAACTTCAGGAATAGTAACCCCGTGAATAGTACCTTCGGAAATAGTAATCCCATAAATAGTACCCCGACATAAAAAAGTTATAACTTATCAAGAATGCTCAGAATAATATTTTCATGAAAAGATACTGGATGAAACACAAATATCAAGGATATTCTACTAAATTCATGGAGTATAGAAGCCAAAACTTTAACAAAATGAGTATAGAATTCAGAATTTGAAACGAAATAATATTACTTACATACTACAGAGTATGGAAGAAAATATTATTTCAAGCGAATATTGAACAAAAATAACTTCCCTTACGTTGAAAAGAAGAGTATTCCAATTGGTATAGCGGGAATATTCTTGAAGAAAACTTATACTGTTTTCTACGCTCAAACCTTCCTTAAACTCTAAAGAAATACGCTCGAGATTATAGAAGAAGAATTCTCTGATTCTGGTATGATTTTCAATTCTAACTAAGAATCCTATTTATAGGAGAATGGAAATGATACTATTTGGTTTTTGAAAATCACGGACGCACAGGGAAATGAATTCACGGACGATTCCTTCGGCCGAACGTTAGAAAATTTTGATTTACTATACAACACTATGCAATAAAATATTCTAATAAAATAAAAACTTTAAATAAAATATAATATATTCTATTTATATTCAAATAAAACAAAACTTATAAAAATATATATATTTATAACCTTTGCCTTACGACAAAGGCTTACCAGGCCATTTCCTCCACCAAAATCTTCTTTAAACAATCCTGCCCACTTTCAATTATTATATATATATATATATATATATATATATATATATATATATATATATATATAATATTAATCATTATCCTCCCCCCCCCATAATTAAGGCAAACTAACCCCCTCTAAACCCGTGATCAACTGATATATATATATATATATAACAAAATTGAGATAACTTCTCTCGACTATTTTGAAAAATGGGTAAATGGGGGTCCATATAATAAGTAAAATTTACAATAAATACTTCATAAAAAAATTTCAATATTTTAACAATATTTATTTATATTATTATAACTCGCAATATTAACAACCAAGTCGTTCCCAAGAAAGAGGGAGCTTTCCAATAAGAATTTCTCCCTATTGGCGCACAATTAGGTGACCAAACCTCTCCCTAACAAAACTTCTAGACATTGTTAATTATGCAAATAATAATATGAATAACTTGTCATCTCATTTATTGATTTAATAATATATAAAATATCGACAATAATTGAATCAAATAACGTGAGATACTATACGGCAATTACTGTAGAAATAATTGAACAAAACTGAGTGACTTCTTACGTAAGCATCAATAATTAATACCGTATGCTACTATGCAACCACGTGTATTACTGTACTTTTAACACCGGGTGTTTCAACAGTTAACGGTAAAACTTTCGCTGTTATTTTTATAAAAAGATATTTTTGTCATTTTCTCAATTCGACAATAATTTCGTTGTGGGGTCCACCAATGATTGTGCCGTCGTATGAATATTTCATGTTAAAACGAATATTCCCTTACCAATCGAATATAATATAACAACTTGCGTACTTTGCAAAATTTATAAATATTTTCCACAACTATAACATTATATCAAATTCACTCCATAATATTTAAAAAGACATTTATAGAAAATTCATCTTTATTCATTAAAATTGGGGTCTTACAACCTCCCCTTCTTATGAAATTTCTCCCTCAAAATTAGGGTGCATACCTGATATGACGAATAGGTGAGGATACCTTGATTTCATTTCAGATTTTAACTCCCAAGTCATTTCCTCAACATCGTGGTTTCTCCATAAAACTTTGACTTGAGGTATAATCTTGGAGTGTAGAACATGATCCTTCTTATCCAAGATTTTAACAGGTACCTCTTCATACGTTAAATCTTCCGCTATTTCGTCCAGTTCTAACTCAATAATGTGGTTCAGGTCTTCCACATATTTACGTAACATGGATATGTGAAAAACGTTATGAACACGAGACATACTTGGCGGTAAAACGAGTCTATAGGCTACAGTTCCTACTCGGTTAAGGATTTCAAATGCGCCAATGAATCGAGGATTGAGCTTTCCTCTCTTTTCAAATCTCGTAACTCCTTTCAAATCTCGTAACTCCTTTCCAAGGAGAAACACGTAACAACACATGTTCTCCAACATTGAATTCCACGTCCTTCCGATGAAGATCAGCATAACTCTTTCGTCGATCTTGTGAGATTTTTATACGTTACCGGATCATTTGAATCTTTTCCGTTGTCATGCGTACCAATTTCGGTCCCAACAACGTTGCTTCACCCATCTCGTCCCAACATATTGGAGAACGACACTTTCTTCCATACAACGCCTCAAATGGAGCCATGCCGATACTTGCTTGATAACTGTTATTGTAGGAGAATTCCACTAATGACAAGAACTTGTCCCAACTTCCTTTGAAGTCAAGGACACAGAGTCTTAATAGATCCTCGAGAGTTTGAATAGTCCTCTCTGACTTTCCGTCCGTTTGAGGATGATACGCCAAACTAAATCGCAAATCCGTGCCCATAGCTTTTTGCAAACTAATCCAAAATCGTGAAGTGAATCTTGGGTCTCGATCAGAAACTATGGATACTGGCATACCATGCAGTCTTACAATCTCGTTTATGTATATACGAGCAAGACGTTCAAGTGTATAAGTTTTTCGTATATGTAAGAAATGAGCAGACTTGGTCAATCTATCAACAATGACCCAAATTGCATCTATGCCTTGAGAAATCTTAGGAAGACCAGTAATGAAATCCATGGTAATGTGCTCTAACTTCCATTCTGGAATTTCAAGTAGTTGCAATGGACCTTTTGGCACTTAATGCTCCGCCTTAACTCGTTGACAAGTTAAACACATTGAGATAAACTCTGCGATCTCTCTCTTTATATTGCTCCACCAAAATGTATGTCGAAGATCACGAAACATTTTGGTACTCTCAGGATGGATTGCAAACAATGTGTTGTGTGCCTCCATCATGATTTTATACTTCAAGTTAGAATCGTTAGTAACACAAAGTCTGGAGTTGACTCGAAGTATTCCTTTTTCATCGATTTTTGCTTCTGAAATAGCACCTTCTTGCACTTTCTTCTTCATATGCATTAGCTCCAGGTCTGTAGCTTGAGCAGCTTTAACTTTATCGATTAAAATCGGTTCTACTCGTATGTTTGCCATCATCACGTGGGTCCCTGGAGTCTTTAACTCTATCTCCATCCTTTGCAAGTCATACAAAATGGGCCTTTGCGTTGATAATATCGCACTTGTACCCGCATATGATCTTCTACTCAATACGTTAGCTACTACGTTTGCTTTTCCAGGATGGTATTGGATGGTATGATCATAATCTTTCAACAGTTCAAGCCAACATCGTTGCCGCATGTTGAGTTCCTTTTGGGTGAAGAAATATTTGAGGCTTTTATGATCCGTATAGATCTCCACTTTCTCCCCATATAGGTAATGCCTCCAGATCTTTAGTGCGAAAACGACAACTACCAACTCTAGATCATGAGTAGAATAATTCCTCTCATATTCTTTGAGTTGTCGTGAGGCATAGGCTATAACTTTTCCATGTTGCATGAGAACTCATCCTAAACCTTTGCCTGAAGCATCACTGTAGATGACAAATCCCTCCGAACCAGATGGTATTGTCAGAACAGGTGCTGAAATGAGTCTCCTCTTGAGTTCTTGAAAACTCTTCTCACATTTCTCGCTCCAACCGAATTTTGTATCTTTTCAAGTCAGCTGAGTTAATGGAGTAGCGATTCGAGAAAATTCTTCCATGAATCTTCGATAATAACCAGCTAAGCCCAAAAACCTACGTACTTCGGTCACCGACTTAGGTTGCTCCCAGCTTTGAATTACTTCAATCTTTGTCGGGTCAACAGATATTCCATGATTTGATATTACGTGCCCAAGGAATGCAACTTCCTCAAGCCAGAACTCGCATTTTTTTAACTTAGCATAAAGTTTGTTTTCACGAAGCTTTTGGAGTATCAGCCTCAAGTGTTGCTCATGATCTTCACGGCTTTTAGAATATATCAGAATGTTATCAATAAAGACAATCACAAAATGATCCAAATATTCCTTGAATACTCGGTTCATTATATCCATGAAGGCAATAAGAGTATTAGTCAATCCAAAGGACATGACTAGGAATTCGTAATACCCGTACCGAGTTTTGAAAGCCGTCTTTGGAATGTCATCAATTTTAATCTTCAATTGGTGATATCCAGAACGAATATCAATCTTTGAAAAGAATTTGACGCCTTGCAACTGGTCAAACAGATCATTAATGCGAGACAACGGGTATCTATTTTTGATAGTGACATGGTTCAACTCCCGATAATCAATACAAAGTCGCATACTCCCATCTTTCTTCTTCACGAATAGAACAGGAGTACCCCAAGGGGACGTACTAGGATGAATGAAACCGATGTCAAATAATTCCTGCAGTTGGGTCTTTAACTCCTGAAGTTCAATAGGAGCCATTTGATATGGGGCTTTGAAAATATTTTTTGTACCGGGTTCAAGGTCAATACAAAATTCAATTTTAAAACTGACGTAATTTTGTTTAAATCCGTGACATGAGCTAAGAAAGCTTAACATCCGTTTTTCAATAAATGAATAGTTTTATGACTTAAGATAACAGTGATTGATTTTAATGGTTTGGTTGCTTGAATTTGCATAATAGGTTGGTTAGGAATATAAAAGCTAACAACCTTACGAAAACAATCAATTTTTATATCATGAGTAGTTAACCAATCAATCCCTAGAATTACGTCAAATGCAAGTATTTTTAATGAAATAAGATCGACACGTAATGTGAGGGTATCGATTTGAACCAAGCAAGACTTATAAATAGTGGATGTAATGAAGGTTCACCCAACGGAGTTTCAACATATAAGTCAAAGTCTAATTTCTCCGGAGTCAAATTTAAATGTTAAGCGCAAGTAGGAGAAATAAAAGAATGGGTAGAACCGGTATCAAATAAGATATCTACTTCGTTAGAGTTTATGATAAGCTTACCCGTGATGACCTCGTTCGGGTTCCTTACTTTCTGGGAGGTCACAACAAACGCTCTCCCTTGAACTACTGGTTTGGACTTGTCTGGGACGGCATTTGGTGTCACCGTTCCAACTGGACTTGGCTTCCCTGTACGACAAAATCTAGCTAGGTGACCTTCTCTTCCATAATTGTAACACATTTTGGACTGCTGTGCACAGTTTGTACTGATGTGTCCCTCCCCTCCGCATTTGAAGCATATGATAGGTGGTCGTTCTCCTTCCTTAACAACGAGTGTTGGTGCTGACGTCTTTCCATCATTGTTGAATCTCCTCTTCTTGAAATATCTATTTTTATTGTCTTGGCAATGATTACCACCGAAGTGGTTACCATTTCTGGTATGTTGATTCCCTCCACCTTTGTTGTCACCACTTCGATGACTGCTACCACTGGTATTATCATTCTGCCGGCTGCTCTCCCTTGGTTCGGTTATCTCATTATCGCGCTTCAATAACTGAGCCCTATTTATAACATCTGAATACAAACACAGTTTGTGAGAGATAAGATATTGACGTATCTCGGGTTTCAAACCTCTTAGAAATATTCGCGTCATTCTCTCCTCATTATCAACTAAGTGGGACGCAAACCGGGTTAACTCTGCAAATTTAGCCTCATATTGCGACACGGTCATATTGTTTTGTTCCAACTTGATAAACTCCACATCCTTCATGTGATGAATATTTTCGGAAAAGTACTTGTCGTTGAACAGTTCTTGGAACTTCTCCCAAGACATCTTTAGTTCGCCAGGTTGAGTACGTTTTACAGATACCCACCAGTAATCTGCCTCTCCTCGCAACATGAAGGTGGCAAAGGGAACCTTTTGCTCCTTGGAGCATTCCAAGACATCAAATATCTTGGTGATCTGCTTTATCCACGTCTCTGCCTTAAGTGGTTTTGGCTCTTCAATAAACTCCAGTGGTCCCAGCTCCTTTAACTGCTTAGCGATGACCGTCCGAGAGTTGCCAGTATTTTTACCTGCATTTTGGACAGGAGCTGCTCTCGCCTGATGTTGCATGAATTGCATAAAGCCTCTGAACATTCCATTGTTCATCATTTGGTCGGTATTGTTATTTGCATGAGGATTGTTACCTTCTTGATGCACATTTTCCTGGTTATTATTCGTTGGTGATTCAACGGTCTCATGTGCTCCATTGCTATTCTCAACATTCTTGGATGTCATTTTTAAATACTGCCACAAAACAAGGGTTAATTGACATGCAACATATTATCCCTATATTCTGACCGACCAATTAAATAAAAAATAAATTAGGTAGGTCATACTAGCGAAGGATTTTCCCGTCTCTCCCCCTAGTTCTAGTCTCACATTTTAGCCAGGGATCATATCCCTAAGCTTTGATACCAACTGTGACGCCCCCAAAATAGGTATACATCACCCATTCAGAGTCGCCAAATACATGGTACAGAATACAAATATAAACTTAAATATACAATACGAGCTGTGAGTTTTAATACAAATATTATCTTCTAGACAGTATTAAAACTCAAAATAAGTTCTCAATATATTTATTATCACACTATTTCTCAGAATAGTGAGGACTACTAATCAAACATCTGGACCATCACTCCATTTCCCTACTAGTCTCAACTATATTCTCATTTCTTGAAGAGAACAATGAAAGCAAAGGGTGAGCTCAACTAGCCCAGTAAGAAATATTATGACTAAGATAATACAAAATAAATTATTGTTAGCCTTCAACAGTGTTAAACTGATAAAATACAATAGACATCAAGTTTAACTGCAGCGGAACTAGCAATCCATTAGAAGAGTCAAGTATAGCATGAAATCTACTATCTTCTGTGATTTAAAAAAATTTATTATCAATGTTATCGCTGAGACTCAGCTTAATAAATAATCCACATCATCCCTGCACTACAGCCAAGGATATTCATTAGTATTACGACCACAAATTATCCATGCACTACGGGCCAAGGATATTCGTGTATTCATCAATGGTCATGATCATGTCAACAAATGTCCATCAATACACTACGGGCCAATGAGGACTTTTACCACATCATTTGTAACATTACAGTCATGATTATACCGAATAATCTCTGGTCATAATCATACCAAGTCCATCTATGCACTACGGCCACAAATGACTTTCATAATAATATAAGCATGAGGATGATGACAATGATATAACAATTCAATTAAAAGAAAGCAAAGGATAAATTTTTAAAGATTTATAATTTAATTTATCCAGAATTCAATAATGTCCAAATTGTCAACATGATACTGCTTTGTGGAGTAAAATTCAAGAATAATATTGTATCAAAAATGATTTGGACCGAAAAAAAATCAATTTTTGTCATGAATAGTACCCCGGGTGAATAGTACCCTGTAAATAGTAAATTTAGGAATAGTAATCCCGTGAATAGTACCTTCGAGAATAGTAACCCCGTGAATAGTACCCCGACATAAAAAAGTTATAACTTATCAAGAATGTTCAGAATAATATTTCCATGAAAAGATACTGGATGAAGCGCAAATATCAATGATATTTTACTAATTTAATGGAGTATAGAAGTCAAAACTTTAACAAAATGAGTATAGAATTCGAAATTTGAAACGAAATAATATTACTTACATACTACAGAGTATGGAATAAAATATTATTTCAAGCGAATATTGAACAAAAATAACATCCCTTACCTTGAAAAGAAGAGTATTCCAATTGATATAGTAGGGATATTCTTGAAGAAAACTTATACTATTTTCTACGCTCAAAGCTTCCTTAAACTCTAAAGAAATACGCTCAAGGTTATAGAATAAGAATTCTCTGATTCTGGTGTGATTTTCAATTCTAACTAAGAATCCTATTTATAGGAGAATGAAAAGGATACTATTTGATTTTTGAAAATCACGGACGCACAGGGAAATGAATTCACGGACAATTCCTTCGGTCGAACGTTTTAAAATTTTGACTTACTATATAGCACTATGCAATAAAATATTCTAATAAAATAAAAATTTTAAATAAAATATAATATATTCTATTTATATTCAAATAAAACAAAACTTATAATATATATATATATATATATAGGATCAGGATCAGGTAAGGGATCTCTTACTTTCTTAAAATGAGGGACTTTTTTTTTTTTTGCTTTTTTTTTTTTTTTTTAAAACAACTAAAAAAAAGTTTAATATTTTATGGAACTGAATTTTTTTCATAATACAGTATTTTGGGTGTGATTTGGGTATGTACAGTCTGGACAGACTGTACCATCATTTTTTGGTATAGGTATTCAAAACACGCCCAAAACATTGTATTACGAAAAAATTTCAGTTCCATAAAATATTAAACTTTTTTTTAGTTGTTTTTTTTTAAAAAAAAAGTCCCTCATTTTAAAAAAATAAGAGATCCCTTACTTAATCATTTCTGTATATATATATATATATATATATATATATATATATATATATATATATATATATAAACAAAATTGAGATAACTTTTCTCGACTATTTTGAAAAATAGATAAATGGGAGTCCATATAATAAGCAAAATTTATAATAAATATTTCATAAAAATTTTCTCAATATTTTAACAATATTTATTCATATTATTATATCTCGCAATATTAACAACCAGGTCGTTCCCAGTAAAGAGGGGGCTTTTCAATAAGAATTTCTCTCTATTGGCGCGCAATTAGGTGACCAAACCTCTCCTTGACAGAACTTCTAGACATTGTTAATTATGCAAATAATATTATGAATAACTTGTCATCTCATTTTTGATTTAATAATATACAAAATATCGACAATAGTTGAATCAAATAACGTGAGATACTATGCAGCAATTACTGTAGCAATAATTGAACAAAACTGAATGACTTCTTACGTAAGCATCAATAATTAATACCGTGTGCTACTATGCAACCACGCGTATTACTGTACTTTTAGCACCGGGGGTTTCAACAGGTAAAACTTTCGCCGTTATTTTTATAAAAAGATATTTTTGTCGTTTTCTCAATCCGACAATAATTCTGTTGTGGGTTCTACCAATGATTGTGCCGTCGTACGAATATTCCCTGTTAAAACGAATATTCCCTGACCAATCGAATATAATATAACAACTTGCGTACTTTGCAAAATTTATAAATATTTTCCATAACTATAATATTATATCAAATTCACTCCATAATATTCAAAAATGATATTTATAAAAAATTCATCTTTATTCATAAAAAATTGAGGTTTTACAAATATTATTGCTTTGCGAGCTTTTGAACTTGCGGTGTATATAACTTTGGACGTGTATTAGGTTTGGGGTGTTACATAACAGATCCAACTGGATTTATGCGATCGCATTATCAAGCAGGTTGCATGTATTTTCACCCTGAGGATAAATTGAATTTTAAAAGGAGAGTATTATTATGTATCATGAGTTTAGTCTAGTTAATATAAGAAAAAAGATATAAAGGGTTGGGATTAACTTTTAAAAATTAACGAGCATGGTTAATTTTCAGCCTTTTCATTGTTATTATAATGGTCGTTATAAAATTTATACCGACACTTTTATTATACAATAACAAAAAATATTATGAATTACTTATAAATATTAGTGTAATGAATTTAGTATGAATGAAAAATATTGATTTCCTATCTTCGTTTCTTCTCTTCCTCTTTATTCTTTCTCTATAGTCCAACTACGAACTTTAAAAATAGCAACACAAATCATGCAGGACAAATTATGTAACTATTACTCCCTCTGTCCCATGATAAAAATTATGATAGACTTTTCACGCATATTAAAAAGATAAATGAAATAATAAAATTACCCATAATAATATCATTAAATATGGAGAGAGAATTATAATAAGAAAAGTATGAGATATTTAATGCTACGGGCATAATAAGAAAATATGTATAAAAGTTTGGTTATTAAAAGAAAATAAATATTTAACATGAGATTACTCAAAATAATAATAATGACTTTTATCATTGGACGGAGGGAGTAATAAAGTGGCTTCGAAGTGTTTGGTGTATTTGTGTGACAAAATTTATTTTATTTACTTTTTTATCCTTATAAATTTAATTATATTATTATTATTATTATTTTATTTTCATAATTTTAAAATTTCTATAACTTTTTATTAAGTCTATGAAACTCATAAAATTTATATTTTATTTTCATATTATTTACGTATGCAACATGTGGGTCATCACATTAATTAAAAATCAATTCAAATTAGATTTATTTTTATTTTTCTTTATTTCTTTATTGATATAACCAAATAATGGAGTTAAACAATTATTTTCTGAATAAGACCTCTCTGCTCTCTCCTCTCCTGCATGTCTCAGATGAATTTTTGAGAGAGTGAGAGAGGAAGTTATATGTGTCTGTGTATATATATATATATATATATATATATATACACACACACATGAGAATTTGACTAAATTGGGTTAAAAATTCCCAAATTCGATCGAAATCATATGCTTCCCTGTAAGAAATGGAATCCTAGGGATATTGTCTGGCGGAACTCTAGCTGTGGCACGGAGCGGCTCACCGGTTGAGTTCAAAAGATTTCGGCCTAAGCAGAAGAAATGAAGGGACTTTTCAAGTCGAAGCCCAAAACTCCGGTTGATGTCGTCCGTCAGTCTCGCGATCTCCTCATTTATGCTGATCGCGGCAGTTCCGAAATTCGCGAGAGCAAGCGCGGAGAGAAGGTGTAATTATTTATCTATCTGAATTTGATTTGGATCTTTGGTTAAACTTTTCGTGATTATGCTTGTGTTATAAAAATTTTGTTGTTCTATAGGGAGCTAAGATACTATTTGTAATTATGCTTTCTTCTAAAAATTTGGTCTTTTATAGTTTGTTCTATAGGAGCTAAGATTTTCACTTTGAAATATGATATTTCCACATGTGGGTCAGTAGAAGAACGTGGAAATATCAATTCCTTTTATCATATAGAGTTGAAATTGATTGAAAAGGACCCCTTTTATGGGAAGCATATTATTTCTTTCCCTTGTTAAATATTCTGCATATATGGCAGGTTTGCCTATGCATGTTAGTGCTTTAGGACATTGTGTATTTAATTCGGTAACAACAGCCAAGGGTGAAGAACAATTGCATTTGAGATACACAGTGTGTCCCTGCCACCCCTGTGACTAGTGTGAACTCACATAGTACACACGTGGTTTAAAGCATCATCACAACTTTTTACGACATTAAAGCATCATCACAACTTTCCACGACATTAAAGCAACACAATAGCTTTCTACGATGACCGCAACATTAAAACAATATCACAACTTGATAACATTGTATTGTCAATGTGAACTGTGTCAATTGTCAAATATAGGTCTAGAATATGTGATTCTATCTGAATCATCTGATAACAAATTTGTGAATGATTTGTATTTTTAACAAATTATATATAAGCTGTGCATGAGTTTGAAAGTTTGCTTATGCACACTGTTGTTCGAATTGGTTGGTTATCTTCACTTGTTGTTTGAATACTATATATATTCCCTTACTTATCCACCCCTTAAACAAGAGAAGACTTGTTGATATTCCATTTTCAGATGATGGAGTTAAGTAAGCTTCTCCGGGAGTTAAAGTCAATTCTCTATGGGAATAGTGAATCAGAGCCAGTCTCGGAGGATTGTGCAAAGTTGACCCAGGAATTCTTTAGAGAGAACACACTTCGTTTGTTAATTATTTGCCTCCCAAAATTGAACTTAGAGGTGAGAATCAAACAATCGTCTTACGTAGCATTTGCTTTGCTAAGTAAGACAATTTGCTTCTGCATTTGCTTTGCTTCTGTCCCCCCCCCCAAAAAAAAGTGCTATATTTTGTTGACATTTATATGTTTGAGGGCACTTTTACTATCTTCTAGCCTTATATTATAATGTTGTTGACCATCTATGCAGGCCCGTAAAGATGCCACCCAAGTTGTTGCAAATCTGCAGAGACAACAAGTTCAGTCGAGGCTGATAGCTTGTGATTACTTGGAAGCAAATATGGATCTAATTGATATATTGATATCAGGGTAAGCTACATCAAAATGGTTGCAATTATCATAGTGATGTCTTGTCTTGGGTTGCTTTGTGATATTAATGATTTGACAGCACAACTTACTCCAAGTTTGATAGTGCTTTGAGCAGTTTCTCTGACTTTTCTTTAGTACACATGTTTTCTTCCTATTTTTAATACACAAGGTAGGTAGTGAATGAGAATATTTATTATCTACGTGATGTATTTACCTGAAACAATAGTATTGTATTGCTCACTTTTTTTGGGAACTCAGACCAAAGGATTTTCTTAAAAAACTACCAGATCTACTAAATACTTTTTGCTACTAATGGATGCTCATCATTTCATTTGTGACATACTATTAGGTCAATTAAGCGGTGCATTTCTGACATCTCAGGCATATGCGAATGATAATTTATTTAAGAATATCTTTTCTTAAATTTATACCTGAAAACTTGAAGGTTCTTTAAAAAAAAAGATAGTTTTAGCTTTTGAATTGATTCCTTTTTGTAAAAAGCTCTATACCTTTTCAGAGGTATTTAGTACTCTTTATTACAATGGTGCCTAACTACTTATAACAAGCCATCCTGATTGGGATCAATCCCTAAGGCGTTTTCGTGGATGATTAATCTTTTATATTATTTTATTTTTCCAAATTTTTATTTAAAGTATTAGTTATTATTGTTTTATTGAGCTTTTGTAGTCTTTGGATTTTTTCTTGGGCCCACTGTCCCAAATAGGGTTTTTTCTCCATAAATATGGATATAATTGACAGACTCGCTACGTTAATATACAGTTCAATTTTAAGACTATAAAGTGACATGATGTTCCTAATTTGTCATTACTTTTAAATCATAATTTTCAATATCAAACCACTACAACTAAATTCCTAACTAATACTAAGGCTATATTTGAGAACATTAAATTATCCATAAAAAAGTCGTCGTTTTACAAATGTATCTCTAATTTTGGAACGGAGGGAGTATTATTATTGATTATGATCAATTTATTCTGCATTCTAGGATTGTAGGGTAGTGGAGTGCAAAGCTCCACCTTAGTTACAACATTTCCATTATTTTCCAATTATTTTTCAGTAATTATGCTTCTCCAAATATTGTTATACATCAGGTCTTGGTTAAAAAATGAGCTTTTTGGCTTTCTTTTCTTTCTATTTCTGAGTGTTAACCTATGTTGGGCAATCTTGTGGATGCAATTGAATGTAAATTATTCTCAATGTACATCAATTTTACTTTTCTATAATGCTCTCTTGTTTCTTCATTCAGTTATGAGAATGCAGACATGGCTTTACATTACGGTACAATGCTGAGAGAATGCATACGCCATCAGAGTATTGCAAGGTGAGCCTAATAAACCGGTTTAAACTTGTCTCTCTCTGTTTTTTAGGGCTAGTTAGTTGGCTAGAGTTATGTAAGTGATTGGCAACTTATCTAGACAGTGAAGCTGCATCTTTTCTACATTGCCTGTTACAAGATGAATTTATTTGTGCTCCATCTTTTAGCTTCTGAGCGCATATTCCTATTTTCGTTTCTCTGTTTTGAGAAAATTAGTTAAAATCAACGAAAAAATTGCCTCCCAATTAGACACAAATTACCTAATCATTATCGATCCAGAATATTTTCTGGTTACAATTGCTCAGTTGAAAGGATCCACTGAATTTTCTGGATGCATCTAAGTTTTTGATTTGAAGTTAAATCACTCTCATCATTAGGATGCTTTAAGATTAAGAATTTCATTGCTTAAAATCGTTTTCAGCATAAATGATCAATCTATTAGTTAATTTTATTCTTTCTAATTCCCTACATTTGCTTGAAAGGTATGTCTTGGAATCATCGCATATGAAGAAGTTTTTTGATTATATACAACTTCCAAATTTTGACATTGCTGCTGATGCTGCTGCAACTTTCAAGGTTGAGTGCACTTTGACTGAATTAGTGAACAGAGATGTTTTTGATTCCTTCTCTATCAAGTCAATTTTGTTTGTATCTATCCTTTATATTAAGCGAAAGCAGGGGTTTTGTGTCTCACTTTTGTATCTCATCTAAATTTTCTGGAATGCCATCATTATAAAGTTCACATTCAAAATGTACAAATGTTGGGGGTTAGTAGTGAAATAATAGGTAATTTTCCATGAAAGGTAGTTTTTGGCTATTTCTCTCCGCCTTTATCTAATTAACGTGCCATATCTTATATTAAGGTTATTTTACGATAATTGGTTTGTGCATGTATGCTTGCTAGATGACAATGAATTGATTATGGTCGAAATAATTTAAATCAATAACTTATGGATGCAGAATAATATATTCTGTGCAAGGTACACTTGGTATTTTTGAAAAGTAATACTCAAAAGAATAATGTTAAGATGTATGTATAATTTCAAAAAGTCTTCTTGGGGCACTCTCACATAGTTTACTATGGAATTCCCTGGTATGCGTGTTTTGTGAGGTAGCGCAGTAAAGTTAGGGTTTCCGAAAGTAATAGTGTTAAGATACATGTAAAATTTCTAGTTGTCTTCTTCGGGGACTCACACATGGTTTACTATGGGATTGCTTAGTGTGCGTGGTTGGTAACTGCAGGTACACTGTGATGGGGAAAAAAATTAATGTAAATAAATCTTGGAAGTATATAGCAGTTATCTAGTTGTATGTTTCTTATCTTAGAAGTTTATGAGTTTACTGCTAAAGGTTCATATAATTTCATAATTCTTTAAGTATAATATATCAATCAAACATCTATGTATTTAACTATTTATAGTTGTATGTGTGTAAGTTTTATTGAGCTAATAACATATCAAGATATAGTTAGATAAAATAGCAAGTTTGTACAAAATTGTTATCAAGTCAAAGTGCAATCACCCAGGCATTTGTCCGGACACTACCTACTTACGTAGACAAGCAGCAAAAGACCTGGACCAGTATTCTAAAAATTGTGTAGGCGGCGGAGGGGGCACCTAGTGCCTAGGCTGCCTTGGTGGTGCCTAGGTGTTTTTTTAGGAAGACTAGACGTTTTCTTAGGTGACCTCAATTATTTATTTTTCAATTGTACATACTTGTTGTACTATACAACACATATAGTAGATGTAATTTTTGTAAATTTTATATGAAGCATTACCAAAATAACAACCTATTAAGGCTTAACAAATTCATTTTAAGTATTGTAGAAGCTTCAAAGTAGAGGTTTGATTCTACCTAGGCGGGGCCTAGGCGCCCAGCCAAATTGAAGCGGTTTAGGACCACCTAGTGCTTAGGCAGAGCTTAATCGGACCTGGGCAGAATTTTTAGAACCCTGACCTAGACACCTGGAGATAGCAACTATTGCCTAGGTGTTCAATGAAGCTTGCACCGCTAAGGCACCTTACTACCATTGATGAAGCCCCAAACTGCAGACATATATTTTTTGGTTGTATGCTTATGTTTCATTTCTAGAGCTTTAAAAGTGTCTGAACACTGTGACTCGCTGCTTTTGATTAGAAAGTATAATGTTGCATTGTGTTATTTGCTAGATTCTTCCAAGTCTGTATCTATTTTTACTTGAAGTTAAATGCTAAGAGAAATTTGGAACTGTTCTACATTGTGAATTTATCGTTTATGATTGGACTGTTTTTTGTTTTTTATTGGAGTTTATATGCTTGCGGTTGACATGTAAAATCTAAATGAAAATTTTATATTTGGCAATCATTCTGCCTTGTCTTATGTGAGAGGGCCTTAGCATTACAATGATACGGCTTTAATATAACTGTTGCAGGAACTCTGTACAAGACATAAATCAACTGTAGCTGAATTTCTTTCTAAGAATTATGATTGGGTAAGTGAATGCTTTACTCTGGTATACTATGAAAATGTCGCACATTGATGTGTATCCTCGTGCACTTCTTTAGAGGCATTGGCTATTTGCTTTATTCCAACAACACATCAAAGTTTCATTAAAGAAAATACTAATAATTACAGACATGAAGTAAGAAAAAATATCTACAAAATCTGCACCTAGGATGCTTATCTATTGTACCATTAGCTCTACCTGAGATAAGTATAGTGTCAAGGAAAACAAATCAAGTTTCATTTTTACAATTAATTTTATTGGCCTCAATCAATTGAAATATTTAGAAAATGCTAGTTGATTTTGTTTTAATGAACTATTAAGCTATCATTAATTTTTTTAATAATAATAAAACTTTTGCTCACTTGTTCAAATAGTAATTTATTGAGTGTTAGTGAAACACTATACTATTTTTTCTGTCTTATTTGGTAGTTGTAATATTTTTGCCACTCTCTCTAAAGGTAATACATTGCAAACTACATGCTTGCTATCCATAAGTTGTTGTGATGTACCCCAATGTTTAAGCTGGCATATTAAGAAGCTCTTACATTCCGCTTGCTATGTATTCCCTAGCCTGTAAAGAGACCTTTTGTTTTGGTTTTCTTCTTTAGCACAAATTTTGATTGAGACATACCAAAAACATAATTATACATTAGATCTGCAATATATTTTTATTCTCTCAATATACAAAAGGTATGTTGAGAATATAATGTATTCCGTTCCAAAACAAAAGACCATTATTGACTTTTAAAAGTTAACTTGAGATATTTTCAAATTCAAAATTGACATAGATTCCTTTAATTTTAGTCAAAACAATGATGAATCTTGTAAAATAAAAAGTATTACTCATTATAAGATTTATTGTTTCGGAATTTTTAATGGATCACCTTAATTTTGAGTTTGAAAATGTCTCAATAATGATCTTATAATTTGAAAATAATTTGAAACGAATGGAGTATATTGTTAATATTTTGTGCAAACTAACCCCCACCAACGGAAGGGCCTGTCTCTGCAGGTAGGAGGTATAAGGTTATTTGAGTTTAGCATTGAACGCCAATGTTTTCATGCATATAATTTCATCAACTTGGTACCATTTATCTTAGGTTTATTGTGGGTTAACCGTTAGATAATAACCTGCACAAACCTCTGGTTTTAGTTTTTTGCAGACTTTAACTCAAAGCTGCTAGAATCTGCCAATTACATTACCAGACGTCAAGCTGTCAAGGTATGCAAAGGTTTCAAGTTTTGATTAATTATGTAGGGTAATAGTAACATATCAGACATTTGTACATCTGATTGAACAGAGTTTTGTTTTTTCATTTAAACTGTATGCTTCATGTATAAACATGTTCTTTGGAAGATATTCCCTTTATATTTGTTCTTTCCTTTCTATATTGTACTTATTTTAAATTCCAAAAAGGAATCACTGATTTGGTATCTTCATCTCTGTCTTCCCATATATTTTATGTCAATCGTAACATAGTATTATAATTATACATTTGAATATTTTCAGAAGCGAAGCACACAGATTCATGCAACTGTTGTTATACATCTTTTTTAATTGTCGTTAAATCACGGAATCTTATTTTATTTATATAAAGGTACTAACCTTAGCATGTTCAGGATTCTCCAATGAAATGTGTTTCTTTGATACTCATGGTATTTCGTCTGTTATTGCTAAAACCATTTTCCATCGTACAGCTGTTGGGAGATATGTTATTGGATCGTTCGAATTCTGCTGTGATGATGCGATATGTTAGTTCAAGGGATAATTTGAGAATTCTGATGAATCTGCTCAGAGTATGATACTCTTCTTGATAACTTGATCTGTGTCAGCTCCCCACACCCCCACACCAAAAAAAAAAAACACACAAGAAAAAAAAATACATTTTTAGTTAAGGTTATCGATATAATTTTTTCATGTTTTCCATCTGTGTCAGTAAAAGCATGGTTTGCCTTGCAATGTTTGTGCAACCACCTGAACAGAAGAATTGGGGGAAGTCGGACTAGTTAAATTAATCTGTTCTTTACACACTATGACTCGTAACTTGTGTATTAGTTGGTGTCTTCTCTTCTTTGACAGGAATCGAGCAAGAGCATTCAGATGGAAGCATTTCATGTTTTCAAGGTAACCTGTCTGGATATTGTCATGGACTCGTCTCTTTTGCAAAAGATTCCTTGGGCTCGAATTAATTGACAGATTACATTTTTGCAGTTATTTGCCGCTAATCAGAACAAGCCCGGTGACATCGTTAGCATACTAGTTGCAAATAGAAGCAAGCTTCTGCGTCTCTTTTCTGATTTTAAAATGGATAAAGGTGGGAAGTTGAGAAATGCATTTGATAATCATTTCTATTTGCAGTCTTAGCAGTTTAATAAATAAATTTTTTTTTTTTGGGGTGCAGTGGATGAACAATTCGAGGCAGACAAAGCCCAAGTTGTTAAGGAAATTGCTTCTCTTGAACCCAGATGATGACCGCAGTCCTGCATTGATCAATTCTTCCGGTCCCAGCCTTCGTGGCACTGTGTTGTATGTGCAATATAAGTTATGTTTACCCCAGTTTATTTGTCGAGTAATAGTTCTCTGAGTCCCGGCCCCCTCGGACTTTATGGAACCTATCTCTCCATTGGTTTTTGCCGATCATATGTAGAAACATGTTGTTGAGTTCATCATGTATGTCAGATTATATACATACACTTGCAGGGATAGCAAAAAGAAAAAAATATGATTGTTAAAACTAAAACTAGCCTAGTGCAAGTGTTGTATATACATGGCAGAGGTCAGCAATTTATGAGAATCAAAATGAGGAACATTGATGGAATATTTTTTTTTCTTTTCTTTTTGGCATTTGGTATTATTTACATAATTTCTTGGCAGATTTATTTGCATATATCTTTTGGATATTGGATTTTCAGGGTGTTTATTTGTTTGCATCTTCATAGAAAACTCAAAATTTTGATTTTGGTGCTGCAATCATGCAACCATGAAAATTGAAAAAGATTAAAAAACCAACTAATCAAGTTGGTAAATATTTAATTTAGCATGTGAATGGATTTTGTGGACCATAGTACTACAAATTTTTTTATTATGTATTGCGATAAATTTATATTGAATTATAATTGTAAAATTTATTAATACATGAGATCGGTGGATAGGAATTATAGGAGGGCTTTCAGTTATTATACATCTCTTGAAAAAGATTATCTTTTTAAGTTTGTGTCAAAATTCGGAATAATGCTTCAAATGCTGTCCAAGTATGGGAATATCTTTGAAAGGGGTAAATCCCTTCTTCTTTTTTCTTTTTTTTGGGGGAAATTAAAATGAAAGTCATAATTATAATTATTATAATATTCACTTAATATAAACATTTAAACACCTCTTAAGGAATCATATAAATATCAAAAAGTGATGGTGAACATGATTAACCCCACTTATTCTTCAATGAACTGAACCCTAATTTATATTTTACTGAGCTAATTTTTATTTTTTCATTTAACTCATTAAATTACAATTATTTTACAAAAATTGAAAAAATGGTCAAAGAATGTTAAAAATTAACAAAATATTTTTGTGGCACCACATTAGATGTTTACCTTAGTAGATTGAAATATGATGTGACAATGATGATATGTATTATTTGTAACTAATTTATAGGTTTATCAAATAAATTCAATTTTTTTTTTGAAAAATTAGACAAACTAAACAGGTTAATCATCAGCCATAACCAACTACAATCCCCACAACCACAACCCAGATTAACCAAAATTGATATTTCTATATATATTTTTGATATTTTCACATAGTTTTATCTCATATAAAAAAAAAAGTGAGTCTCACCTTCATATACAAGAGGACCACGTGAAAATATCAAAAACTTAGATATAGGCAAGTCCCAATATTCATTTCCATCATTATTTTTTCAAATAGGAGATGGTGGTTGTTGGAAGCCACGTTGACAGATCTAATTTTTCTGTTTAAAGTCAAACGAAGTTAACAGATTTTACAAAAGCTTTTCAATTCAGCGAATCGAATTTAAAAAAAATTAGTTCAGTAATGCATATGGAATTTGGTTTCCAGTTCAGTGGGCAAATGCGATTTAACCCAATTAGGTTGAGGACATGTTAAAATAATATTTTCACATTAGTTTCTCTCACATATAATATAAGTGGGACCCACTCACTATTTATGTGAGAGGGATAATGTAGAAATATCAATTTTTTAATGTAAAAAATATCAGTTTTCTTGAATTTAATGTAATGTTCCAATTGGTTTGAAAATAAAGTATTTTAAAATAGAGTAAAATTCAAAAAATTACTTGTGGCTTACCCAAATTCTTGAGTCACCACCTGTGGTTTAGAAACTATCAATTCACCACCTGTGATTTGCCCTTGATATTTTCTTTTTATTAAGAGTAGTTCTACACGGACAGGCGATGGACAGGAAAATGGGACAGGGTTTTTTTTTATTATTTATTTGTGACTCTCAAAAAATATATAGTATTTATTCCAACAGAAATTTTTACAAAATATAGTGTTTTAGGTGCAATTTGGATATATATACAAAAATAGGGTTATACTAATTTTTACAAAAATAGTGTTTTTGAGAGTCATAAGTAAAAAAAAAATAAAATTAGAACCTGTCCAATTTTCCTGTCTATAAAACCTGTCCGCCAAGACTTTTTCTTTTATTAATTTCCGCACACACACCCCCAAGCTTGACCACATAAGACCATAAGTCAAAAGTTACCGAAAAACTAAACCCACACATGGATGATATGGGTCAAGATCAAACATCTTTTGCTTGCCGATATGTTTTTTTTTTTTTTTAATGAATTTTACTCTTTGTAATTGGTTAGTTAAGATCATGCTTGGGTATTTTTACGAGTGTGTTGGATTTATTGGTTCGTTTTGGGTCACAATTTTACCAAATCAAAATTTTGTATGGTGAATTTGAGACTTAAAAAAACTGAATTTGTGAGTGAAAAGAATTGAACAAGTTGCATTTTTAATGTACCTTCAAATATACCAAATGCTAGCACTACAAATGCCAGAAACACCGATAACCGAATATATCTAAAAAAAAATTCCATATATTTTCTTTGTATTTTTATACCAGTTATATGAATAAATATTAGTAATAATTTTTTTAAAAAGATGTGTAATAACTGAAGTCCTTCTATAATTCTTACTAATATTATATATTGATAAATTTTCACAATTATAATTCAACATAAATTTATGGTAAAAGATATTAAGAATCTTTTGTACATTGTGTATAAAGAGGGGACAGAATAACACGGATCTTGTTATTATGAAGTTAATTTTATGATAAGTTGGTTATTTGACCGATATAATACTGACACGTAGAGAGAGCGATCACCTTCTATCTGCGTATCGACATTGTATTTGTCAATTGATCAAAGTTAAGTTAACGCTAACCAGAGGCGGAACTAGGGGAGTCGGGGGAGTTTCATATGACCCTCCCCCCAACCTTGGAATTTAAAGCATGCTAATGTTATTTAAATTTGATCTTTGTTATGAGATGATATTAATTTATTTGTTTTTTCATGTCCTTCCACCTATAATAAATTAACAATATTACTATAAGATAAAATAATGTTAAATAAGTTTGATAATTAATTAATTAATATTACACTCATTTGTCTTATTGACTTAATCATATCGTGATATCATTTTTTTGTAAATGAGAATAACTTAATTCATTCTCTTGTTTTGATTGGTTCCTAATTTCAAATTTTTATTAATAGTCCCATAGTTCGGGAAAAATTAATATATATATATATATATATATATATATATATATATATATATATATATGGGAAGCTTCAAGAGCATAATTCTTAAATAGCAATAAGTAGCATAATTTTATCAAAACGACGCCGTTTTATAGGTACGCGGTGGTATTTTTGTAAATACCATGCCACCGCATATTTACAAAAATACCACCGCGTACCTATAAAACGGCGTCGATTTGATAAAATTATGCTACTTAAGGCATTATGCTATTTAAAAATTATGCTCTTGAAGCTTTCCGTATATATATATATATATATATATATATATATATATATATATACATACACACAGTTGTGTCGACGGGTGAAACCGTTGCTATAGTTCAAAAAATCGTCGTCATGGCCGACCGTATAATACACAACTGTGTACATATATTTTTTCATATATATATATATATATATATATATATATATATATATATATAAAGCCATTAAACTCACAATTTAAATGTTGATAAAAGTTAGAATACGAAATTATAAAATATTATAATTGACTAAAATAAATTTAAAAAAAACATTCCAAATATCAATAAATAATATATTTTTTTATTAATATATTTTGACCTCTTCTAAAAATATCCTGATTCTGCGACCGATGCTAACTAGTGCCGAATAACAGCATAAGCTCTCCAGGTTGAGGGAAACAGTAGTATTAAAGAAGCGAATAAAGAAGTCGCATATCGGCATATTCCGTGCATATCTTTATATGTTAAGGACTAGATTACCCTCAACAGTTATTACCCAGAATGCCACGGTATATGCTTATGGAACAATGCTTGGCATTTGATCCCATATTATATTTGGGCCTTCTGACTTCTCACAAGGAAAAAAGATATTCATATTTCTGAATTATTCCTTTGACCAACATAATTATATTTATTCCTTTCATAAATAGTTATTTAAATAATAATAATATAAAATAATACAATATTCTCAGATTTTTAACATTACAAATTACAAATTCATAGTCATGCCACTATCAAAATAACCAATCATTCTATATGAGATATATATAAACTATAATTATGTCCTTAAATATTGTAAACTTCTCTCGGGTCGGGGGGCGTCCGGTACCCGTGTATTTTTTTTTAATCACAATTATAAGAATAATAAATAAAAAATAATAGAGCAAGTTTGAATAAAAAATTATAAAAAATATACTTTCTTTTATAATTTTTTATTCAAACTTGCTCTATTATTTTTTATTTTTTATTCTTATAATTGTGATTAAAAAAATAAAAATAAAATTACATGATACCGGTCGTTAGTACCGGACCGGACGCCCTCCCCCCCCTCCATCCTCAATCTACTTCTCTCTCTATTCTCCAACAAGAGTAATTTATATAAAGAAAATAAGTAATCCGTCCACTAATTTAATGCCAAATGTAGATAGTAATTAATGTAAAATTGAAAATTTTAAAATAAAATACTAGTAATTTATGGGCCCTCCCTTTTTTTATTGTTACTTTTTATGACGTGTCAATACACATCTATATTTAATATGAACATAAATTAGTCATATATAACTAACATTCTTATTTTTAATTAAGATTTTGATATATATGTCCATAAATTTATTTCCATTTTAATTTATTTAATTTTATCAGAGTCTTGACATATACTATGATAAATTTATATCGATATATAATTATAAAATTTATCAATATATGATTGGTAAAAATTACAAGAGGACCAAATCTATTACAAGTCTCTCCAAGTTACCACATGAAATATAAATTTGTCTTTTATTTACCGCGGTAGCATATCTCATTCTTGGAAAATGATTGCTGATGTAGGGAGGGGTATATTTGTCCATTACATTCTCTTTCATGAGTGGGTATCTGATTTGTTCTCTTTCTCTCCTTCGCTACGTATAAAATGCTAATCAGCAACAACCAAATTCGCTCTCAATCTTCGCTGTAGATACAACAATGGCAGAAAATGGTAAGTTTCTCTCTCTTCCGTTTATTTCTCTCCACCATGTTCATATACATAATGAATTACATATACACTCATATTTGTTTTTAAAATTGAAATTGAATGAAATTTGTTTTCTGAATCAAAATCTGAGTGGAATTTTTCAGATTTTCATGCGGAGTACCTCGCCATTGCAGTTGATGCAGCTAAGAGAGCTGGAGAGGTATTTCAAATTTAGAAATTCAATTCCTCGTCTTCAATTTTCTGCATCAATCTGTTTTATTTTTATTTTTTAAATTTCTGGTTTGCAGATCATTCTTAAGGGGTTTTACCGAAAGAAACACGTGGAGCATAAAGGACAGGTATCTCCAATAAATGTTTGTTCTTTTTCCTAATATTAAGTTTTGTATTTATGATATTGCAGTTACCAATTTAGTGTGTCAATTTCTGGTTTTGAGAGTACCATTTTGAAAGAAGCATTAGTGTGGCTATGATATGGCTGACTGGATCTGAAGGAGAATTTTTCCAAGGGGGAATTTTTTTTGTTTAATTTGAGAAGGGGGCTAGAATTCAATTATAGAGTTCCACATGGGAGAGATTTTAAAGAGAGGACTGTTTATATATTTAAATGTGCTCAATATCTAAAGCTTAAGCTTTTTTATTAAAGACTATTCTAGAAGTGTTCCAAGTGAAGGGGAGCAAGTGAAGTGTTGAACTCAGCTGTGAGGAGGAGAGTGTTGGGATACACAAGTGAGTTATAGAGTTCACATTGGATAAATGATAAAAGAGAGAGAGACTAATGTATGCTTGAATGGGCCTAAGACCTAATAGCTTAAACTTTTAAGTAGAAAGTGAGCAGGTACCGACTTTTAAGTCACTCCTTGTTGGGGTGAGGGGAAAATGAATTGGAAGTGGTATATAGAAACAATAACTCTACTAGGAAAAGAAAACAAAACGTATAAATAAAAATTGTAGCAGTTGCTGAATTAAATGTAAGATGATGATGGTCATGGTTGGGGATAAATATGGTTTAAGATAGTAATAGGTTGAACTTATCGGTTATTTGGATCTGCAATGATATAATAAACTTAAAAAAGCTACGATTCTATGATATTGGTACAATTTCTAATGCAAGGTCCGATTCAAATCAAGTAGAAAAAGTGGCATTTATTAAAATTTTGCAAACTCACGACTATATATAACAAAAACCAAATTTCAAATTTCTTTTATGTGCACTATTGAATAAATAGCAGTTTATTACCTCTTCTGGACTTTCTTGTTTCCCAATGCAGGTAGATTTGGTTACAGAAACTGACAAAGCATGTGAAGATCTTATATTCGATCATCTCAAGCAGCATCTCCCTAGTCATAAGGTGAACTACCTTGTCAGTAATTAATCCATTCATCATATGAGATGTTTAGGTTGGTCTTGATTCACGTAATTGAAATTTTTGACCTATTTTTCATAACTTTTTTTAACTTTGTTCATGTTAGTTCATTGGAGAAGAAACAACTGCAGCTAACGGTGTATCAGAGTTGACTGACGAACCAACATGGATAGTTGATCCTCTTGATGGGACAACTAACTTTGTGCATGGGTAATTGCCTAACTTTCACGATAAGTTTGTAAGTTGTAATTAAATCTTCTTGATTATACATTGACTTTAGTTAACAAAGTATTCCAATGTTCTGACTTGTAGGTTCCCCTTTGTGTGTGTTTCAATTGGTCTTACAATTGGAAAGGTCCCGACAGTAGGTGTGGTTTACAATCCAATCATGAATGAGGTGAGAACTTTCGTACGAATGCATTTACCCAATGCACTTTGTGTTAATGGGTGTGTGGCTGGATCTTATCTATTACCAGTGGAATTAATTGAATACTTGTTTGTTTTCTCTTTTGTACTTTGTTCCTCCTATCTTGTATGAACATATTAATAAGTATAAGGTAGAGGTCCAGGTTCTATTTGGTACATACTGACAATTACAGTTGAACTGTCTGCTGATAAATATTGTTGGCTGAACGAATGTTTTGGTTTCATATGTAGATGTTCACTGGCATCCATGGAAAAGGTGCTTTTCTGAATGGAAACCCCATCAAAGGTAAGAACTTTTATGTTTTTTCTTCTTAATTTGGTTGCTTGATCATGCCATGGATCTTTAATAACGTTACTCTCTGTTTTGAGATTCTGCAGTGTCTTCTCAATCTGAACTTGTGAAGTCCCTCCTTGCTACAGAGGTGAACATTTATGATTTTGATAATGTAGTGCCTAAAAAGTTAGCTGTTAAATCTTTCTTTTCCACCCTCCCAACATAATACATTAATTTGCTGTTGCCTTCTTTGTATTTCCTGTTGCATAGGTACTTAGAAACATGAAGAAATAGAAACACGATATAGGTTAACTCGCTAAACACTAATTATACAAAAGTATGTCGATGTCAAATGATCCAAACATATAAAATAGCATATTCCTTAAGAATTAGACTAATAATTGAGCTTTTGGAGTAAATGAATAGATAAATTCCCAAGAAGGATTTGTTATTGTCATTTGGCTACTTTATTTGATTTTCTGAATATTATATACATGCCACACAGATACATTCTAAATCATGTTGTTATTCATTCTAGAGAACTTTAACGTTAAAAGAAGTACTCTATTCAATTCCTTTTTTCTTAATACTTATTACTCTGTCCCAATTGTAAGTGTCAATCTTTCTATTTTGTTAGCATTTTGTGACATTTAAATTAATGTTCTACCATTTTAAGGACAAATTTGATAATATAACATGTCCTTATACAATCTAATTACATACCATTACATATCAAACACTTTATTATTGAGGCATTATAAGTAGAATGTGTTTTTATGAGTCACGTAGGAATGTGTTTTCATTACGTCATAAATCCATGCCACAAACACTCGGGAAAAGGGGATAATTAATTGCGAGTATATTGCTTTTGGTTACCTTGGTGTAATATTCTTTTCTTGTCAGTGATCAGTTTGTAATGCCTCTAAATTTCAATTGGAAGGCGAAACTTATGAATTTGAATAAGTTAATAATTTTACTCCCATCCACAGTACATAGGTCACGGGATCTCATTAACACTTGGAAGCTGTTTTCTTACTCTCAGGAATCTATAGCAGATTTTGTATCTTGCATTCGATGTAATATATATATATATATATATATATATATATATATATATATACACACACACACACACACAAACACAAAAAAAAAGAAGAAAAGAAAGCTAAACACGATGAGATCAACTAGTCATGAGATAACTACGTTCTATGCGATTGCAGGCTGGAACAAAGCGCGACAAGTCCACCTTGGATGCATCAACAGATAGAATTAATAGCTTACTGGCCAAGGTAAAATTAGAAATTTTCTTATAAGTAAATTAAGGGAGGATTAACATTTTAATATTGGTAACCTATAATTGATAATAGTTTCTCATGTGATTAGGTGAGATCTATTCGGATGAGTGGCTCTTGTGCATTGAATCTCTGTGGGATTGCCTGTGGGAGGCTTGATCTCTTCTATGAACTAGGATTTGGGGGACCATGGTATGATCTATTTAGTAAAATTATTAAGTCTGATGTGCTACATAATTGACATGGTTTTCTCTTATACTCAGGGATGTGGCAGGTGGTGCTGTGATTGTCAAAGAAGCTGGAGGAGTAGTATTTGATCCGTAAGAAAGAATTGTATTTAAGTCGCGAGTTTTTTTAGCAAAAAGAATATTCTTTTGACTTATCAAGAAAACACACACACACACACACACACATACTCTAAAGTCAACAAAGGACTTAGCAGCCGTACAGAGTACTACCTAATTAGTAAGTTATCATTCCTGAGGAATGATGACTAAAAATGGAAGGAATCATTTCAAATATAGCTTTTGGTAAAATTTAGAAATTAGTATATTGATTAAATTATACATGAGCATGTTTCCACAAACAATTTGTTCAGAAGAATTTGCTTATATCAAACTTGTAATGTTTGTTTTGCATCAGATCTGGTAAAGATTTTGATATCACATCTCAGCGAATAGCAGCTTCAAACCCGCTTGTCAAGGATGCGTTTATCAAGGCATTGCTGGAATCAGAATGAGAAAGGTAAAGATGGGAACGCAAGGAGCTGCAATCCACCAGTTAAGTTCTCTATTTCTGGAATGCATCCAGCTATGGTAATGCCGACTCCACATGGTTTCTAGAAGTAGCAAAGTGATATAGTTGATTTTCCATTATAATGATTCTTCCAATTGGCATGCAACCTTAAGCGCTGCCAAATTATTTGTAAAATTGCAACTAAGAAACACAACTCTAGTAGCTGGTACTACAAATTTGATTCAGCTGGAATCATTTCTGATTTTATACATGATTAGCTTCCTGGAAGTTTATATATTTCATATCCAACTTTTTCACTTGCTTGGAAATTCTTGAATTTGGTAATGGTATTTTCATCTTCCCATCTCTCCATTTTCTATATCGTGAGAGTTAAATAGTACATTTGTTGTTTTGATATTTGATGAAACTTTTAAATTTCGTGTCTACTAATTCCCTAGAATGCTGAAGTTGTTGTAAGTAGTATGCTCTTAAGCCAATTATATTGGATGTGATAAGTATTTATTTTGTAATCTTGTTTATTTATTAATAAAATAATTTATTTATTAAAAGACATTCTTTATCCATGTTTAATTGGTTGAATTAATTAGGATAAACCCATAGTTTTGGAGCAATACTTTTAGAATCATGAAAAGTTCATGCCAATGAGATCTAAAATTTTGATAGTTCAAAACTAAAATGTTCTAATTGTTGGATCACTAATGTGAGGTACCGATTCTAGATAGATTAGTATATACTATGTTTGCTCTATTGAAGAGGATGATTGATCTCATAATCATTTGTGTGAAGACACTAAAGCAAGTATGCATGTGCTTATTGGATAATAAGTTTACTAAACGTGACTCGCTTATGGAACACCTAATAAATTTTTACTTGCCTGACAATAGGAGTTTCTATAGTAATAGTAGTACAAGTGATAATTGGACTTGAGATCATTATAGTAGTTTGTATATTTTGAGTTATACTTTGTCATATTCCTTAATACTCTTAGGCTATGTTTGTTTGCAAGAATTATAATCCTGGGATTATAATCTATGATATTCTAATCTCAAAACTATTAATCCTATGATTATAATCCCGAGATTATAATTATAATCTCAAGACTATTAAGTCATTTTATAATCTCAAAACTAATAGTCTTAAGTCTAAACTTGAAAACAAACAAGACACTTGAAATTAATATTTTTATCCCATTCCAAACAAATATAGCCTTAGAAAATATAAAAGGGTATGTTCGAATATAGTAAAATATACATGGAGGTAGGTGAATGATCAATAAAAGATCTACCACTTCCAGTAAAGGGAGAGAATATCATATGTGATTCGATAGATGACAACTCAGAAATTCTTGGTCAAGGTGAATGAAAATTAGAAATGAGTTTTTAATTTACATTAATTGGAGTTGTGCATTTTAGAATCAAAATACATATGATCAAATAAATAAGATTTGTCAGAAATTTCATGTTTTATGTTTCGGGATATTGTATGGTAGAAAGATTGAATTGTACGGTAACTATTCACGAAATAGGTTATTTGTGATTAAACGTTTATTTCATATTTATCCGGATAGTCATGATATGTTGAGATGTGTCATTCATGATGTATAATAAATATTATTTATTTATATTTGAATTAAAAGAGTTTAATTCATCATAAATAATATTAGAATAGTTCTAATTTATTTATGCTACTACCGGTATAATATTGAAATTAAAGAGTCACGTCATAAAAGAAAAATATTATTTTAGAAGAAATTAGCTTAATAATAATAATTTAGTATTTGGAGAAATACAAATATTTATAATTAAGTATTTGGAGAAATATTAATTATAAATTAATAAGAAGAATTATTATTATTATAAATAATTTAGTTCTTAAATGGTTTGGGAATTAAATTAAAATCCTTAATCCTAAAGAGTTTAGAAAGGGGATTGGTCTATATAAGAAGATGCCTTATGATAGATTAAGGGTTGTTACAACTGTGAGTATATAGATACTATAATTATTTGCAACTTAAGAAATTAGGAGAGAGAGAGAGAGTGAGAGAATTAGGGCTAGCCACTCAAGATTTTGGAGAAAACCTAAATTTGCTTCTTCAATCATAATCTCTTGGTGGATCACTTTTTGAACGTTGCACACACTGAGTAGCTAACATTTGATCCGAATATTTGAAAAAGCACGGAGGAGCAAATGATTGAAACTTGAAGATCAAATCAAGGAGTTGATTTATCTTCTGAAGGTATATTTTTTTATCCTTACTCGATTAATAATATCGCAGATCTTGGGATTGCAGTAAAAATTTTAAATATGATTTGTCATGCTTCTGTATTACATCAATTAGATTGTATATATGTTCTTAAATCTGCAAACCAATAGTGACATCAAAGTCAAACCTTATGCGAATTATTAATTGTTTTGATTCGATGTATACATTGATATGCGCTTAAAACAATTTAATTGAGCATAATTGTTGGTATAAAATTATGTTTTTGGAATGGAACATTAAAAATGTGATTTGGAATAGGAAAACACGAACCTGGGCAACGCAACGCGCGCCAGCGCCTAGCACCGCATCGCGCGCCTTCTGTAGCACCAGCGCCCAACGTCACAGCGCGCGCCTACTGCCGCACCAGCGCCACAACGCTTGCCCAAGGTTTATTTTAATTTGGAATTGGATTAAAATAAATGAGTTTATTTTGATTTCAGATTGGATTTCATGCAAATTTTTATTGCCCATTAAATGATATATATATATATATATATATATATATATATATATATATATATATATATATGGGGTTCCATCCACAACAATCGGTTGCTGTGGAGCAACCCCTTTTTTGGCCTGTTGATTTTTTTTTTGCTCCAGCCGAAATCTCAACAAGCCAAAAAAGGGGTTGCTCCACAGCAACCGGTTGCTGTGAATGGAACCCCTATATATATATATATATATATATATATATATATATATATATGAATCCTTCTACGTGGACATTTTTATTGGACATTTTCAACTTTTTTTTTCTTGTGACTCTCAAAAAATGTATAGTATTTATTCCAACAAGAACTTTTGTAAAATATAGTGTTTTAGGTGTAATTTGGATACATATACAAGAATAAGGTTATACAGTATGTACAACCCTGTTCTTGTATATGTATCTAAATTACACCTAAAACACTATAATTTATAAAAATTCCTGTTGGAATAAATACTAAATATTTTTTAGGAGTCACATGCAAAAAAAATAAAAATATAAATATAAATGTCTAATTTTTCTGTTTAAATTTCCGGTCTGACCAGACTTATTCATATATATATATATATATATATATATATGAAATGTTTAATTTATGAGATGAATATTTTATTGATAAATATGAGGATATATGATAATAAAGGGGATGATTATGGACTATTGACCAATGAGATTGAATTTAATTATTGGTGGATGCTTGAATGAATGAGGTTTTCATAAATGGGGTCTATGTACCTTGCCTATCTAACTTTCTGATGTTAATTATATCTTCCTCGTATGTACTTTCTCTTGACTACTGATCAAAGTTTATGTTTTATTAAAATAGAGTGTAATAGGATTAAATTACTTAGCAAATTGGAGCTGAGGAGCAAGAGCACTGAAGACTCATTTGTAACACAGCCTGGGATGAATGTAATAGTTATGTTCATATTTATTCATACACTCTAGGTTTGACCTTTTGGTTCACTTGGTGACTCGAGCGAACCAAACTAGAATTAAGTCCATAATTATCCGAAGTAGAATATAGTATTTTATACGTGCATGCTAGTTATATATTAATATATTATTATACATGAGATGTATGTTTAATATGACGTGTATATATATATATATATATATATATATATATATATATATATATAAGAACCCTTAAAGAAAAATATTAAGTTGATTACATTCAAAGGATATTAAGAACCCTCAAAGAAAAATATTAGCCTTTTAGCATAGTGAAACAATAGAGTATCGAGTATTTAATATGAGTTTGTTGTGCAAACACAAGACTTGTAATAAATATTAGAGATGTTGCTTTATCACATTGGATGTTTATAAGGAATTGAACAATACATGTTTTGTTGTGCATACAAAATGAATGTATTTTTCTCTTCACTTATATGAAAATGCTAGGTCAAACTTAACTTAGATAATATTGGTTCGGATGTGCACACACTTGACCATTATGATCTAAGAGGCAAAAGCAAAGGAGTTACATGGAGATGTAATTGAATAAATCTATAGTTTGTTGTGCATGCACAAGGCTATATATTTATGACAATAGGATCTGTGACGTCCCCAAATTCGGGTCCCTTCGAACCACGGATCCAGTCCGCCACGATACTACTTTCGTCAAACTATTTATATTTTTCATTCATAACTTAATGAATAAACTCTACTTATTACAATTTAGAATATAAATTCTTTCCATTACCAGGATCTGCACAATGACCCAAACTTTTATAAGTTTCACAACTTAGTCATTTACTATTCCTGTTTACATCACATTCGATATTATATAAATATGCGGAATAATTTAAACTTTTTCAATCTCCTTTGAAAATAAATCTTTTATTGATTTCTTAACTTAAATCAATTACAAATCTCCGAATCAAATTATGCTATGATTTACTCTATTCAATTTATATATAAACCTTTACATCTCGATTCGAATTTCTCTATGTATCACATAGTACAACTTTACAACTTATTATGTACTACACATAGTAAACTACTATCAAGTATATCTACTAGAACCTAAACATGGTTCAAGAGCATATATTTAATTAAACAAATTAATCTCCTTTGATGTGATTGAACTTTATCAATCAAGTAGCACGTAACCTTTACCGTGTGTCCTTAACCTGCAAAAGTGGTTATTTGCAAGGGTGAGCTCGACAGCCCAACAATTCTAACAGTTTTCATGCAGCACATAGTATATAATAGCATATTCAGTTCATGCATTCATAATCCATTAATATTTACTACGCATGTTACTTCTCATATAACAGGCATGGAGATTTATATCACAAACATATCATCAAAGATCAACTTTCACATTTCATACATATCTCATATGTATTTCATATATATACATCAACATTCTCATGGCATAATATAGCTCAGTTAACAGTTATAGATTTCATATATCAAATAGGAACTAAAAGACTTGCTTGATTCGTAGTTTATCAACTACGACTTAACTGCTTAAAGTTTATCTGCACTTCGTGTATTCCTACACAGTTATATAATCATGGATTCATATCCATTAGTCATACATTCATACAGTCTCAATGTAATAATAATGTTACACTGTTTCCTAACTAGGTTCGTAAAACCTACACTTCACTTTCTCATCATACGCTTAGAATATCAAGGTACGTATAGGTATACCTTAATCACCCGTACATGACATCAACATTCATATATATCTATCACACACTTGACTCGCTATGTGTTCGACACGTTTAAAACTCATATAGGTAAGTTTAAACATACACATAACGTCTAACTTAGTCGTAACTTCATACAACATCACCTATACTATATATTCATAGCACAATTCAGTTTGTAAGACATTACAAATCCAAACAACGTATCATTGCTTAATATCTTGAAAGTATTTCTTTGGACTTAACTTTTGAAAATTATAATTAACATTCATCTCTATCATATAGCATGCTTCTTAACACATTACATAGCATATTGGTCATATATTACAAGTTAAAGTAATCATATAAGCATGCTTCAAACATCATATCAAAAAAAGATCACACAACTGACTGCAGCATGGCGCAGCTGCGCCCTGTCCAGGCTTAGGGACGGTGCAGCTGTGCTGTCCCCTGGCCAGACCAAGACTGAGCTTTGCACTTCCTGTTTTCAGTCCATACTTTAATACACTTAACATGCATACACGCTAGAGGTCTGTACATACTTGTATGACCACCTCAAGTTCAACCTTATATGTTAAAGACTTTAGTTTAGGATTTTCACGAAATCAAAATCAAATAGGGTTATGAAATCACTAGGTGAACTAATTAGCCTTATGTTCTCATAAAGAGGTCACATAACCTTTACTACACATGCTTGTACATATTCATATCTTTTACTCATAGCTAGCATTGTTTAACACTTTAAAACATGCTTTAACCTCACACTTGGTTTACTTCCATTATGTTTAACATATAAGACTTATGTTTAGAGACATAATGAATCCTATCACAGCATCTCAAGACTTTAAAAATCTAAATACTCTTATGTAATGCAACTTAAGTTCGAAAACATGCTCGAGGTTGCCTTTGGAATCATTTTATCATAAATGATGCAATATAGCACATATAAATCATATCTACGGATATTCTAGACATATCATGACATATAAATCCTTTAGAATCTAGATATCTACGTGATGCAACTAGATTTTGAAGATATGTTCAAGTTTGCTTTTGAAACCATTGTAGACTTGAACAATGCCACTCAACACATATAAGACAACTTCAAAGCTCTAAACATATGTAGTCAAGTCATGTTATCATGCTCGCAAGGTCAGAGTTTAAATCATGTAGTAGTCATGCATATTAGTTCACTATGCTAAGCTTTTTCTTGAAAAACTTCTCTAACACAAAGCCTAATAAGGTGGTCATGAACAAAAGAACTATGAATCACATGTCATTCTCGTTTACATCTGAAATCCATCATGTGTATAGACTACTAAGATCAGAACTCGTATAACATAAGTCTCATCGTATTTTCACTAAAAACTTACTAATAAGTTTAACATGTTCATGCTTCCTTACGAATCAGATAAACACAAGTTAACGGTTTATTCACGCATCTCTAAACCATACTAACGTACTTACCAAGTCAGTATATAGATATGGCATTCATACCTATCAAGTTCATTTCTAAAGTTCTAAATCCATTTTAAACTTTACATTTTCATTAATCACGTATGCTAATCTAGTAAAACCCGCTCACATTAGGTTATTATACTTATATATATATATGTTACACATGCTTGCATGTTGACTTAAGCCATAACAACTTATCACACTTAGCAGATTCTTAAAACAGAAGGCTCAACTGAACTCAGAGGACGGCGCAGCTGCGCTGCACCCTAGTTCAATTAGGGCGCAGCTGCACCATGTCTGGTTCAGGAGCAGAAGCAGTCTGCTTCAGCAGACTTCAGCCCAACCACAAAATTTACTCACGAAATTGATTCTAAACATTCCTATTATAGTTGAAGCATCTATATATGGCCATATAACAATTATATAACCCATACCCAAACTCATTAACATCTAATTCCATTAATTCAAGAATTTGGATTTCAAGAGTTCAAGAACTCTGTTTGACAGAAACTGAAATGGAAGCAAGGAAAAGAACTTATACCTCTGAAATGGTGAAAGGAACTTGCTCCAATGAACTCTCAAACTCTTAGAACACTTATATACTCTCAACTCTTACTTAGCAGTTCTCAAAAATTTTCAAGCAGCACCAACTGAATATGTTGTCTGCTATTTATAGGAGAGTCTTGGACTGGGCATTGGTTTTACACAAGGTTGGAATCCATGGTGCAATGAGATGAAACAATGGTTGCTCAGGGGTTGGCCAACCACCCAAAACTCAGCCATCATCCTCCTAGAGCTAGCCTTTTGGAAGAATACACATTATAGTTTTGAGCTACTATTCATGTACTTGTATCACTCATTTTGGGATAACTGAAAACTCTCAACAACAAGCTTGGCATCAATCCCATTTAGTTATTTTTTTTACCATATTAGGAATTTAAAGATAAATTTTATACTCACATCATATAATCCGTGTACATTAAATACATGTAATAAAATATCACAGTCAGGTATTATTGTCCAAGTAGTCTCATAATTATTTCTACTACTCACATAACCACATTATAATGTTATCTATTATTAATGTTTATGTAAACATTTAATCCCCTTTTTACTATTAATCACCCATTGGTATAGAAGTAAATATTTTAATGATACACCTTTATTTACTCCTATACTTTAGAGTACACGCTTAATTGTCTCATAACATAGGATGAGATAACCACACTTATTTAAATCAACCTTATGATTTAATTACTTTTACCATATGATTTTTGTATATCGTTAGTTCCAATTAAATGTCACACCTCACGTTTTCTTAAGCCGTAGGTATTATATATTACTACTACTCACATTTTCCATATTACCACTAGTAATATTATTTTAATGATTATACCCACATTAATATTTTAATTGGGCTAAACATCATTTAGTCGGGTACTTTCAACTCACACAATAATTAATTAATATTAATCATTTCTTTTCAATAATTATTATCCAATCCTCTAATTAATAGAATATAATATTCCATAATATCACTTAATTAACCACTAATTAATCTAGGTTAATTAATTAAACCTTATTCAAATCCATTCATGGACAACTTAACCATCATTTAAGATTTTATTATCCTTATTAGTCCTTAATAACCATCTCATAGATTTTAAATTCCAAAAACTGATTTTACAGACCGGGGCAGCTGCGCTGGTTATAGGCTTGATAATGGGGCAGCTGCGCCATACCAAATTTCCAGGCAGACAAGTTCTGCATTAGCAAAACTGAAACTTAACGCTTCTAAATATTTTACACCTCCTCATTGAGTGTTAACTCGTCTAACATCAATCCCCTATTGGGTTTCACACCATCGATTACTATTTTCCTTAACAATTTAAGAATCACACTTCGAGTTCTAAAACTCTATTTTCCCTTATTAGTGTAACCAACTATACAACTCCTTTACGGTTTCTTACCACCAATAACACAACCACTCGAATATAACATATACATACATTCCTTTAATCTTCACTTCTCGCCATGTATCAATTTACTCAATAATTCTCTAACCACTTTAAAGGTATATCGATTTTCTCCTCTCGTCAACAACGTACCCACATACAAGTATAAACCTAACACACATCGAGTCTTTAATAGTATTCAATATAGTACACTGAGTGGTTTCTCACAAACAACCATCAAATTAGTTTCCGTCTCGTCTACACTGTTTTCACAGTGAGTTAGATTGGTTACTAATCCGTATATACCTCCGCTCTCTGAAGGAATCGTTTAGCCCAGCTCCTATACATCCACCATTAAAGGGTACGGTTGCACTGCCTTAGACTTGATATGTACTCGTATAAATACTCAAAAAATTGGTGATTATAAAATATATTTAATGTCACCAACTTACTATAATAAAATAATTTCACATAAATTATTTAATAGCAATAGATAAATTCTTAGCCATCTTCTTACTAATTCATCTCTACAATTTATAATAATGATATATATTCATTAAACACAACATTACATATTACATAGCGCATATTACCCTATGTAACACAATAATATTCTTATTCGAACCCAGCTCATGCATTAAGAAATTTATTTACTAAATTCTTATTTTAATATTTTCTGAAAATTCGGGTTCTTACAGGATCCTTCAGTAGCGAATTTTTAACTAAATTTACTCAATGCATCATGTTGGCCTCTATGAGTAATGAGTTACAGCGTTAACACGACAAAATGGATGCAACTACCATTTTGCTGTACCTTCAAGATTTGTATGGTGAGCAGAGTAGAGTGGCCATATATGAGATATCTAAGGAGCTCTTCCGATCTAAAATAATTGATGACACTACAATACCGACACGTGTCCTCAAAATGATAAATTTGATTAAACAATTAGGACAATTGAGTTTTGTCATGGATGGAAAGTTGAGCCAAAATTTTATTTTGCAGTTACTCCCATACTCTTTTTTCACAATTTGTTGTGAATTTTCACATGAACTAGCTTGATGTCAGTCAGTCTGTTTGAGTTGCTTAACATGTTGAAAACTGCGAAGTATCACTTTCTAATAAAGAAATACCAAGTCTTGTTGGTAGATGAGTCTTCCAAGAAAAGGAAGAGGACTAAAAAATCTTCTAAAATGAAGAAAAAAAATTAAAGATGGCAAAATAAAAGGCAAAAGCCAAGGACAATAAGAAGAAATCTGACGCGGATAGCAAAGTAGTTTACTTCCATTGCAATAAATCTAGACACTGAAAAAGAAGCTTTAAGGAATATCTTGCAGAGGCTAAACAGAAGAAACATAGTGAAGCTTCGGTTATAGATACATGTTTTGTAACAATTGCGTTATTATATAGCACTGTAAATAAGGTTCTACATAAATATTTAATGAAATGAAGTTTATTTGAAAACTACTTTGTGTATAGATGCTATATGCCACTTTTTGATCCATAGCAAATAGATGCTATGGATCATTCCCCATATATATATATATATATATATATATATATATATATATATATATATATATATATATATATATATATATATACGGTCCGGATCTTAAGCTCACCCCTTATTTAACATACCTTGTATACCCCCCTTTATGGACGATTCGGTCCGTCGCTATATATAGAACCGTCGTCTTAGCTTTTAGCCACGGACAACATATAGCGACGGACCAAATCGTCGCCCGGTCCGTCGTTAAAGGGGGTATGCAAGGTATGTTAGATAAGGAGTGAGCTTAAGATCCGTACCGTATATATATATATGTGTGTGTGTGTGTGTGTGTGTGTGTGTGTGATGATTATGAAATTCTTTGTTAATCAAGCGATAAGAGTTTTCAAACCAATTAGACTAATAGAGTTAAGGAATTGGTAGAACAAAAAGGAAAGCCAAGAGATAAGAATTTATTAAGTTAAGCTTATGTTATTAATTAACTAAGTTTGAAACTATAGCCTTGTATGAAAATGTATGATGACTTAAGTTAATTATGCTAACAAGGTAGTAAATTTTGTTAAGGGCAAAAAAGAAGTTAAGGAAATAACTTAGTTAATATACCCTAGTGCATTGCTATTTGATACACTAAATCCTCAAGAGTTTAGAAAGGGGATTGGTCTATATAAGAAAAGACTTTATGATAGATTAAGGGTTGACACAACTGAGTATAGAGATACTACAGAATAATTCTCTTCAGCGGGGAGAGAATTAGGGTTGGCCACCCAAAGTTTTGGAGAAAACCTAAATTTACTTCTTCAATCATAATCTCTTAATTAATGGATCACCTTTAAAGCGCTGCACACACTGAGTAACTAACGTTTAATCCGAAAATTTATAGAAGCAAGGAGGAGTAAAGGATTGGAATTTGAAGATCAAATCAAGGAGTTGATTCATCTTCTAAAGGTATATTTTTAATCATTCTTCGATTAATAATATTGCATCAAGGTGATCCTAGAATTGCAGTATAAAAATTTAAATATAATTTTTATCATGTTTTTGCTATTACATCAATTAGATTGTATGTATATTCTTAAATATGCAAACCAACTGTTATTAATATAGGCGCATGGGTTGTTGACATTTAATTAGTTATTGGTTTGGCACCTGTTATAGTTTCTTTTTATTCCAATTTTCGTCACCCGTTTACGTTATGCGCCTAAAATTAGTAGTATTTTGAAATTTTTATTAGTTTTTAATTATGTAACTTATTAAAATTAGGAGTTGAAATAGTACGAGTTTTTATAGAGTGGTAGGGTTGGAAGGTGTATTTAATTAAGATTTTTAAAGATTTTAAAAGTTTGATTGTATTCAATCAAGACATTTAAAGAGTTGATAAAAGTTTATTAGTATTCAATTACAACTTTTGTAATGTCTTTAAAAGTTAGATGATATTGAATTGAGATTTTTATAAAGTCCATAAGTATTCAAAAAGTCATAGATTTTTTAAATTTCTATCAAAAGGTAGAGTTTGATAGACTTTAGAAGAATATGTATTCATATCCAAAGTCTGACCTCATATCTAAAGAATTTCAAAGACTTCCAAATATTTGAAAAAGGGAGAAGATGAATTGAGCATAAAGAGAAAGAGATAGATAAGATCAAACAAAGAAGAGAAAAGAAAACATATATATATATATATATATATATATATATATATATATATATATATATATATATATATATGTCTCACAAGACTTCCAAATATTTGAGAAAGGGAGAAGATGAACAGAGGAGAAAGAGAAAGTGATAGAGGAGATCAAACAAAGAAGAGAAAAAAAAACAAAATATATATATTTGTCTCACTTTCTCTGTCTCTCCCTCAATCATCTCAAAATAAAAATCCCAAAAGGGAAGAGAACTATTAAAAAAGGAGGTCTATTTATAGCGGGTGAGAAGAGAGAAAAAGGAGGAGGGGTTAAAAAGAGGTAGTAGTGTTAAATGTTCCAAATAGAACCAATAGTATAAATAGATATAACAAATATTTTAATATCATTTTATATTTTTTGTCTCCCATAAAAAAAATCTCATTTATTATGTTTGTAAGTATGAAGGAGGTATTTTGTTTTATGTTTATTTTTAAAAGTAATAAATTTGTTAATTTTGTTATTTGTTGAAAATTATAAATTGTTAGTTTAGTAATAATGACTTGATAGGAAAACGACAAAGAACAATTTTAAAATCGAAATTATTATTTTATATAACTGTTAGTAGAAAATGACTTTTTTTTATGAAATATAAAAATTATGAAATATGACATTTTATTGTGATAGACTGGGTATGATCTAATAATTCAACTTCAACAATGTCTTTTATTTCAAATTAAGTTGTGACATGGTCAAAATATTTTAGTATTATTTAATATCGTACTCATTTCATCTAAAATATAATATCTTTGTTGATTTTTTAACAATTAATATAAGCTGCTAGATATATTAGAAGTAACAAAAATCCTACCAATCTTGGTAAAAAGTCTATAAAAGTCTGTCACTTATTTCATGGAGTCTTTAAAAATCATTAAAATCCACAAACTGTACAAAAATCTGTCACTTAAAAAAATCTTTAAAAGATTATTTTTATTATATTTGTGGTCATATTCTTTAGGGATTCGGTTATCATGAAGTTAACTTCTTCATAGTAAGTTGCTTAGTTGACCAATATAGTGCTAACACACCCTGCCTGTATGTCAATACTGTATTGGTCAATTGACCAAAATTTCTTTAGTTGAAAACATACCAAAAAAATTCAAAGCAAGGGTTAAACTAACAACATGTGTTATTTAAGGCGAAAAAAAACTGTAGATATATCAAATAACAACAAATCTGGAATTCTGAAAAATAAATAAAGGTATAGCAAATATAGATATGACAAATAAAACAACCACCACCACCTAATATATATATATATATATATATATATATATTTAAACTAAACCCTATGATTTGCTCTTCCACCATATCCATTAAACTCATCCATGCCGGTTGGCATCTTATTAGCACTTGCCGCCTTCTTCCTCTTCAACACTACAAACCAAGTAAAACCTTCCAAAATTATAGCAGTGATTGACAATATGACAATGATTCCAACGTAACCTCTTTGCCATTTCTTTTCTGGGTTCAGGATATCGAATCCTTTGAATATGTTGATAATGCTTAGGAGAATGACCAAGTACCCTACTGAGTGGTGATAGATATTCCAGTATAATCTGTAGTTGTGATCCTTTTGTGGCCTTAGAAGCAAAGCAAACACCTGAATTTTGTTATAGACCTTAGCATACTTTACTTCCATAATAAGAAAAATAAAATAAAAAATGCGTATGTATATCTATAATTAACGTGGGTTGTAGCCAATTGTCTGTCAAACAGACGGTATTTATTTATTCATCCGCCAAGTAGTTTGGCATGGCTTTGGATCTTTTTCCATACATATATATATATATATATATATATATATATATATATATATATATATATGCACACAAAGATTAATTATAGGAGCATGATCCATAGTCAATGTAGCTTCTAATCAACCGTCAGCTAAATATATAATTTGGTGAATGATATTTGTTTATTTGTCCGCCAAACTATTTTGGGGACGGTTGATTACTACCAACACCTGGTATGGATCTTTTTCCATACAAATCACACACACATAAGATTCCATGAAAAGATTTGAGGGTATACCTGGAGAGTTCCGAAAACAAATAGGGTAATGCCAATGTACCTATGGGAGGAGTATTCGATTCCAGGGGAGTCATTACCAAGTTGGAGGCCAGTTCCCCATCCAGCCAGACCAATGATGTAGGCTGTGGTTTGGCAAGAAACATGAAGGTAAAACCATGTAGGGTCTGCTACTTCGAATACCTTCACATATCTTGCTATTAGAGCACCAATGGGCATCATTATACCCCAACTGACTGCATTTAGCACCCCGTGAATCTGAAAATTCCTTCCAAATTATTAGTCAGTCTATAAATAATGTTTAATAAAATAATTGCAAAAAAAAAAAACTTAAGAAGATCGATTTTAATAGCTCAATACTAATCTATTCTGAATGTTTGAGACATGCATACATGAGATAATTCTACGTCAGTTACAATCCACATTCTACATAAAATTAGTCTCCACATAAATCATAATATGTAAATCTAAGAAAATTAATGTAACTAATGGATCCCTTACTTACATTTCTTTTCTTGGTTTTTGAATTCCCTCCTCCTCCTCTTCCAGGTTCACCTGAAAGAAGATTTAGACTCCCCGTGGATTGAATGTTATCACCGGAGGTATCATGCCTCCCGGGATTATCACCTGCAAGAGGACCATCTTGCCAAACTTGGTTCAAAGTGCTAGAGTTTTGCAGCTTCAAAGTAGCAAAAATAATGATTTCATTATTTGAAAAAGTAGCCGATAATTCTGAGACCGGGAAACTCAGATCCCCCTCTTGTAACGTTGTCGTGTAGGCCATCACAGGCGACGTGTAAACTCTCATGGCTCCATCGGATTTTTGAAAAGCAACAAGAGCCTGTGCCCCTATCATGCCCACACCACTTGGATTGATTGCCCATGAAACCCAACTTGTGGGGGTTATTTGTGCGTGTCGATAGGCGATTTGGAAGTCCCCGGAAGAAGGGTCATAGGTCCAGTGAAGAAAAGCATTCAGAAATGGAAGATCATTGCATGCCTTGAAAAGTTTGTTGCTTGCAAAAGTATATTTGGTACATGTTTGAGCAGAGGATGATAAAAACAGAGAAACCAGCATACAAGAAAACAATGTATGTCTTATGATTGTAATTGTGCCCATCTCATTAGTTGATGCCTTTTGCCAAAACTATCAAATTTATGAAAATATATATAGTATGGTGGAATTGAATAGGAGATGAGACTCAAAAGGGGAAATCAATGACTTTTGATCTATGAAATAGTTATTCCCCTTGTTGAAAAACAGAGTTTTATGAACTGCCTAGTTATAATCTAGGACTAGTGATATATGCTTCTTTATAAGAGAAAATGAGAGGGACAAATGGTGGTCTGGTTATAGCTCTCTAGAGGGGAGAGTAGTGGGGTAGAGGAAGTTCGGCAGTTTGGTGTGGAAGGTTCTAAAAGGGAAAGTTCATTTTTTTTGGATAACTGGAGTTTTTCGACCGCAATCGGATTAATCTTCACGCACCCGAATCAGCCTTTTCATACGGGCGTCCCCGTGGCCTCATGAACTATTTTCTGGACTTGACAAATTATTACTAGTAGTATTCGATCCCAGGATGTTCGAGTTTGCGGCTCGTCCCAGGGTGTCATTTGAATCACCGTACCAACTATTGAGTTATGTTTGTTTGTTTGCAAGGGTTATATTTGGGGTAAGACTATTAATCTCAAGTGTCTTGTTTGTTTTCAAATTTAGACTTGAGACTATTAGTCTAGGATTATAAAATGACTTAACAATCTTTAGATTATAATTATAATCTCGAGATTATAATCATAAAATTAATAATTTTAAAATTATAATATTATAAATTATAATGTCTGGATTATAATATTTGCAAATAAGTATAACCTTGTGTTTTTGTTGTGGTTTTACTCTTGTTAAAGTTTTCTTGTTCTTTACTTAGGTTTCAACAACCGCTCCCCCTTTAGTTATTTAACACCTTAACATATCTAACTTCAATTCAACATGCCACATCATTATCAATTTAGAAGAAATTTATTGATATTCTTATAAACATTGAAAACATAACATTCTTTTATAAAATACTATACCTTAGAGTGAGAGTAGGTACATAAGAATATACAAAGCTTAGTCAAACATAGTATTGGCCGGATATGGAAATTGATGAAACAAGTGTTCCGGCTGGTAAAACCATTCCCAAGGCAAGGCTAAACAAACACAAGGTTATTTATATCTGATTTAAATTGTGTTTTCTTTTTTACATTTTCCAAGTATACTCCATCCGTTTCTAAAATATTATCGTTTTAAAAAAAAAAATTGTTTTAATTTATTTTTCGTTTATAACTTTTTAGGAGAATAAATTATTTACTTTCTTATATCACCCCTATATTCTCTCATTGTCCCGAGAAATTTTATTAATAGTTTTCAACTTCCCATAAAAGGATAGTGATAGAATTTCATACAAATTTTAATTATTAAATGATAGGATTAAATGATTTTCTTAATCCATGTGTAAAAATTTTAAATGACAATCTTTTAGGAACGAGGATAGTATCTAAACCTGGCAAACGGGTGGGCCTGGCCCAAACGGGTCGGGCGAGTGGCGGGCCGGGCTAAAACGGGCAGGCAAAAAAGACCTGATTTTTACTGGGCTAAAAAGCTGCAACCCAAAGCTGGGCCCATGACGAGCGGGTCGAGACTACTTTTGTGCCTAGTTTATGCTATTTTTTTGGGTTTGGCCCAAACGGGCCCCGCCGGTGCCGGGCTGGGCTAAATAGGCCCGGATTTTACTAGACTAAAAAACTGCAGCCCAAAGCCCTGTCCGTGACGGGCGGGTCGGCCCAGCCTGCGGACTTGGGCCATATTTGCCAGGTCTAATAGTATCTGACACGCGATGAAAATTTATTAATTAATATCATAAAATTAAGTTAAATTTTATTAAATCTTTGACTTTTGATAGTGTTATGTTCTCAAATTTTAATTAAGTTATAAAATTGGAAATGTGGGAAATGAGAACACGTGGATTAGTTGGGTTTGGTAATCGGTAGTAGTATGGTAGAACCGGTGTCACCCCATCTTGGTCAAACCAAACCCAAAACTGGGTCCTACATATTTCAGTCAGCTGGTTTTGGACTCGAGTCTTAATTGGATTGGACCCAACCTAGCAGCATTCCTAAGATACTATCTCCTGCCCGCCCGCATTTGGTCTCATGAATTGCCGGAGTAGTGTTGTCGTTTCCCTCTTGCCTTACTCTTTTTACAGCGGCAGCCAAACGGCGACGTTATTAATTAAGCCTTTATATAATACTGGGGATATTTAATTTGTAGGCAAGTATCTGTCCATGTCCTTGTCCTTCATGATATGATATGGCTAGGAACTTTGACCAAGACGCAAGCTTTAAATTTTAAAGAGAATGTACATTCATCTAACTTGATCTTCCCCTTCAGGTACACCCACGCCACCCCACCCCACGCCACGCCACGCCACCCCACCCCACCCCACCCCACCCCACCCCACCCTACTTAGTTCATATGATTATTTGTAAAATATAACCAATATTTGTTACTTAATGGTACAACTATTGATATCAATGAAAATAGTTAATATGAAGTTAATTTTGGTCAATTGATCAATACAGTTTCGACAGATAGGTCGCGAGGTGATCTCTCTATGCGTGTTAGCATTATAATTTGTATCGGTCAATTGACTAACTTATCATGAAATTAACTTCATGATAACCGAATTCAGTCTCAATATATAATATTTTCCTCTGATAATGTGAGCAGTACAAAAAGTAATTAAAGAGAATCTAGGTATAAGTATTCTTATTTATTTTTTTGTTAACAAATTTTTTTTAAACTTATATCTCTTCATAAAATAAAGTAAATTACATTAAAATATAATTATCAAATAATATTGTCTGATTTTTATTTTCACTAGTGAAAACAAGTAAAAACAAAAACATATTAAAAAAAAGAAAGATAAAAAAACAAAAACATAAAAACCAAAGCAGCTACCAAACGAATCCAAAATGTTACGACGTGAGAAGTGAAAATCAAATTTGTAATTAATTTGAATTATTTATCTTTTGTTTTTTTGGGGGGTTATACTCGGTGGCGGAACCAGAACGTGTTTATAAGGGAGATCAAAATACATCAATAAAAAAAATTTATTTATTAACGCTTGAAGAGCTTCTTTCGATTGTACGACCAACAAGGAAGATATGAATCTTATATGGACCATTTATAAAGGAGGATTCTACTAGTAAGTTTGAATTTTGATCACTTGTAGGTAAAGTATGTTAATTCTCAGTAGGCACACAATAGATCTAGAAGGGGGGGTTGAATAGATCCTTTTAATTTCAAATACTTTTTTCATTTATTTTGTATTGCTAATGACTTAGCATATGACAAACATAAGAATCTTTTCAAGCACAGCGGAATAAGTAAAAGATCCACTTCATTGATATAATCATGAACATACATACATTGTTCGTAGAGTTAGTTCAGTTGTAAGCAGTTAATATATACATAACATTTATAGCAGTTAGGTACATAATGTAAATGACAGTAAGTAAATGACTGAATGTAAAAGACACAAGGGATTTTAAGTGGTTCAAATACTCAAGCTCCTAATCCACTATTTTGCTTTTAACTAGCAAGATTTCCACTAAGGAAGGGCAGCACCCTGAATCATTAAGATTCCTTCAAGGCCAGCAGCCTTGGAACTACAGTTCATTAAGAACTCTTCAAGCCCAGCAGGCTTGGAACTTCATTTAGTCACTTCGGACAAGGACCCATCAGGCCCTGGCTAATTGTTGTTGTTGTTGTCGTTGTTGTTGTTGTTGGTGCCTTGTTGCTAAGATGTCTTTAAGCTTGCACATCTTCTATACTTAGCAACTTGGCGTGGTCCTCTTTGCATTTTGCTTCGAGTCTGGACCACATCGTCTTTGGTGCAACTAATCTTCATTTTGTTATGCTTGTCTTCATCCGATGTCAGTTGTGCACCTTCACCATTTGGGTTTGCTAAGTGTTTGGGCTTTTGGTAGACTTCGTCTGGCACTTAGCATTCCCTGAACCCTTCTTGACTGGTTTGTAGACATTGTTCTGCACTTTGTAGACATTGTTCTGCACTTGTTTTGTTTCAGCTTTTGGTTCATGGTGATTCGTAGAGTGGCTCTCTGGATCTTCTTTGTGCTCTGTCACTTTTTTGAATGTTATCTTCTTGTCCTTCTCGGCTCTAGCTTGGCTGCCATCTTTAATGGCATTCTTATATTTGTTGAGTGAAGCTTTAGTCTGTTCAATTCCTTCTTCAGAGTTGCTTCACTTCCACCTTTGTAGTCTCACTGTCACTAAGACTTGTTCTTTTTAGCTCTGGTGGAACTCGTAGAGTCAACAATAGCAATCCAACAACTCAACAATTCTGCAACTTCTGCAACTCTCGATCTTTAAAGCTCTTGTTGATTTATACTCCTTCACAACCTTCCCGTTGGAATGTAGCCATTGGGAGCTATTTGAATTGCTTCGCAGATCTTGAGTTATTTGATGTAGACTGTAGATGTGACATGACAACTCCTTTATGACTTTCTGACACTACAGTCTACTGTTTCACCTACCCCGTCAGAGATGTCACTTTAATGTCTCGGGCAGGTAGTCAACTTTATTTTCTCCTTCTGATTTCTCGATTAGAACATCAGAGGTTGTCCTTTTGCATCAATGCTCTCAATAAGCTATGTTCGAATATCAATCTTCAGATTGAATCGTTGCCAATGCTTCAATCTTCAGATGACCGAGCTATACGATTCGGATGCAAATGGACCTGATCATAGTGTGTCTTGTTGAATGTTGCTCTTTGACTGATTGAGACAACACTACGATTCTGAAGAGTGTTCATTGGATCTTCAAATGTAGAACACCTCTTCCTTCTCTTGTGCAGTGCTTCAACACTTCTGTTTGTCTCGACTGATCTCAGGAACTGATAGCTTGACTCCTTGTTCTGGCCTCTTCTGAATAGCAAGACACTTCAGATTTGTGGCATGCCCAGCTCACTTTCTCCTTGTGATCTCTCGTTCACTTATCATCAATGGACTGACCCAATGCTTAATCACTTTAGCCTTGTTCTTCATAAGCTGACCAGTATCTCTGTGTATAATTCATCAGTTCCTGCTTTGTTTGGTAAACACTACGATCCTGGTTAATCCCAAGATCGTTATCTTCTGTTCTCTTGATAGCTACTGCACTTGTTGACTTTCCTTAGTCAGTTACTTTTTCTGAAGTCTTCTTCTGATCAACTTGTGGAAGACTTCATCTTAAATGATTTCACAACTCAATCTGGTGTTGATTGGGTTGGTGCTTAGATCTTCTGTTAGCTTGCAAGCCATTCGTTGAGTGCTCTCTGGTTTCCTTTAGGTGGAATGTACCTTTGCAGGTCAGACCAGAGGCTTCATACTTTGGATATTCTGGGAGTGCTCATTTATTGAGAATCATGTTTACTCTACGATTCTGCCTTGGTGTTGTGAGCACCTCTGTTGAAGCCTTAGTTCTGCACTTTACGATTTAGCTTTGATTTTGCAGACACTACGACTCCGAGATCAGATCTTGACACTCTACGATTTCTATCTTTGTGCTTGTTGTCTTCATCTGATCTTGCTCGACTACGATCTTTGCCACTGATGTGATCAGTAGACTCTACGACTATGAGTGTGGTCTACGATTCTTAAGATGGCTTCGGCAGATGCTCGGTCGGCTCGTACACAGGCTGTCTCTACGATTCTGAACATGACTTTCTCAGCAGACTATGGCTCCGAGGAAGTTCTTTTCGACACACTACGATGCTTCCTTGTCTCTCTTGGTAGTCTATGAACTCCGAGATCTACTATCGTGCAGACTACGATTCTGCCTTGATAGTCCTCGAGTTTTTCTCGACTCTCCTGGAAGACTACGATTTCTGGTGCAGTGCTCGACGATCAGACAAGCCTATCTATTACATTATAAGATCAACCTAACAATCTTGATCTTTCTATATTTATAGTCCTTTTACATCATTTCTTTTTAAGGACTTTACAAAGCTGTTTTGCTTATGTAGGATCAACCTAACATATTTGATCAATTCATTCTAAGTCCTTGTACATATGTTCCTATTATCTATCAAAGGACTTTACAGTTTTTCTTAATGCAAGCATACTTGCATATTCATTCATTTATATCATAATCAAATCATACATAAATAGGAATATCATTCACATGCTTATTCCTAACAATCTCCCTCTATTTAATTATGATAAAAATAATTAGTGCATATGCATGATATGAATGAATCTTATATACATTGAGCAGCTGTATTTCTAAAACAGATAATCATGAATGTCATTGATAATAATATAGAATTACATAAACTATGACACTTTACATCCTGGATTCAGAACATACCAAACTAGTTAGAGATGTACCTTTTTGTCTCCATATGTGTCTCCAGGATGTCTGTTGATCAGTTGTTCATCTGTTTGATCTTTTTACTCCTACTCCCCCTGGGATGGTGACTTCATTTCTTTTCTTTGCTCCCCCTCAGACTCTGTGTTCATGGGATCATCATCTTTTGGCTTCCCCTCAGATGATGATCCTGCTTCTGCTGCCTCTGCTGCTTCTGTCTTCTTCTTTGCCTTTCTCTTGGCCTTCTTGTCTTCTTTTCTTCTGTTCTCTTTGCTCCTCCTTGAGTGCTTCTTTCTATGTCTCTTTTTCTCCCCCTTTTTGTCATCAATCATTTGAAAGATACTCCATGTTTGACATGAGTTACTGCATCAGGTAAGATGAGTTACCAACCTCAATCTTGTGTTCTTGTTGGCTTAGCTCAAGTTGTAGGGAGAGAGACTGATTCAGATTGTCAATCTTGTCAAAGAGGGATAAGATTTTCTCTTCATTAGCCTTCTGTGCTCGTAGAGCTTCTTCCTTCTGATCATTCATGGCCTTCAGATAGATTTGATCTCTCTCTTTGATTTTGAGAGATATATCATACATAGTGGCTTGAAGTCTATCTTGAACTGCATTATCTTCTGCTTCTGTCAATATCTTTGGCTCTTTAGTGATGATAGACATCTTCTCAACCAACTCATCAGATTTCTTCAATAACTTCTGCTCCATAGGAGTTTGGTCATTTGGTTGGGCAGACTCTTGTTGAGCACTAGACTGGACTCCACGATTTTCATTTTTGGAAAAATTTTCAAAAGTAGTGAGAATCTGATAAATCGTTGAGTGCCAATCACTATTAGAGGATGAAGGAATATCAGAAAATTATGGTTGGATAGAGGGAAGCTTCTCAAACTGAATTTGGTAATCATCAGTGGTAGAGTGAAGGAACTCTATGATCATATGCTTGGGCATAACCCTTCTTCCATCTGAACCCACTCTACAGTCGTAGGGAATGTAGTGGTTGCCAGCATATCGGTAGACTTTGAAGTGCGACTGGTCTTTGATCATCTTGATTGCAAACTTCTTTACCCTTGAAAAGTTTTGTGACACCAGCTCTAGGTTAGGAAACTGTGAGTAACACCAGCTGAAGTAACTTCCATCTCTTTCAGTATAAGCCTTTAACTAGGGCATCCATGGGAAGAACCATCTCATCAGAAGATCATCAGGATTATAGAGGATAGTAGTACAATCTAACTCCATGTTGTTCCAATTTTTAAACACATTATATGCAGTCATCCTTATAACCTTGAGTTGTTCGTTTCTATAGCTTACCCATCTTTCTGGTGGAGCATCTTGTGGTTCATTAAGGACTTCACCACTATTCTTCTGCGAACTCTCGCTGGAGAGAGAATAGGGTATTCTGCTGATTCTTCTGATTCTTGATTTGTAGAACTGGACTCTTGTTCCATATCTTCACATTCTGAGCTTGAATCATGCTGATTTTCATTACTAGTGCCTTCCTCAGCATCTTCTCCCTTGGATTCAGATTCATCATCACTCATTTCAATGATTGCACTAGAAGAGTCTCCTTTCTTCTTTAGAACAGATTTGGCAAGCAGTCTGTTGCTCTTTCTTCTCCTTAGAGGTTCAGCTATAGGAGTTTCAGACTCTTCTTCTTCTTCAGAATCTAAAGCCTCTGTATCATCAAATAAGCTTGCTTGATGTTCAGCAACAATAGGAACAGGTCCTTCTTCTTCGGACTCAACATCTTTTGATTCATCATATGACTTTGTTGGAAGTAGGAGTTGCAGTTGTTTCAGCTTTCAAACTTTCTTCAGCAACAGAGTTACTGCTTTGAGTGTTAGCCATAGGGCTTGCACATTCTTCTTCACCATCAGATTTATCTATTTCTTTCATAGATTTAGCTTCTTCTTCACTATTTGACTTGCTCTTTGAGGGTTCAATCTTGAGGCTTTCAGTTTCCTTCTCGTTTTCTAACTCTACGTTCTCTTCTTCAGTAGGTAAACTTTCTTTAGGAACCGATGCTGACTTCTTCATCACCTTTGTTTTCTTCTTGGATGGGCCTTAGAGTAATCTACTAATCCTTCTTATTTTTAGGGTTTCTGCAGTTGATGCTTGTTCTTCTCCTACTCCATGTCACTTATTGTCAGTGGAGAGACTGCTTGGTGGAGCCTCTGTATTCTTCACACTCTTAAACTTCTTCTTTGCTGGTGTGTCTGCTATCGGTACAGAGTCATCAGATTGAGATAGCTTGCTTTCCACCTCTTTTACCTTCCTCTTCTTTGCAGAGACCTTGCTGCTGTTGCCAGATGTTATTAGCCTCTTGTTTTCCTTGAGATTTTTCTTCTGTTCTCCCTCATCATCCCTTATCTTGCTTTTCAGCTTCTTCTTTAATACAATGCTTAAGAGTCTTTCATGAAAAATCTTTGTGAGTGGTTTATCTGTAGACTTCTTCATCTCAGTCTTTTCCAGCTATTTGGTCCTCCAATCAATTAGAAGGGCTCCAAAGTTCATCCGCTGCTTCAAGACGATTGCAGTCATAATTCTTAATTGCAGATCACTGACAGTATCATGTGCAGTGTCCTTACACAGGATGCATTTTCCTGTAATCTCAGCTAGAAATTCAAACTCTTCAGGAAACTCCTTCTTCATATCCTTCAGATTTACGTTCCTCTTGTAATGCATTAACCTCTTTCCTTCTTCAATGTCAATTTCCTCGAGGTTTATCAGACCTTGGTCAGGAAACCCTAGACATTGGTTGATGTCTGATACCCTTATCTTCAGGCTTGCTCCTTTAACCTTTATGGACAGAAGCCTAGAATCTATCGATGCATTGGAGTAGAATTACTTCACCAGCCCCGTATAGACTGGAGTGCTGGCTTCCAAGCATTTAGAGAACACAACATCCTTTACAAGCTCACGTATATCCTTGAACTTCTTTTCTAATCTCTCGAACTTCTTGAAGCCGAGTTGGATTCCGGTTATAACACGCCATTCTTCCATTTTGAGGGTTCGAAATAAATAGGTATTTAGTTTCAGACTTCCTATGAGAGATAGTTGAATGCGATTTGGGCGAATCTAGAGGTTTAATGGATTCAAGCTATGAAGAGGATTCTAGGGTTTGAAAAAGAGAGGGAGAGAGGTTTGATAGCTTCTGATAACTGTTTAGAGATTTTGAATTTGTCTTTTTGATAGTTCCTTCTGACTCTGCATAAGTTGTGATGTGTCAACCAGTCATTGGTTGCACGATGCCCAGTAAGAAATTGTAACTCCCCATAAACTTTTCAGTTTGATGTTCCTTTTATGAAAATAGGCATTACTAACATAGATTGACCGTTGACCTTTTCAGTACATAGAGTAGCTTGGTGAGGTAGCTATGGACTCTACGATTTTCTTTGTCGACTCAACGATCGTCTTCTGAGAGATGCTTTAGTAGATGATTTTGACACTAATCTTCATCTTGAAGTTGCATGGCTTAACCACTGATGTACACCGAGATAGTTTGAGCACTGAAATTTTGAGGTGAGTTTTTCGAGCATCTTTTCACACTGTATTCGAACTTATCTCCACATGATATGAATGGTTGGGCATGTGTCTAGTTCTTTTGAGCTCCTTATGAGCTAGTATATCATCTGGGAAGACTGCGTTCGTCGAGCCTACTCTACGATCGTTGAGGTTGCACTACGATCGTCGAGTTTACTTCAAAATCTACTCTACGATCGTTGTCTGACCTGGTCCTTGAGATGAACTTGGCTAAGCATTCCTTCTTGGTTAAGGTAGCTCAGGAAGGGCCAACCTCTTAGAGTGAACTAAGGGTCAGGTTTATCCCTGAGGCGCTTTCTAGATGAAAAACTTTAGAAGTGATTTGCACTTATGTCTCATTTGACCTTTTCTGCTGGGGAGTTCCTCTACCAACTTTATACATTTGCATTGGTTGTAATTGTGGTGTCCTTCTGCTCTTATACTACGATCAAATGTTTGATCGTAGGCACTCCACGATTTTAAGTTGGGTGGTTGACAATGTTATCAGTAGTACATTTTGAGACATTCTTACTGACTATGGATCTTTATTTGGTTCATCAGCCACAAAGTTTTAGGACTTTGTAACTGGTATATTGCTTCATAGTGTATTTCTGATACTTTCAGTGCTGATGTTCCTTAACAGATCACTGCTCCCCCATGGTTGATACTGTCTTCTCAGAGAGGTGTGAGTTCTTTTTCTTCATGTGCATCAAAAGGCAGCCTTACATATCTCCTTCTGACTGAAGTTATCATTATCAATTAAATCTTCTTGTATCATAAAAATGGATATCTTCAGGACTAATCACTCTACGATCATTTGTCAAAACTACGAACATAGTCTTCTTTGATAGTTTGTGCTTGTGGAGTTCTGCTTCTCTGATGAGTTCCTTGAGGGTTCTTCTCAGATGACATGCTTTGGATGATTGAGCATATAGGACCCTTTTTATCTTAGGGTGAATGGTTTGATTCTATATGTGTGAGCTTCACTCATGTTAGCTCAATAAGTCCTCAAGGACAGGCTTTGACGAATAAGGATTTTGTCAGAAACATTTCTGAAATGTCTTAAGCCTTCTGCTGGTTGAATCTTCTTGACTGAGGTCATCTGCTTCAGCATTCCTTAGTGTGGTCAGATAGACCAAGTACCTGCAGGTTAGATAAATTTCTATCTTTGGTACCCAAGGTTAAATGGGTCCTGCCAGGTTAGCCTTCAAAATCCCTGTTCCTCATATGTTTAAATTTTCATCATATTAATCACCACCAATCATATCCATGTATGTATCCAATTTAGATATTATATCTTAAGATGCATGATGATGAGTGTGTATAAGATTAACCATTTTAACAAGACACTCTTTTTCTTTGATGGTTTTATCATTTGCTTGGTTATGTTCACAAAGTTTAAATGTTCACAGAGTGAGAATCAACTCTAACACTTATTTATATCTGGTTGATTCATGGAGGTGATCAGTTTCTACGAATCTTCAAGATACTCTTGTAAAACTGATCATACTCTATGTGTTATCAAAAACTTAGAACATATGTTTTTACATACATACTAACCCATCAGCAAAGATTACTCCACTTAAGATTGATTAAACCTTGATATGCTTATGACTTATTTCAGATTTCTTTCAAGGTGTTATCTTCAACCTAAAACTTGGATGGAGAGAAAGTTTGTAAGTATTTGATTTTCCATCCTTAGTGTACTTTCTCTCTTCCCCTTTTTGGGTAGAGTATGGTCTCTTGATAGAGTATTGTTATAGTACATAAGGTGGTGCAACATGATGTAATCATTTATATTAATGAGGAACCGTACATTTCCACTGTCAGTTTCTTGACAGTCATTTATCTTGATATAATGAGGCCAAGCATTGGTGTGCATAACTTTTCATTCACTCCTGACAACTTGTTGCTCCAGTTGTCCTTAGATCAATCAGTCATAGTTTTGAAGATGTAAGCTAAGAGAATTTTGGCATCTTTTAGTTCTTTGACAGCCTTGAATCCTCAAGGTTCACATCCAGCTATTGGTAGGCCAAATACATATTTGAGAAGTTCTTCTTTCTTCTCTAGATAAGCACTTCTTTGCATATATGGCCTTTTCATCTTTCAGGCTGGTGGAAGCTTGACTTTTGCTGTTGATGTCTTTTGAGCTCCCTTGTTTGGTGTTCAGACTACAAGATTGACTGTGGCCAAGGATTGGTCTTATTGTTATAGCGTTTAAGAACATGGACCAATCTGAGCAGCTTCAGGTGTACACACATATGACCTGTACACAATATATTCAACGTGTGAACTCATCTGCATTTATAAGTGACTTACTACTAAACTAAGTTTAGAACAATGTTTGTGTCTAGGATCAGACTCAAAGCGATTAGCTTTTGAATATAGCATGAGAACCTGCTCTGATACCAATTGTTAGTTCCCAGTAGGCACACTAGATCTAGAAAGGGGGGTTGAATAGATCCTTTTACTTTTAAATACTTTTCTTGTTTATTTTGTATTGTTAATGACTTAGCATATGACAAACATAAGAATCTTTTCAAGCACAGCAGAATAAGTAAAAGATCCCCTTCATTGATATAATCATGAACATACATATATTGTTCATAGAGTTAGTTCAGTTGTAAGTAGTTAATACATACATAGCATTTATAGAAGTTAGGTATATAATATAAATGACAGTAAGTAAATGACTGAATGTAAAAGACATAAGAGATTTTAAGTGGTTTAGAGACTCAAGCTCCTAATCCACTCTTCTACTTTTAACTAGCAGGATTTCCACTAAGGGCAGCACCCTGAATTACTAAGATTCCTTCAAGATCAGCAGCCTTGGAACTACAATTCATTAAGAACTCTTCAAGCCCAGCAGACTTGGAACTCCACTAGTTCCCTAGGAACTCTTCAAGCCCAGCAGGTTTGAAACTTAATTTAGTCCTTCCAAACAAGGACCCCTCAGGCCCTGGCTACTTGTTGTAGTTGTTGTTGTTGGTGGCGCCTTACTGCTAAGATGTCTTTAAGCTTGAACATCTTCTGTACTTAGCAGCTTGGCGTGGTCATCTTTGCATTCTGCTTCGAGTCTGGACCACATCGTCTTTGGTGCAACTGATCTTCATTCTGTTATGCTTGTCTTCATCTGATGTCAGCTGTGCACCATCACCATTTGGCTTTGTTAAGTGTTTGAGCTTTTGGTAGACTTCTTCTGACACTTAGCATTCCCTGAACCCTTTTTGACTGGTTTGCAGACATGGTTTTGCACTTTTTCTGTTTCAGTTTTTGGTTCATGGTGATTCGTAGAGTGGCTCTCTGGATATTCTTTGTGGTCTATCACTTTTCTGAATGCTTTCTTCTTGTCCTTCTCGACTCTCAGCTTGGCTGCCATCTTTAGTGGCATTCTCATCTTTATTGAGTGAAGCTTTAGTCTGTTCAAGTCCTTCTTCAAAGCTTCTTCACTTCCACCTTTGTAGTCTCACTGTCATAGAGACTTGTTCTGTTTAGCTCTGGTGAAACTCGTAGAGTTAACAATAGCATTCCAATAACTCAACAATTCTACAACTTCAGCAACTCTCGATCTTTAAAGCTCTTTTCGATTTATACTCCCTCACAACCTTCCCGTTGGAATGTAGCCATTGAGAGCTATTTGAATTGCTTCGCAGATCTCGAGTTATTTGATGTAGACTGCAGATGTGACATGACAGCTCCTTTATGACTTTCTGACACTGCAGTCTACTGTTTCACCTATCCCGTTAGAGATGTCACTTTGATGTCTCGGGCAAGTAGTCAACTTTATTTCCTCCTTCTGATTTCTCGATTAGAACATCAGAGGTTGTCCTTTTGCATCGATGCTCTCAATAAGCTATGTTCGAATATCAATCTTCAGATTGAACCGTTGCCAATGATTCAATCTTTAGATGACCGAGCTCTACGATTCGGATGCAGATGGACCTGATCGTATTGTGTCTTGTTGAATGTTGCTCTTTGATTGATTGAGATAACACTACAATTCTGAAGAGTGTTCACTGGATCTTCAAATGTAGAATACCTCTTCCTTCTCTTGTGCAGTGCTTCAACACTTTTGTTTGTCTCGACTAATCTTAGGAAGTGATAACTTGACTCCTTGTTCTGGCCACTTCTGAATAGCAAGACACTTCAGATTTGTGGCATGCCCCAGCTCGCTTTCTCCTTGTGATCTCCCGTTCACTTATCATCAATGGACTGACCAAATGCTTAGTCACTTTAGCCTTGTTCTTCATAAGCTGACCAGTATCTCTGTGTATAATTCATCAGTTCCTGCTTTGTTTGGTAAACACCACGATCTTGGTTAATCCCAAGATCGTTGTCTTCTGTTCTCTTAACAGCTACTGCACTTGTTGACTTTCCTTAGTCAGTTACTTTTACTGAAGTCTTCTTCTGATCAACTTGTGGAAGACTTCATCTTAAATGACTGCACAACTCAATCTAGATGTTGATTGGGTTGGTGCTTAGATCTTCTGTTATCTTGCTAGCCATTCGTTGAGTGCTCTCTAGTTTCCTTTAGGTGGAATGTACCTTTACAGGTCAGACTAGAGGCTTCATACTTTGGATATTCTGGGAGTGCTCATTTGTTGAGAATCATGTTTACTCTACGATTCTGCCTTGGCGTTGTGAGCACCTTTGTTGAAGCCTTAGTTCTGCACTCTACGATTTAGCTTTGGTTTTGCAGACACTACGACTCCGAGATCAGATCTTGACACTCTACGATTTCTATCTTTGTGCTTGTTATCTTCATCTGATCTTGCTCGACTACGTTCTCTGCCTCTGATGTGATCAGTAGACTCTACAACTCCAAGTGTGGTCTACGATTCTTGAGATGGCTTCGACAGATGCTCGGTTGGCTCGTAGACAGGATGTCTCTATGATTTTGAACATGAATTTCTCAGCCGACTACGACTCCGAGGAAGTTCTTCTCCACACACTACGACCCTTCCTTGTCTCTCCTGGCAGTTTATGAACTCCGAGATCTACTATCGTGCAGACTACGATTTTGCGTTGATAGTTCTCGAGTTTTTCTCGACTCTCCTGGAAGACTACGATTTCTGGTGCAGTGCTCGACGATCAGACAAACCTATCTATTACATTATAAGAACAACCTAACAAGCTTGATCTTTCTATATTTATAGTCCTTGTACATCATTTTTTTTAAGGACTTTACAAAGTTGTTTTGCTTATGTAGGATCAACCTAACATATTTGATCAATTCATTCTAAGTTCTTGTACATATGTTCCTATTATCTATCAAAGGACTTTATAGATTTTCTTAATGCAAGCATACTTGCATATTCATTCATTTATATCATAATCAAATCATACATAAATAGGAATATCATTCACATGCTTATTCCTAACAAAGTATATTTCTGGTCTAGAACTAATGGTCTCTAATCTCACCTGCCATTATTTGCCTACGCTTACAAGAATTCTTCTATGTCAGCAGTTATCGAATCTAATCTACAAGCTTATGTCCTTACTTTGATTAACAAAGCCACTAATAATTTTTTGATAATTGACTCATTACTAAAAGCCAAAAGTCAAGTAACAATTACTAAAAGATTAAAGATTAAAGATTCATCAAAATTCTTTCTCTTAGGATTCTCAAAAGCCAAACAAAGGTAAAAAAAAGAAAAATTAATTTGAAATAATTGAAAAAATTAAAACAAACCTAAATTAAAGAAAAAATTAAATAATATAAGTACAGCAATCAGAAAAATTAATAAATTAAAACTACAATAATCGAAAAAATTAAAGAGATCATGAAATAATATAATTTGAAAGACATAACCTAAATTAGAATTTAGAAATTACCAAAGTCCAAAGCACCAGAGGCGGAACTAGCCAACTAGGGGCAGGCAGCTGCCGCTGACAGGCGGAGAGGCACTGGGCGCGGGCCGCGCGACTGAGGAAGTGAGGAGGCAGGAGCACTGGAGTTGGAGCAGTCGGCGGCGGAAGAGGGAAGAGTTAGTGAAGAGACTAAAAACATTGAAGAGAAAGAGTCCTAAATGGCTAAATCCCTAATAGATTTTTTTATTTTTTATTATTTTTTTAATGAAACGACGTCGTTTCATGTTACTATTAAAAAAAATAAACAAACCTGTGTTGCAGCGAAGAAGGGAAGTCGGAAGACCGAAGAAGAAGACTGGAGCAGAATATTGAGACGAGCAGTGGCTGGCTGGCTGGCGGCCGCCCCAGTCCCCTAGTTCCGCCTCTGGGTATACTTAATAAGGTATCTTACTATTCTAAATGAGTCAATTTTTTGCATAATTTTCAAAATTATACCCCCTCACATAACAAGTGTATTAATATGGCTGATATTCCTTCCATTGACAAAGTAATAAAAGCTCTTTTCTTAATGGGTCCTTACAAAATTCTTGCAACTGACGAGTTTAATCCCATTTTTTTCTGTTAAAATGATATTTTCACACGAGTCTCTCCCACATGGAGGTGAGACCCACTCACTATTCATGTCAAAGGGATCAGGTGAAATTATCAGTTCCCTACAATTATTTGCCTAATTGTGACGCCCCCAAAATAGGTCCAATCCACCTAACCTATTCTGAGTCGTCAAATACATGATACAGAAAATAACTACAACTTTATTATTACAATTGTCGTGCAAAATACGACAACACATATGCTGTGAGTTTAAATACAAATATTGTCTTCTAGACAATATTCATACTCAAATAAGTCATCATTACAATTATTGATACACTATTTTACAAAATAGTGAGGACTGCTAAAACAACTACCTAGAACCATCATTCCATACCCCGGCTAGTTCCCGCTATATTCTCGCCTCCTGAGAAGAAAAATAGAATAAAAAGAAAAATAGTGAGCTCAACTAGCCTAGTAAAGAATATTATGACTAAGATAATGTAGAATAAATTATCGTTAGCCTTCAATACATCAGATAAAATATAATGGATAACAAATTTTAGATCAATATTCGCAGTGAAAATAACAATTCATTAGAAGAGTTAAGTAGATAATGAAGTCTACTATCTTCTATAATTTAAAAGTTCATCATCAATATTTTATCCCTGTAACATCAATCAATATACATCTTAAACCAAATATTCATCTTTGCACTACGGGCCAAAGATATTCATTTGTATTACCAGTTGGTCATGTTCATCTCAACACCTGTCCATCTTTGCATTACGGGCCAAAGATGTTCATCAGGTAATCATTCATCTTTGCACTACAGGCTAAAGATATTCATCAAGTATTACCATTTAAGATTGAGGATGATGAAAAATATCTTAAAGAAAATGAATCCAGTGAGATAAAAGAATAAAGATTAGGAATTCGTACTTTGGTTTATCCAAGTTCAAAAATAATCCATAATAATCAATTGTGGAGCAAAATTTAAGAATAAAGATCAAAATATGGATACAATCAAAGATAGTAATCATAATAGACATCTTGGACAAAGAAGAAATTTTTTTATTTTTCTGTGAATAGTATCGTATACGTGAATAGTAACCTCGACATAAAAGATAATAATTTCATAAGAAAAATCATTCTTTGTGAATAGTACTCGTGAATTGTACTGTATTCGTGAATAGTGTCGTATTTGTGAATAGTGTCATATACGTGAATAGTAACCTCGACATAAAAAGGTAAAAATTTTATAATAAAATTCATACTAACATTTCGTTATAATGATATTGAAAGAAATAATATCATTTACGAAGAAAATAACATCTCTTACCTCAAAAGAACAGTATTTCTGACTGAAATATCAGATATAATGCTGAAGAAAACTTGCACTGAATAACAATACTCAAGATATCTAAATACTCATAAAAATACGCTCGAATTATAGAGAGAGAAAACTTCTGATTCTGGTGTGATTTTCAATTCTAACCTAAGCACCTTATTTATAGAAAAATGCTAGAATGTCAAAACAGACTTAACCTGTAAGACCCCAAATTATTAATAAATGAAATTTAAATTCCTCTATTTATTATTTTGAAATAGTAAGGGTTGATTTGATTAATGTGGTTAGTTATGGGTAAAATGCGCAAATATTTCAAATAAGCAAGTGGTCCTAAAATATTCATTGTTGTCGGGGAATATTTGTTTGGTCGTGGAATATTCTTGTTGTTGGGGAATATTCGTACAACGGCACAGTCTTGTGTGGGCCCCATAACAAAAAGCGATTGGATGAAGAAAACGACAAAAATAAGTTGTTTATAAATAACGGCGTAGTTGTTACTGTTAATACTGTTGGAATACCCGGTGGTTAAAACGCAGTAATACGCGTTGTTGCACAGTAGCACACGGTATTGCACCAATTATTGATTCTTACGCAAGAAGGCACTACTCAATAATTGTTACAGTAATTACTGTTCAATATTGTATTTTATTGATTCAATTATTGTTGCGTTGATATTTTATATTACTGTTGTTTTAATAATTGTCACTGCACAGTATTTTCTATTATCGGAATAATAATTCATATTATCTGAATAATATTATTAGATAACATTATTGGCAATGTCTAGAAAGTTCTGTCTAAGGAGAGGTTTGGTCATCTAATTTCGCGCCAGTAAGGAGATATCCTTATTGGAAAGCCCTGTAAGACCCTGAATTTTATAAAATAAAAGTATTCAATTTTTCTTATAATTACAATTCAGTAAATGGTTAAATTGATAAAAAGTTAAAGTTATGGGTGAAATGTGAAAATTTTTCAAAATAAACAAGTGGTTATAAAATAATCATTGTTGTCGGGGAATATTCGTTTGGTCGTGGAATATTCTTTCTGTCGGGGAATATTCGTACGACGGCGCAGCTATTTGTGGGCCCCATAACGAATAACTGTCGGGTGAAGAAAACGACAAATTTGAGTTTTTACAAATAACGGCGTAGTTGTTACCGTTAACACTGTTGGAATACCCGGTGGTTAAAATACAGTAATACGCGTTATTGCACAGTAGCACACGGTATTGCACAGTATTTTTGAAATTATTGATTCTTACGTAAGAAGAAACTACTCAATAATTGTTACAGTAATTACTGTTCAATATTTTATTTTATTGATTCAATAATTGCTACGTTGAAATTTTATATTATTGTTGTTCAATAATTGTCACTGTACAGTATTTCCCATTATCAGATCAATAATTCATATTATTTGAATAATATTATTAGATAACATTATTGGCAATGACTAGAAAGTTCTGTCTAAGGAGAGGTTTGGTCACCTAATTGCGCGCCAGTAAGGAGAAATTCTTATTGGAAAGCCCCCTCTTTCCTGGGAACGGCCTGGTTGTCATAAATGTGATTCTGTAATATTATTTGTGAATAATTAATTATTGATTCATATGATAAGAAAATATTTATTTTATGTGGATATAAAAGAGGGATATATTTTTGTGGTTAAAAATGAAGGAGTTAATGTTGAGATTTTTATCCGTATTTTTGTCGGAATGGAGGTATTAAAAATCAGGGTTTTTTTGAGAAATATTGCGGGGGTTATAATTTTTAATCCGACCGTTGGATCATGGGATTTTTGGATATGTTATACATATATAAGTTGAGTATATGTCCACAAATTTTGAACCGTTAAAAATGAACGTATGATTTATTATGAATTTTACGAGATGACTGGTTCAGAAATTGTTGAATTTTCGGAGTTTATCATTTTGGTGGAAAATTCTAGAATTGGTGGGCCCCACTTGTGGTTGGTGAAGAAATGTGCTGAATTATATTTCAAATGTGGTGGGTGGGAATAGTAGCAGGTAAAGCCATCAGGTTGCAGGTTAAACCTACCAAAATTTTCCTATAAATAGAGGGCTAAGTTAGAATTGAAAATCACACCAGAAACATAAGCTTTCTCTCTTTCTCTCTCTATATTATGAAGCATATTTTGTGATTAATTAGATACTTTGAGAGTTGCTATTCAGTGCAAGTTTCCTTCAGATTTGCATTCAAGTCAGAAGTACTGCTCTTTTGAGGTAAGGGATAGTAAGAGATATTAAGGGATTTTAAGGGTTGTTATGATTTTCAGTTTCGTAATTTTTCTGATCTTCAAAAATTCTGGAAAAATTTGAAATGATATTTTGACGAGTTTTATTGATTGTGCCCAAAAATGGTGATTTTTGGATGTATAGATTGAGAGTTATGAATTTTATGAGAAAAGACTATTTTAAAAGTAACCGCTTATAATTCCTTGTGGTTAACTCCAAAATTGATGAAATTTTTATTGGGAGTACATGTATATGATAGAAGTATACTCTGTAAATTTCAGAATTTTTAGACAAAAGTACAATTTTTGATAAATGTCTAAATATTCGGCTATTTTGGCCATATGAAAAATAGTAAATGACTTTTAAAAATTCTGAGAAAAATATATGTTCACTATGGGACTATATTATGCTAAATCTCAGAAAAGAAATATTTTTGGAACTGATTTGGTATTTTTTATGAAAATGGTCTAGTTATGAGTAAATGAATTAAATATGTTTTGTGAAGAAAGAAAATTGGAAAATAGGATTTTATGGCTTGAGAATCCTATATGAGGTATATGCAGATTTTTGATGAGAGTTTTGGTTATTGATGATGAAATTGTAAGAGTTGACATTTTATGATGATTAAATACATTAATTAGTAAAGTGTAAACAATTAAAATAAATTGTTTATAAATTTAAGTAATGTTATTCTTTCAATATCATTATACCGAAATATTGGTATGGATTTTATTGTGGAATTTCTATCTTTTGTGTCGGGGTTACTATTCATGAGTTACTATTCATGATTTACTATTCATGAGTTACGAATATTACTCTTGAGATTAAAACTATATGTTGATCATATTATTTTTATCATCATATATAACATTTTTATAACCCTGATGTTAAAATTCTCTTTCACTGGAGTGTAAAGATGGGTAGATTATTGGTATGATCATGACTAGGATTCTCTTTGGCCTGTAGTGCAAAGTTGAATTGTGACTGGTATGATCATGACCATTGAATTTATAATTGAATATCTTAAGCTTAAGTGCAAAGGTTAATTGATCAACATGGTTATAATTATTGTTTATATAAATTCTGAAATGATTATATATTTCTTTGAGATATGAATATATTTGGCCTGTAGTGCAAATATGAATTGTTGATGAATATCTTTGGCATGTAGTACAAAGATGGCCTGTTGATGAATATCTTTGGCCTGTAGTGCAAAGATGAACTGTTGTTGAATATCTTTGGCCCGTAGTGCAAAGATGGTTTGTAGATGAATATCTTTGGCCTGTAGTGCAAAGATGACATGTTGTAGAATATCTTTGGCCTGTAGTGCAAAGATGAATTATTGATGAATATCTTTGGTATGTAGTGCGAAGATGAACTGTTGTTGAATATCTTTGGCCGTAGTGCAAAGATGGTTTGTTGATGAATATCTTTGGCCCGTAGTGCAATGATGGATTTGTTAGTATGATTATAAACAGGAACTGTGATTTGGTATAACCATGATCTTTGATGTTTCAGGTAAAGACAGGTGATGAAAATATTCTTCGTCCTGGGTGCGAAGAAAAATTTATAGTCACAATTATGATTATGAGTTATTCATATGATTGTGGAAAGGAACTGTTGAGTGATGTTACATGGATAAAATATTATTGGTGGATTTTTAACATGGAGAAGATAATAGACTTTATAGTCTATTTGACTCTTCTAATGGATTGCTCGTTCCGCTGCAACTATGGTTGAAATTTTTATCATTTACCATATGTTCTAAATCTCTGATTTATTGTTGATGAAGGCTATTGATAATTGAATTATCTTTAGTCATGATATTCTTTACTGAGCTAGTTGTGCTCACCCTTTTGCTTCACAATTCCTTTCAGGTAATAAGAGTGTAGCTGGGATCATTTAGTAGTTATATTTGGTGAAGAAAATAGGGTGAGGCGAACCCAACGTTGGAAGGGTGTTTTGTCACTATCATACAAGATGTCTAATGACATACAACCTCGTGTCATCATAAGACAGGGTTGTGCTCATCCACTTACTGAGTATATCTATGGGCACTACCTATATAATCTTGGTGTTTGTTTGAAGTATAATTCTCAATTAGAGACAGTGGAGATAATGATAAGTCAAGAGAAGACTCACCATTGGGAAGAATATGATAGTAATCTTCTCGTTTTTCTTTGAGGTCTATTGGGTCAACCAAGGATAATTCTGTGGCCATATGATATCTATCATAACCTAGACGCGTGGCCTCCCATGTACGAAGGTTTCCTTGAGCAGTTCCCAAAGATTCTAATTTCTAAAACAGTTTTTGACTATACCTTTATATACGGTGTCATTGTGAGGTGATGTCCACGGTTGGAACATGAATCACATTTGGTATATATTTGTATCCAAACTTATAGCATATGTGTTGTTGTATTTTGCACGACAATTGTTGTAATAAAGTTACAGTTTTTTTCTATACCATGTATTTGGCGACTCAGAATAGGTTGGGTGGAATGAACCTATTTTGGGGTCGTTACAAGCCCCCTCTTTCCTAGGAACGGTCTGGTTGCCAGTATTGTGATTCTGTAATATTATTTGTGTATAATTAATTATTGATTTATATGATGAGGAAAATATTAATTTTATGTGGATATAGATGGAAAATTTTTTTAATGTGACAATTGTTGAAAATTAATATTTTATCTTTTTCTGATAAAATAATTCATTTAAATATATTATTTTAATAATATATTAATGATGATATTTTTACAATAAATGTGGGATATATGAGTATATGAGGAGGAAGAGTATTTTTGTGGCATTAAATGATTAACACATGTTTTGTGTGTTGGTGGACACAATTCTTGACCGAAAATTTATTATTGACTGTAAAATCGTTCTTTTATGAATTTCGGTCAATTTTTGTTTGGAATTTGGAAAAACTTTCTTCTGTAAAGTTGTAGAGAATTGAATTTCCTATAAAAACTCGCGAGATTCGAATTTTCTGATAAAAGGGCTATTTATTATGAATTATTGAAGTTCCGAAATTCTGAAATAATTGATTTTTGGAGTTTAAAATGTTTTTTTTAAGAAAAACGTTTTTTGTTGCAATTGTGTGGCTCACATGTGTTATATATGATCTGAAATCAGATTTCTTAGGTGGGCTTGACAATTTTGTAAATATAATATTATTATATTCAATTTTCTGCTTTGGTGTTCTAAGCATTTTCCTATAAATAGGGTGCTTAGGTTAGGATTGAAAATCACACCAAAAACTGAAGTTTCTCTCTCTTTCTCTCTCTATATCGAGCGTATTCTTGTGAGTACTTGATACTTTGAGTGTTGCTATACGGTGCAAGTTTCCTTCAGCACTATATCTAGTATTCCAGTCAGAAGTACCGTATTTCCGAGGTAAGGGATAGTAAGGGATGTTATTTCTTCTTAAATGATATTATTTTCTTCAATATCATTATGCCGAAGTATTGATCTGAACTTTTTATCAAATTTAGAACTTTTCATATCGGGGTTACTATTCATGAGTTACTATTCATGAGTTACTATTCACGAGTTACTATTCACGAGTTACTATTCACCGAAAACTGAAAATTTCTTCTTTTCATCCAAATATCTATTCTGGATACTAGCTTTGATTGTATCCATGTTTTGATCATTCTTGAATTTTACTCCACTATGATTATTTATGAGGTATTTTTTGGACATGGAATAGCTGAAATACGAATCCTTAATATTTATTCTTTTGTTTCACTGGATTCGTTTCCTTTAAAATATTTTTCATCATCCTCAGTCCTAAATGATGATGTTACTGAATATCTTTGGCCTGTAGTGCAAAGATTAATGATTTCTTATGAATATCTTTGGCCAGTAGTGCAAAGATGAACATGTGTTGAGATGAACATGATCGACTGGTGATACAAATGAATATCTTTGGCCTGTAGTGCAAAGATGAATATTTGATTAAAGATGGTTATTGATTGTTGTTACAGGGATAAAATATTGATGATGGACTTTTAAATCTTAGAAGATAGTAGAACTCATTCTTTACTTGACTCTTCTAATGGTTTGCTGTTTCCGCTGCAGTTATTGATTTAAAACTTGTTGTTTATTGTATTCTATTAAATTTTTCCCTGTTGAAGACTAACGATAATTTGTTGTATATTATCTTAGTCATAATATTCTTTACTGGGCTAGTTGAGCTCACCCTTTTCCTTGTTGTTCCATTTTCTTCTCAGGAGGCAAAAATGTAGCGAGTACTAGTCGGGGTGTGGAATGATGGTTCAAGACAGTTGTTTTAGTAGTCCTCACTATTTTGTAAAATAGTGTATCAATAAGTATAATGAGTTCTTAGTTGAGTATGAATACTGTCTAGATGACAATATTTGTATTTAAACTCACAGTATATGTGTTGTCGTATTTTGCACGACAAATGTATTAATAAAGTTGTAGTTATTTCTGTACCATGTATTTGGCGACTCAGAATGGGTTGGGTGGAATGGACCTGTTTTGGGGGCGTCACATAACCTGCTACCTGATGACTTTACCTGCTGCTATTCACGCATACCACCATTGAAAAAAATTCTTAGTACACCAACAAGGACAAGAGTGGAGCCCACCCATTCTAGAAAATTTTTAAAAATATTTTAAATTTAAACAATATTCAGAAACTTCAATAATTCATAATAAATAGCAATTTTATCAAAAAAAAATACGAATTTTATGTTCATTTTGTAGAAAATTAAATTCTCTACAACTTTGTAGAAGAAAGTTCTTCCAAATTTCAAACAGAAAATGACCGAAATTCACCTACGGATGATTTTTAATACCTCCATTCCGACAAAATACTAATAAAATACCTCAGCATTAATTCTTTCATTTATATCAACATAAAATAAATATTTTCTTATCATATAAATTAATAATTAATTATTCACAAATAATATTACAGAATCGCAATAATGACAACCAGGTCGTTCCCAAGGAAGAGGAGGCTTTCCGATAAGGATTTCTCCTTACTAGCGCGCAATTAGGTGACCAAACCCCTTTTCTAGACAGAACTTCCTTAGACAATGCCAATAATGCTATCTAATAATATTATTCAAATAATATGAATTATTGATCTGATAATAGAAAATACTGTGCAGTGACAATTATTGAAACAACAATAATATAAAATATCAATGTAGCAATTATTGAATCAATAAAATAAAATATTGAACATTAATTATTGTAATAATTATTGAGTAATGTCTTCTTACGTAAGAATCAATAATCTAAAAATATTATTCAATATCGTGTGCTACTGTGCAACCACGCGTATTACTGTACTTTAACCACCGGGTATTCCAACAGTGTTAAAGGTAACAATTACGCCGTTATTTATAAAAAAAAACTCAAACTTGTTATTTTCTTTATCCGACAGTTTTTCGTTATGGGGCCACAAATGGCTGCGCCATCGTACAAATATTTCTCGAAAGCAAGAATATTCTACGACCAAACGAATATTCCCCGACAACAATGAATATTTTATAACCACTTGCTTATTTTGCAAAATTTGCGTATTTCACCCATAACCAAAGTATTATATCAAATTAACACCTTATTATTCAAAATAATAATTAGAGAAAATTCAATTTTATTTATAATAAATTGGAGTCTTACACTAATTCCTAAAAAAGTGGGCCCTATAAAAGTTGATCATTTCTGGCCTATTAGTTTGTGTAATACCAAGTCAAGTTGGTTTTGTGGAAGGGAGAAGAAGTATAAACAGTCTACTAGGGTTATTATTTTAGAACAACTCTAGTTATTATTTCAGAAATATAACTATTTGACAGTCATTTATCCATCCTTGTGTTTGGTAAGAATTTTTTTGGGAATTCTTGTGGTGTTACTTGTCTTTGGTTGTGTTAGATGGTATCAAAGTGGGACTATCCCAAAATGGATATGAATATGAATATGTTGACAATGTTATTGAAACCCATACCTCTTACAGTCTTACTAACCATTTAAGGAATGACAACGATCGGAATTCAGTTCACAATTTATCCTTCAAATGAACTTTTCATTGTCCAGGGCAATATTATCTTTTGCTAGTTTATCTTTGATTTTCTGTTTCTTGTTAAAAAAAGACTCAATTGTGCAGTCATCTTAACCGAAAATCAAAGACAACAGCCTAACTTCTCCTAATTGCAAATTTGGGTCGTCATTACAATCAAAACTCCCAACCACCATTTGTGACGCAACGAAATATGTGGTTAGACTGTAGCGTTCTAACAAAAATGTGATAACATACTTTCGCACAAGGAAAAGTAATGAATTCTCTAAGAAAAATGCAATATTATTATGAATTGAACTGTAATTGATTATTACATAAGAACCTATGTGTATAGACTTAAGTACTTTCGTACATCTACTCTTAAAAGGATAACTTTTGGCAAAAATATATTTTACCACATTCAATGGGAAGCTGTCGTTTAGCATTCGAAAATTAAACCTTAATTCACTCTACGAAATTGAAACTCAACTCAGTACAACAACAAGTAAGGGCCGACTTTGCTGATATTTCTTCCTTCAGACTCAAACGATGGAAAGGACAAGGACAGTGAGGAAGATTATGAAAGTGAAGAGGTTGATCACAATGATTGATTTGATCAGAGAAGTCCTCAGTTTTACCTTCTTTATATTTTTTGCATGAAGGTGATTATATATGTTCATGATAGTATTGACATTTTCATTGTAGCTTTATATATTGAAATATTTGCGTTTAGGGCAATTGGAGCATGTTTGGATGTATGAAACATTTTGTTGGTCAATGATAAGAATTTGATGAATTAATGGATAACTTTAGTAAAATGGATAATGAGTGCTAATTTGACTTTTGATTGTTTGTCAGTTTTACTTCGTTGGAAACCTTTGGTTTAAAATGCACATAGTCAGTGTGTTGATTTGGTTAAGACTTAAGATAAATTCAATGAATTCGAGGCTTACGAAGGATATTATAACAACCTCTATAGCTTATAATTACTCATAATTATTGACTTAAAAAAAACTTAACTAGTTATTTTTGTGGCCTAAGTTACTCAAACAAGTAATCCCTTACGAGTATCTCTATACTTAGTGGCCTAAAGCCGACTAATTTGAGAGTCATAGGTAGTGTAATTCTGTAAATAAGCACACCTAGAGTGAGGTGAATATGTGTAAATACCAAAATCGATCTACGGTGGTCAATTTTTAAGTTTTCCTGTTACAGGTTATAATCGAACAGGTTAACCCTGTCTATTTTAGTACATCTTCAACCACAAACTGAAACTATATATGTGGAATACAAATTCAGATTAAAGAAAAGAACATAACAGAAATCACTCCAAGATATATACATGGTTCAGTCCTTAACCTCTAGTCTAGTGGCCTACATCCACGTCCAATATCAACCGGTATTCGAGACTCTTTTTATTAATTTTCAAACTCAATTAAATACAATAAAAAAAACTCCATGTTCAAATTAGCTTCACATTGATGGACATCACTACCCCTTTTGCACCTTTGTAGCCTTTCTCACCACTGAAACCTTTGCATCTCTGCAACTCTGAAAGCTCTCTTTGAACAGACCCTATCCACCACTGGATCAATCAAGCCAAACAAAACTTGAACTTAGATTTTAATACAAGGAAATATGATTACAATGAATTATATTTTTCCAGCCCAAAAGGAATTAAAACAATACAATAGATTACTGAAAATAGACTTTGAAAGCTCTCAATAAAATCTTGGATAAGAATGAATATATTCTACGTTCAAAGGTTATACCTTAAGAGTTAGAATCTAAACAAGGTATCATCGCCTCTTCGACATACAAGGTACGTATGTAAATTTCGAGGGCGAAATTTCATAAGGAGGGGAGATTGTAAGATCCCGAATTTTATGAAATGAAAGTATTCAATTTTCTTATAATTATTATTCTATTTCGTAAATGGTTAAATTGATAAAAGGTTAAAGTTAAGGGTGATATGTGAAATTTTTTTTCAAAGTAAGCAAGTTGTTATAAAATATTTGTTTGGTCGGGGAATATTCTTTTTATCGGAGAATATCCGTACGACGGCATAATCATTGGTAGACCCTGCTACGGAATTATTGTCGGAGTTAGAAAATGACAGAAATACTTTTTTATAAAAATAATTGCGAAAGTGTTACCGTTAAACTATTGAAATACCCGGTGGTAAAAGAACAGTAATATGCGTGGTTGCATAGTAGCACACGGTATTGATTATTGATGCTTACGTGAGAAGTTACTCAGTTATACTCAATTATTACTACAGTAATTGTTGCATAATATCTCTCGTATTATTGATTCAATTATTGTCACAGTATCATCTGTATAATATTTTATATTATTAAATCAATAATTGAGACGACAAAGTTATTCATATTATTATTTATAATATTGACGATGTCTAGAAAGTTCTGTCGAGAAAAAGAGTTTGTGTAAGACCCCGAATTTTATGAAATAAAAGTATTCAATTTTTCTTATAATTACTATTCAGTAAATGGTTAAATTGATAAAAGTTAAAGTTAAGGGTGATATATGAAATTTTTTTCAAAATACGCAAGTGGTTAATTATAAAATAATCATTGTTGTCGGGGAATATTCGTTTGGTCGTGGAATATTCTTTCTGTCGGGGAATATTCGTACGACGGCGCAGCTATTTGTGGGCCCCATAACGAATAACTGTCGGGTGAAGAAAACGATAAATTTGAGTTTTTACAAATAACGGCGTAGTTGTTACCGTTAACATTGTTGGAATACCCGGCGGTTAAAATACAGTAATACGCGTTATTGCACAGTAGCACACGGTATTGCAGAGTATTTTTGAAATTATTGATTCTTACGTAAGAAGGCACTACTCAATAATTGTTACAGTAATTACTGTTCAATATTTTATTTTATTGATTCAATAATTGCTACGTTGAAATTTTATATTATTGTTGTTCAATAATTGTCACTGCACAGTATTTCCCATTATCAGATCAATAATTCATATTATTTGAATAATATTATTAGATAACATTATTGGCAATGTCTAGAAAGTTCTGTCTAAGGAGAGGTTTGGTCACCTAATTGCGCGCCAATAAAGATAAATCCTTATTGGAAAGCCCCCTCTTTCCTGGGAACGGCCTGGTTGTCATAAATGTGATTCTGTAATATTATTTGTGAATAATTAATTATTGATTCATATGATAAGAAAATATTTATTTTATGTGGATATAAACGAGGGATATATTTTTGTGGTTAAAAATGAAGGAGTTAATGCTGAGATTTTTATCAGTATTTTTATCGGAATGGAGGTATTAAAAATTAGGGTTTTTGAGATATTTTGCGGGGGTTATAATTTTTAATCCGACCGTTGGATCGTGGTAATTTTTGGATATGTTATACATATATAAGTTGAGTATATGTCCACAAATTTTGAACCGTTAAAAATGAACGTATGATTTGTTATGAATTTTAAGAGGTGGCTGATTCAGAAATCAGGTTATAAATCATTTTTGGTGGAAAATTCTAGAATTGGTGGGCCCCACTTATGGTTGGTGAAAAAATATGCTGAATTATATTTCAAATGTGGTGGGTGAGAATAGTAGCAGGTAAAGCCATCAGGTTACAGGTCAAACCTACCAAAATTTTCCTATAAATAGAGGGCTAAGTTAGAATTGAAAATCACACCAGAAACATAAGCTTTCTCTCTTTCTCTCTCTATATTATGAAGCATATTTTGTGAGTTTTTAGATACTTGGTGAGTTACTATTCATCAGTGCAAGTTTCCTTCAGCATCATATCCGATATCCAGTCAGAAGTACTGCTCTTTTGAGGTAAGGGATAGTAATGAATTTTAAGGGTTGTTATGATTTTCAGTTTCGTAATTTTTCTGATCTTCAAAAATTATGGAAAAATTTGAAATGATATTTTGATGAGTTTTATTGATTGTGTCCAAAAATGGTGATTTTTGGATGTATAGATTAAGAGTTATGAATTTTATGAGAAAAGACTATTTTAAAAGTAACAGCTTATAATTCCTTGTGGTTAACTCCAAAATTGATGAAATTTTTATTGGGAGTACATGTATATGATAGGAGTATACTCTGTGAATTTCAGAATTTTTAGATAAAAGTAAAATTTTTGATAAATGTCTAAATATTCGGCTATTTTGGCCATATGAAAAATAGTAAATGACTTTTAAAAATTCTGAGAAAAATATATGTTCACTATGGGACTATATTATGCTAAATTCCAGAAAAGAAATATTTTTGGAACTGATTTGGTATTTTTCATAAAAATGGTCTAGTTATGAGTAAATGAATTAAATATGTTTTGTGAAGAAAGAAAATTGGAAAATAGGATTTTATGGCTTGAGAATCCTATATGAGGTATATGCAGATTTTTGATGAGGGTTTTGGTTATTGATGATGAAATTGTAAGAGTTGGCATTTTATGATGATTAAATGCATTAATTAGTAAAGTGTAAACAATTAAAATAAATTGTTTATAAATTTAAGTAATGTTATTCTTTCAATATCATTATACCGAAATATTGGTATGAATTTTATTGTAGAATTTCTATCTTTTGTGTCGGGGTTACTATTCATGAGTTACTATTCACGATTTACTATTCATGAGTTACGAATATTACTCTTGAGATTAAAACTATATGTTGATCATATTATTTTTATCATCATATATAACATTTTTATAACCCTGATGTTGAAATTCTCTTTCACTGGAGTGTAAAGATGGGTAGATTATTGGTATGATCATGACTAGGGTTCTCTTTGGCCTGTAGTGCAAAGTTGAATTGTGACTGGTATGATCATGACCATTGAATTTATAATTGAATATCTTAAGCTTAAGTGCAAAGGTGAATTGATCAACATGGTTATAATTATTGTTTATATAAATTCTGAAATGATTATATATTTCTTTGAGATATGAATATATTTGGCCTGTAGTGCAAATATGAATTGTTGATGAATATCTTTGGCATGTAGTGCAAAGATGGCCTGTTGATGAATATCTTTGGCCTGTAGTGCAAAGATGAACTGTTGTTGAATATCTTTGGCCCGTAGTGCAAAGATGGTTTGTTGATGAATATCTTTGGCCCGTAGTGCAAAGATGGATTTGTTAGTATGATTATAAACAGGAACTGTGATTTGGTATAACCATGATCTTTGATGTTTCAGGTAAAGACAGGTGATGAAAATATTCTTCGTCCTGGGTGCGAAGAAAAATTTATAGTCACAATTATGATTATGAGTTATTCATATGATTGTGGAAAGGAACTGTTGAGTGATGTTACATGGATAAAATATTGTTGGTGGATTTTTAACATGGAGAAGATAATAGACTTTATAGTCTATTTGACTCTTCTAATGGATTGCTCGTTCCGCTGCAACTATGGTTGAAATTTTTATCATTTACCATATGTTCTAAATCTCTGATTTATTGTTGATGAAGGCTATTGATAATTGAATTATCTTTAGTCATGATATTCTTTACTGAGCTAGTTGTGCTCACCCTTTTGCTTCACAATTCCTTTCAGGTAATAAGAGTGTAGCTGGGTCGAGCGGGGGTAACAAGGGAATAGAACGGTGGTCATCATTTAGTAGTTATATTTGGTGAAGAAAATAGGGTGAGGCGAACCCAACGTTGGAAGGGTGTTTTGTCACTATCATACAAGATGTCTAATGACATACAACCTCGTGTCATCATAAGACAGGGTTGTGCTCATCCACTTGCTGAGTATATCTACGAGCACTACCTATATAATCTTGGTGTTTGTTTGAAGTATAATTCTCAATTAGAGACAGTGGAGATAATGATAAGTCAAGAGAAGACTCACCATTGGGAAGAATATGATAGTAATCTTCTCGTTTTTCTTTGGGGTCTATTGGGTCAACCAAGGATAATTCTGTGGCCATATGATATCTATCATAACCTAGATGCGTGGCCTCCCATGTACGAAGGTTTCCTTGAGCACTTCCCAAAGATTCTAATTTCTAAAACAGTTTTTGACTATACCTTTATGTAAGGTGTTATTGTGAGGTGATGTTCACGGTTGGAACATGAGTCACATTTGGTATATATTTGTATCCAAACTCACAGCATATGTGTTGTTGTATTTTACACGACAATTGTTGTAATAAAGTTGTAGTTGTTTTCTGTACCATGTATTTGACGACTCAGAATGGGTTGGGTGGAATGGACCTGTTTTGGGGTTGTCACAGGTGGTATCAGAGCTTAGGGATATGATCTCTGGCGGAGATCGGGGAATAGGACTAGGAGGGGAGAGACGAGTAAATCCTTCGCTAGTGTGTCCTACCTAAGCTTATTTGTTGGTCAGTCATAATATCGGGATATTATGTGATATGTTAATTTGTTCAATTAACCTTTGTTTTGAAGCTGTATTCTAGAATGATATCTGAAATACAGGAGATGAGCAATGGAGAAATCATGATGATAGGGAAGATGGAATCTGAAATGAAAGCAAGGTATTCTCAACTCTTTGAAATACCAGGTACGTAAATTTTGGGACGAAATTTCATAAGGAGGGGAGATTGTAAGACCCCGAATTTTATGAAATAAAAGTATTCAATTTTTCTTATAATTACTATTCAGTAAATGGTTAAATTGATAAAAGTTAAAGTTAAGGGTGATATATGAAATTTTTTTCAAAATACACAAGTGGTTAATTATAAAATAATCATTGTTGTCGGGGAATATTCGTTTGGTCGTAGAATATTCTTTCTGTCGGGAAATATTCGTACGACGGCGCAGCTATTTGTGGGCCCCATAACGAATAACTGTCGGGTGAAGAAAACGATAAATTTGAGTTTTTACAAATAACGGCGTAGTTGTTACCGTTAACACTGTTGGAATACCCAGCGGTTAAAATACAGTAATACGCGTTATTGCACAGTAGCACACGGTATTGCAGAGTATTTTTGAAATTATTGATTCTTACGTAAGAAGGCACTACTCAATAATTGTTACAGTAATTACTGTTCAATATTTTATTTTATTGATTCAATAATTGCTACGTTGAAATTTTATATTATTGTTGTTCAATAATTGTCACTGCACAGTATTTCCCATTATCAGATCAATAATTCATATTATTTGAATAATATTATTAGATAACATTATTGGCAATGTCTAGAAAGTTCTGTCTAAGGAGAGGTTTGGTCACCTAATTGCGCGCCAATAAAGATAAATCCTTATTGGAAAGCCCCCTCTTTCCTGGGAACGGCCTGGTTGTCATAAATGTGATTCTGTAATATTATTTGTGAATAATTAATTATTGATTCATATGATAAGAAAATATTTATTTTATGTGGATATAAACGAGGGATATATTTTTGTGGTTAAAAATGAAGGAGTTAATGCTGAGATTTTTATCAGTATTTTTATCGGAATGGAGGTATTAAAAATTAGGGTTTTTGAGATATTTTGCGGGGGTTATAATTTTTAATCCGACCGTTGGATCGTGGTAATTTTTGGATATGTTATACATATATAAGTTGAGTATATGTCCACAAATTTTGAACCGTTAAAAATGAACGTATGATTTGTTATGAATTTTAAGAGGTGGCTGATTTAGAAATCAGATTATAAATCATTTTTGGTGGAAAATTCTAGAATTGGTGGGCCCCACTTATGGTTGGTGAAAAAATGTGCTGAATTATATTTCAAATGTGGTGGGTGAGAATAGTAGCAGGTAAAGCCATCAGGTTACAGGTCAAACCTACCAAAATTTTCCTATAAATAGAGGGCTAAGTTAGAATTGAAAATCACACCAGAAACATAAGCTTTCTCTCTTTCTCTCTCTATATTATGAAGCATATTTTGTGAGTTTTTAGATACTTGGTGAGTTACTATTCATCAGTGCAAGTTTCCTTCAGCATCATATCCGATATCCAGTCAGAAGTACTGCTCTTTTGAGGTAAGGGATAGTAAGGGATAGTAATGGATTTTAAGGGTTGTTATGATTTTCAGTTTCGTAATTTTTCTGATCTTCAAAAATTATGGAAAAATTTGAAATGATATTTTGATGAGTTTTATTGATTGTGTCCAAAAATGGTGATTTTTGGATGTATAGATTAAGAGTTATGAATTTTATGAGAAAAGACTATTTTAAAAGTAACAGCTTATAATTCCTTGTGGTTAACTCCAAAATTGATGAAATTTTTATTGGGAGTACATGTATATGATAGGAGTATACTCTGTGAATTTCAGAATTTTTAGATAAAAGTAAAATTTTTGATAAATGTCTAAATATTCGGCTATTTTGGCCATATGAAAAATAGTAAATGACTTTTAAAAATTCTGAGAAAAATATATGTTCACTATGGGACTATATTATGCTAAATCCCAGAAAAAAAATATTTTTGGAACTGATTTGGTATTTTTCATAAAAATGGTCTAGTTATGAGTAAATGAATTAAATATGTTTTGTGAAGAAAGAAAATTGGAAAATAGGATTTTATGGCTTGAGAATCCTATATGAGGTATATGCAGATTTTTGATGAGGGTTTTGGTTATTGATGATGAAATTATAAGAGTTGGCATTTTATGATGATTAAATGCATTAATTAGTAAAGTGTAAACAATTAAAATAAATTGTTTATAAATTTAAGTAATGTTATTCTTTCAATATCATTATACCAAAATATTGGTATGAATTTTATTGTAAAATTTCTATCTTTTGTGTCGGGGTTACTATTCATGTGTTACGAATATTACTCTTGAGATTAAAACTATATGTTGATCATATTATTTTTTTATCATCATATATAACATTTTTATAACCCTGATGTTGAAATTCTCTTTCACTGGAGTGTAAAGATGGGTAGATTATTGGTATGATCATGACTAGGGTTCTCTTTGGCCTGTAGTGCAAAGTTGAATTGTGACTGGTATGATCATGACCATTGAATTTATAATTGAATATCTTAAGCTTAAGTGTAAAGGTGAATTGATCAACATGGTTATAATTATTGTTTATATAAATTCTGAAATGATTATATATTTCTTTGAGATATGAATATATTTGGCCTGTAGTGCAAATATGAATTGTTGATGAATATCTTTGGCCTGTAGTGCAAAGATGAACTGTTGTTGAATATCTTTGGCCCGTAGTGCAAAGATGGTTTGTTGATGAATATCTTTGGCCCGTAGTGCAAAGATGGATTTGTTAGTATGATTATAAACAGGAACTGTGATTTGGTATAACCATGATCTTTGATGTTTCAGGTAAAGACAGGTGATGAAAATATTTTTCGTCCTGGGTGCGAAGAAAAATTTATAGTCACAATTATGATTATGAGTTATTCATATGATTGTGGAAAGGAACTGTTGAGTGATGTTACATGGAACTCTTCTAATGGATTGCTCGTTCCGCTGCAACTATGGTTGAAATTTTTATTATTTACCATATGTTCTAAATCTCTGATTTATTGTTGATGAAGGCTATTGATAATTGAATTATCTTTAGTCATGATATTCTTTACTGAGCTAGTTGTGCTCACCCTTTTGCTTCACAATTCCTTTAAGGTAATAAGAGTGTAGCTGGGTCGAGCGGGGGTAACAAGGGAATAGAACGGTGGTCATCATTTAGTAGTTATATTTGGTGAAGAAAATAGGGTGAGGCGAACCCAACGTTGGAAGGGTGTTTTGTCACTATCATACAAGATGTCTAATGACATACAACCTCGTGTCATCATAAGACAGGGTTGTGCTCATCCACTTGCTGAGTATATCTACGAGCACTACCTATATAATCTTGGTATTTGTTTGAAGTATAATTCTCAATTAGAGACAGTGGAGATAATGATAAGTCAAGAGAAGACTCACCATTGGGAAGAATATGATAGTAATCTTCTCGTTTTTCTTTGGGGTCTATTGGGTCAACCAAGGATAATTATGTGGCCATATGATATCTATAATAACCTAGATGCGTGGCCTCCCATGTACGAAGGTTTCCTTGAGCACTTCCCAAAGATTCTAATTTCTAAAACAGTTTTTGACTATACCTTTATGTAAGGTGTTATTGTGAGGTGATGTTCACGGTTGGAACATGAGTCACATTTGGTATATATTTGTATCCAAACTCACAGCATATGTGTTGTTGTATTTTGCACGACAATTGTTGTAATAAAGTTGTAGTTGTTTTCTGTACCATGTATTTGACGACTCAGAATGGGTTGGGTGGAATGGACCTGTTTTGGGGTAGTCACAGTTTGGTCATCTAATTGCGTGCCAATAGGGAGAAATCCTCTTCGAAAAACTCTCACTTTCCTATGAATGATCTAGTTGTTAAAAATTGTGAGTTATAATATTAATGATGAATAAGTTCGTTTTAATTAAAGATGAAATTGATATTTTTATTGTGTTGAGATTATTAGTGTTAGTGGAAATCGACATTTATTTCGATAATAATTGACTTCTGGAGGTTATATTGACCAATCGGGTAATTAATATGATAAATAAGCAATTAATTGCTATTAGTTCACATGCTTATAACTATTTATTCATATGTATGTACTATTGATTCACATGCATGTACTATTAGGGGAGGTGGTGCAAGATTGATAATACTTGCATGACTAAATTAAAAATAGAGGTATAAATGAAGGTACTATACTGTAACTATTTTTTTCACATGTATGGAACTTTGATTCACATGCATATACTATTGATTCACATTCACATGCATATACTGAAAGTAGTATGCATACAAGCCAATCATGTTTGATGATAAAGTATATACTTTGTAACAATCTTATTTATTTATTAATAAAATATATTAATTTATTAAAGGCTTTTAATTATCTACATGATGCTGTTTTATAATATGTGATAAACCCATAATTTTAAGCAATGCTTTTAGAATAATGATGATGATTATTCTAATGAGATTTAAATTCTTAGAAAACTTAAAACTAAAATAGTTCCCAATCGTTGGATTACTAAATTGGGGATTAGTGAATCCGGATAGATTGGTACATACGTTGCTTGCTCATTGGATGAGGATGATTGATCTCATGATCATTTATGTGGAGACACTAAAGCAAGTATGTAGGTGCTTATTAGAGAATAAGTTCACTGAACGTGGCTCGCTAAGGAATACCGAATAGAGTTTTACTTGCCTGTCAATAGGAATTCCTGTAGTGATAGTAGTACAAGTGATCCTTGGACTTGAGATCATCATAGTATCTTGTGTATGATGAGTTATACTTTGACTTATTCCTTAAGACCCTTAGGGTATATCAAAGGGTATGCTTGGGTATAATAAGTTGTACATAGAGATAATGTATGATCAATAAATTATTTACCACTTCTAGTAAAAGAAGAGAAATGTCCTATGTGATTCGATAAATGACAACCCAGTAGTCCTTGGTCAAGGCAGAATAAAATTAGAAAGGAGTTTCTAATTTGCATTATTTGGTGTTGTGCATTTAAGAGTTGAAATACATATAATTAAATAAATAAGACTTGACAGTAATTCTATGTCTTATATTTAATTGGGACATTGTATGGTGGAAGGATTGAATTGTACGGTAACTATTTACTCAAAGGTTTTTTTATGATTAATTTTGAAATCTATATTATCTGAAAAGTCGTTAATCGCTAGGGAGGCTTATCCCTATTGTAGAATAAATATTATTTATTTAAATAAATTAATAGTTTAATTTATTTATTTAAATAAGGTTAGAATTGTTCTAATTGATTTATTCACAACCGGTTTAATATGGAGAACCTAAAGGGTCACACCATAAAAGGAAGAATAATTATTTAAGAAACAAATGACATAATCGTAATAATAAGTTAAGTATATTTAATTTAATCTATGGTGATAGAATAAATTAAATAGCTTAATATTTATTATTTAATATTTTAGAAATATTAAATATAAATTAATAAGAGGAGTCTTATTATTATTATTACTATTATTATTATTTAATTCCTAAAAGAGTTTGAGAATTAATTAATAAAAGTACTCTCATTTATTCCTAATAAGATTAGGAGGCTAATTAATTAAAAGTTTAATTTATTATTCCTAATAAGATTAGGAGCCTAATTAATTAAAGGAGTTTAATTAATTAAAATAAAACTCAATTCCTTAATTGTTAAGGAGAGTTGCCCACATCTATAAATAAGAGTAGTTTTATTTTGGATGGAGAGTGGTTGTTGATTTTTTCACAACAGGCGTAATTCCAATATTGGGAGAGTACGTTATTTTTCTATAGAGATAGAAAAACTAGGGTTTTGCCAAACACCCATCTTCTTGAATCTTTATTCTTTCTTGGTGGATCACCTCTAGAGACCAAACACTTGGGTGACTAACGTTGATCAAAGGAAAGAACCCAACCCGGTGGATTCAAGTTGAACACGAAAAGGATTTGGAGGTAAACTTGTACCTGAGGAAACTCGGATCTTCAAGGGTATGATTCTCGTCCTTTATTTTTCGTTTAATTAATAATTATGCATAAAGGATTATCCGGGTTTATGGTTTGTAAAATTTTAAAACTCTGATTTTCACGTTTTCGCTTATTTTGTGCAATTTGATTGCGTTCATGAATATTACAAACCTAACAGTGGCATCAGAGCCAAACATTTATGGAAATTATTAATTATTTTAATTTGATATGTATATTGATATGTGTTTAGAACAATTTAATTGGGCATAATTTTGTTATATAAAATTTAAAAGAAAATCAAAAGTTGTTGCGGAACTGTTATTTAATTCGCAACTGTTGCGGAATGACGAATGTTTTCAAAAGCTGAATCATGTTCCTTCGGTTTATATAATATTATATTATCTGCAGCAGACTTGCAATATGCTTTCGGTTTATTATTCCGTGATTCATGTGATTCAAATGAATCAGGACCCATCTGATTTCAATTTCAAGTATTCACGTGATTTTAAGTGAACATTAGTGAAGATTAGAGATGTGACACCCCCAAATCCGGGTACATCGATTCCACGGGATTTGGTGTTCACTGTACAAGCATCATCTATCTATCTACCCATAAATAATATCAAACCATACAATAGATAGAAATCATAATAAAATCTCTTCCCTTAAGGGTTACATCAACTGATTCATAAATAAATTCCAGGTTACTCTAACCTTAAAACATCTGTGCGGAATTCTAAACAAATAAGTCTTAACATCAACATAACTCAAGTCTTAAACAAATATATCAGTTAATAAATAACAGGTCTTCATCATTTGCTAACTTTGCCCTTGCCCTTACTAGTGGAGGGATCATCGCTTCTTTCATTCTTAACTGCAATGTTATTATTAAGCAAGAGTGAGCACAAATGCCCACAAGTATAATAATGAAATAACATTATAATAACATGCGAATAATCAAAGACATCTGAATAAAGCTCAACTTTTGAATCAAGAATAAATAACATGAATCAAAAGAATTCTGAGGGTCATAAGACCTTGAACTATGTCCTAGGTTAACAAGGGTTATACTTGAAACCTTTAACAGTCATAAGACTATGGACCTTCTTCTCGTACTTAGGGGGATCAGCCCTTAGTACCATACTGTGCACAATATCTTAACGCTAAAGCGTAATTAATCCCCTATACAGGGTTGTTCATCTCAGTTTGACATTCGAGTCCGCACCAAAGGAAGTTTGGTTTGGATAGTTTCATCAAGGGTTCTGAAATTTAGAACGCTCATCAACTAAGGACTAGTTGAATCAATAAGGTTCACTAGTCTAATAAGGTTCAACAATAATTGATATTTGATTAGAATAATAATCTCAAAAGTATACAATAGGACAATTATTGTATAACTGAATCATGCTTTGGAAAGATAATTAATCTTTAATATCATGCTTGAACTTGAATAATAACAAGGATAATTTATTCAAGATAAATAATAAACTTGAATAATAATGACAAGTGGGGTTAGGGAAACTTGCTCAACATAAAAGTAACGTTTAAGTTTAAATAAACTTGCTCAATAGAATGGAGTTAGGGATAGGATACTTGCCTTGCTTGTAGATTACACTTTAACTAACTCGTTCTTTGAATTAAAAATCCTACATACCATTCACATACACAATACCAGTTAATTATAACTTAACTAATCATTATAAACTCTTTCTCTTTGACTACTTTAATTATTCGACTAAACTTAGTCAAATTTTCACTTTGTCACATCATTTGTAATTCGTGAATTATCAAACTAATTATGTATTTAATAATTCAATTCACATATAACATTTTATTACATGTTAAACAACTATTTTATCATCACATTATTCTTCTAACATGTTTACATGTTCATTACAATAATTCACTAACACATTGTTAGACTTAAACATTTTTAAAAATACATTTCTGAATTTTCTGGAGAGTGGCGCTGCGGCGCCACGTTTGTACTAAGGCTTCGCGCTGCGGCGCGATGGCACTGCGGCCGGACACTTGGAGCTGCGGCGCCGTGGCGCTGTGGCTCGAGTTATGGCGCTACGGCACGGGGCCTTGCGGCGCGGGAAATGAACTGGTATCCGGCGTTGCGGCGCGGCATACCAGACACAGAAATGGTTGTTCGCGAAAAATCGCAGAACATGCCAATTTCTCCCAATTTCTTATTTTCTACTCAAAATTAGACATACCCACAAGTTATAGTTCATGTATATTCATAATACAACATCTATAAAGTGATTTTAACCCATTAAAACATATAATCACATATTTAAATCATGTAAAATTGGACTGTTCTTGATGTTCTTGAAGTTTTTGAACAAAACACATAATTTAGCCGTACGGATTCGTTATAACACCGAATCCGTTCGTTTAAGGCTTGATCTCTTCGTATTAACATGCTCGATAATATAAGGGTGTAAATTTTAGGGATAATATATAATCAATACGTCAATTATCACATATATGGCCATATGGCCATATCACGTACTCTGTTTATTTTGAAATAACATATGTACGTCATGTTTTCACAATACTGATGTTATTGTTTACAACATATACATAATTAAACACAATTTGATATAACATAACACACATATAAACTTATAATCATATCATATTCCAATCTACAAGGATTTACAGAAAACTGTGAAGCCATTTTATGAAGACTAAAAAGACGTAACTTGAAATTGGGTTGGAGAGAATTACCCAGAGTAGATTAGTAGTGTTGAAACCTTCCCCAATTTCTTCTTAACTCTCAAAATCTCTGAACTCTCAAGTTTTCTCTCTGATATGCTATTCTAGACTTAGGCAAAAATGATAGAAAAAGAGTACGTATTGTTAAAAAGAGAAGACGCGTTGGTGGTCAGTTACCCAGTCATGGGTAACTGCCCTCAACTCCCATAGTGCCATGTTTGGCTAGCAACTAGACACAAAACTCTTTATTTTAATAAACCTTTTATCATATAGTTTGAAAATGTCACACCCAATTCATAAAATAAACTCATATCTTATTTAATTTAACATAAATAAAATATAATAATTTCTCATAGTTTCACATAGTCACATAATTAATTATCCCATTAATAAATAATGTCAATTTATTAAATCTCTAATTAACAATTAAATTAATTAAAGTAACATCATGCTTAATTAAATAATTCATTTAATTCAATAAGCTCAATTAATCACATACTTGAATAATAAAAATTCTCTATATTAATTTAATAAATGCAACACATATAATTAAATTAATCTACCACAATTGCATCAATTAATTATTAAATCTAATAATTAAATCATCGAAAATATTTATTTAATTCAATAAATATTAAAATAAATTACAGAATTCTCGTTTGTCACGAGAGATCACTGATCACGTGATTTTATTATGTAGATATATAAAAGGGATCCTGATGCATATTAAAGGGTTCCCACGTGATTAGCAGGTGGTGATTCATATATATATATATATATATATATATATATATATATATATATATATATATATATATATATATATATATATTCTCAATTATTTTATAATTAAAATAAAATGTTTATTTTAATATTAAAATGAAAAGTTTATTTTAATTTTAAAATTAAATTTCATGCTAACTAATTAGAGTTGGAATTGGATTCCATAATAACTAATTGGAGTTGAAATTAGATTCTATTTTTCCTTAAATAAAGGAGCTTATTTAGATATGAAATAAGATTTCATATTATTCAAAATAAAAGAGTTTATCTGTAAATAGGAAAGAGAATCATAATTTTCTTAAATAAATGAGTTTATTTAGATATGGAATAAGATTTCATATTATTCAAAATAAAAGAGTTTATTTGTGAATATGAAAAGAATACGTGTTTCATTTAAATAAAGGAGTTTTATTTTTTTTCTTGGAATTGGATTCCATAATTAATTAAAATAAAGGAGTTTATTTTGATTAAAGATTTTGATTAAAATAAAATAGTTTATTTTATTCAAAATTAGATAAATTAAAATAAAAGAGATTTATTTTGATTTAAATTTGGATTAAAATAAAGGAGTTTATTTTGATTCAAAATTAAATTTTATACTAACTAAATTTGTTCATTAAATGATATCAATATATATATATATATATATATATATATATATATATATATATATATATATATTAAATGTTTATTATTCATGAGATGAATGTTATTTATTAATGCATATGGTGATGTGTATGATAATAAATAGGATTGATTATGGACTATTGACCAATGTGATTGAATTTTATTTTAGTTGGATTCATCAATGTATGGGTTTTATTAAATGGGGTCTGCGTACCTCGTCTTCTCTAATTTTTTCTTAATGTAAATTATAACTCTCTCCTATGTACTTTTCCTTGACTGTTGATCAAGATTTCTATTTATTTTAAATAATTTTGTAATAGGAATAGTTAGAATTAATTTTTGAAAAATTAGAGATCAAGGAGGAAGGAGCGCTTGAAGACCCGTTTGTAATGGAGCCCGGATTTAAATGTAATAGTTATATTTAAATATTAATTCTTGCACCCCTAGGGTTTGACCTTTTGGTTCACTTGGTGGCTCTAGTGAACCAAACTATAATAAAAGTCCATAATCAGTCCAGGTAGAATATAATATTCTATATGTGCATGCTTATACTATATATATATATATTATATATTATGCAAACATGCTTCGCATGTTAATTAATATGATGCGTATTTTATATATATATGTGCGTGCACGCTAAACAAGCTGAGACAAATTAATAACAAACCCCTCAAAGATTTTATATTAAGTCATAAGCGTTCAAAGATATTTGAAATATCGAACGTCGCCTTCTATCATGATAAAAATAATAGAGTATCAATTAATTATTATAAGTTTGTTGTGTCACCACAAGGCTGATCTTAATTATTTGAGATGTTAATTTTATCACATTTGATGCTTATAAAGAAAATTGAACAATGTTGTTTTGCTGTGTCACCACAAGGGCAATATTTTTCTTTTTTGAATATATGGAGTGCTAGGTTGGACTTAACTTGGATAATTTTAATTCGGATGTGTCACCACTTGATCAAAATAATCTAAGAGACAAAATAGAAGGAGTTGCATAGTTGATGTAATTGACAAGAGTTGTCTACCTATTTATTTATATATAGTTTGTTGTGTCACCACAAGGCTATATACATTTGAAATAGGATCCTTATTCTCACTAGCAAATTTTTAATTAGATTTTGTCGAACTATATATATTGAGGGTAATATAGTTTGAAGAAAATAGTGAGAGATACCAATTTAAAGTAAGACCTAATTTATTTTGGTAATTAATAAAAGAATGTATGCTAAAATGTTATTAATTACAAATTCATTTACAGAATTTTACAGTGTCTGAAATTACTATCACTGCGAAACATATTAGATGTTAATTAACCGGACCGAATTAAACGGATTGGTTAAGGAAATTGAGAATAGTTCTCACGGCTGAAAAGTTATCTTATGTCCTTAATACACATATCCCTGCAATGGTTGCAGACAATGCCTCTGAGAAAGAGATTGCTACTTTTAGAAAGTGACAAGATGATGCACAGTTGGCTCAATACATCATGCTCACATCTATGAGTAACGAGCTTCAGCGTCAGTATGAAACTATGGATGCTCCTACTATATTCCTGCACATCAAGTAGTTGATGGTGAGGAGAGTAGGAATGATAGATATCAGATATCTAAGGAGCTCTTCCGATCTAGAATGACCGATGACACTACAGTACAGATAAAAGTCCTTAACATTATCAATTTAATTGATCAATTAGGACAACAGGTTTTGTCATGGATGGAGAGTTGAGCCAAGATTTGATCTTGAACTCACTCCCGGACTCCTTTCACAATTGTTGTGAATTTTTCATATGAACAAGCTAAATATCAGCCTCGCTGATTTGCTTAACATGTTGAAAAATGTTGAGAGTCACTTTTCAACCAAGACAGACTATGTCTTACTGGTAGGGGGCAAAGGATCTTCTGAAAAGAAGAACTATTCAAAGAAGGTAAACAGAAAGGCGTAAACAAAGGATAATAAGAACAAAACTGATATGGATAGCAAAGGAGTTTGCTTCCACTGTAATAAGCCTGGACACTGGAAAGAAACTGCAAGAAGCATCTTGCAGAGGCTAACCAAAGAAGCTTAGTGAAGTTTCAGTTATAAATATAAATTTGTTCATGATTTAAAATAATTTTTTCTTTAAGTTAAGGTTCTACTTGGGTATTTGATACCAGCTTTGGTTATCATAAATATAGATTTATGAAGGAACCAAACAGAAGTAGAAAGCTAAATAAATATAAGTAATCCTATGTGTGGAAAATGGAGCAAAGGTTGCTACATTAGCCATAAAAACTTATAATTTAGCAATGCCTAAGGGCAAATCTATTAAGTCAATAAGTTGTTATTGTATTCCAGTTCTTGTTAGAAATATTATTTCTATTTTATTATTGGACAATGAAATCTTTGGTATTATAATTAAGAACAATTGTTATTCTATTTATAATAATAATATTTTGTATAGAACTGGAATATTATTTAATGGATTTTGTGTACTTGACTTACATGAAAAATAATTTTGCATATTGAACAAATTAGTATAAGAAAAGGAGATGATCATTCAAAGAGTTGAATGTTTGTATTTGATAAAATACAATTGTGAATTGTTTGAAAGGTTCGAAGAATTCAGAAGTGAAACAAATTGGCAAAGTATTAAGATTCTTTGATTAGATCAATGAATAAATACTTGTGCAATAAGTTTTTAGATCATCTCAAATGGTTTTCTCACAATGGACGCCTCCTGATACGCAATAATTGATTGATGTATCTGAAAGGAAAAATCGTACCTTGTTGGACATGGTGCGGTCCATAATGATTTTACCGACATTCCAGTATCCTTCTGGGGTCATGCCCTAGAAATGGATGCATATCTACGAAAAGGTAACCTCAAAATCTGGCCCCAAGACTCCATAAAAGTTATGGACATGGAGGATTCCTAATCTTAAGTATGTTAAGATAAGGGGTTGCCCAACTTATATGAAAAGGTTTCAAAGGATAAGCTTGGGACAAAATTTGACAAGTACAGATTTGTGGGACATCCTAAAGTAAGTTTAGGGCATATGTTCTATAATCCTACTTAGCAAAAGGTATTTATTGCGAAACACGCTGTCTTCTAAGATAAAAATGTTTATCACTGAAGGGGCTAGTGGGAGGATAATAGATCTTGAAGAGTTCAAGAACCACAAAATACTAAAAGTCAAATAAGCGGAACCTGTAGATAGACCTATTGCACCACAACCGAATCGTAAATCTGGAATAGTACCGAACATACCTGGGAGGTATGGATTCATCATGGATGATGATGATGAGGTACGTATCATAGAAGATGATGATCTAGTTACTTACGATGAGATAAGAGTTCTAGTGTGTACAAAAGGGTCAGTGGGAGCATCGTAAAATTTCTAGTATTATATGTTGATATACTACGGATGAGGAATAACATACCAATGCTACAATCAGTAAAGATAAAGTTGTCTAAACATTCCTCCATGAATGATTTGGGAAGAGTATCTTAATTGGGGATGCAAATTTATATAGATAGATTTAAAAGGATGCTCAGCTTAACCCAAGGGACGTACATTCATTTGATGCTAAAGTTGTTTAGCATGGCAAACTCCAAGAGATATCTCATGTTGATGAGACATGGAGTGTATCTCTCTTAATAGTCCCCAAATACTCCAAAAAGAGAGATCGCATGAGTAATTATCATGTATGCAATGAAATGTACGAGACGTGATGTTGATCAGTCATATTCTGGAGAAGTTCACTGTGAGACAGTGAAAAACATCTTAAAGTACTTAACCAGTACTAAGGATGTGATCAGATTTATGGTGAGTCTGAATTAAAACTAGAGGGCTCAACAGACTCAAGTTTTTCAGACAGACCAAGACGACAGAAAATCCACTTTAAGGCAAAGGGTTACCTTGAACAGTGGTGCAGTGAATTGGAAAGGTTCCAAACAGCAAAGAGTTGCTGGTTTAGTGATAAAGACAAAGTAAGTAGCTATAAATGAAGCTGCAAGTTGATTGTTTGGATAAAAGTTCATTACAGAACTAGGAATAGTTCCTAAGTCTCATCTTGGATCTAAACATGTATTGTGGCACTTTCATTTGATTATAGGAATCATTGAAAGATGGAAAATCACTATAGAGATAGTGGACTCTCAAGAACAACATTACATATCCATTTACTGAAGCTTATCCAACAGCAGGATAATCGTCACTTAGAGAAGAAGAGTATGAGATACCATGACGATTGGTTTTAGTGCAAGTGGGAGATTGAAAGTAGTATGCATACAAGCCAATCATGTTTGATGATAAAGCATATACTTTGTAACAATCTTATTTATTTATTAATAAAAGGTATTAATTTATTAAAGGCTTTTAATTATCTACATAATGCTGTTTTATAATATGTGATAAACCCATAGTTTTAAGCAATGCTTTTAGAATAATGATGATGATCATTCTAATGAGATCTAAATTCTTAGAAAGCTTAAAACTAAAATAGTTCCCAATCGTTGGATTACTAAATTGGGGATTAGTGAATCCGGATAGATTGGTACATATGTTGCTTGCTCATTGGATGAGGATGATTGATCTCATGATCATTTGTGTGGAGACACTAAAGTAAGTATGTAGATGCTTATTAGAGAATAAGTTCACTGAACGTGGCTCGCTAAGGAATACCTAATAGAGTTTTACTTGTCTGTCAATAGGAATTCCTGTAGTGATAGTAGTACAAGTGATCCTTGGACTTGAGATCATCATAGTATCTTGTGTATGATGAGTTATACATTGACTTATTTCTTAAGACCCTTAGGGTATATCAAAGGGTATGCTTGGGTATAATAAGTTGTACATGGAGATAATATATAATCAATAAAGAATTTATCACTTCTAGTAAAAGAAGAAAAATGTCCTATGTGATTCGATAAATGACAACCCAGTAGTCCTTGGCCAAGGCAGAATGAAATTAAAAAGGAGTTTCTAATTTGCATTATTTGGTGTTGTGCATTTAAGAGTCAAAATACATATAATTAAATAAATAAGACTTGACAGTAATTCTATGTCTTATATTTAATTGGGACATTGTATGGTGGAATGATTGAATTGTATGGTAACTATTTACTCAAAGGTTCTTTTATGATTAATGTTGAAATTTATATTATCTGGAAAGTCGTTGATCGCTAGGGAGGCTTATCCCTAATGTAGAATAAATATTATTTATTTAAATAGATTAATAGTTTAATTTATTTATTTAAATAAGGTTAGAATTGTTCTAATTGATTTATTCACAACCGGTTTAATATGGAGAACCTAAAGGGTCACACCATAAAAGGAAGAATAATTATTTAAGAAGCAAATGGCATAATCGTAATAATAAGTTAAGTATATTTAATTTAATCTATGGTGATAGAATAAATTAAATAGCTTAATATTTATTATTTAATATTTTAGAAATATTAAATATAAATTAATAAGAGGAATCTTATTATTATTATTACTATTATTATTATTTAATTCCTAAAAGAGTTTGAGAATTAATTAATAAAAGTACTCTCATTTATTCATAATAAGATTAGGAGGCTAATTAATTAAAAGTTTAATTAATTATTCCTAATAAGATTAGGAGCCTAATTAATTAAAGGAGTTTAATTAATTAAAATAAAACGCAATTCCTTAATTGTTAAGGAGAGTTGCCCACATCTATAAATAAGATGAGACTTATTTTGGATGGAGAGTGGTTGTTAATTTTTTCTCAATAGACGTAATTCCAATATTGGGAGAGTACGTTCTTTTTCTATAGAGATAGAAAAACTAGGATTTTGCCAAACATCCATCTTCTTGAATCTTTATTCTTTCTTGGTGGATCACCTCTAGAGGCCAAACACTTGGGTGGCTAACGTTGAACAAAGGAAGGAACCCAACCCGGTGGATTCAAGTTGAAAACGAAAAGGATTTGGAGGTGAACTTGTACCTGAGGATGCTCGGATATTCAAGTGTATGATTCTCGTCCTTTATTTTTTGTTTAATTAATAATTATGCATAAAGGATGATCCGGGTTTATGGTTTGTAAAATTTTAAAACTCTGATTTTTACGTTTCCGCTTATTTTGTGCAATTTGATTGCGTTCATGAATATTACAAACCTAACATATACTATTAGGGGAGGTGGTGCAAGTTTAATAATACTTGTAGGACTAAATTAAAAATGAAGGAAAAGATGATGGTATTATACTGTAATAATTCGATCCCCAAAACGTGTAATTATCGAAACTATATTTTCTTATAAATAGAAGTTCATTCTTCTTTCATTCTCACCAATTCACTAAGACTCACAAGAGCATTTATAGAGAGAGAAGCTATAGAGAGGAAGAAGAAGAGTATTCTACTACTTCACTATTTCAGTATCCAGTCTTCTTCTAAGGTAAGGGGTATTATTTCTTTCGTATTCGTAAGGGATATTATTTTTGTTCAGTATTCGTATAAAATAATATTTTTTCCATACTCTGTGTTAGTTCCCGGAGGCACAATAGTTATCTAGAAGAGGGGGTTGAATAGATATTTAAAATTTCTTTCGTTTTACTTTGTTAGTTTTGATAATGATTCAAACACAGCAGAATTAAGATTAGTTTATTTTTTCCTTTTAAATATAGTGAGTTAATGAGAGTGAGACAGTTATAGCAGTTATAGCAGATATAGCAGTTATAGCAAGAATGTAAGAGACACAACAGTTTTAAGTGGTTCAGAGCACTTAAAGCTCCTAGTCCACTCTTCTAATTCTCGAGTAGGGAATCTACTAAGGATATCTTTACACTTTCTGAATCTCACAGATTCCTTCTAGATCAGCAATCTAGGTACTTCTTAGTTCACTCTTGACCTCTTCAAGTCCAGCAGACTTGGTTCTTCTCAATTCACTTAGAACTCTTCAAGTCTTTCTGACTTGGAACTCTTACTTCAGTTGATTGGTAGTTATTGAGTTCTTGGTTGGTCCTACTCAGTTGCCGTTAAGCACTTGTTCGAAAGAACTGAGTAGCTGAGCACGCTTTCTCTTTTTCTCAGATCGTAGAGTTGAGCGTTGAGTGTTCTTGTGCACGCTTTTGTTCAATGCTTGCTTGCTTGCTTCTCTCATCTGCAGATGTTTCTCATATATATGATCTTTGAGATCTATTCGTTGAAGCCATTTGTTGAAGCATTAAATGCATTTGACATTTCTGAACTTTGATGGAGACGTTTCTGCACATCTTCTGAATTACATTCTGGCCCACTGACACAGCAGACTGTTATCTCACCTAACACCTAAAAAGATATTTTCCTCTGTCCTATGGTCCTTTCCTTAGCTTCTTCAATACATTTCTTTCGTTGTATACTAAGGATATCTTTTGTACCGTTGGGACTGGTGAGGACTTTAACGTTTAAAACCCATTCCACATTTGTTGGAATTTGTCTCCAAACAAAAGGTGGGGATCGATGCTTCTGACACAAGGCAGATGATAATCTACGATCCAGATCGTGGTGTCTTGTCACCTTGGTGCTTGGTCTGATGCTATCAAATAGGAGCACTACGATTTCTCTTAAAGACTTGTGCACTACGATCTTCACTTGCTTGTTTTACAAGCTCTACGTTTCTGAGAGCACACTACGATCTCTGAGTTGGCTCGACAAACGTTGGGACCACTCTACAATTTTTGAAGAGGTCCGTCAAGGCAGGCACACTACGATCCTCGATGCTCTACGTTTCTGTCTTGGCTTCTGTAATCTTGATCAGCTTGATACACTACGATCTCTTTGAAGCCTAACTATTACATCTCAAGATCATCCTAACAGCTTTGATCTATACATTCATTTACAGAATGATACACATTAAGAGTTTAGATCAACCTAACAAATTTGATCTATCACTAAGTCCTTGTACATACATTCCTTGAAGGACTTTACATACAATCATGAGCTTTTACTTTAAACATCAAATGCTTGCTTGCTTGCTTCTCTCATCTGCAGATGTTTCTCATATATATGATCTTTGAAATCTATTCGTTGAAGCCATTTGTTGAAGCATTAAATGCATTTGACATTTCTGAACTTTGATGGAGACGTTTCTGCACATCTTCTGAATTACATTCTGGCCCACTGACACAGCAGACTGTTATCTCACCTAACACCTAAAAAGATATTTTCCTCTGTCCTATGGTCCTTTCCTTAGCTTCTTCAATACATTTCTTTCGTTGTATACTAAGGATATCTTTTGTACCGTTGGGACTGGTGAGGACTTTAACGTTTAAAACCCATTCCACATTTGTTGGAATTTGTCTCCAAACAAAAGGTGGGGATCGATGCTTCTGACACAAGGCAGATGATAATCTACGATCCAGATCGTGGTGTCTTGTCACCTTGGTGCTTGGTCTGATGCTATCAAATAGGAGCACTACGATTTCTCTTAAAGACTTGTGCACTACGATCTTCACTTGCTTGTTTTACAAGCTCTACGTTTCTGAGAGCACACTACGATCTCTGAGTTGGCTCGACAAACGTTGGGACCACTCTACAATTTTTGAAGAGGTCCGTCAAGGCAGGCACACTACGATCCTCGATGCTCTACGTTTCTGTCTTGGCTTCTGTAATCTTGATCAGCTTGATACACTACGATCTCTTTGAAGCCTAACTATTACATCTCAAGATCATCCTAACAGCTTTGATCTATACATTCATTTACAGAATGATACACATTAAGAGTTTAGATCAACCTAACAAATTTGATCTATCACTAAGTCCTTGTACATACATTCCTTGAAGGACTTTACATACAATCATGAGCTTTTACTTTAAACATCAAATCAAAATATGCACTCTCCCAACAATCTCTCCCTATTTGATGTTGACATAACACAAGAGATTTGTTGTCATGATTGTTAGTTTCTAGATGCATTTGCAGGAAAGTAAATATGACTTAATATTTCAGTGAGCAACTGAAATTTCTAAAGAATAAGCATGAATTTATTGATGTTTGAGAAATAGATATTACAATTTTGCTTTACATCAATAAGAATTTAAATTTTCACTTATCTCTATTTCTTTAATCTTTTGCGTGGAGGATTGGCATACTCCTCAGCTCTCCTTTTCCTGCTTGCTTCATCTCTCCTGGCTAGATCTTCCAGCTCACTTGGGCTTGGGCTTAGCCTAGGATTGTGATCATGCCTATTCATGAATGTAGGATCTCCAATTGGCATTCTTAGGCCTATGGTGGTCACATTTTGTGAGCTGGTAGTTGGCCCTAGACTCCTTATTAGTTGAGCCATTAAAACTTCTTGCTGATCAGATCGTTGAGTTTGATGGCCAGATCGTGGAGTCTGTTGGTGAGACTACCTTGGAAGAGGACTCCTTGAATATTGAGCTTATAATTTTCCTCTGCCTTTGCCCTTGCCTTGATCTCCTTTCCTTTCATTCTCCCCCTTTATGTCAGCATCAAGGGTTCAAATGTCTTCGGAGAGGCGAGTCACTCCTTAGATGAGCTCGTTGAGTTGGCTTTGGGTTTTAGCAATGTCTTCTCAATTTTCCTTTATCAGAGCTTCAGATCGAGCTTCCCTGTGTCGAAGGACGGTTAGAACATTATCAGTCTACTGTCCTTGGTTGACGTAGAATTGTTGGAATTCTTTTACGGCAGTTTGCAGATTGATGATGCTCTCCAACATAAGTTTATTCTGGGCGTCTTGAGTTGTTTGTAAGGCAAGAACAACATCTCTATGTCTTTTAGCTGCTAGGAAGTGGATATAATCCATGTCCTTTATGCTCTTCACCATTTCTTTTATGATCTCCCTGAGCTTCTTTGTGAGCTCAGAGCTTAGGGTACCGAGGAGAGCATTGGCAGCCGTTATCATTTTAGTCAGTCTTAGTTGAATGAGTTCTGTGTGAGCTTCAAGACTGTCTTTAATATCCTTAATCACTTTCTTTGACACTTCGGATAACTCAGACTTGGTGGGCAGATTTGACAGAAGTTCACTGAGTTGTGGTATGTGTGGAGGAAAGGGTGTACTCTTATTTTGATCTGGCAGGGAGTAGAGGGCTAAATCAAGGTTGAAGTATTCATTTGTGGACGAAGAGGGAATATCGGATGGAGGAGCCTGTGTTAGGGTGTCTGGAGTAGGTGGCTCTACGATTTGACCATGGGACTCTACGTTGGGTCTAGAGTCAATGATCGTAGAGATGATGGGAGTTGGGATCAATATGAAGTTGGGCATATTTGGGAATTGACTTTGTGGATTTAGGACCACTTCCAACCAGCTTGGAAATTCATAAAATTGGCTGAAGAAAGATAGTGGATAGTGATTAACTCTAAACAAGATTGGGACAGATAATACCTCATGCACCATCCTTGAAGAGGGACCATTTGTTATCAGCTATTTGGAAAAGTTAAAGTTGTCTGGAAATCCATGAGCTAGCACAGAGATGGCTGGATATTCTTTGAAGCTCCAAAATATGTGATTCCAGGAGTTTAGAATTTGAGCTTGATGAAAAGGCATCATGGGGAGATAAGAGAACAGCTGATTATAGAGAAAACTCCTATACCCATCATGGCCCAAACCTGTGATCTCAAGTTCATCATCATCTTCTTCTTCTTCTTCTTCTCTATCTCTTTTTGAGGATTCCACTATATCAATGACTTCCTTTTGACGTTCTTGCTCAGGCTCTCCCTCATTTTCTGCAGGAACAGCTTCTTCTGTCATGGGGATACCATGAGGCTCCCCCTTAACATGATCATCCATCTGTATGACTGGTAGCTCCCCCTCAGCTGAAGCATTTTCTATGGTGAGAACTTCAGGTATCTCCCCCTCAGCTTGAGCTATATCCTTTTGGCTTTCTTTGGATAGTTCCTTTTCAGCAGCCATCTTTTTGTCTTCTTCTTTGAGTATCCCTTCATTGACAAGGATGTACTTTTTAACCAATTTTCGTCTTGGTTTTCTAGGCTGATCCACCGCCTCAGGACTTTCTTGAGCTTCAGCTCTGTCCTGTTGATCAGCCAGAACATCTGGTGCAGCAACTTCCTTACTAGAGGTATTCGGTCTGATCTCTACGATTGGTAGAGATTCTACGATCGAAGAGATAGATGGACTCTTAGACTTATGGATGTGCTTATTCTTTTTCTTTAGCAGCTGAGCAATGGTGGCTCTGTCTTCATCGGTCTCAGCCTGCTGTTCCTTTCTTCTTAGGATCCTCAGAGCTTCAATGTCAGAAGATTCTATAGGTATATCAGTAGTTGATCCTTGGGGTTCTTCTGCTATTCTAGTCTTTAGCTTTCTCTTGCCCTTGCTTTTTTTGATCAGGGCAGTGGGTTCTTCCTTGTTGATCTCTTCCTTTTCTTCTTCAGTCTCTTTGACGACTGACATATTTCCTGGAATCCCTGATTCCTTTAGATCACCAGTTCTACCACTGGACTCAGACAACATACGTATATTTTTTGCTGGATTCCTTTTCCAGTTCTCGAACAGTTGCTGGGTCATTCGTCTGTTCGGATTGATTGATTCTCCTTCATCATCCCCTATCTTATCACCCAAAGCAGACTGTAGGATGATACTGATGAATCGCCTGTAGAGCATCTTTCCATAACTCTTTGACTTCTTTGAGCTGAGAATCCACTTCCCAATCCATTCAAGCAGCAGGGCTCCATAGTTAAGTTGTATCCCACAACTGATGGCTGTCATGAGCTTGAGCTGCACCTCGTTTACAAAATCATGGCCTGAGCTCTTGCAGCATATGCACTTTCCCACAATGTCTGCCAGAAATTCGTACCTCTGAGGAAATTCCTTCTTCTTGTATTCTTTGACAGTAGGGAATTTCTTGTGATGCATCCTTTTAAGTCCATGGAAATCGATGCCATCTTTCAGACTTGAAACCTAGGGCTAGGTTGATGTCCTCAGCCTTGAGCTTGATTTCCATATCCTTGACCCTCGTAGTGATGACGTCATTTTCGAACGCCCCATTTCTGTAGAATTCTTTTATCAGCTTGGGGTAGATCCATGTGCTCGTACCCAGAGCTTCTTCAAGACCGGCTTTCTTTATCATCGACAGAGTTTTGAGAAATTTGGGGTCAGCTGTCTTGAACTCATCGAAGCAGAGTCTGTAACCAGAGATGACGTTTGAGGCTACCATTAATTTCTTTGCACTGTGTATGATTGTTTGAGCTTTTCTGAAAGTTAGGATTTCTATTTGTAGAGAGAGAGATGAGTTTTTTAAACTTTTGATTTTAAAAAGGCATTTTCAAACTGTACGTGTAACTTCCCTCTCTCCATTTTCTTAGTGGGGCATGTGTCAAATTTTGCTTGGCTCTACAAATTTGACTGATGAGGAATATACTGATTTGCCCTTAGCTCCTTCTGAGCTAATGTATCTTTTGGGAAGACTACGATTGTTGAGGTAGTCTTGATGATCGTCGAGTCTGTTCTGCAATCGTCGAGTCTACTCTGCAATCGTTGGATCTGAACTGCGATCGTTATGTCTACTCTGCAATCATCGAGTCTACTCGAGTCCTTGTGATGAACTTTTGACTTAGCATTCTTCTCGGTTTAAGGTAGCTCAGGAAGGGCTAACCTCATAGAGTGAATCAAGGGTTAGGTTTGTTCCTAAGGCGCTTGACAGAGAGAGATTGCTTAGATTTGTTGAACTTTGTCATCACAGAATGCTCCTTTGTTCTGTTTATGGAGCTCTGTTATCGTTGAGTTGGCAATACGATCATTGAGTCTGCACTACGATCGTTGTCTTTCATGTCACTGCAGCTCTACGATCGTGGACTTCCTTTGATCATGTCTACGATTTCAAACATAGCCTTTATATCTGTATGGTCAGCACAAACTAGAGCATATATTTCATGGTTATAAATTAAGCATGCCTAGCTCACTTATTAACTTGTTAAATTTGGATTCATCTAGAGGCTTTTTAAAGACATCGGCAAGTTAATTTTCAGTAGGGATATATTATAACAATATAGTTCCATTTTGCACATGATCCCTAATGAAGTGATACCTTATTTCTATATGCTTAGTCCTAGAATGTATAACAGGATTATGAGTTATTGCTATGGCACTTGTGTTATCACAGTGAATAGGTATTGATATGAATTCAAAACCCATAATCTGCTAGCTGATTTCTCATCCATAGGATCTGAGCACAGTAGCTGCCAGCAACAATGTATTCATTTCTATCTATTTTGTAGCCTGCAAAATCAGCATATGTGTATCCTGTTAGTTCAAATGAGGACTCCTTGGGATACCAAAGCCCCAAGTGAGGTGTACCCTTGAGATACCTAAAAATCCTTTTTACAGCAGTTAAATGTGATTCTTTAGGATTAGCCTGAAATCTAGCACATATGCATGTTTCAAATATTATATCTGGTCTACTGACAATTAGATATAGAAGAGAGCCTTTCATACCTCTGTATTAAGTTATATCAATACTTTTACCTTTTTTATCTTTGTCAAGCTTGGTGGCAGGAGCAATTAGGGTTTTCATGGGAGAGGCTGATTCCATGTCATACTTCTTAAGTAAATCTTTAATGTACTTGGCTTGGTTTATGAAGATTCCTTCATCAGTCTGCTTTACTTGCAGTCCAAGGAAGAAATTCAGCTCACCTATCATGCTCATCTCAAACTTGCTCTGCATAAGCTTGGAGAATCTCTTACATAGCTTTTCATAAGTAGAACAAAAAATAATATCATCAACATATATTTGAACCAATAGGACTTTGTCTTTATGCTTTCTAAGAAATAATGTAGTATCTACTCTACCTCTAGTGAACCCATTTTCAATAAGAAAGCTAGTTAGTGTTTCATACCATGCTCTAAGTGCTTATTTAAGACCATATAAGGCTTTGTCTAATCTATAAACATAATTGGAAAGAGATGGATTGATGAAACCTGGAGGTTGTTCTACATAGACTTCTTCTTGAAGTTCTCCATTCAGGAATGTACTTTTGACATCCATCTAGAAGACCTTGAATTTCATGTGAGCAGCAAAGGCAACGAATATTCTGATGGCTTCTAGTCTGGCAACAGGTGCAAATTTCTCATCATAGTCAATGCCTTCTTCCTGAGAGTAACCCTTGGCCACTAGTCTTACCTTATTCCTTGTTATTACTCCATCTTCATCCATCTTATTTCTGAAGACCCACTTGGTTCCAATGACAGGATGACTTTTTGGTCTTGGAACCAATCTCCATACTTTGCTTCTTTCAAACTAATTACGTTCTTCCTGCATGGCTTCTATCCAGCTGGAGTCTTCCATAGCATCCTCTATCTTCTTAGGTTCCATTTGTGACAGGAAGCTTAGATAGAAACATTCATTTTGAGTGGCAGCTCTTATTTTGACTCTTGCACTCGGATCTCCAATGATTAAATCTTGAGTGTGATCTCTTTCCCATCTGTTTCCTGTTGGGACATCTGTCCTGATGCCTTCTTGTCTTAGGTCTTCAAGATCTATTTCTTCTTCTTGGTTTGGAGGTTCGTTGTCTTGCATAGGCCTCTCTACGATCTCATTTTCTTGCTCAACGATTTCATTATCTGGCACTACGATCGTGGTGTTGGGCTCGACGACTTCATTCGTTGAGTCTGGACTGTCGTTCGTAGTGTCTTGAGACACTGTTTTGTCCAGGTCTGTTTCATCAAAGATGATGTCGATCGAGACTTCCACACTCAGTGTTTTCTTGTTGAACACTCTATAGGCCTTACTATCTGTGGCATAACCAAGAAAGATTTCTTCGTCTGACTTGGGTTGGAACTTTGTCAGATACTGCTTCCCATTTTTGAGAATGTAGCATGTACAGCCGAATACATGGAAGTAGCTGACATTTGGCTTTCTTCCTTTCCATAGTTCGTAGGGTATCTTCTTAATCGTAGAGTGTATTAGTGACCTGTTCTGAGTGTAGCATGCAGTGTTAACGGCTTCTGCCCAAAAGTATTCAAGCAGATGTGCTGCTGTTAGTAAAGTTCTTACAGCCTTTATTAACGTTCTGTTCTTTCTCTCAGCTACTCCATTTTGTTGAGGAGTTCGTGGAGCTAAGTTGTGACTAATGCTATTGTCTGTGCAGAATTGGTCCATTTCAGTGAAGTCAAATTCTCTGTCATGATCACTCCTTATAGCCTTGATTTTCTTCCATTTCTCGTTCATCACCAGTCTAAACATCTTGAACAGTTGGGAGCTTGTTTCATCTTTCGAGGTTAGAAAGAATATCCATGTAAATCTGGTGTAGTCGTCCACTATGACCAGTGAGTATCTCTTCCCTCCAAGGCTCGTTGTTGGAATTGGCCCAAACAGATCCATGTGAAGCAGCTGCAGGGGCTTGTCAATTGAGTTGGAAGTTTTGCTCTTGAATGAGCTTCTGGTCTACTTTCTAAGTTGACAAGCATTGCAAGGCCTTTCTTTGACGAAGCTAAACTTGGGTAAGCCTGCTACTAGATCTTTTGAGGCTAGTTTGGACATGCTCTTAAAGTTGAGATGAGACAGTCGTCTATGCCAAAGTTAGCTCATTTCTTCAGATGCTTTAGCCAGAAAGCATATTGTCTCGTCTGAGCTCAGTTGTCCAAGATTTACTGTGTAGACATTTCCTTCTCTTGTCCCGGTTAGCTTTACAGCAGATGTCTTTAAATCTCTGACTTGACACTGATTGTTGAGGAATGTTACTTGATGACCCTTTTCGCAGAGTTGGCTTATGCTTAGAAGATTGTGTTGTAGTCCTTCCACATATGCCACTTTACTGAAGGACATTGCACCATTCCCAGTTGAGTCATGTCCTCTTGTCTTGCCATATTCATTGTCTCCAAAGATGACTAAAGGACCCTCCTTCTCTATGTTGTTAGACAGAAGGGCCTTGTTCCCAGTCATGTGCCTTGAGCATCCACTGTCTAGATACCAGGTTGTGATCGTGGAGCTCTTTTCCTCATCTATACTTACTTCATGTATGTTGGAGTTCTGTTTGTCCTTTGCATTCTTAGCCATCAGGCAAAGATTTACCATTTGAGGATCTTCATCATCTCCCGATTCAGGAGTTGAGTCATTGTCTGAGTCACTCCACGATCCTCCAGCTACAAGGCCTTTGTCTCTCTTCTGAGGCCTTTTGTTGCCTTTGTATTCCTTCTTTGGATGTGATTTCTTCTTTAGTTCTTCTCTGAGAGGTTTGTTACAGTTGGCAATGAAATGGTCAGGCTTCTTGCAATTGTAGCATAGATCATTCATTTGCTCCTGGCTGCTGTAGTTGCTGACCTTCTTTGGCTTGCTGGTTTTGCCTTGACCCATGAACCTTCTGAGTCTTTTTACCAGTATTGTAAAGTCCTCATCATCATCTTCATCATAGTCAGAGTCAATTTTAGTGTTGACCTTGGAGGTACTTTCAGTTTCTTTGAGAGCAACACCCTTATCCTACTTTCTTCCTTCTGATAGAGTTTCTACTCGTTGAGTCAGCTCCAGTTCGTATGTAAGAAGGTTGCCATATAACTGTTGAACAGTCATGGAGATTCTTTGACTCTCTAATAGCAGTGGTTTCGGCATCCCACCTGCTTGGTAAGGCTCTCATGAACTTTATGATTAGATCTTTGTTTGGATAGATCTTTCCATAGGCTCGTAGAGAGTTGAGCAGAACGTTGAATCTCTTGTAGGTGGCAGTGACGTTTTCTCCTTGAACGTGTGCAAACATTTCATATTGTTGTGTCAGGAGAGATTGTTTGTTTTCTTTGACTTCTTCCGTTCCTTCGTGCATGATGAGGAGTGCTTCCCAAACCTCCTTTGCTGTTTTGATGTCGACCACATTTTCGAACAGATCGTCTTTTAAGGATTGAAACAAAATGTTCTTGGCCTTCTTGTCGAGTTGAACAACTCTCTTCTCGTTGTCAGTCCATTCTTCTTTGACCTTGATCTGTATTGTGTTTGGATCGTCTGTAGTTGGTGCAAGCTTTGTAGGAATGTAGGGCCCATTTTGAACAGTTTCAAATAGATCTTCATCTATTAAATCCATGTATGCATGCATCCTAACTTTCCAGTTGGTGAATTTATCTTTGTTGTACATAGGTGGCTTGCTGCCTCCTCCAGTCCCTGATTCGCTTGGTAAGTGTGCCATTGGATCTACTTTAGCTTTGTAGGCTATATAATAGAATCTGCTTTGATACCAATTGTTAGTTCCCGGAGGCACAATAGTTATCTAGAAGGGGGGTTGAATAGATATTTAAAATTCTTTTCGTTTTACTTTGTTAGTTTTGATAATGATTCAAACACAGCGGAATTAAGATTAGTTTGTTTTTCCCTTTTAGATATAGCGAGTTAATGAGAGTGAGGCAGTTATAACAGTTATAGCACATATAGCAGTTATAGCAAGAATGTAAGAGACACATCAGTTTTAAGTGGTTCAGAGCACTTAAAGCTCCTAGTCCACTCTTCTACTCCTCAAGTAGAGAATCCACTAAGGATATCTTTACACTTTTTGAATCTCATAGATTCCTTCTAGATCAGCAATCTAGGTACTTCTTAGTTCACTCTTGAACTCTTTAAGTCCAGCAGACTTGGTTCTTCTCAGTTCACTTAGAACTCTTCAAGTCCTTCTGACTTGGAACTCTTACTTCAGTTGATTGGTAGTTGTTGAGTTCTTGGTTGGTGCTACTCAGTTGCCGTTAAGCACTTGTTCGAAAGACTGAGTAGCTGAGCAAGCTTTCTCTTTTTTCTCATATCGTAGAGTTGAGCGTTGAGTGTTCTTGTGCGTTTTGTTCAATGCTTGATTGCTTCTCTCATCTGCAGATGTTTCTCATATATATGATCTTTGAAATCTATTCGTTGAAGCCATTTGTTGAAGCATTAAATGCATTTGACATTTCTGAACTTTGATGGAGACGTTTCTGCACATCTTCTGAATTACATTCTGGCCCACTAACACAGCAGACTGTTATCTCACCTAACACCTAAAAAGATATTTTCCTCTGTCCTATGGTCCTTTCCTTAGCTTCTTCAATACATTTCTTTCGTTGTATACTAAGGATATCTTTTGTACCGTTGGGACTGGTGAGGACTTTAACGTTTAAAATCCATTCCACATTTGTTGGAATTTGTCTCCAAACAAAAGGTGGGGATCGATGCTTCTGACACAAGGCAGATGATAATCTACGATCCAGATCGTGGTGTCTTGTCACCTTGGTGCTTGGTCTGATGCTATCAAATAGGAGCACTACGATTTCTCTTAAAGACTTGTGCACTACGATCTTCACTTGCTTGTTTTACAAGCTCTACGTTTCTGAGAGCACACTACAATCTCTGAGTTGGCTCGGCAAACGTTGGGACCACTCTACGATTTTCGAAGAGGTCCGTCAAGGTAAGCACACTACGATCCTCGATGCTCTACATTTTTGCCTTGGCTTCTGTAATCTTGATCAGCTTGATACACTACGATCTCTTTGAAGCCTAACTATTACATCTCAAGATCAACCTAACAGCTTTGATCTATACATTTATTTACAGAATGATACACATTAAGAGTTTAGATCAACCTAACAAATTTGATCTATCACTAAGTCCTTGTACATACATTCCTTGAAGGACTTTACATACAATCATGAGCTTTTACTTTAAACATTAAATCAAAATATGCACTCTCCCAACACTCTGTAGTATGTAAGTAGTATTATTTCGTTTCGTATCCCTAATTCTATACTCATTTTGTTGAAGTATTGCTTCTATACTCCGTGAAATTAGTAGAATATCCTTGAAATTTGCGCTTCATCTAGTATCGTTTCACAAGAATATTTTTCTAAACATTCTTGTTAAATTTTAAAGCTTTTCATGTCGTAGTACTATTCATGGATACTATTCATTTATACGGTACTATTCACGAAATACTATTCACAGATGCTATTCATAAAGTACTATTCACAAAGTACTATTCACAGGTACTATTCATAAAGTACTATTCACGGGATACTATTCCTAAAGTACTATTCACGGGGTACTATTTACCTGGATACTATTCACCCGGGGTACTATTCATGATAAAAATTGATTTCTTTTTTGGTCCAAGTTATTTTTGATATAATATTATTCTTGAATTTTACTCCATAAAGCAGTATCATGTTGACAATTTGGATATTTTTAAAACTCTGGATAAATTTAAAGTCTTTAATAATTATCCTTGATTTCGTTTGATTAATGCCTATATCATTGTCATCATCCTCATGTTTATATTGTGATGAAAGTCATCTTTGGCTTACGTGCATAGATGGACTGTTGGTTGGTATGATTATGACCAAGGATCATTCGGTATAATCATGACCTGTAATATTACAAGTGATGTTGATTATTGAGCTGAGTCTCAGCGATAGTTGTTGGTATGATCATGACCATGCGTTCTCTTCGGCCAAGGGTGCAAAGATGAATTGTTGTTTGGCATGATCATGACCGTTGATGAAAACACGAATATCCTTGGCCCGTAGTGCATGGATAATTCGTGGTCGTGATACTAATGAATATCATTGGCCCGTAGTGCATGGATAATTCAATGATATGAATTATTTATTAAGCTGAGTCTCAGCGATAAAATTGATGATAAACTTTTAAATCATAAAAGATAGTAGATATCATACTCTGCTTGACTCTTCTAATGGATTGCTTGTTCCATTGCAGTTAAACTTGATGTTTATTATATTTTATCAGTTTAACACTGTTGAAGGCTAACGATAATTTATTCTGCATTATCTTAGTCATAATATTTCTTACTGGGCTAGTTGAGCTCACCCTTTTATTTCACTGTTCTCTTCAGGAAATGAGAATATAGTTGGGACTAGTCGGGGAATGGATTGACGGTCCAGACGATTGTTTTAGTAGTCCTCACTATTCTGTGAAATTGTGTGATAATAAACGTAATGAGACCTCCATTTGAGTTTGAATATTGTCTAGAAGACAATATTCGTGTAAAAACTTTCAGCTACGCTTTTGTCGTATTGTATATATTTGATTTTTGTACCATGTATTTGGTGACTCAGAATGGGTGATGTATACCTATTTTGGGGGTGTCACAGAATACATATACTTGATACTTACATTAAGCACATATATTAAGTTCTAACTTAGTTCACATAATCAGATTGCACGTTACTACATAACCAACTACTTGGTTTTGGAATCCCGTTAACTTAGCTTTTATAAGTTTTTAGAAACACTTAGCAAACTTTTAGTCAACACATATTGTATTAATAAAACATCATCTGAGTCATGTACTATAGCTTAAAACATCTATATGCACGTGCGTCAAGTTTCAGATTTGAAGTAGAATAAGTCAGACAAGAAGGCAGGGATGCGCAGCTGCGCCCTGGTTAGGCTTATGGACGGCGCAGCTGCGCTGTCTCCTGGCCTGACCAGAGTTGAGCTTTGCACTTCCTGGTTCTGTCCCATTCCTTAGCATGCATGGATATTAACATATACATAGATACTTATTAAAGACTCTTGCATGCTTTTAAGGTCCATCCAAGTTTAACTTTTCATGTTATAGTTTTAGTTTGGGATCTCTAATGAGTTAAGGCCAATTAAAGTCATGAAATCACAAAGGCTACCAAATATGCCATGTATACATATGAGGTGATCCTATAATCTATAAGATGCATGCTTGTATGTATTCGATTCACTTACGCATAATTAGTATCGTTTATCACTTTAACACATGTCTAATTGCATGCTTAAATAGTTTGTTTCATAATCGACTAGGTGAGTACATATGTAGGTCTTTTTTAGTGACATAAAGGTATTAACATGCATGCCTAAAAATTCAGAATATAAACCTTATCATGTTCGTATACATTAGTTTTCCAAAACTTTTATGTCTTCTTTTAAAAGTCATTTTGAACTAGGCTATCACCACTCAACAAGTGCAAACATAATTTAAATCATGTTTCATGCATAGCCAAACCACATACACGTGCTCATACGGTCAGAACCTAGATATCATAAGTTTCGTCAAAGTTTATTTTCAAAACTATCATTTCTTTTAGTACGTGTATACTAACACAATCCAAAGCATTTATGTTATGTCAAGGAACCTAAATCCACATGTTAAACCTATTTCCATGTATGCTCAAGTCATAACATCATGTTAGACTTCACCATACTTGAAAACAGAAGTCAGAATCAAGACTGGTGCACGACGCAGCTGCACCGTGTTGAACTGCAGGGAGCGCACAGCTGCTCCCGTCCCTGGAGAGTTCAGAAGGATCTCTGCTTCTGCAAAACTCAGAACCAAACGTAAATTCCTTTAAATTAATACACTTAAGACAACCATATTGCTTTCTTATATGCATACAAACTTAGTTAACATCTATACATCAACTTACAATCCAATTTACAAGAGATTCCATGAAATTCTAAGAATTTTGTAATACTTGAATGTAAGAGCATAGTTTAAGAAAACTACCTCTATTAAAGCTTAAAGTGGAAATTCTTCCAATCTCAAATTGTTCCTTCTCAATTACTAGACTCACACTATATATGAACTTAGCAGAAAACTCAGTAACGTGAATTGAGAAGAAGACATTGTCATTTATAGAGAAATTATTGCCCATTTTTGGGTTTTGCACAATAAATTACTCCAAGAGAAAGAAGAAGAATCCAATGGTTTGAGAGGGTTTGGTGAAAAGAAGTTACCAACTTCTTCTCCTCCCTTCTTCTCATCATCATTACAGCTAAAGTCTGAGTTTGGAAAAGGAGAGAATAGGCTAGGCCAATGGCCTATTACGTGAATGAAAAAGAAATGGTTTACTGATTTTTGGACAAAGCTCTCTTAACACTCACATTTGAAAATTGGCTATTAGCTGATTAAGTTTTAATTCCTCTTTGGTTCCCTTATGTGATTTTAATGTACTAATGTTACTACATAAAGAAAAGTTAGGGATTATATATGTACTCATATGATATAATCCATGTACATTAGGTTCACATAAAATAATATTTAATGTAGATAAAATAATGCAGTTAGGTATTATTAATCTGGTATTCTCCATAAATATTAGTATTACACATACTTCAATATTATAACACTATTCAATATTAAATGTCTATTTTTCTAACATTCAATTTCCTCCCGAATTTCTGAGATTCACAGTTAATTAATTCTTTCTGTATTGGAATGTCACACATGATTCTATTTTGCTACTTAGTACTTCATACCATTAAATATACTCTTATCATATGATTTCAATAATGTCACACATTACAATAATGTCCCATACAATATCCACAGTAATAACCAACTTTTCCAAATCTGGCCACTAGCGCAGCTGCGCCAGTTTGTACTGCAGGAAGGGTGCAGCTGCGCTGATCCCTGGCAGTGCCAAACTGGTTTAGCTACATGCCAGTTCCAACCTCTACCACCATACCAGTTTCACATAGCATAAATTACATCCCAAATTGATAATACTACTAGTTAAACATCCTATTCATTTTCATACATGAAGTTACTTTATTATTCAATTATATATAATTACTCATAATAACAATTAATTAAATTATATAATATTAATTAATCTTTCTCTTATTAAATCGTTCCTCTATTAATTCACTTAGTGAATCTCTTAGTTCTTCATTATGTCACACTAGACAATTCTTATAAGCTTTACATTAAGCTTTTCACCAATCTTACCACATTACCATACTGTCATATAGTTCTCAACACTTAACTTAATTGAATAGAATCTCTATAAACCATGCCACAACAATATTTATTTATATTCAAATAAATATTTGACTTTTTATTAATATAATTATTAATAATATTCAGAAAATTCTCGGGTATTACAACATCTTTCCTTAAGAAACTGCAATATCAAATCAAAACAGAAACCTTAGCTAATCAAACTCCTTAATACACTCTAATTCGAATTTGAATTTGTTACACAGCAAAACAATTTTATTAAGATATAACAATATACCAACTGTTTAAACATATATTAAAAATATACATACCAGTTTCCTTAGAGGATTGAAACGTTAAAATGCAAACAGACTTCTAAGCATAGATAACTTCCTTAATATGCTCCAATTGACAAAGTCTATTGTAAAAAAAAATCTCAACACAAATTATGCCTGCCATTTTCTTTTATTAAAAACAACCCAAAATATAATTAATCTAGACCAATAATTTAAGTTCACACTTAATCATATCCAATATCATATCAGCATAAATCATAACCCATGCACTTCATGCAAAAACATATTGAATGATCATATACTAAACTTGTTATAAATTATTTTCAACAACTCATTTCAAAATCAATTCAGCCCATTTAATAACTTATATTCTCTAGCATATTATCATCATTAAAATTACAGAGTATAAAAACTAACATTCTCCCCTTTTTTGATGATGAAAATATATTAAACTTTGTAATCTACATGTTCCCCCTATATATACGGCTCCCCTTAAATTTATGCAAATCAAAGAGTAATAAATGACTTAAACCATAAGTAATAAGATCATAGAAACCTGTCAACATAACCACAAATATCTCTCCCCCTTTGTCATTATCAAAAAGAAATATGCAGTTTTATCTCTCCCCCTTTGTCATCAATAAAAATTAATGCATATCAATTTAGCAAGCCTATAACAAAATCACATATAGCAAGTAAACAAAATGAGAATACATTTGATTTGTTACCTATATATCAACATGTTGTTACCAGTAATAAGCTTGATAGTTGTGCTCCTTAGTGTAGTCTCTCAAAGTAAAGTATTATTCGTCTCCATTTTGACCTTGAGATATCTACAAACAAATAAATCGTCTCTACCTTTTTGATACCCAAATCTTCTTGGATTCTTTTGGGTTAGTAGCATATAAATCATATTTCTTTACCAAAATTTGTTTTATTCTAATTTTATTACAATTAGAATCAAAATGATCTTTAAACCCACATTTTTTACAAGTAACAAACGGTGAACAATAAAGTGGCTCAAACATTAATTTACTATTAATCATTCAAATATTATCATTAGTTCTATTTTTTGCATTTTTAATAAGATTATACCCAATCCCTTATTTATCAAGACTAGACCTTTGTGCACCCAACATGACATTTAGGTTCTCTTCTCCTTGCACAAATTTAGCAATATCATTTTTTAAATATTCTATTTCTGTATTTGTTACATTATCATCATGTTACACATTCATCATTAAAAGTATTTATTCATACATCTCTCATTTTCAATTTTTCTTTTAAAATTTTATTTTCATTTTTAAGATATTCATTTTATGTTCTCTCTTCAATAAGTGACTCAACTTCATTCATTAACTCATTTACGCAGTTCTTAAAATAAGCAGTTTTCTTTTTGAGTTATTGATTTTCATTTTGTAAAGCAATATAATCAGACATAAACATTTCAAAAGCTTCATTAAAAAAAATTACCTCAAGTTGATCATCATCTTCTAGTCCCATGAAACAAAGTTGATCGATTCTTTTGTTTTGTTTTGGACTTACTCATTGGAGTTGAGCTACCTTTTCTATTCTTCCTTTGTTTCTTTCTTTGAATTAATCTCTCGAGTTTTCTTGAGAGCATTTCAATTTCTTCCTCAAAATCTTCGTGATCACCTTCATTGTTGCTCTCGGCTTGAAGTGTCAATGTCTTCTTTATTGGTGCCTCATCTTCATCATCATACCTTCTCAGTTGATTTTCAAATTCTTCAAGATCTCTTAATAAGGTAAGAGTTTCCATGGTACTAATTGTTGGTGAGTCTTGGAGAGTTGTGACTTTCAGTGCAAACCATTTGGGCATGACTTTTAGCAGCTTTCTATTAATTTACCTCTGATCAATTTTTCTCCCAAGCATACTAAGCGAGTTCATTAGTGTGAGGAACCTTGCTTAAACTTCTTGAATTGTTTCATCTTCTCTAATTTGAACAATTCGTAGTCGTGCATTAACATACTCAATTTAACCTCCTTGACTTTGGAAGTACCTTCATAACTCATCAAGATAGTGTCCCTCATTTCTTTTGTTGTGTTGCACGATGATACTTTATCAATTTCAGCTTGGACCATTCCGCTTAGCAAGGTGTTCATGACTCTTGAGTTGTAGGAAAACATGTAGCTTTCATATGCATCCATTTCCATGAGAGTCTTGGGTCTGGCATCATCATGTCTTGGAATCACCTTCAGCCTCAATCTCAGTAGCATTTTCAGGCTGAGAATCACCATTAAGTTGAGGATGATTTTCAGCTTGAGTATTTGGCACTTGAGATGGTCCAGATGGGTCTTCAATAAAACTTATGATCTCATTGTTACCTCAAATAAACAAACAAAAAATTATCAAAAATTCAGAATTAGAGACAAATGGCATAACATATTAATGCACAATAAAATTGCCTTATTGAGTATTACATTAAACTAAATAATTCTGAAATACAATGTCAAAAAAATTAAAATTCAACAGTCGTGGTCACATAAAAATAGTATTGTAATATCCAGTCAAAAACTAGAACTATATATATACTTATTAAAGTTCAGCATTCACCAAAGGTATGACAAAACTGTAGTGGCAAAATGTAAGTTGCACAAAAAAATCAGACTCCAAAGCCTTTATTAATGAGATAATGCACTGTAATACTCATCCTTATATAAAGAAATCAGAGAACTCAGAAAATAGTAGAAGGATCATTCATAGTTTCATACTATATATTTCAAAATTCACATAAGAAGATTAACTTTGATCCTTGCAGCATAGAAGACTGTTATCCACACAAACAAAATATTTCTAATGCATAATGGGAGTGAACGTTTTTACAAAAAAATGCAAGGAAACATTAACTTTTGCACCACAAGAATCCTTGATTCTTTTGCAAGGAAAGTCTTTGTTTATCAATTCTCACTACTAAAGTGAAAAACAAAACAACAGTGCAATACCAATTCATATAGTCAATAATATCAATTTCCAAATTCTAACCCATTTAATACCTCAAGGAAATGAGTCGCAATTTAGTATAATAAGTGAGTGTTAAAATTTATCCCTGTTCAAAAGATGTTTTGGTTTATGATTTAATACTCAACCAAAAACACTCTTCACTCCAGTAGCTTCATAGTATCTAATGCAAATTTCTGACCTAGCATTGAAAATAAAAAAAAAACCCTTCTAATGTTGATATACACGTCTTAAACATGTTGCAAACTTCTAATTATGAGAAGAATAATTAGCAAAACAAAAACTATTTTTATGCAAAGTTCTAACATGACTAGAAATATATCAGAATATGGATATTAAATGATACATCCAACATCAAAAGTACATAAATAAAAAATGATAAATCAGATGTGTAAATAGCTAACAAAGCACATGAACATAACATTACATAAATCGATAAAATCTTTCAAAACCATATACCAATCAACAAAAAACTACAAATCTATACTAAACAGACTGTTATAGAAATGTATATACCTGAAGCATCAAAGTATTCTATTGAATAAGATCGAATTGAAACTTGAAAGCTAAAAATTAGGGTTTTAATTTTTTGATTGTGGATTTTTGGTACAACAAAACTATAGAAGTAATTAGAAGATGAAAAAAAATAATATATATATATATATATATATATATATATATATATATATATATATAATATATATATATATATATATAAGAACTAACTTACACAACTTGCATTTACACTTCGACCTTCATGGCTTCAGCTTCATCAATCGTCTTTTGGGAATAGGGCTTTAGTGATTCTGAGATTGAATCACTAAATATTCATGTATCCATCCACTTTTGTGGGAAGAATTCAGTCATCAGTTCTCAAATCTCACCCCCTCGAGCCTATAAACTTTTAATTTCTATGTAAACGAAGAGGCAACTGAAGAGTGAAGTGAAAAGTCTGAAGAATCAAGAGATTAATCAAACAAACGACTAAACCTTTCCACTTTCTTATCAGAGATCGAGTAAGTACCGAACTCTTAAACGAGTAAGGTACATCAAGTAAGGATCAGATTAAAGAGGCTAGTTCGAACTCTAAAATGAGCGAATATTACTATGCTCAGATTCGAGATCGGTATTATAATCCAAAAAGGATCCCTTGGCCCATATTCGGCTCGGATGACTATCAAACTCGAGACTTGGATTATATTTTTGGGCCGAATCCGAATCGGGTACCAAGTTACCCGGATCAATTTTCACCCCTACTATCACTTAGTAGCTATTAGTAGCTAATAATATATCCTATATGGTTTGAAAATACTATTAAAATTTTATATTATTATCATTTAAATATATATATATCGTTTTAAAGTTTATCAGTGCAATATCAAGCTTGTAATTTGTAAAGACTTATCAGACAAAATAAGTAGAAAGTATTAGAAAAAAGCTGGTGGGAGAGATTTTAGGGGTTTTACGCCCCTTTTTCTTCCTTCGGCCGACTCATTACTTACCGGAAAGAAAATCTGGCTGGACGACAAATTAATTGGGTTTGGAGTTTCGTGAGGGTTGATACTTGCAATTGATTTGTTGTAAAATCTGTGTTGTTTATGCAAGCAATTCAATGGCGTTCAGATCAAAGGAAATGATGAAGAAGATAATGAAGAAGATTGGGGGAGAGAAGAACTTAGCTCCTGGAGTGAAGGAATCTCTTCAGAAATCCATACCCGATAGTAAAGTTGTGATGGGTAGGGCCCACCGCGGCCTCTTTGCCGGCCGCCACATCCAGTTCGGCAACAATGTCAGCGAAAAAGGTGGCAACACGTCAGTGCCTCTTTCCCTCTCACTCTGTTTTATGTCGATATTAAATACCCACATATGTGAGATATAGCGAGGTAAGCTAACTGACGCTATTCAGTTCAATGTTAGCCGCAATCCACATTGGGCATAAAATTAGTTTTCATATAAATCATTTTTCTTTGCAATATTTGGTTAATAGACTGGACAAATAATTTTGAAAGGGGTAATGACTGTATGCATTATAGGATCTGTGATTGTACATCTTTTTACAGTGAATTGAGCTGTAAAGATTGTGTTCTAGTGGTTGTAGTTTGTTAGATTTGAAACTTATATGCATATTTTTGATAAATATGAAGAAACTATGTTGGGAATATATTAAGTTGATAATTGGGAATTTCTTTTAGTTGAAGATGGCAAAATAAGCAACAATAGTTAAACCATGTGGTTGTTATTGTTAGTTTTGAGTTGCAGGATATGTAACTATATGTCTGTATATATGCATATTGGCTTTCTTGTTTACTTATCAATACACACGCGTAGAGTTACATGTCTTTGTATGTTTATGATCCATCTTTTGTTGGGTCCTATTACTAATTGTATTGGATGAAGAACTCAATACCTTCTTATAAAGCTTGGGGGGTAAGTATGCAGTAGAATTTGAATGGGTTTCTGCATCATGTGCCTCTTGTCTGACGAAATTGTGAGTATACTTGCACATGTACATTTATACACACAAGTGCACATAACCATTGCTATTGCTATTGCTATTGCTTCTAAGGATTATGGGGAAATAGAACCCGAAATCGTATATTGGGAGGATATTTATCCACTCATGTAGGCTTGTTAGAGGTGAACGAGATATGAATTTGGATTTAAGAGCTAGATGACAGAATAATGTGCATGTGATATTGAGAAAATGCATTCCAAGCACCAAGTTTTCTTGATGCTATGACTTTTTTCTTGACATATGCTTTGGACATCTGTTTTCGAATACTTATTTTCCTGATTTGATTTTTTAGTGTAGCAATATTACTTCACTTACTATTTTATCATAGTTAGAAGGTGCAACTTACTACTTTGGATCACTAGGTTATTTTCTTGTAGGCTTGAAAGGGAAATCTACAAAGATGTCCTCTCATGTTTATCTACTTTTCCAATGAGCTCCATGATGTACCAATTTTTGCAATAACCTTCAATATCTCTTTTAATTTTTGCATTTCTGTCACATCGGCAAATTGGGTCACATGTGCTGGCAAAAGTACTTTTAAATTGGGTTACATTTTTGTCACATGGGCTTATTTCCCCAATTTAGTTGTAAGAGGTACAAATTCGAAAAAATTAGAGAGGTGGTGCGGGCATTGCAAAAATTGTAACATTATGGGCCATATTGCAAAAGTTGGTTAACATGAGGGGATAATTTTTGTAGATTGTGCATTCTGAAATATTTGTCAAATGATGGTTTAGGTTTGCTATTTTATGATTTCCATGGTGGCTTAGAGATATAGAACTATTGCTATGAAAGTCGTGGATAGTAGGCCTTGTTTCTCTCTTCCATTCCTGTAAATCCTCAGACCACTCAGTGGGTTGGAATAATAAGATACGCTCAATATTTTTAACTGTTATCAATAAAGGTAATAGAATATATTTTCTAAGCATCGATTAATATTCTAGCTAATGGCTGGCTAAAAAATCCTGGCTATCCTATTTCTTGCAATAACCAAGGGTCCCTCTCTAGTTGATGTATGGAATGGCACATGGCAGTTTTGGCTGTCAGCAAGATGTGTGATTTCACCATGATACTGTTTTATACTCTGCCCTACCTTTCATCTAGTCCTAAGATGACACCTAGTATGTCTGTTGTTTTTCATTAATGGGACAACGCATTCTCAAACAGTTCACAACAGTTCTATATTTTGCATCAATATTTACATTCTCCTCAATTTATGAGTCACTATCTTATAGCTCCATGGTAGGACATTCAACAGTTGAGGATTAAGCCTAAGGCATTCTTGGGATTTGATCGTTTAATGAATGTTATTTACTTGTGGAGTATATTTATAAGATAAGAGATACAGTCATTAGATTTTAGAATTATTCTTTGTTTTATAGTTCATGGGCAATTGCAAATGTTACATGAGAACATGATTATGCCCATATGTGCTTCCTACATTTCCATCTAAATGATCAAAATATTGTATATGGTTAACATGAGTGCTTTGTGCTGAAAGGTGGCACATGAATTTGGCGATTTTATTTATTTGTTTTTCTATTGCATATACTTGTTATACTATACAAAATATATAATATATATAATTTCTTTTAATTTTACCTGAAATATTACCAAAAAAAACTGTCTTTTAAGGCTTAACAAATTCATTTAAGTATCGAAGAGTTTCAAAGTAGAGGTATGATTCTTCCTAAACGGGAGCCTAGACGTCTAACCAAATCAAGGCGGTAGAGTACCGCCTAGGGGATTAATCGAACCTAGACAGAGATATTTAGAACACTGAAAAATGCATACCAAGTCCTCAAAAGAAAATTGCCCACCAATTTCTTTGTAAGTTGGAAAATTACACCCCTACAAATGCTCCCTGGCAAGCCAAAAGTGAAAGCAAGGATTTTTTTTTATTAATAACTTGATAAGTAAAACCAGGGAAGTTACTATATCCCTCAATAGATTTAGAGGAAGAAATTTAAAACTTAAAATTGACTGTTCCTCTCTATCCAATACTAGCTAACAAAATTGGGAGATCTTTCAAGCTAACATCAGTTCTGAAAAAGGTTTCCTTTAGAATATATGTTTTTATTGCATCTAACTGATTATGTATCAGGTTACCACCACGAGCTCGTAAAGAGCTTTGCTTTATAACAGTGGACACTGGACAGAGCTACCACAACGGAAATTCTAACTACCATCTTTTGTGAACTTTGAATTCACAGTTCAATATCTATTTATCTATAATTAAAAAAAAATAGAGGCGAATCTAGCAAGCATTGGTAATATCTTGAGGTCAATTTCAAGAGAACTTAGGACTAATGCCTCATCCGTAAGTTTTACACAGGTGCCTTTATGGGAAGTTTATTACTCCCCCCGTCTCAGGATAAAAGTCCTAGTTGACTTTTTGCATATATTAAGAAAGATGATAAAATGACAAAATTGTCCATATTTAAATTCTCATGTAATTGCATAGTTTTTTGCACATGACTAGTGATATTTCATAAATATGTATAAAGAATGTAAATATGACAATTTATACTAAGGGTATTATAGGTAAATTATTGTAAAAAATAGATTATTTAAGGTAAGTAGACATTTAACTTAGAACTACTTAAAATAATAATAAAGATTTTTATCCTGACAGAGGGAGTATTATAATGAAATGCAAAAGAAAGGATGAAGGTAAGCTTATTGACCTCTTGTTTTTACCTTAAGCTTATTGACCTCTTGTTTTTACCTTGAGCGTTAAATAAATACAGTACGATTACAGTGTGGACACGTATTAATACTTTAGAAAGTAACCTACAAGAGAGCCGGCCCCAATGTCCTTTTACTTGAAATATTCTCCGTGTGTAAGAATGTGTGCCCAATTGGAAGAACATGTCACTGTCCACAAGTTATTGAGTTTCTTGTTCCTTGTATGAATGAGTTTTTTTGGGGTAACATGTTAATTTATAATTTTCGAAAAGCGTTGGTGGAGGATTGTAGCTGTTTAATGTTGGTAGACAAAATGTTGAAATCTGAATAGTATGACACTGCTGTTGCATTTGCTTGTGGCTAGTTTGTGATATATGCTGAATATGGCTCTACAAATTTATTAACATTAAACCTGATATTTGTAATGAGATGGCTATTCCATTAAAGAATATTTAAGTTTGTTACTTATGGAGGGTGACCAGTTAAAATACCTGTTTCATAATGTTGCATGGGCTCTTCCACATCTAGTGGGTTGTTTGGAAGAATGATGGCTATTGTGCGTCATTTTAGCTCAACTTTTATAGGTTGCTCGAGTTCATATCTCATTTACCTTAGTTCACATCAGCATTCTGCCATTCTGCTCAATATAGGGTTCTAATATCAAAGTACAAACTATCATGTGGGTAATTTTAACTCAACTTTTATAGTTTGCTCAAGTTCATATCTCATTTACCTTAGTCCAATTTAGCATTCTGCCATTCTGCTCAATATAGAGTTCTAATATTAAAGCACAAACTATCATGTCTTTCTTTCTGTTTTCCATTATCATTCATGTTGACTTTGGTCTTCCCCTTCCCACATCATTCTTAGCAATATTTTAGCTCCACTATTTCCTTATTGATAGGGTTGGTCTGATAGCCATTCAGCCGTTGTGTTGAATTAAGTAGGCACTGCACTTGAGAATGAAAGATATACATAATAAAAGGTTTAGTTTTTGTAGGGGCTCTGGGGTACAAGGGAGATGATAAATTATAATACAAGACCATATGCATTTCCAAAGTTCTAGGTACATAGGGTCCTAACCTGTTAGATACAAAACCAACTTATGGCCTTTCACATCAGAGCACAAGTTCTTTATAGTGAGAAGGTCGGTAAGGCTGTCCTGAAATATTTTGCAACATCTGGAAGACAAGGTTTTCAATTATATCATTTGTTATTTTTTGAGAACTTTGTGTAGTCTTAATTTCTGGATAAAATGTGAGGTCAGGATATCAAACTTTACAATAAGTTAATGATGACAAAATAATAGTTTAATTATCATATTCTTGATAGAATTTATGACTACGATAGGATTGATCAGCTTTTGTTCATTAGGGAAAGCGAGAAAACTGATTATGTTGCTTTTGGTTGTGTCTCTACATGTGGTTTTCCTTGTGCTTTTTTTGGGGGAGGGGTAATTTTTTGGGTTTCTTTGAGGCTTTTATTTCTTCTCGTTTTCCTCTTTCATATTTTGCCCCCTTTGGGCTCATTTTGAGCATTATGATGATGTACTTGCAGATGACAAACAAAATTAATAATTTACCAGAAGGGTAAAATTATCATTAAATTTACTTTAAAAAATTAATAGTGGTTTTATATTAAAATAATAATAATAATAATAATAATAATTTACTTTAAAATTTTTAGTCACGTGTCGCTGTTATGTCTTTAATTTTTTAACGTGGTACTATCAATTAGACGTGATCATAAAAAAGTAAAAAATTAATCTCCTAATGAAAAAAATTGAAAAGACAATCCCCAAAGTGGAAAAAATTTAAAAGTTTAATCTCCTAATTGAAAAAAAATTGAGAAAACAATTCCCAAAGTGGGAAAAAATTAAAAGTTTAACCCCCTAATTAAAAAAATTGAGAAGACAATCCCAAAGTGGAAAAATATTAAAAGTTCAGGGTATTAATCCATATTTAAGCCAAAAGCCAACTACTACTAAAATTATGAGAGCTTTGGTGGTAGTGGTTAGTATTAGACTTTGAATATATATATATATATATATATATATATATATATATATAAATACATATATATATTGGGATGGAGTCAAATCTTACTTTAGGTGATTTCAATAGCCTTCTGGCAGACAAACTATGTGGTTTAGTTCTATTAATTAATGTAATATTAATGAACTTTTATCATACTTTCTTACTTCTATATTTTGACTTGTGGGGCTAATTGTCATTAGGCTTAGCTAAAGCTTTCTAGAGCTACCTCATCTTTATGGCTATATATATATATATATATCAGTTTGGGTTATTAAAGAATTTGAATTGAGCAAAGGAGAGACAGAGTTTGTGCTTCAACCTCTTCTTTCGACTTTCTAAATATGAAATTGAATGAGTTTTATCCTGCAAAGAAAGTCACAGTTGAGTTTTATTTTTATCCTGATTTTGCAAAAAGTCAAGCATATGCTAGTGCAAACGACAATAGTTTTAAGGTTTTGCTGCAAGTGCAATCACATATAGCTATGTTGGAGCATCTTAAGGTTAAATATTGAAAATTGTTTTATAAACTAGCATTTTAGCTTTCAATATCAATTTGTGAGATATTGCCACATTAGTCTACATGAAATCACAAATTGTGTCATTCTTTGCAGGATTGAGCCGGTATTATTTAGTCTTTGCCGGGTTGCTCACTGCAATTCGTAGTTTTATGTGTTCTTGGATCTTACTACATGGCAACTTGGCTGTGATTATATTCTGTTGTTATATGATATAATAAGAGCGTAGTTGGTTTTGATGAGTGCAGAATAATTTCTTTCGATCTCTCCCCAAATTTAACATCTAACATTTTAAAGTAGGTTATGCATAAAACTGCCAAGGCAATGAATTCTCTCCTCTTTTTTTGGGTGCTTTGTTGTTGATAGGACAAGGAGATGTTGGAAGCCCAATGTACAAGAAAAACGGCTATTCAGTTACATTCTAGACCGCCACATTCGTGTAAAAGTGACAACTCATGCTCTTCGTTGCATCGACAAGGCAGGTGGCATTGATGAATACCTGCTGAAGACACCATACCATAAGATGGACACAGAGATGGGCCTCTTCTGGAAATCCAAAATAGAGAAGATGTATGCAGAGCTTGGGGAGATGGAGGTTGTTTTCTTTTCGCCCGAGGATGAAGCCAAGTTCGAAGAGAAGTCCAAAGAACTAGAATCGGCTAAGAAGGCACATCGAAGAGATGTCGAAAGAATGATGTGCGGTTCGTCTCCCAATTCAGAGAAAATTGAGGAAGACCGACCTGAAAATGAAGGAAGTGAGGATGATTTAGTTGCCAACTCTTAAATGCAGGTTTTCTTCTTCCCATTTTACAATCCTATCGGATTTTAGTAGTTTTTGTGTCAGCTTAACTGTCAGAAAATCAGGCTTTTTGTTGGAGTCGAGGTGGTTCTAAGTGATGGCCTTAAAGTTTTATGTATTCTGGAATTAAACTTATTTAGCATTGCAAGGAATGGAAGCTTGAATGCTTCCAATTCAATAATCAGCAAGTTGGCCAGATAAATATTTGGACTTCTATTATGTTCAGTTATTAGTGCTAGTATTGTAGTAACACTTTTTCTGTTTTTGTATTTGGATATGCCCTTGAATCTTATTTCTAATTTCAGTACTTGAGCAATCAGCCTAATGATAAGAGTGGGAATGATATTATTAGACACCGACTGATGTCTCCAGTTTCTTTTGCATCCACATCTAATTCCAGAGATTTTCTATTGGATTTGTACTCTTTGCTTCATAGTTATAATATTTTCTTACATTATTGATGTATTTTTATTTATAGCCATTTGTGGTGTGGTGGGTATGGCTCCCACACATCCCTTAGGGATTGTGATTCGACTTGGCTTTAACGAGTATGTCAAGGATTTAAGTTGGGGAAGATTGTGACACCCGGGTTCTACGTTAGAACATTTGTGATTTGACTTGAGGATACTACCAAGAGAGTATAAGGTCATGGGTGGATCTATGATGGGTCGTAATGATCAATTGGTACTTCTTGGGACAATAATAAATTTGAAAGTTAATTCGGGCTCGGTTTGGGCCATTTTGTTGCAATTTGCATGTCTTTTCTCACTTTCGGAACCTGAAGCATCTAATATAGCTAAGAATAAATCTAGTATGAAAACCTATTAGATAAATACCTGTGGTAGAGGTAGATTGGGCTGTAGTTTTGGTTAGCGATCGACTGTTGATTAATTTGAATTTTTATGGGTTGATTTCCTTGAGGGATTGTGGAAACAAGAGTAGAAATGAGTCAATTTTTTTTATTTTGTTGTGGTAAATTATTCAGGGGATTAATGTGTGCTTGATATTTTTTTGGGGTTACTGGGTTGGGGTTGGTTTGTGTTGATTTCTAGGGTTGGAGATGGTGGTTAAAGAGAGGGTTGATTTCTGGTTTGCAGTGAATAATTTTGCAAGCTTTTTCAAAAAATGAATGGAAACTGATATTTTCACATTTTAAAATGAATCTCTCACATGGACATGGATGTGAGACTCGCTCACTATTCATGTGAGAGGGATGAATGATGTGGAAATATTAAGTTTTTATGTAGAAATATCAGTTCCCAAAATGAATAAAATGTTACTATGAAGGATAAAGTAATTTTTGCTCACTAAATGCTATTGTTGTTAATTTAAGTTGAGTTGAGCCCAAGTGCCCAACTAAAAAAACAAACTCCCTCTGTCCTACTAAATTAAATGCTTTGTTTTGTTTTTTTTAAAATTAATTAAATTGATCATTTTTTAAATTAATTTTTGTCTAAATATAAATAAAGAGATTATAATCAATATATATATATATATAATTTACGACTAACCTCAATTCTTGTAATTTTAAAAATATATTTATATATACTTAATTATTAATTCTAAAAATAGTTAGTTTGACTTTAGAAGATCAAAATTGAGCATTTAATTTGGGACAGAGACCAAGTTGTTAGCAAAAAAAGATTTCATTAATCTTATTTTAATTAATACTAGTAAATAGTAGTTAAAGTGATCATTTGTGTAATTGTGTGGGAAAGCTATCGACTCCACTTGCTATATTTTTATCAACCAAACATGTAACGTATTTGAATTCTAAATAATACTTAACAACTACCACCAAATCGTTTGATAAGTAAGTTTACTAATGGCCGTCTTTTTCCTTTCAAAGTCAATAAAAATAAATAAGAATATATATAGTCAAACATGGTTAATTTAATTTTGATCATTTTATTCGCTTCAAAATGAATGTCATATTTATTTTTTAGAGCGTGGTTATAAGATCATTCACAACAATTTCTCTAATAAACTCTTTATTTTTATTCCTAACTTTGAAGAATACATCAACATATCATTATCCCACATTTTTCTTATCCTTAGTTAATTCTCTATTTCAATCTCTATATAAGATTTTACTCATCAGGATGAGGGAGTCAAAATACTGTTTTCTATGTATGCAAAATGACATTTTACACCCTCATTTAAGTGGACAACTCATCAATCATTATCCAACTCGTCTTCATTTTTAAATTATAAAATTAATATTGACTTATTTTTTAATAATTAATTTCAAACGTATTCAAATTTAAAATAGATATAAATTTATTTAATTCATAACAGCATAATTATAAATAATATAAAAGTACTATTAATTATAAAATTTATTATTTTCAAAATTTAAATGAATCATATTAAATTTAAATTTAAAAATATCACAAATTAACTTTTTAAAAGTTAATATTGATCTTATGTACATTCGTACCTACAATTCATTTAATACTCACTCCATAAATTACTTAAAATTTAAAATAAAATAAAAGTTATTTTACAGTAGAATACAATTGATAAATTATACCCTCTTTTATAAATTATAAGATTACTATTAATTTTTATAAGTCAATTTGATACATTCTTAAACTTAATAATTTTTCTAAGAATTATAAAAATAATAAATTTTCTAAGTAGTAGTATTTTTTTTCTAAATAAGTTACAATATGTATTGATTAAATTTATATTAATGTTAAATTTAAAAATATCACATACTTACTTCAAAAAAATTAATAAATTAATAGTGATTTTATAATTAAAAACAAGAGGTTGTAGTTACAACGGTCAAAACATACTTTGACTGTTGGAACTTTTAAATTTTAACTTTTAAAATTTAGATTTCATTATTTAAGGAATAAATATAAGGAACTTGTTGGGTACATAGTGAAAAAATTAAATTTCAATCCTATAGAATGAGTCAATATAACTACAAAATGGGGATAGAGATAAGAAAACTATTGTGAATGCTCTAATAATGTAATGCCTCCAAAATCTGAGTGTGATGCCCCCAAAATAGGTATACATCACCCATCTTGAGTCGTCAAAAATAAGATACAAAATTCAAATACAACTTAATAATACAACTGTCGTGTAAAATACGACAAAACATAAACTGAGAGTTTTAAAACGAATATTGTCTTCTAGACAGTATTCAACTCAAATGGTGTCCTCAATACATTTATTATTACACAATTTCATAGAATAGTGAGGATTACTAATGCTAACATCTGGATCGTCACTCCGCTCCCCGACTAGTCACGGCTACGTTCTCATTTCTTGAAGAGAACAATGAAAGCAAAAGGGTGAGCTCAACCAGCCCAGTAAGAAATATTATGACTAAGATAATGCAACACAATTTATCGTTAGCCTTCAACGGTGTTAAACTGATAAAAATATAGCAAACATCAAGTTTAACTGCAGCGGAACAAGCAATCTATTAGAAGAGTCAAGTAGAGAATAAAATCTACTTGTTGGGGTTTCGATACAGAAACGCACAGCGAAAATTAAAATTTAAAGCAATTTCGAAACCCTAAAACAGGATCCATGCGAAAAACAATTAATTCAGTGGTAAGAAATTATACCGATTGTAAAAGCTAGAATCGATGCGGTCGAATCTCCAACGCAATTCAAACGGACTACGTCTCTACGGTATCCACACGAACGCTCCACACGAATCGTCCTACGATCTGCAGAAGAAGGAAACGCGGTACTAGCCACCAAGGATGAGGATTTTTAAACTGTTTTTCTCCAGTCTCTCTCTAAAAGCGGCTAGGGTTTTTTGTTTTTGACGTAAAACCTAAAGTGACTGATATACATCATATATATAGCAGTTAGGAGGAATTTATCAAAACCTAATGTTATTAAAATTCGAATTTATATATATCTTAATTAAGTCTTACTTAATTAATATACCTATATATAAATTATCCTATTAATTTAAATTCGTAATTTAAAATTATATCAATCATATTGACATATTTAAATCTTTACAATTTAAATTAATTTTCTTTTAATTACGTTCTTTGTGTGTGACCCTATAGGTTATTATTACGTTGGCAATAACCTTAAAATCATATTATAAAGTTATAAACGGTGAGCGGCATCTAGTAATGCATCACTGCTACCCAAGTAATAATAAGATCGATGATTCGATGCAACCTTTTCGTGACCAATGTTTCAATGTAATTTAATCCTTTTAACCTTAATATCTAAGATTAAACTCGAGTCATTGAATGTGTCATACTCTTCATAATTTAATCTGAATTTTTCTTGATCAATGAGTGGACTATATGAAACAAATCATTATTTGAGCATGGCCATGTATTTCATAGTCCTACTCAATCAAGAGGTCTATGGATATCACCCCTAATATATAGGATGGTTAAATTCCATCTAGATCACTCATATTCCTCACACGATTCATGATGTACCCAATAATCACCTTTATAGTCCACCCTATTAAATGTGACATTTGATGATATCAAAGTACATAAATTCTCGTGTAGTAATATAGTGATTTCAGGTCGGAGGACCATTACATCATTGTCACTATGAGAATTGCTAATGACACTTCGCATAATGCTCCATATAGAATTCTCATGGTGGGTCTGTCCAGTACATCGTTCTCTAACATGTACCTATGCATTGACTTAATATCTCATATATTTATGACCAATGAGATTTGGTCATCAGTCAATTAACATACTAGTCTCAATGCATCATTGTTGTCCCATCAACAATGATACTCGACTAGGGACATTTAAGAACAATGATACTAATTGTAATTATATAATCTCATGTTCAAGTCACATACTTGAAACTATATAATTTGTATCACTATTCTAAGGAATTTTATTATGTTAACAATTATATTACGTAATAAATAAAATCATAATAAAATTATTTATTTATTCAATCAAATATAATATCAAAATATTAAGCAATTATATCAAATAATTGGCCTCTAGGGCATAAACTCTAACACTACTATCTTCTATGATTTAAAAGATTTTTTCATCACTTTTATCACTGAGACTCAGCTTAATAAATAATCCACATCATCCCTGCACTACGGCCAAGAATATTCATTAGTATCACGACCATAAATTATCCATGCACTACCGGCCAAGGAAATTTGTGTATTCATCAATGGTCATGATCATGTCAACAACTGTCCATCAATGCACTACTGGCCAATGAGGACTTTTACCACATCATTTATAATATTACGGTCATGATTATACCGAATAATCCCTAGTCATAATCATACCAAGTTCATCTATGCACTAAAGGTCACAGATGACTTTCAACATAATATAAACATGAGGATGATGACAATGACATAAGAATTCAATAAAACAAGTTCAAGGATAAATTTTTAAAGATTTATAATTTAATTTATCCAGAAATCAATAACGTCCAAATTGTCAATATGATACTGCTTTGTGGAGTAAAATTCAAGAATAATATTGTACCAAAAATAATTTGAACAAAAAACGAATCAATTTTTATCATGAATAGTACCCGGGTGAATAGTACTCGAGTGAATAGTATCCCGTGAATAGTACTTCGGGAATAGTAACCTCGTGAATAGTACTCCGATATGAAAAAGTTAAAAACTTATCAAGAATGCTCAGAATAATATTTTTATAAAAAGATACTGGATGAAGCGCAAATATCAAGAATATTCTACTAATTTTATAGAGTATAGAAGCCAAAATTTTAACAAAACGAGTATAGAATTCGAAATCTAAAATGAAATAATATTACTTACATACTACAGAGTATGGAAGAAAATATTATTTCAAGCGAATATTGAACAAAAATAACATCCTTTACCTTGAAAAGAAAAGTATTCCAACTGGTATAGCGAGGATATTCTTGAAGAAAACTTTCACTGTTTTCTGCGCTCAAAACTTTCTAAAACTCTAAAGAAATACGCTCAAGATTATAGAAGAAAAATTATTTGATTCTGGTGTGATTTTCAATTCTAACTTAAGCGCCTATTTATAGAAAAATGCTAGAACGCCATAGGAGACTAAATAATAAAATAATAATATTATTATTTTTCAATCTTCTACGCATGCCACTTTAGAAAAAACTTTAGCCACCACAGTGGGGCCCACCCAAAATCAGCACATGTTTTCACAAAAAATAAAAGTGGTCTCACACTTAATTTTAATAAAAATATTTAATTTTTGAAATTTTAATAATTCATAAAAAATAACTCTTTTATTAGAAAAATTTAAATCTCATGTCCTTTTCATAGGAAATTTAATTCTCTACAACTTTGTAGAAGAAATTTTTTCCAAATTTCAAACAGAAAATATCCGAAATCCACAAACGGATGATTTGCAATACCTCATAAAATTCATAACAAATCATACGTTAATTTTTAACGGTTCAAAATTTGTGGACATATACTCAACTTATATATGCATAACATATCCAAAAATCACAACGATCCAACGGTCGGATTAAAATTATAACTTACGCAATAGAGCTTTAAGAACACTGATTTAATTTTTAATACCTCCATTCCGAGAAAAATACTGATAAAATAATTTAACATTAATTCCTTCCTTTATAATCACATAAAATAAATATTTTCCTATCCATCATTTATGTCCACATAAAATAAATATTTCCTTATCATATAAATCAATAATTAATTATTCACAAATAGTATTACAGAATCACAATAATGACAACCAGGCCGTTCCCAAGAAAGATGGTGCTTTCTAATAAGGATTTTTCCTTACTGACGTGTAATTAGGTAACCAAACCTCTACTTAACAGAACTTTTTAGACATTGCCAATAATGCTATTTAATAATATTATTCAAATAATATGAATTATTGATTTGATAATGAAAAATACTGTGCAGTGACAATTATTGAAACAACAATAATATAAAATATCAACGCAGCAATTATTGAATCAATAAAATAAAATATTGAACAGTAATTACTGTAACAATTATTAAGTAGTGCATTCTTACGCAAGAATCAATAATTCAACAATACTGTGTGCAACAACGCGTATTACTGTATTTTAACCACCAGGTATTCCAACAGTGCTAACGGTAACGATTACGTCGTTATTTATAAAAACTCAAATTTGTCGTTTTCTTCTTCCGACAGTTATTCTGTTATGGGGCTCACAAATGGCTGTGCCGTCGTACCAATATTTTTCGACAGAAAGAATATTGCACGACCAAATGAATATTTTCCGACAAAATGAATATTTTATAACCACTTGCTTATTTTACAAAATTTATAAATATTACCCATAACTATAACATTATATCAAATTTACTCCTTAATACTCAAAACTGATATTTATAAAAAAATTATTTTTACTCATAAAAGTTGGGGTCTTACACTGAGTGCTTGCCATAACACATTTTGTGTGTTATTTTACATAACATTCTTTCATAACTTAATCAATGATCCCATAATTATATTGGTTGAACTAGTCTATTACAGATAAATATTTAAAAATTTTCTTCCCTCAATTTTCTAGATCGTAACTTGATCTCAATTTCATCATTTCTACAAGTATCAACCTGTAGATCATACCCGTATATATAGATAACTTATAATCAGTTTTAAAAAGCAGAATATATTTGATAACTTGATATTAAAACTGCTTATTTGAAACTAATCAAAAATTTCAAATTGGAGCTTCTGATTATTTAAAAATCTGATAAACAAATTTGACTAAGTATACTACTAATTTGTTCCTATTTATTTGAGTAATTTTGATATTATATTTATATTAAGAACCAAAGAAATATATAAAATAATAATAATAATCATAAATGAAATTTGTATATTACTTCCATCGTTCCGTATTAAACGTCCTAATTAGTTTTAGCACGCTAATTAATAAATATATTTTTTTTACCTAAATTGCCCTTCTAAATTACTTTTTAATTGAAGTACCCATTCACTTTTTAATGACTCCAACATTAATTATTCATTGCTGATTTCCACATGAATCAATTCTCTAAATTATTTTTATTGTTATTCTCACATTACAATAAGTATATTTCTAACAACTGTATTATTTTTGTTGTTATTCTCGCATTAAATAGAAGAGATGTTATAATGCTAATATAAGAGAGAAAGTGATATAACGATACATCACCTTCCAATGTAAATCTTTTATTATTTCTTAAGTTTCCAACAAAAGTTGACTAAAAAAATTATGATGGTATAAGTGAAAAAAATAAGATAAAAATAGTTACTAATATAAAAATAGAACATTTATTATAGAACATCTTAAAAAAGAAATTAGGACGTTTAATACGAGATATAGGCAGTATACTACTCCCTCCGTCCCTTAATATATGACTTTTTAGAGTTGTGTATAAGTATTAAGAAAATAATTGTATAACATTAAATATAATATCAAATATCTTTATTGTCATTGTATTAAAAAAAAGATTGTTATTTATTGGATAAAAAATAATAAGAGAATCAAAATTATATTTAATATTTAAAATAATATTAAAAATAAGTAATTAATATTTATTTGATTTTAAAATATCATATATTAAAGGACAACAAAATTTCTCTAAAACATCTGACGAGAGAGTATTAAACACTTCTAAACGTAGACAAACATGATGTTTATTTAATGCAATTGGAAATTTAATTAAGTTGGTAAACAACTAAGCATCCTGGCTGTATTGAAAACAACATTAGATTTTTAATAATAAAAAAAGAAATGAATAGCCGTTGTTTATGAAAATTATAAACAATGGTGCCTTATATTTTATGTTGAATATTTTTTTATATGGTACTTTCGTTTACGATTGTGTATGATTTTAATATAATTTAAAATTCATAATTGTTTCAATATTATTTTTTATTTTTATTATTTGAATATTTAGGTGCTTAGATTTGAAATTATGTGGTATTCCTCCCGTCCCATAATATATGACGTTTTAAAATTGTGCACATGTACTCCCCCCGTCCCATAATATATTACGTTTTAGAATTGTGCACAAAAATTAAAAAAATAGTTGAAAAACATTAAATATAGTACCAATTGTCTATAATACCATTAAATTTTTATTTATTATTATATTTATCTTATATTCTCTCTTATCTGTAACATTTTTCCATTAAGGATAATTTTAAAAAAATTATAATTAATTCTCCTAGATTTTCTAAAACTTCAAATAATTTGAGACAAATAAAATCACTTAAAATGTCATATATTATGGGACGGAGGGAGTATAATTTAATAATGCTATACTTATATCAAGGTGTATTAAAACTATGTTCTAATTGAGAGCACATCATCTGTTTTCAAATTTTCTGTCCCCCAACTTAAATTTTGACACATGTCTTTTTATTTAATTTTAAAATTAATTAGTGTTAATTAAGAGACTAGATGTCAAAATTTAAGTGGAAGAACACAAGGGGACAGAGAAATTGGGAATAGAGGATTTGCTCTCGTTCTAACTTCTACGTGTTTCTCAAAAAAAATATTATATTTATTAATCTATGTATTCCCTCCAAAAATTTTAACTTAAAAACAAAAGATAAATTTTTCTACCATTTGGATTGAAGAATTTATGGAGAAAATCCAATTTTAAATTTCCAGAAATCGCACCACCGTCGCTAACAACTTTAGATATAGATTCATTCTTCGTACCTGGTCCAACCTCACAACCCGGAGTATAAATTATTTGTTAAGCATTGAACTTTTTTTTGACAAATTTCACCTTACAATCCTACGAAATGACCTAAATGTATATACTAAAATTACCCACAAAGATATGTAAAGAGCTAATTATTTACTTTTTCAATTAGTTATTTTTTACAATACAAGCAAATCGTAAAAGCTACCATTCTTAATTAGAGAAATTAAAGATGTAAAATTTATGTTTGTTTGAAATTCATAATCTCGAAAAACTTATAATAAAAAAAAGAAAAACAAAAGTGAAGAGTGATGTTTAAAAAAAGTGTTTAAGTTTTAGCATTATATTAATAATTATTTTACCTTATAATTTTTATTATTATAAAGTTTCGACTTTTTATTTGAATTTATTGTTACGTCCTTGTCAGTACTGTACGACAAAAAGTACATCTTAATTAATTAGTATATAAAATAATTTTAAAAATCATTTAAAATTGACTACATGAATGTTCTAATGGTGAAAAGTTAAGCTTCTAGAAATACACCTAAACTAAAGTTTAATTTATGCTGAAATCAAAATCCCTTATATAAATAAAAAATTATTAAATTCACAACATAAATTATTATTTTTATAATAAAAATGTCGATATAGGTCATATAGCGATGGTTTTCACTGTCGCTATATATCTATGACGATATTTTTATTATGAAAATAATAAAATCTGTTGTGAATTTAACAATTACCAAATAGAATAATATTATTTTTCTAAACTTAGTACAAAATTGAATGTCTCATCCTATCACTTGTGACGTGAAAGTCAATTATTATACAGGGGAATATTATTTACACATGAATTTTTAATATTTTTATAAGTTCTTCTCTCACATGAAAATGAGAATTATTTTTTTCTCATATAAAAAAAAAATATGTGAAAATATTAAAAATATATGTAAAAATATTAATATCCATTATATTGTGAGAATTTTACTGATAGTATTGGCAGAGATTCAAACCCCCTGCAATAGAGAATGGGGTTTAATTCTTATCATTCTCCTCTATAAATTGTAATAGAATTGGCCTTAAAAGTATATAAATAACTTAAATGACAATATTTTTAATTGTCTTAAGTTATTTGTTAAGTCTTATCAACTGTATTACAAAGTAATTCTTTTTTTTTTTTCTAAAAGTTAGAGAGAACTTTATTTAAAAAAATAGATATAAGAACCATCACTGTTCATAAGGGTGTAAACGAACCGAGTCAATCCGAGTATTGAGTTATTCAGATTTGGTTCACAAAATTTATCGAGTATAAAATAAGATTTGATTGAGGCTCTTTTAGCTACCGAGTCGAGCATGATTCCGAATCGAGCACGCATAATTTAAACTTTTTAAACGAATATAATCCGAGTATCAATAAAAAATTATAATTTGAGGAGGTTTGAGTAATTTATCGAACTTTAAAATATGTTTGTGACGCCCCCAAAATATGTATACATCACCCATTCTGAGTCGCCAAATACATGGTACAGAAACAAATACAACTTCAGTAATACAATTATCGTGCAGAATACGATAACACATATACTGTGAGTTTGAATACAAATATTGTCTACTAGATAGTATACAAACTCAATAGGAGTCCTCATTACAATTATCACACTATTTCACAGAATAGTGAGGACTATTAATGCAACTATCTGGACCGTCAATCTATTTTCCGACTAGTCCCAGCTATATTCTCATTTCCTGAAGAGAACAGTGAAAGAAAGACCCCAACTGTCAAGGATAAATTTTAAAGATTTATAATTTAATTTCTCCAAAAATCAATAACGTCAAAATTGTCAACATGATACTACTTTGTGGAGTAAAATTCAAGAATAATACTCAGTTGGTCATGTTCATCTCAACACCTGTTCATCTTTGCACTACGGGTCAAAGATATTCATCAGGTAATCATTCATCTTTGCACTATAGGCCAAAGATATTCAGTAATATCATCATTTAGGACTGAGGATGATGAAAAATATTTTAAAGGAAACGAATCCAGTGAGATAAAAGAACAAATATTAGGGATTCGTATTACAGTTTATCCAAGTTCAATAATACTCCGAAATAACCAATTTCGAAGCAGAATTCAAAAATAATGATCAAAATATGGATACAACCAAGATAATAACCATAATAGCCATCTTGGATAAAAAGAAGAAAATTTTATTTTTCGGTGAATAGTGCCGTATTCGTGAATAGTGTCGTATACGTGAATAGTGCCGTATATGTGAATAGTAACCCCGACACAAAAAGTTTCAAATTTGATAAAAAGTTCATATCAATATTTCAGCATAATGATATTGAAGAAAATAATATCATTTAAGAAAAAAATAACATCCCTTACCTCAGAATAACCGTACTTCTGACTGAATTTTAGATATAGTGCTGACACAAACTTGCACTGAATAACAACTCTCAAAGTATCAAAATACTCACAAAATACGCTCGAGAATATAGAGAGAGAAAGAGAGAAAACTTATGAATTCTGGTGTGATTTTTAATTCTAACTTAGCCCTCTATTTATAGAAAAATGTTAGCACGCCGAAGCAGACTTTGACCTGCAACCTGGCTACTATTGCCACCCACCACATTTGAAATAAAATTCAACACATTTCTTCACCAACCTTAAGTGGGGCCCACTCAATTCTAGAATTTTCCACCAAAATTATTTATAAACTTAATTTTCGAATCAGTCACCTCTTAAAATCATAACAAATTATACGTTCATTTTTAACGGTTCAAAATTTGTGGACATATACTCAACTTATATATGTATAACATATCCAAAAATCACAACGATCTAACGGTCGGATTAAAAATTATAACTCACGCAATATATCTCAAAAATACTGGTTTAATTTTTAATACCTCCATTCCGACAAAAATACTAATAAAATACCTCAACATTAACTCTTTCATTTTTAACCACAATAAATATATCCAACATTTATATCCACATAAAATAAATATTTCCTTATCATATGAATCAATAATTAATTATTCACAAATAATATTACAGAATCACATTTATGACAACCAGGCCGTTCCCAGGAAATAGGGGGCTTTCCAATAAGGATTTCTCCTTACTGGTGCGCAATTAGGTGACCAAACGTCTCCTTAGACAGAACTTTCTAGACATTGCCAATAATGCTATTTAATAATATTATTCAAATAATATGAATTATTGATCTGATAATGGAGATACTGTGCAGTGACAATTATTGAACAACAATAATATAAAATTTCAACGCAACAATTATTGAATCAATAAAATAAAATATTGAATAGTAACTACTGTAACAATTGTTGAGTAGTGCTTTCTTGCGTAAGGATCAATAATTCAAAAATACTGTACAAAATCGTGTGCTACTGTGCAACCACGCGTATTACTGTATTTTAACCACCGGGTATTTCAACAATGTTAACGGTAATAACTACGCCGTTATTTATAAAAACTCAATTTTGTCGTTATCTTCATCCGACCATTTTTCGTTATGGGGCCCACAAATAGCTGCGCCGTTGTACGAATATTCTCCGACAGAAAGAATATTCCACGACCAAATAAATATTCGCCGACAATAATGAGTATTTTATAACCACTTGTTTATTTTACAAAATTTGCACATTTTACCCATAACCAAAATATTATATCAAATTAACACCTTATTATTCACAATAATAATTAGAGGAAATTTAATTTTATTCATTAATAAGTTGGGGTCTTACAACCTCCCCTCCTTATGAAATTTCGTCCCCGAAATTTACGTACGTACCTGATATGCCGAACATATGGGAATACCTTGATTTCATTTCAGATTCTAACTCTTGAGGTATCTCCTTATACGTTAAATCTTCCGCTATCTCGTCCGGTTCTTAATCAATAATGTGCTTCGGATCATCCATATATTTACGTAACATCGATACGTTAAAAATGTTATGAATACGCAACATACTTTGCGTTAAGGTGAGTCTATAGGCCACAGTTCCTACTCGATCGAGGATTTAAAATAGACCAATAAAATCGAGAGTTGAGATTTTCTCTCTTCATCGACTCTTGCTCCTAGAATAACGCCCTCTTGAACCTTCTTCTTCATATTCATCAGCTCTGAGTCTGTAGCTTGAGCGGCTTTAACTTTATCGATTTAAAGTCGGTTCTAATCGTATATTTGCTATCTTCACGTAGGTTCACACTCGTAAATGCATACGATCTTTTGCTCAACGCGTCAGCTACCACGTTCGCTTTTCCCATGATGGTATTAAATGGTATAATCGTAATCTTCAACAGCTCGAGCCAACGTCTTCAGCGCATAATACGTTCGTTTTAGGTGAAGAAATATTTTAAGGGTTTTAGAAATGGGTTTTATACTAGGGTCAAATTTAAACGTTGAGCGCAAGTAGGAAAAATAAACGAATATGTAGAACCGGTATTGAATAAGGTATAAACTTTGCAAGAGTTTATGATTAACTTACCCGTAATAACTTCGTTCGGGTTCTTCGACAAACGCTCTTACTTAAACTACCGACTTTGACTTGTCTGGGACATCCTTTGGCATCACTATCCCCGCTGGACTTGACTTCACTACAGGACAAAATCGAGCTAGGTGACCATCTCTTCCACAATTGAAACACACTTTGGGTTGCTGTGTACAGTTTGGACGGATGTGTCCCTCTTGTCCGCATTTGAAACATACGACCGGTGGTCGTTCTTCTTCTTTTGAAACGGGTGCTGGTGTTGCTGTCTTTCCATCATTATTGAACCTCCTCTTCTTGAAATTTTCACTTCTATTATCTTGGCCATGATTACCACCAAAGTGGTTACCATTCTTGGCACTACCAGAAAATCTAGCTATAGCGACGGTCGCCGACCGTCGCTGTAAGACCCCGAATTTTATGAAATAAAAGTATTCAATTTTTCTATTCAGTAAATGGTTAAATTGATAAAATTTTAAAGTTATGGGTGAAATATGAATTTTTTTTCGAAATAAGCAAGTGGTTATAAAATAATCATTGTTGTCGGGGAATATTCGTTTGGTCGTGGAATATTCTTTCTGTCGGGGAATATTCGTACGACGGCGCAGCCATTTGTGGGCCCCAAACAGAATAACTGTCGGGTGAAGAAAACGACAAATTTGAGTTTTTACAAATAACGGCGTAGTTGTTACCGTTAACACTGTTGGAATACCCGGTGGTTAAAATACAGTAATACGCGTTATTGCACAGTAGCACACGGTATTGCATAGTATTTTTGAAATTATTGATTCTTACGTAAGAAGGCACTACTCAATAATTGTTACAGTAGTTACTGTTCAATATTTTATTTTATTGATTCAATAATTGTTGCGTTGATATTTAATATTATTGTTGTTTCAATAATTGTTGCTGCACAGTATTTTCCTTTATCAGATCAATAATTCATATTATTTGAATAGTATTATTAGATAGCATTATTGGCAATGTCTAGAAATTTCTGTCTAAGGAGAGGTTTGGTCATCTAATTGCGCGCCAGTAAGGTGAAATTCTTATTGGAAAGCCCCCTCTTTCCTGGGAACGGCCTGGTTGTCATAAATGTGATTCTGTAATATTATTTGTGAATAATTAATTATTGATTCATATGATAAGAAAATATTTATTTTATGTGGATATAAATGAGGGATATATTTTTGTGGTTAAAAAATGAAGGAGTTAATGTTGAGATTTTTATCCGTATTTTTGTCGGAATGGAGGTATTAAAAATCAGGATTTTTAAGATATTTTGCGGGGGTTATAATTTTTAATCCGACCGTTGGATCGTGGTAATTTTTGGATATGTTATACATATATAAGTTGAGTATATGCCCACAAATTTTGAACCGTTAAAAATGAACGTATGATTTATTATGAATTTTACGAGATGACTGGTTCAGAAATTGTTGAATTTTCGGAGTTTATCATTTTGGTGGAAAATTCTAGAATTGGTGGGCCCCACTTGTGGTTGGTGAAGAAATGTGCTGAATTATATTTCAAATGTGGTGGGTGGGAATAGTAGCAGGTAAAGCCATCAGGTTGCAGGTCAAACCTACCAAAATTTTCCTATAAATAGAGGGCTAAGTTAGAATTGAAAATCACACCAGAAACATAAGTTTTCTCTCTTTCTCTCTCTAGATTATTGAGTGTATTTTATGAGTATTTAGATACTCTGTGAGTTTCTATTCATCAGTGCAAGTTTCCTTCAGCCTTATACCGATCAGAAGTACTGCTCTTTTGAGGTAAGGGATAGTAAGGGATTTTAAGGGTTGTTATGATTTTTAGTTTCGTAATTTTTCTAAACTTCAAAAATTCTGGAAAAATTTGAAATGATATTTTGATGAGTTTTATTGATTGTGTTCAAAAATGGTGATTTTTGGATGTATAGATTGAGAGTTATGAATTTTATGAGAAAAGACTATTTTAAAAGTAACCGCTTATAATTCCTTGTGGTTAACTCTAAAATTGATGAAATTTTATTGGGAGTACATGTATATGATAGAAGTATACTCTGTAAATTTCAGAATTTTTAGACAAAAGTACAATTTTTGATAAATGTCTAAATATTCGGCTATTTTGGCCATATGAAAAATAGTAAATGACTTTTAAAAATTCTGAGAAAAATATATGTTCACTATGGGACTATATTATGCTAAATCCCAGAAAAGAAATATTTTTAGAACTGATTTGGTATTTTTCATGAAAATGGTCTAGCTATGAGTAAATGAATTAAATATGTTTTGTGAAGAAAGAAAATTGGAAAATAGGATTTTATGGCTTGAGAATCCTATATGAGGTATATGCAGATTTTTGATGAGGGTTTTAGTTATTGATGATGAAATTGTAAGAGTTGACATTTTATGATGATTAAATGCATTAATTAGTAAAGTGTAAACAATTAAAATAAATTGTTTATAAATTTAAGTAATGTTATTCTTTCAATATCATTATACCAAAATATTGGTATGAATTTTATTGTAGAATTTCTATCTTTTGTGTCGGGGTTACTATTCATGAGTTACGAATATTACTCTTGAGATTAAAACTATATGTTGATCATATTATTTTTATCATCATATATAACATTTTTATAACCCTGATGTTGAAATTCTCTTTCACTGGAGTGTAAAGATGGGTAGATTATTGGTATGATCATGACTAGGGTTCTCTTTGGCCTGTAGTGCAAAGTTGAATTGTGACTGATATGATCATGACCATTGAATTTACAATTGAATATCTTTAGCTTAAGTGTAAAGATGAATTGATTAACATGGTTATAATTATGGTGTATATAAATTCTGAAATGATTATATATTTCTTTGAGATATGAATATATTTGGCCTGTAGTGCAAATATTAATTGTTGAGGAATATCTTTGGCCTGTAGTGCAAAGATGAATTGTAGATGAATATCTTTGGCCAGTAATGCAAAGATGAACTGTTGATGAATATCTTTGGCCTGTAGTGTAAAGATGACTTGTTGATGAATATCTTTGGCCCGTAGTGCAAAGATGAAGTTATTAGTATGATTATGAACAGGAACTGTGATTTGGTATAACCATGATGTTTGATGTCTCAGGTGATGAAAATTATCTTCGTCCTAGATGAGAAGAGGAATTTAGAACTACAGTTATGATTATGAGTTATTCATATGATTGTGGACCAGAATTGTTGATTGATGTTACAGGGATAAAACATTGTTGGTGGATTTTTAACATGGAGAAAATAATAGACTTTATAGTCTATTTGACTCTTCTAATGGATTGTTCGTTCCGCTGCAACTATGGTTGAAATTTTTATCATTTACCATATGTTCTAAATCTCTGATTTATTATTGATGAAGGCTATTGATAATTTAATTATCTTTAGTCATGATATTCTTTACTGAGCTAGTTGTGCTCACCCTTTTGCTTCACAATTCCTTTCAGGTAATAAGAGTGTAGCTAGGTCGAGCGAGGGTAACGGGGAAATATAACGGTGGTCTCTAGCTGTGGATGTTCTCCCGAAGCAGTATAGAAAAGTTCATTTAGTAGTTTTATTTGGTGAATCCAATAGGGTAAGGTGTACCCAACGTTGGAAGGGTGGTTGGCCACTATCATACAAGATGTCTAACGACATACAACCTCGTGTCATCATAAGACAGGGATGTGCTCATCCACTTGCTGAGTATATATACGAGCACTACCTATATAATCTTGGTATTTGTTTGAAGTATAATTCTCAATTAGAGACAGTGGAGATAATGATAAGTCAAGAGAAGACTCACCATTGGGAAGAATATGATAGTAATCTTCTCGTTTTTCTTTGAGGTCTATTGGGTAAACCAAGGATAATTCTGTGGCCATATGATATCTATCACAACCTAGAAGCATGGCCTCCCATGTACGAAGGTTTCCTTAAGCACTTCCCAAAGATTCTAATTTCCAAAACAGTTTTTGAGTATACCTTTATGTAAGGTGTCATTGTGAGGTGATGTCCACGATTGGAACATGAGTCACATTTGGTATATATTTGTATCCAAACTCACAGCATATGTGTTGTTGTATTTTGCACGATAATTGTTGTAATAAAGTTGTAGTTATTTTCTGTACCATGTATTTGGCGACTCAGAATAGGTTGGATTGAATGAACCTATTTTGGGGTTGTCACAGGTGGTATCAGAGCTTAGGGATATGATCTTTGGCGGAGATCGGGGAATATAACTAGGAGGGGAGAGATGAGTAAATCCTTCGCTAGTGTATCCTACCTAAGCTTATTTGTTGGTCAGTCATAATATCGAGATATTATGTGATATGTTAATTTGTTAAATTAACCCTTGTTTTGAAGCTGTATTCTAGAAAGATATCTGAAATACAGGAGATGAGCAATGGAAAAATCATGATGATAAGGAAGATGGAATCTGAAATGAAAGCAATGTATTCTCAACTCTTTGAAATACCAGGTACGTAAATTTCGGGGACGAAATTTCATAAGGAGGGGAGATTGTAAGACCCCGAATTTTATGAAATAAAAGTATTCAATTTTTCTATTCAGTAAATGGTTAAATTGATAAAATTTTAAAGTTATGGGTGAAATATGAATTTTTTTTCGAAATAAGCAAGTGGTTATAAAATAATCATTGTTGTCGGGGAATATTCGTTTGGTCGTGGAATATTCTTTCTGTCGGGGAATATTCGTACGACGGCGCAGCCATTTGTGGGCCCCAAACAGAATAACTGTCGGGTGAAGAAAACGACAAATTTGAGTTTTTACAAATAACGGCGTAGTTGTTACCGTTAACACTGTTGGAATACCCGGTGGTTAAAATACAGTAATACGCGTTATTGCACAGTAGCACACGGTATTGCATAGTATTTTTGAAATTATTGATTCTTACGTAAGAAGGCACTACTCAATAATTGTTACAGTAGTTACTGTTCAATATTTTATTTTATTGATTCAATAATTATTGCGTTGATATTTAATATTATTGTTGTTTCAATAATTGTTGCTGCACAGTATTTTCCTTTATCAGATCAATAATTCATATTATTTGTGTAACGACCCCAAAATAGGTTCATTCCACCCAACCCATTCTGAGTCGTCAAATACATGGTACAGAAAACAACTACAACTTTATTACAACTGTGACGCCCCCAAAATTAGGTATACATCACCCATCTTGGGTCGTCAGATACATAGTACAGAATACAAATACAACTGATTAATACATCTGTCGTGTACAATACGACAAAACATAAACTGTGAGTTTGAATACAAATATTATCTTCTAGAGAGTATTCATACTCAAAAGGAGTCCTCATTACATTTATTAACACACCATTACATAGAATAGTGAGGACTACTAACTAATACTATCATTCGGACCATCACTCCGTACCCCGACTTGTCCCAGCTACGTTCTCATTTCCTGAAGAGAACAGTGAAAGAAAGGGTGAGCTCAACTAGCCCAGTAAGAAATATTATGACTAGGATAATGCAGAATAAATTATCATTAGCCTTCAACAATGTTAAACTGATAAAATATAATAGACATCAAGTTTAACTGCAGCGGAACAAGCAATCCATTAAAAGAGTCAAGTAGAAAATAAACTCTACTATCTTTTATGATTTAAAAGGTTTTTCAACACTGCGATCGCCGAGACTCAGCTTAATAAAATAATCCACATCATCGAATCACCCCTGCACTACGGCCAAGGATATTCGTGTATTCAGTAATGGTCATGATCATGCCAACAACTGTCCATCAATGCACTACGGGCCAATGAGGACTTTTACCACATCATTTGTAACATTACGGTCATGATTATACCGAATAATCCCTGGTCATAATCATACCAAGTCCATCTATGCACTACAGGCCACAGATGACTTTCAACAGAATATAAACATGAGGATGATGACAATGATATAAGAATTCAATAAAACAAGTTCAAGAATTAATTTATCCAAGAATTAACAACGTCCAAATTGTCAACATGATACTGCATTGTGGAGTAAAATTCAAGAACGCTTAGAAGAATATTTTCTTGAAAAGATACTGGATGAAACGCAACTATCAAGGATATTCCACAAATTTCATGGAGTATAGAAGTCAAAACTTAACCAACTGAGTACAATAAAGAATGGAATAACAAAAGAAATCACCATGCATGCGATAGACCGCACAAACAGGTTATTCCAACAGAATAATAAATAATGGAACCAGGTCCGGCGTAAACGCACAGACAGGATATTCCGACAGAATAATAAATAATGGAACCAGGTCCGGTGTAAAACACACAGACAGGATATTCCAACAGAATAATAATAAAACGGAACCAGGTCCGGTGTAAAACACACAGACAGGATGTTCCAACAGAATAATAAACGGAACCAGGTCCGGTGTAAAACACACAGACAGGATGTTCCAACAGAATAATAGAAGAATGTCACCAAGTATAGGGTAGACCGCGTATACTGGTTATTCCAACAGAATAATAACAAAATGGAATAACAGAAGTTCTCTTCTTGAATACAAAAGAATAATATCCCTTACCTTAAAAGAACTGGATATTGGAAAAGTGATGTAGCAGAATACTTTTATTCTCTCTCTCTCTTATTCTCTCTATACTTTCTCTCTCTATAGCTTGAATGAATTCGTGAAAAATAATGAAGCCCTAGGCCTCTATTTATAGAAAAACTGAGGGTGGCTCTTGGTCTTAACGAAGGGTCAAATGACTCTTGGTAATATTGAAGGGACAACTACTATTGACGAAAGTAATTACTATTGACCAAGGTAAATACTATTGACGAAGGTAATTACTATTGACCAAGGTAAATACTATTGACCAAGGTAAATACTATTGACGAAGGTAATTACTATTGACCAAGGTAAATACTATTGACGAAGGTAATTACTATTGACTAAGGTAAATACTATTGACGACGGTAATTACTATTGACGACGGTAATTACTATTGACGAAGAGACTCTTAGATGATGACATATGGCCCCCCATAAAATAACCAAACTTACCACAACGTCTCAATTATTGATTTAATAATATAACATATTATACCGATGATACTATGACAATAATTTAAGAGATATGATGCAGCAATTACTGTAGCAATAATTGAGTATAGCTGAGTGACTTCTCACGTAAGCATCAATAATCAATACCGTGTGCTACTATGCAACCACGCGTATTACTGTACTTTTACTACCAAGTAGTTCAACAGTTTTAACGATTTTAACGGTAACACCTCAGCTGTTATTTTTATAGAAAGATAATTCTGTCGTTTTCTCAATCCGACAATAATTCCGTTGTGGGGTCCACCAATAATTGTACCGTCGTACGGATATTCCCCGACAAAAAGAATATTCTCCGACCAATTGAATATAATATGACAACTTGCATACTTTGCAAAATTTATAAATACTACCCATAACTATTATATCAAATCCACACATTAATATAAAAAAAATTATTTCGAGAAAAATTAAATATTTATTCATAAAATCTGGGGTTTCACAATCTCCCCTCCTTATAGAATTTCGCCCTCGAAATTTACGTACGTATTTGGTATGCCGAACATGTGAGGATACCTTGACTTCACTTCAAATTCTAACTCTTGAGGTATAACCTTTAAGCATCGAATATGATCCTTCTTATCCAAGATGTTAACACGTATCTCCTCATACGTTAAATCTTTCGCTATTTCGTCCGGTTCTAAATTAATAATGCGGTTCGGGTCGTCCACATATTTACGTAACATCGATACGTAAAAAAAATATTCTGAACACGCAACATACTTGGTGGTAAAACGAGTCTATAGGCCACAATTCCTACTTCATCGAGGATTTCAAATGGGCCAATTAAATCGAGAGTTGAGATTTCCTCTCTTCGTCGATTCTTGCTTCTAGAATAACGCCCTCTTGAATCTTCTTCTTCACATTTATCAGCTCCGAGTATGTAGCTTTAACGGCTTTAACGTTATCGATTAAAGTCGATTTTACTCGTATATTCGTTATCTTCATATGGGTCCCTCGAGTCTTTAACTCTATCTTCGTCATTTGTAAGTTATACGAAATGAGTCTTTGTTTTAACAACATCGCCCTCGTAAACACATACGATCTTCTACTCAACACGTCAGCTACCACGTTCGTTCTTCCACAATGATATTGAATGGTACGGTCGTAATCTTCAACAGCTCGAGCTAACGTCTTTGGCGCATGTTACGTTCGTTTTAGTTGAAGAAATATTGAGGGTTTAAGAAATGGATTTTGTACTGGGGTCAATACAAAATTCGATTTTACGCTCTAGGGTAGGCTAAGAAGTCTTCAAGAATACGTCAAGAAATTTATTAACAATAGAAATATCGTTCAAAACTGTGACCCTCATCCAAGACTTGGATAACACGTCACATTGATACCTATCAACTTGTCATCGTCATTTACAACGTCTCCTACGGAACGTCTAGCTGCGGTGCATTCCCCACCAGGAAGTCAACAATGAAAGGAATGAGGATCCTTACTTATGGCTTGATATGATAATGATTGACTTTAGTGGTTTGGTTGCTTGAATTCGCATAACAGGTTGGTTAGGAATATGAAAATTAACAACCTTACGAAAAGCATAATGGGTAGTTAACCAATCGTTTCCAAAAATCACATATCGACAGGTAACGTGAAAGTGTCGATTTGAATCAAACAAGATTTATAATTAGTAGAGTTAACGAAGGTTTCTCCTAACAGAGTTTCAACAAATAAGTCAAGCCTAATATTTTTTTTTAAAGGGCCAAGTTTAAACGTTGAACACAACTAGGTGAAATACAAGAGTGGGTAGAACCAGTATTGAATAAGGTACAAACTTCGCAAGGGTTTATGATTAGCTTACCCGCGATAACTTTATTTGGGTTCCTCACTTGTTGGGAAGTCATGACAATCGCTCTCCCTTGAACTACCCGGCTTTGACTTGTCTGGGGTAGCATTTGATGTCATCTCTATCGTTGGAATTGACTTTAATATCGGACATATTCCACCCTCAACTGCTTCATCGTACTCCTGCTTCATAATCTGAATCATCAATCTTCGATCCATGTCGAGTTCAGATTGACCGCTCTGTACAGGGTAATTCAAAACTCGATGTTGGGTTCTCCCAATTGCTGTCCAAAAAGAGAAATGTATATCATCTATTTTAGCCTTTTTGGATCGGACATCTCTTTCTACAATATCAGCACGTCGTGCGGCTTTTACCCATGCATCCTTCATTCTCACTCGTTCAGTTGTTTCTTCTTTCAGCTGATCCTTGATATTTGAATTCTCAGATTCCAACTTTAATATCTTACACTCTGCCAAAGCGTGATTTTGTTCGAGCAACACATATCGGGTAACACAATTTTGAATCGTTACATCTCTTTGCTCCACGACCGCCTGTTGTTCTTCAGCATGCTCTTCTAACTCATGAACACGATTTTGTAATTCTAAGTTTTGATCATAAATTTCTTCTAACCAATTCTCCTCAGGTTCCTCTTCGTCCTCTTCTTCCTCTTCTTCCTCGCTCTCAGCTGCTACCTCTGCCACTAGCTCGGGTGCAACTATTAGTTCTTCACTTACCACATAGATATCTCTAATTTCTTCTTCGCCTGATATTACATTATCCTGGTTGGTGATTAGAGATGCCACGGTCTCATTCACTCCAATGTTGACATTTTCAGCTGCCATTTTCAAATACTGCCACAAAACAAGGGTTAATTAACATGTCACATATTATCAATATACTTTGACCGACCAATTAAATACAAAATAAACTTAGGTAGGTCATACTAGCGAAGGAATTCCCCGTCTCTCCCCTCCTAGTTCTATTCTCACATCTTAGCCAGGGATCATAGCTCTGATACCAACTGTGACGCCCCCAAAATTAGGTATACATCACCCATCTTGGGTCGTCAGATACATAGTACAGAATACAAATACAACTGATTAATACATCTGTCGTGTACAATACGACAAAACATAAACTGTGAGTTTGAATACAAATATTATCTTCTAGAGAGTATTCATACTCAAAAGGAGTCCTCATTACATTTATTAACACACCATTACATAGAATAGTGAGGACTACTAACTAATACTATCATTCGGACCATCACTCCGTACCCCGACTTGTCCCAGCTACGTTCTCATTTCCTGAAGAGAACAGTGAAAGAAAGGGTGAGCTCAACTAGCCCAGTAAGAAATATTATGACTAGGATAATGCAGAATAAATTATCATTAGCCTTCAACAATGTTAAACTGATAAAATATAATAGACATCAAGTTTAACTGCAGCGGAACAAGCAATCCATTAAAAGAGTCAAGTAGAAAATAAACTCTACTATCTTTTATGATTTAAAAGGTTTTTCAACACTGCGATCGCCGAGACTCAGCTTAATAAAATAATCCACATCATCGAATCACCCCTGCACTACGGCCAAGGATATTCGTGTATTCAGTAATGGTCATGATCATGCCAACAACTGTCCATCAATGCACTACGGGCCAATGAGGACTTTTACCACATCATTTGTAACATTACGGTCATGATTATACCGAATAATCCCTGGTCATAATCATACCAAGTCCATCTATGCACTACAGGCCACAGATGACTTTCAACAGAATATAAACATGAGGATGATGACAATGATATAAGAATTCAATAAAACAAGTTCAAGAATTAATTTATCCAAGAATTAACAACGTCCAAATTGTCAACATGATACTGCATTGTGGAGTAAAATTCAAGAACGCTTAGAAGAATATTTTCTTGAAAAGATACTGGATGAAACGCAACTATCAAGGATATTCCACAAATTTCATGGAGTATAGAAGTCAAAACTTAACCAACTGAGTACAATAAAGAATGGAATAACAAAAGAAATCACCATGCATGCGATAGACCGCACAAACAGGTTATTCCAACAGAATAATAAATAATGGAACCAGGTCCGGCGTAAACGCACAGACAGGATATTCCGACAGAATAATAAATAATGGAACCAGGTCCGGTGTAAAACACACAGACAGGATATTCCAACAGAATAATAATAAAACGGAACCAGGTCCGGTGTAAAACACACAGACAGGATGTTCCAACAGAATAATAAACGGAACCAGGTCCGGTGTAAAACACACAGACAGGATGTTCCAACAGAATAATAGAAGAATGTCACCAAGTATAGGGTAGACCGCGTATACTGGTTATTCCAACAGAATAATAACAAAATGGAATAACAGAAGTTCTCTTCTTGAATACAAAAGAATAATATCCCTTACCTTAAAAGAACTGGATATTGGAAAAGTGATGTAGCAGAATACTTTTATTCTCTCTCTCTCTTATTCTCTCTATACTTTCTCTCTCTATAGCTTGAATGAATTCGTGAAAAATAATGAAGCCCTAGGCCTCTATTTATAGAAAAACTGAGGGTGGCTCTTGGTCTTAACGAAGGGTCAAATGACTCTTGGTCTTAACGAAGGGTCAAATGACTCTTGGTAATATTGAAGGGACAACTACTATTGACGAAAGTAATTACTATTGACCAAGGTAAATACTATTGACGAAGGTAATTACTATTGACCAAGGTAAATACTATTGACCAAGGTAAATACTATTGACGAAGGTAATTACTATTGACCAAGGTAAATACTATTGACGAAGGTAATTACTATTGACTAAGGTAAATACTATTGACGACGGTAATTACTATTGACGACGGTAATTACTATTGACGAAGAGACTCTTAGATGATGACATATGGCCCCCCCATAAAATAACCAAACTTACCACAACGTCTCAATTATTGATTTAATAATATAACATATTATACCGATGATACTATGACAATAATTTAAGAGATATGATGCAGCAATTACTGTAGCAATAATTGAGTATAGCTGAGTGACTTCTCACGTAAGCATCAATAATCAATACCGTGTGCTACTATGCAACCACGCGTATTACTGTACTTTTACTACCAAGTAGTTCAACAGTTTTAACGATTTTAACGGTAACACCTCAGCTGTTATTTTTATAGAAAGATAATTCTGTCGTTTTCTCAATCCGACAATAATTCCGTTGTGGGGTCCACCAATAATTGTACCGTCGTACGGATATTCCCCGACAAAAAGAATATTCTCCGACCAATTGAATATAATATGACAACTTGCATACTTTGCAAAATTTATAAATACTACCCATAACTATTATATCAAATCCACACATTAATATAAAAAAAATTATTTCGAGAAAAATTAAATATTTATTCATAAAATCTGGGGTTTCACAACAACAATTGTCGTGCAAAATACAACAACACATATGCTGTGAGTTTGGATACAATAGTCAAAAACTGTTTTAGAAATTAGAATCTTTGGGAAGTGCTCAAGGAAACCTTCGTACATGGGAGGCCACGCGTCTAGGTTATGATAGATATCATATGACCACAGAATTATCCTTGGTTGACCCAATAGACCCCAAAGAAAAACGAGAAGATTACTATCATATTCTTCCCAATGGTGAGTCTTCTCCTGACATATCATTATCTCTTCTGTCTCTAATTGAGAATTATACTTTAAACAAACACCAAGATTATATAGGTAGTGCTCGTAGATATACTCAGCAAGTGGATGAGCACATCCCTGTCTTATGATGACACGAGGTTGTATGTCGTTAGACATCTTGTATGATAGTGGCAAACCACCCTTCCAACGTTGGGTACACCTTACCCTATTGGATTCACCAAATATAACTACTAAATGAACTTTTCTATACTGCTTCGGGAGAACATCCACAGCTAGAGACCATTGTTCTATTTCCCCGTTACCCTCGCTCGACCCAGCTACACTCTTATTACCTGAAAGGAATTGTGAAGCAAAAGGGTGAGCACAACTAGCCCAGTAAAGAATATCATGACTAAAGATAATTAAATTATCAATAGCCTTCATCAATAATAAATCAGAGATTTAGAACATATGGTAAATGATAAAAATTTCAACCATAGTTGCAGCGGAACGAGCAATCCATTAGAAGAGTCAAATAGACTATAAAGTCTATTATCTTCTCCATGTTAAAAATCCATCAACAATGTTTTATCCCTGTAACATCAATCAACAGTTCCTTTCCACAATCATATGAATAACTCATAATCATAATTGTGATTCTAAATTTTTCTTCGCACCCAGGACGAAGAATATTTTCATCACATGTCTTTACCTGAAACATCAAAGATCATGGTTATACCAAATCACAGTTCCTGTTCATAATCATACTAATAAATCCATCTTTGCACTACGACCAAAGATATTCAACAGCAGTTTATCTTTGCACTACGGGCCAAAGATATTCATCAACAGACCATCTTTGCACTACAGGCCAAAGATATTCATCTACAATTCATCTTTGCACTACAGGCCAAAGATATTCCTCAACCGTTCATCTTTGCATTACTGGCCAAAGATATTCAACAACAGGTCATCTTTGCACTACGGGCCAAAGATATTCATCTATAATTCATCTTTGCACTACAGGCCAAAGATATTCCTCAACAATTCATATTTGCACTACATGCCAAATATATTAATACCTCAAAGAATATATAATCATTTAAGAATTTATATAAACAATAATTATAACCATGTTGATCATTTCACCTTTGCACTTAAGCTAAAGATATTCAATTATAAATTCAATGGTCATGATCATACCAGTCAACAATTCAACTTTGCACTACTGGCCAAAGAGAACCCATAGTCATGATCATACCAATAATTTACCCATCTTTACACTCAAGCGAAAGAGAATTTCAACATCAAGGTTATAAAAATGTTATATATGATTATAAAAATAATATGGTCAAAACATGGATTTAATTTCAAGAGCAATATTCATAAATCAACTATAATTTGGTTAGAAAAAGAAACCAATTTTGTCGTGAATAGTAACTCATGAATAGTAACCTCGACTCAAAAAGGTAGAAATTCCACAATAAAATCTATACCAATATTTCGGTATAATGATATTGAAAGAATAACATTTCTTAAGCTTATAAACAATTTATTTAAATTGTTTACACTTTACTAATTAATGCATTTAATCATCATAAAATGTCAACTCTTAAGATTTTATCATCAATAGCCAAAACCCTCATCAAAAATCTGCATATACCTCATATAGGATTCTCAAGCCATAAAATCCTATTTTCCAATTTTCTTTCCTCACAAAACATATTTAATTCATTTACTCATAACTAGACCATTTTCATAAAAAATACCAAATCAGTTCCAAAAATATTTCTTTTCTGGGATTTAGCATAATATAGTCCCATAGTGAACATATATTTTTCTCAGAATTTTTAAAAGTCATTTACTATTTTTCATATGGCCAAAATAGCCGAATATTTAGACATTTATCAAAAATTGTACTTTTGTCTAAAAATTCTGAAATTTACAGAGTATACTTCTATCATATACATGTACTCCCAATAAAAATTTCATCAATTTTGGAGTTAACCACAAGAAATTATAAGCTGTTACTTTTAAAATAGTCTTTTCTCATAAAATTCATAACTCTCAATCTATACATCCAAAAATCACCATTTTTGGACACAATCAAAATATCATTTCAAATTTTTCCAGAATTTTTGAAGATCAGAAAAATTACGAAACTGAAAATTATAACAACCCTTAAAATCCATTACTATCCCTTACCTCAAAAGAGCAGTACTTCTGATCGGTATAAGGCTGAAGGAAACTTGCAATGATGAATAGCAACTCACCAAGTATCTAAAAACTCACAAAATACACTCAATAATCTAGAGAGAGAAAGAGAGAAAGCTTATGTTTCTGGTGTGATTTTCAATTCTAACTTAGCCCTCTATTTATAGGAAAATTTTGGTAGGTTTGACCTGCAACCTGATGGCTTTACCTGCTACTATTCCCACCCACCACATTTGAAATATAATTCAGCACATTTCTTCACCAACCACAAGTGGGGCCCACCAATTCTAGAATTTTACACCAAAATGATAAACTCCGAAAATTCAACAATTTCTGAACCAGTCATCTCGTAAAATTCATAACAAATCATACATTCATTTTTAACGGTTCAAAATTTGTGGACATATACTCAACTTATATATGTATAACATATCCAAATATTACCACGATCCAACGGTCGGATTAAAAATTATAACCCCCGCAAAATATCTCAAAAACCCTGATTTTTAATACCTCCATTCCGACAAAAATACTGATAAAAACCTCAACATTAACTCCTTCATTTTAACCACAAAAATATATCCCTCATTTATATCCACATAAAATAAATATTTTCTTATCATATGAATCAATAATTAATTATTCACAAATAATATTACAGAATCACATTTATGACAACCAGGCCGTTCCCAGGAAAGAGGGGGCTTTCCAATAAGGATTTCTCCTTACTAGCGCGCAATTAGATGACCAAACCTCTCCTTAGACAGAACTTTCTAGACATTGCCAATAATGCTATCTAATAATACTATTCAAATAATATGAATTATTGATCTGATAATGGAAAATACTGTGCAGCAACAATTATTGAACAACAATAATATAAAATTTCAACGTAGCAATTATTGAATCAATAAAATAAAATATTGAACAGTAATTACTGTAACAATTATTGAGTAGTGCCTTCTTACGTAAGAATCAATAATTTCAAAAATACTGTGCAATACCGTGTGCTACTGTGCAATAACGCGTATTACTGTATTTTAACCACCGGGTATTTCAACAGTATTAACGATAACAACTACGCCGTTATTTGTAAAAACTCAAATTTGTCGTTTTTCTTCACCCGACAGTTATTCGTTATGGGGCCCACAAATAGCTGCGCCGTCGTACGAATATTCTCCGACAGAAAGAATATTCCACGACCAAACGAATATTCCCCGACAACAATGATTATTTTATAACCACTTGCTTATTTTGAAAAAAATTTCATATTTCACCCATAACTTTAAACTTTTATCAATTTAACCATTTACTGAATAGTAATTATAAGAAAAATTGAATACTTTTATTTCATAAAATTCGGGGTCTTACAATCTCCCCTCCTTATGAAATTTCGTCCCCGAAATTTACGTACCTGGTATTTCGAAGAGTTGAGAATACCTTGCTTCCATTTCAGATTCTATCTCTCAGATCATCATGATTTCTCCATTGCTCATCTCCCATGATAACTTCATTTGGGTTCCTCATTTGTTGGGAAGTCATGACAACCGCCATCCCTCGAACTACTCGGCTTTGACTTGTCTGGAGCAGCATTTGGCGTCATCATTACCGTTGGAATATACCTTTCTATAGGACATATTCCTCCCTCAACTGCCTCTTCGTACTCCTCATTCATGATCTGAATCATCAATCTTCGATCCATATCGGATTCAGGTTGACCGCTATGTACAGGGTAATTCAAAACTCGATGTTGGGTTCTCCCAATTGCTTTCCAAAAAGAGAAATTCATATCATCTATTTTAGCCTTCTTAGATCGAACATCTCTTTCCACAATATCCACGTGTCGTGCGGCTTTTGCCCATGCATCACTTATTCTCACTCGTTCAATTTTTTCTTCTTTCAGCTCAGATTCCATTTTTATCATCTTATACTCTGCCAAAGAATGCTTCTGTTCAAGCATCACATATCGGGTAACACAAGCTTGAATTGTTGCATCCTTTTGTTCCACGACCGCCTGTCGTTCTTCTGCCTGCTCTTCTAACTCATGAATACGATTTTAAAATTCTACATTTTGATCATATAATACCTCTAATAAACTCTCCTCTGGTACTTCTTCTTCCTCTTCTTCCTCAGTCTCAGCTGTTACCTCTGCGACTATCTCAGGTGCAACTATCAATTCTTCACTCACCACATAGATATCTCTAATTCCTTCTTCGTCTGACATCACATTATCATGGTTAGTGATTAGAGGTATCCCCACAGTCTCATTCACTCCATTGTTAGCATTCTCAGCTGCCATTCTCAAATACTGCCATAAAATAAGGGTTAATTAAACAAATTAACATATCACATAATATCCCAATATTATGACTTACCAACAAATAAGCTTAGGTAGGACACACTAGCGAAGGATTTACGCATCTCTCCCCTCCTAGTTATATTCCCTGATCTCCACCAGAGATCATATCCCTAAGCTCTGATACCAACTGTAACGACCCCAAAATAGGTTCATTCCACCCAACCCATTCTGAGTCGTCAAATACATGGTACAGAAAACAACTACAACTTTATTACAACAATTGTCGTGCAAAATACAACAACACATATGCTGTGAGTTTGGATACAATAGTCAAAAACTGTTTTAGAAATTAGAATCTTTGGGAAGTGCTCAAGGAAACCTTCGTACATGGGAGGCCACGCGTCTAGGTTATGATAGATATCATATGGCCACAAAATTATCCTTGGTTGACCCAATAGACCCCAAAGAAAAACGAGAAGATTACTATCATATTCTTCCCAATTGTGAGTCTTCTCTTGACATATCATTATCTCTACTGTCTCTAATTGAGAATTATACTTTAAACAAACACCAAGATTATATAGGTAGTGCTCGTAGATATACTCAGCAAGTGGATGAGCACATCCCTGTCTTATGATGACACGAGGTTGTATGTCGTTAGACATCTTGTATGATAGTGGCAAACCACCCTTCCAACGTTGGGTACACCTTACCCTATTGGATTCACCAAATATAACTACTAAATGAACTTTTCTATACTGCTTCGGGAGAACATCCACAGCTAGAGACCATTGTTCTATTTCCCCGTTACCCTCGCTCGACCCAGCTACACTCTTATTACCTGAAAGGAATTGTGAAGCAAAAGGGTGAGCACAACTAGCCCAGTAAAGAATATCATGACTAAAGATAATTAAATTATTAGTAGCCTTCATCAATAATAAATCAGAGATTTAGAACATATGGTAAATGATAAAAATTTCAACCATAGTTGCAGCGGAACGAGCAATCCATTAGAAGAGTCAAATAGACTATAAAGTCTATTATCTTCTCCATGTTAAAAATCCATCAACAATGTTTTATCCCTGTAACATCAATCAACAGTTCCTTTCCACAATCATATGAATAACTCATAATCATAATTGTGATTCTAAATTTTTCTTCGCACCCAGGACGAAGAATATTTTCATCACATGTCTTTACCTGAAACATCAAAGATCATGGTTATACCAAATCACAGTTCCTGTTCATAATCATACTAATAAATCCATCTTTGCACTACGACCAAAGATATTCAACAGCAGTTTATCTTTGCACTACGGGCCAAAGATATTCATCAACAGACCATCTTTGCACTACAGGCCAAAGATATTCATCTACAATTCATCTTTGCACTACAGGCCAAAGATATTCCTCAACCGTTCATCTTTGCATTACTGGCCAAAGATATTCAACAACAGGTCATCTTTGCACTACGGGCCAAAGATATTCATCTACAATTCATCTTTGCACTACAGGCCAAAGATATTCCTCAACAATTCATATTTGCACTACATGCCAAATATATTAATACCTCAAAGAATATATAATCATTTAAGAATTTATATAAACAATAATTATAACCATGTTGATCATTTCACCTTTGCACTTAAGCTAAAGATATTCAATTATAAATTCAATGGTCATGATCATACCAGTCAACAATTCAACTTTGCACTACTGGCCAAAGAGAACCCATAGTCATGATCATACCAATAATTTACCCATCTTTACACTCAAGCGAAAGAGAATTTCAACATCAAGGTTATAAAAATATTATATATGATTATAAAAATAATATGGTCAAAACATGGATTTAATTTCAAGAGCAATATTCATAAATCAACTATAATTTGGTTAGAAAAAGAAACCAATTTTGTCGTGAATAGTAACTCATGAATAGTAACCTCGACTCAAGAAGGTAGAAATTCCACAATAAAATCTATACCAATATTTCGGTATAATGATATTGAAAGAATAACATTTCTTAAGCTTATAAACAATTTATTTAAATTGTTTACACTTTACTAATTAATGCATTTAATCATCATAAAATGTCAACTCTTAAGATTTCATCATCAATAGCCAAAACCCTCATCAAAAATCTGCATATACCTCATATAGGATTCTCAAGCCATAAAATCCTATTTTCTAATTTTCTTTCCTCACAAAACATATTTAATTCATTTACTCATAACTAGACCATTTTCATAAAAAATACCAAATCAGTTCCAAAAATATTTCTTTTCTGGGATTTATCATAATATAGTCCCATAGTGAACATATATTTTTCTCAGAATTTTTAAAAGTCATTTACTATTTTTCATATGGCCAAAATAGCCGAATATTTAGACATTTATCAAAAATTGTACTTTTGTCTAAAAATTCTGAAATTTACAGAGTATACTTCTATCATATACATGTACTCCCAATAAAAATTTCATCAATTTTGGAGTTAACCACAAGGAATTATAAGCTGTTACTTTTAAAATAGTTTTTTCTCATAAAATTCATAACTCTCAATCTATACATCCAAAAATCACCATTTTTGGACACAATCAAAATATCATTTCAAATTTTTCCAGAATTTTTAAAGATCAGAAAAATTTCGAAACTGAAAAATATAACAACCCTTAAAATCCATTACTATCCCTTACCTCAAAAGAGCAGTCTTCTGATCGGTATAAGGCTGAAGGAAACTTGTACTGATGAATAGCAACTCACCAAGTATCTAAAAATTCACAAAATACACTCAATAATCTAGAGAGAGAAAGAGAGAAAGCTTATGTTTCTGGTGTGATTTTCAATTCTAACTTAGCCCTCTATTTATAGGAAAATTTTGGTAGGTTTGACCTGCAACCTGATGGCTTTACCTGCTACTATTCCCACCCACCACATTTGAAATATAATTCAGCACATTTCTTCACCAACCACAAGTGGGGCCCACCAATTCTAGAATTTTCTACCAAAATGATAAACTCCGAAAATTCAACAATTTCTGAACCAGTCATCTCGTAAAATTCATAACAAATCATACATTCATTTTTAACGGTTCAAAATTTGTGGACATATACTCAACTTATATATGTATAACATATCCAAATATTACTACGATCCAACGGTCGGATTAAAAATTATAACCCCCGCAAAATATCTCAAAAACCCTGATTTTTAATACCTCTATTCCGACAAAAATACTGATAAAAACCTCAACATTAACTCCTTCATTTTAACCACAAAAATATATCCCTCATTTATATCCACATAAAATAAATATTTTCTTATCATATAAATCAATAATTAATTATTCACAAATAATATTACAGAATCACATTTATGACAACCAGGCCGTTCCCAGGAAAGAGGGGGCTTTCCAATAAGGATTTCTCCTTACTAGCGCGCAATTAGATGACCAAACCTCTCCTTAGACAGAACTTTCTAGACATTGCCAATAATGCTATCTAATAATACTATTCAAATAATATGAATTATTGATCTGATAATGGAAAATACTGTGCAGCAACAATTATTGAATAACAATAATATAAAATTTCAACGTAGCAATTATTGAATCAATAAAATAAAATATTGAACAGTAATTACTGTAACAATTATTGAGTAGTGCCTTCTTACGTAAGAATCAATAATTTCAAAAATACTGTGTAATACCGTGTGCTACTGTGCAATAACGCGTATTACTGTATTTTAACCACCGGGTATTTCAACAGTATTAACGATAACAACTACGCCGTTATTTGTAAAAACTCAAATTTGTCGTTTTTCTTCACCCGACAGTTATTCGTTATGGGGCCCACAAATAGCTGCGCCGTCGTACGAATATTCTCCGACAGAAAGAATATTCCACGACCAAACGAATATTCCCCGACAACAATGATTATTTTATAACCACTTGCTTATTTTGAAAAAAATTTCATATTTCACCCATAACTTTAAACTTTTATCAATTTAACCATTTACTGAATAGTAATTATAAGAAAAATTGAATACTTTTATTTCATAAAATTCGGGGTCTTACAGTTAACACTGTTGGAATACCCGGTGGTTAAAATACAGTAATACGCGTAGTTGCACAGTAGCACACGGTATTGCACAGTATTTTTTTCAATTATTGATTCTTACGTAAGAAGGCACTACTCAATAATTGTTACAGTAGTTACTGTTCAATATTTTATTTTATTGATTCAATAATTGCTGCGTTGATATTTTATATTATTGTTGTTTCAATAATTGTTGCTGCACAGTATTTTCTATTATCAGATCAATAATTCATATTATTTGAATAATATTATTAGATAACATTATTGACAATGTCTAGAAAGTTATGTCTAAGGAGAGGTTTGGTCATCTAATTGCGCGTTAGTAAGGAGAAATCCTTATTGGAAAGCCCCCTCTTTCCTGGGAACGGCCTGGTTGTCATAAATGTGATTCTGTAATATTATTTGTGCATAATTAATTATTGATTCATATGATAAGGAAATATTTATTTTATGTGGATATAAATGAGGGATATATTTTTGTGGTTAAAAATGAAGGAGTTAATGTTGAGGTTTTTATCAGTATTTTTGTCAGAATGGAGGTTTGAAAAATTAGGATTTTTGAGATATTTTGCGAGGGTTATAATTTTTAATCCGACCGTTGGATCGTAGTAATTTTTGGATATGTTATACATATATAAGTTGGGTATATGTCCACAAATTTTGAACAGTTAAAAATTAACGTATGATTTATTATGAATTTTACAAGATGACTGGTTCAGAAATTATTGAATTTTCGGAGTTTATCATTTTGATAGAAAATTCTAGAATTGGTGGACCCCACTTGTGGTTGGTGAAGAAATGTGCTGAATTATATTTCAAATGTGGTGGGTGGGAATAGTAGCAGGTAAAGCCATCAGGTTGCAGGTCAAGCCTACTAAAATTTTTTTATAAATAGAGGGCTAAGTTAGAATTGAAAATCACACCAGAAACATAAGCTTTCTCTCTTTCTCTCTCTATATTATGAAGCATATTTTGTGAGTATTTAGATACTTTGAAAGTTGCTATTCAGTGTAAGTTTCCTTCGGCTTTGCATACCGATCAGAAGTACTGTTCTTTTGAGGTAAGAGATAGTAAGGGATAATAAGGGATTTTAAGGGTTGTTATGTTTTTCAGTTTCGTAATTTTTTTTACCTTCAAAAATTCTGAAAAAATTTGAAATGATATTTTGATGAGTTTTCTTGATTGTGTCCAAAAATGGTGATTTTTGGATGTATAGATTGAGAGTTATTAATTTTATGAGAAAAGACTATTTTAAAAGTAACCGCTTATAATTCCTTGTGGTTAACTCCAAAATTGATGAAATTTTTATTGGTAGTACATGTATATGATAGAAGTATACTCTGTAAATTTCAAAATTTTTGGACAAAAGCATAATTTTTGATAAATGTCTAAATATTCGACTATTTTGACCATATGAAAAATAGTAAATGACTTTTAAAAATTCTGAGAAAAATATATGTTCACTATGGGACTATATTATGCTAAATCTCAGAAAAAAAATATTTTTAGAACTGATTTGGTATTTTTCATGAAAATAGTCTAGTTATGAGTAAATGAATTAAATATGTTTTGTGAAGTAAGAAAATTGGAAAATAGGATTCTATGACTTTGAGAATTCTATATGAGGTATATGCAGATTTTTGATGAGGGTTTTGATTATTGGTGATAAAATCTTATGAGTTTGGTATTTTAGAATGATTAAATGCATTATTTAGTAAAGTGTAAATAATTTAAATAAATTGTTTATAAGCTTAAGAAATATTATTCTTTCAATATCATTATACCGAAATAGTGGTATGGATTTTATTGTAGAATTTCTATCTTTTTGTGTCGGGTTTACTATTTATGAGTTACTATTCACGAGTTACTATTCATGAGTTACTATTCACGATAAAAATTAGTTTCTTTTTCTAACCAAATTATAGTTGATTTACGAATATTACTCTTGAGATTAAAACTAGATGTTGATCATATTATTTTTATTATTATATATAACATTTTTATAACCCTAATGATGATATTTCTCTTTGACTTGAGTGTAAAGATGGGTAGATTTTTGGTATGATGATGACTTTGGGTTATCTTTGGCCAGTAGTGCAAAGTTGAATCGTTGATTGGTATGATCATGACCATTGAATTTATAAGTGAATATCTTTAGCTTAAGTTCAAAGGTGAATTGATCAACATGGTTATAATTATTGTTTATATAAATTCTAAAATGATTATATATTTCTTTGAGATATTAATATAATTGGCCTGTAGTGCAAATATGAACTGTTGATGAATATATTTGGCCGTAGTGCAAATATGAACTGTTGAGGAATATCTTTGGCCTGTAGTGCAAAGATGAATTATTGATGAATGTCTTTGGCCTGTAGTCCAAAGATGAACTGTTGTTGAATATCTTTGGCCTGTAGTGCAAAGATGACATGTTGTTGAATATCTTGGCCAGTAGTGCAAAGACGAACAGATGTTGAGATGAACATGATCAACTGGTGATACAAATGAATATATTTGGCCGTAGTGCAAAGATGAAGTTATTAGTATGATTATGAACAGGAAATGTGATTTGGTGTAACCATGATCTTTGATGTTTCAGGTAAAGATAGGTGATGAAAATTATCTTCGTCCTGGATGAGAAGAGGAATTTAGAACTACAGTTATGATTATGAGTTATTCATATGATTGTGGACCAGAATTGTTGATTGATGTTACAGGGATAAAACATTGTTGGTGGATTTTTAACATGGAGAAGATAATAGACTTTATAGTCTATTTGACTCTTCTAATGGATTGCTCGTTCCGCTGCAACTATGGTTGAAATTTTTATCATTTACCATATGTTCTAAATCTCTGATTTATTATTGATGAAGGCTATTGATAATTTAATTATCTTTAGTCATGATATTCTTTACTGAGCTAGTTGTGCTCACCCTTTTGCTTCACAATTCCTTTCAGGTAATAAGAGTGTAGCTGGGTCGAGCGAGGGTAACGGGGAATAGAACGCTGGTCTCTAGCTGTGGATGTTCTCCCGAAGCAGTATAGAAAAGTTCATTTAGTAGTTTTATTTGGTGAATCCAATAGGGTAAGGTGTACCCAACGTTGGAAGAGTGGTTTGCCACTATCATACAAGATGTCTAACGACATACAACCTCGTGTCATCATAAGACAGAGATGTGCTCATCCACTTGCTGAGTATATATACGAGCACTACCTATATAATCTTGGTGTTTGTTTGAAGTATAATTCTCAATTAGAGACAGTAGAGATAATGATATGTCAAGAGAAGACTCACAATTGGGAAGAATATGATAGTAATCTTCTCATTTTTCTTTGGGGTCTATTGGGTCAACCAAGGATAATTCTGTGACCATATGATATCTATCATAACCTAGACGCATGGCTTTCCATGTACGAAGGTTTCCTTGAGCACTTTCCAGAGATTCTAATTTTTAAAACAGTTTTTGACTATACCTTTATGTAGGTACCAATGTGAGGTGTTGTCCACTGATGGGACATTTGTCACATTTGATATATATTTGTATCCAAACTCACAACATATGTGTTGTTGTATTTTGCACGACAATTATTGTAATAAAGTTGTAGTTGTTTTCTGTACCATGTATTTGGCGACTCAGAATAGGTTGGATGGAATGGACCTGTTTTGGGGTTGTCACAGTTAACCCAAAGCTTGTACTTAGTATTGTTGTCCAAGATAGACTTGTGCACTTGATCATGACTATCCTGAAGATGATCTGCCATTTCTTCTGCTTTAGGATGTATTCGACCAATCCGAGGAACAAGAACCAAGTCCATGACTCCATAAGGGTTCTGTCCACAAACTATTTCAAATGGACTCATGTTGGTGGTTTGATTCTTCGAACGATTATAAGCGAATTCTACTTACGGAAGTGCCAGATCCCATTGCTTCGGCTTATTTCTAGCCAAACACCTCAGAATATTTCCCAAGCTTCGATTTACCGCTTCGGTTTGACCATCGGTCTGAGGATGGTAAGCACTGCTGAAGTTAAATTGCGTTTCGAGCTTTTCCCATAGACTATTCCAGAAATTACTTATAAATTTAGTATCTCGGTCAGAAGTGATAGATTGTGGTATGCCATGTAAATGTACAATCTTTCGAAAGTAGAGATGGGCGATTCGAGCAGCATCCATGGTCTTTCGACAAGCTATGAAATGAGCCATTTTAAATAATCGGTCTACGACAACCATAATAGAATCTGAAGCTCTTTGGGTTCGGGGTATGCCTTAGACAAAATCCATGCAAACATCACACCAAGGCCTTTCAGGAACATGTAAGGGAGTGTATAATCCTGCATTGGTAAGAACTCCTTTTGACTTCTGACAAGTAGAACACCCTCTTACATAGTGCTTTACATCGCTTGAGATCTTTGGCCAGTAATAGTCAGCTACGATTAAGGCCAAGGTTTTATTTTGTCCGAAGTGTCCTTCTTTATGAAGTTCACTCATTATCTGTTGTCGAAGCGAACAATCAGGAATGCACAGCTGGAGTCTTCGAAATAAATATCCTTTATGTAAGATAAAATCAGATCATTGACCTTCCCGTATGTCTTGAATTATCTTACCGAAGGAAGGGTCTCCTTCATACATCCCAGTGAAGACTTCAAACCCTACAATCTTATTTTGCATAGTACTAAGGAGTAATGCTTTTCAGCTTAGTGCATCAACAACTCAATTCATACTCCCTACTTAATGTCGAATAGTTAAAGTGAACTCTTGTAAGTTCGCTACCCACTTAGCATGTCTTCGGCTGAGCTTATGCTGACCATTAATATATTTTAAAGCTTCATGATCAATAAAGAGAATGAATTCCTTCTGTATTAAGTAATGACGCCAATGCTTCAGTGTCTGAACTAGAGCATAGAATTCCAGATCATAAGTGGAATAATTCTTTCTTGACCTTGATAATTTTTCACTATAGAAAGCCACTGGCCGACCTTCTTGACTAAGAACACTACCAACACCTACTCCTGATGCATCATAGTTTACTTCGAAGACCTTCTCAAAGTCACGAAGTGCTAGTACGGGTGCTTCGGTCATCTTCCTTTTGATTAACTAGAAGCTATCTTTGGCTTCCTGGGGCCATTGAAATAATTTCCCTTTAAGGCATTCAGTGATAGGCGCCGACCAACGTGATGAAGTCTCGGATGAACCGTCTGTAAAAAGATGCTAATCCATGAAAGCTTCTGACGTCATGTATGGTCTTTGGTGTTGGCTATGCTGAGATTGCTTCGATCTTGGTTGGATCGGTGTGAACACCTTCGGTAGAAATAACAAAACCGAGGAAGGTTACTGATGTTGTGAAATAAGAACTCTTTTTTTGATTTATGAACAACCGCTCTTTCCTCAATGTTTCAAATATAGTTCGGAGGTGTAATTTCGATGTCTTGTTGTAGATGAGAATGTCGTCAAAGCAAACAACCACAAATTTGCCCATGTAAGGTCGTAGTACCTGATGCATAAATCTCATGAAGGTGCTAGGCGCATTGGAAAGTCCAAAGGGCGTAACCAACCACTCATATAAGCCTTGCTGTGTTTTAAAGGCTGTCTTCCCTTCATCACCAGGTCTTACCCAAACTTGATGGTATCCACTCTTCAGGTCAATTTTTGAAAAGAATTTTTCCCCGGGCAGTTGATCTAACATATCATCTAGACGAGGTATCGAAAAATGATACTTCACTGTGATTTTATTAATGGCTCTACTGTCGATGCACATTCTCCATGAGCCGTCCTTCTTCAGAACTAATAGAGCTAGTACTGCACAAGAGCTCATAATTTCCCGAATGTACCCCTTCTCCATTAAGTCCATCACCTATTTTTGTAGTTCTTCGGACTCCTTGGGGCTGAGTCTATAGGCTGGTCTGTTTGGTAGACTTGATCCTGGGATAAGATCTATTTCATGTTGAATATCCCTTAATGGTGGTAATCCCGATGGAAGTTCTTCGGGCATTAAGTCAGCAAACTCTGTTAGTAGCTTCTGCACATCAGCTGACATTTCTGCGGTTCCACTTGTCGAACTGTCTTCACAAGGTAGTAATGCATACATAACTCCTTTATGCTTTACCTTTGTTAGGAACCTTATCACGGACAGTAGGTTTGGATTCCTGACTGCTCGAGCCGAACTGTCTTCCTCTCGCCGAGGTGCTAGCACAACCTTCTTTCCTTTGATGCTGAGGGAGTAAGTATTCTTCCGACCATCATGTATGACACTTTGGTCATATTGCCATGGTCTGCCCAATAGTATCTGGCAAGCATCCATTTTCACTACGTCGCACCAAGAGTTATCAAAGTATTTCTTTTCGATGGAAAAAGATACTAGACACCTTCTGTCAACGGTTACTTCATTGCCTTTATTTAACCAAGACAACTTATATGGATTTTGATGCCGATCTATTTTTAAATTTAACTTCTGAACAACCTCTTCGGACACCACATTCTCACAACTGCCACTATCAATAATTACTTTGCAGACCTTCTCCGCCACTGAACAAGTAGTGTGGAAGATATTGGTCCTCAACCAATCCTCTTCGGATTCATCTTTCGGAGTTAGCAGACTTTTGCGAACAACTAGGGTCTCCTGCCAGTCTCCATATAATATGTCTTCATCCTCGTACTCATCATATATAGGCTCTCCGAACTCCTCTGCTTCCTCGATCATGCCTTCTTCAGTAAAAAGGTTCTTACCCTTCTGATTAGCAGGCTTTCAGCACTATGTTGCCTTGTGACCTGGTTCTCCACGTCTGAAGCACTTGATGCTGGGGTTAAAATTACCCTGAGGTTGTGGTGTAGTACGAAACTGTGGGGATGGGTTCGGTTTGTTGAGGGGATTGCTCCATGGTATCAGTCTGATGTTATTCTGTTGCTCTACCTCTCGAGCTCGCTGTTATACTTCAGAAACAGTCGAAGTGAATGGAGACTGAGGGCGTTCTGCAACGGCTATTTTAATCCTCCTAAGTATCGTGCCACCAGTTGATCTTCAGTTTTCGATAGATCATTCCTTGCTATCAATTGGTAAAATTTCTCGGTATAGTCATCCACAGATCGAGTACCTTTAAGGCTGTAAACGTGTGAAGCCCCCAAAATAGGTATACATCACCCATCTTGAGTCACAAAATATATGGTACTGAATACAAATACAAACTTAATTATACAACATGAGCTGAGAGTTTTTACACGAATATTGTCTCATAGACAATATTCAAACTCAAATTCAATCCTAATTACATTTATTATCACACTAAATAGTAAGGACTACTAAAACAACCATCTCGGACCGTCACTCCATTCCTCGACTAGTTCCGGCTACGTTCTTATTCCTTGAAGAGAACAATGAAAGTAAAAGGGTGAGCTCAACTAGCCCAGTAAGAAATATTATGACTAAGATAATGCAGAATAAATTATCATTAGCCTTCAACAGTGTTAAACTGATAAAATATAATAAACATCAAGTTTAACAGCATCAGAACAAGCAATCCATTAGAAGAGTCAAGTAGAGCATGATATCTACTATCTTTTATGATTTAAAAGGTTTATCATTAATTTTATTGCTGAGACTCAGCTAAATAAATAATCCACATCACTGAATTATCCATACACTACGGGCCAATGATATTCATTATTATCACCAATGGTCATGATCATGCCAACAACTATCCATCAATGCACTACGGGCCAATGATGACTTTTACCACATCATTTGTAACATTACGGGTCATGATTATACCGAATAATTCCTGGTCATAATCATACCAATCAACAGTCCATCTATGCACTACGGCCAAAGATGACTTTCATCACAATATAATCACGATGATGATGACAATGATATAAGAATTCAATTAAATGAGAGCAAGGATAAATTTTAAATATTTATAATTCAATTTATCCAGAATTCAATAATGTCTAAATTGTCAACATGATACTACTTTTTGGAGTAAAATTTAAGAATAATATTGTATCAAAAATAATTTAGACAGAAAAGAAATTATTTTTTATCATGAATAGTAACCCGTGAATAATACTTCGTGAATAGTATCCCGTGAATAGTACTTCGGCATAAAAAGATTAAACTTTAACAAGAATGTTCAAAAAAATATTCTTATGAAACGATACTAGATGAAGTGCAAATTTCAAGAATATTCTACTAATTTCAAGGAGTATAGAAGCAATACTTAACAACATGAGTATAGAATTCAGAATCTGAAATGAAATAATATTATTTACGTACTCCAGAGTATGGAAAAAAATATTATTTCATACGAATATTGAACAAAATAATATCCCTTACGAATACGAAAGAAATAATACCCCTTACCTTAGTAGGATATTGGATACTACAATAGTGTAGTAACAGAATACTCTTCTTTTTTCCCTCTGATTCTCTCTCTATAGAATTCTCTTGTGAGTCGTAGTGAATTGGTGAGAATGAAAGAAGAAATAAACTTCTTTTTATAGAAGATTTCTAGCTTAGCCCTTGTAATATGAAAATGTAAGTGGCTTGACGACTGGTGATGTGAAAAGAAAAGTGATTTGACGCCTGTAATGTGAAACAACAAGTGGTTCGACGCCTGTAATATGAAACGATAAGTGGTTCGACGCTAGTAATATGAAACAACAAGTGGTTTGACGTCTGGTAAAGACAAGTACTATTGGCGAAAGTGACTATTAGATGATGACATATGGGCCTCAAAGAATAAACCAAACTTACAATAAACGTCTCATAACAGACTTTCTTATTTATATCAAAGATTAAATAAATATTACCACAAATTATTTTATCTTCAATCAACACATTTTTAATCTTTCAACAATTATTCATCATTAATATTATAACTCACAATATTGACAACCAGATAATTCCTAGGAAAGAAGGGACTTTCCAATAAGGACTTCTCCTTATTGGCGTGTAATTAGGTGACCAAACCTCTTTTCTCGACAGAACTTTCTAGACATCGTCAATAATACAAATAATAATATGAATAACTTGGTCGTCTCAATTATTGATTTAATAATATATAATATTGTGCAGATGACACTGTGACACTAATTGAATCAATAACGTGAGATACTATGAAGCAATTACTGTAGCAATAATTGAGTATAATTGAGTGACTTCTCACGTAAACATCAATAATCAATACCGTGTGCTACTATGCAACCACGCGTATTACTATACTTTTATCACCGGGTATTTTAACAGTTAACGATAAAACTTCACTGTTATTTTTATAAAAAGATAATTATGTCGTTTTTTAACTCCGACAATAATTCTATTGTGGGGTCCACCAATGATTGTGCCATCGTATGAATATTTTCTGACAAAAAGAATATTCCCCGACCAAACGAATATTGTATAACAACTTGCTTACTTTGCAAAATTTATAAATTTTACCCACAACTATAAAATTATATCAAATCCATACCATAATATTCAAAATGATATCTAGAGAAAAATTAATCTTTATTCATAAAAGTTGGGATCTTACAATATCCCCTTCTTATAAAATTTCATCCTCGAAATTGGTGTACGTACCTGATATGTCAAAGAGGTGAGGATACCTTGATTTTATTTCAGATTCTAACTCCCAGGTCATTTTCTCAACATCGTGGTTTCTCCACAAAACTTTGACTTGAGATATAACCTTGGAGCATAAAATATGTTCCTTCTTATCCAAGATTTTAATAGGTACCTCTTCATACGTTAAATCTTCCGCTATTTCGTCTGGTTCTAATTCAATAATATGATTCGGGTCTTCCACATATTTATGTAATATCGATATGTGACAAACGTTATGAACACGAGACATACTTGGCGGTAAGGCGAGTCTATAGGCCACAGTTCTTACTCGATCGAGAATTTTAAATGGTACAATGAATCGAGGATTGAGCTTTCCTCTATTTCCAAATCTTGTAACTCCCTTCCATGGAGCAATACGTAACAACACATGATCTCCAATATTGAACTCCACGTCCCTTCGATGAAGATCAACATAACTCTTTGTCTATCTTGTGAGGTTTTTATACGTTGTCGGATCATTTGAATCTTTTCTGTTGTTATGTGTACCAATTCTGGTCCCAACAACGTTGCTTCACCCACCTCGTCCCAGCATACTGGAGAACGACACTTGCGTCCATACAACGCCTCAAATGGAGCCATGTCAATACTTGCTTGATAATTGTTGTTGTAGGAGAATTCTACCAATGGCAAGAACTTGTCCCAACTTCCTTTAAAGTCAAGGACACATAGTCTTAATAAATCTTCAAGAGTTTGAATAGTCCTCTCCGACTGACCGTCCGTTTGAGGATGATATGCCGAACTAAATCGTAAATCCACGCCCATAGCTTTTTACAAACTAACCCAAAATCATGAAGTGAATCTTGGGTCTCGATCAGAAACTATGGATATTGGCATACCATGTAGCCTTACAATCTTATTTATGTAAATACGAGCAAGACGTTCAAGTGAATAAGTTTCTCGTATAGGTAAGAAATGAGCAGACTTGGTCAATCTATCAACAATGACCCAAATCGCATCTATGCCTTGAGAAACCTTGGGAAGACCAATAACGAAATCTATGGTAATGTGCTCCCACTTCCATTCTGGAATTTCAAGTGGTTGCAATGGACCTTTTAGTATTTGATGCTCCGCCTTGACACGTTAAACACCTTGAGATAAACTCTGCAATCTCTCTCTTCATATTGCTCTACCAAAATGTATGTCGAAAATCACGATACATTTTGGTACATCCAGGATGGATTGCAAACGGTGTGTTGTGCGCCTCCATCATGATTTTATACTTTAAATCAGGGTCGTTAGGAACATAATGTCTGGAGTTGACTCGAAGTATTCCTTCTTCATCTATTCTTGCTTCCGAAATAGCATCTTCTTGTACTTTCTTCTTCATACGCATCAGATCCAAGTCTGTAGCTTGAGCAGCTTTAACTTTATCGATTAAAGTCGGTTCTACTCGTATATTTGACATCATCACGTGGGTTCCTAGAGTCTTTAACTCTATCTCCAACCTTTTTAAGTCATACAAAATGGGCCTTTACGTTGACAATATTGCACTCGTACCTGCATATGATCTTCTACTCAATACGTCAGCTACTACGTTCGCTTTTTCAGGATGGTATTGAATAGTATGATCGTAATCTTTCAATAGCTCGAGCCAACGACGTTGCCACATGTTGAGTTCCTTTTGGGTGAAGAAATATTTGATGCTTTTATGATCTGTATAGACCTCCACCTTCTCTCCACACAGGTAATGCCTCTAGATTTAAAGCGCAAAAACGACTGCTGCCAACTCTAGATCATGAGTAGGATAATTTCTCTCATATTCTTTGAGTTGTCGTGAGGCATAGGCTATGACTTTCTTATGTTGCATGAGAACACATCTTAAACCTCTGCCTGATGCATCACTGTAGATGACATATCCCTCCAAACCAGATGGTATTGTCAGAACAGGTGCTGAAATGACTCTCCTCTTGAGTTCTTGAAAACTCTTCTCACATTCCTCGCTCTAATCGAATTTTATATCTTTTCGAGTCAACTGAGTTAATGGAGTAGCAATTTGAGAAAATCCTTCCACGAATCTCCGATAATAACCAGCTAAGCTCAGAAAGATATGTACTTCGGTAATTGACTTAGGTTGCTCCCAGCTTTGAATTGCTTCAATCTTTGCCGGGTCAACAGATATTCCATGATTTGATATCACGTGCCCAAGGAATGCTACTTCCTCAAGCTAGAACTCGCATTTCTTCAACTTGGCATATAGCTTGTTTTCATGAAGCTTTTGGAGTATTAACCTCAAGTGTTGAACATGATCTTCACAATTTTTGGAGTATATGAGGATGTCATTAATAAAAACAACAACAAAATAATCCAAATATTCTTTGAATACTCGATTCATCATATCCATGAAGGTCGCAGGAGCATTAGTCAATCCAAAAGACATGACTAGGAATTCGTAATGCCTGTACCGAGTTCTGAAAGTAGTCTTTGGAATGTCATCAGTTTTAACTTTTAACTGATGATATCCTGAACGAAGATCGATCTTTGAAAAGAATTTAGCACCTTGCAACTGGTCAAACAATTCATCAATTCGAGGTAACGGATACCTATTTTTGACGGTGACATGATTCAACTCCCGATAGTCAATACAAAGTCGCATACTTCCATCTTTCTTCTTTACGAATAGAACAGGAGCACTCCAAGGAGACATACTAGGACGAATGAAACCGATGTCTAACAATTCTTGCAGTTGGGTTTTTAACTCCTGAAGTTCAATAGGAGCCATTCGATATGGGACTTTGGAAATGGGTTTTGTACCGGGTTCAAGATCAATACAAAACTCAATTTCACACTCTGGGGGTAGGCCAGGAAGTTCTTCAGGGAATACGTCAGGAAATTTATTAACAATAGAAATATCATTCAAATCTGACGTATTTTTGTTTAAATATGTGACATGGGCTAAGAAAGCTTTACATCCATTTTTCAATAAACGAATGGCTTTATGGTTTGATATGACAGTGATTGACTTTAGTGGTTTGGTTGCTTGAATTCACATAATAGGTTGGTTAGGAATATGAAAGCTAACAACCTTACAAAAATAATCAATTTTAGCATGATGAGTAGTTAACCAATCAATCCCTAGAATCACATCAAATACACGTATTTTCAAAGAGATAAGATCGACAGGTAATGTAAGGGTGCCGACTTGAATCAAATAAGACTTATAAACAGTGGATGTAATGAAGGTTTCTCCCAACGGAGTTTCAACAGATAAGTCAAAGTCTAATTTCTCTGGACTTAAATTTAAACGTTGAGCTCAAGTAGGAGAAATAAAAGAATGGGTAGAATCGGTATCAAATAAGGTATAGACTTCACAAGAGTTTATGATTAGCTTACCCATGATAACTTTATTCGGGTTCCTCGCTTTTTGGGATGTCAAGACAAACGCTCTTCCTTGAACTACCGGCTTTGACTTGTCTAGGACGGCCTTTGGTGTCTCCATCCCAGTTGGACTTGACTTCACTGTATGACAAAATTAGGCTAGGTGACCTTCTCTTCTGTAATTATAACACGCTTTGGACTGCTGCGTACAGTTTGGACTGATGTGTTCCTCCCCTCCGCATTTGTAGTATACGACCGGTGGTCGTTCCCCTTCCTTAAAAATGGGTATTGGTGCTGATGTCTTTCCATCATTATTGAACCTCCTCTTCTTGAAACTTCCGCTTCTATTGTCTTTGCCATGATTACCACCGAAGTGGTTACCATTTCTGGCATGTTGATTTCCTCTACGTTTGTTGTCACCGCTTCGATGACTGCTACCATTGGTATTATCATTTTACTGGTTGCTATCTCTTGGTTGGGTTGACTCATTATCACGCTCCAATAACTGAACTCTATTCACAACATCTGAATATAAGCAAAGTTTATGAGAAATGAGGTATTGACGTATTTCAGGTTTCAAATTTCTTAGAAACATCCGTATCATACGCTCCTCATTATCTACCAAATGGGATGCAAACCGGGATAACTCGGCAAACTTAGCTTCGTACTGCGACACGGTCATATTATTTTGTTCCAACTTGATAAATTCCACCTCCTTTATGTGACGAATACTTTCGGGAAAGTACTTGCCGTTGAACAGTTCTTAGAACTTCTCCCAGGACATCTTTAGTGCGATAGGTTGAGTACGCTTTATAGATTTCCACCAATAATCTGCCTCTCCTCACAACATGAAGGTGGCAAAGGGAACCTTTTGTTCCTCGGAGCATCCCAAGACATCAAATATTTGGTGATCTGCTTTATCCACGTCTTTGCCTTAAGTGGTTCTGGCTTTTCCAAAAACTATGGTGGTCCCAGCTCCTTGAACTGCTTAGCAGTGACCATTCATGAGTTGCCAGTATTTTCACCTGTATTTTGCACAGGAGTCTCTCTCGCTTGGTGTTGCATGAATTGCAAAAAGCTTCTGAACATCCCATCGTTCATCATTTGATCGATGTTGTTGTTTACCTGAGGATTATTACCTTCCTGATGCACATTATCATGTTTATTGATCATCGGTGACTCAACAGTCTCATGTGCCCCATTGCTTATCTCAACATTTTCAGATGCCATTTTCAAACACTGCCATAAAACAAGGTTTAAGTGACATGCCACATATTATCCCTATATTCTGACCGACCGATTAAATAACAAATAAGCTTAGGTAAGACACAATAGCAAAGGATTTTCCCGTCTCTCCCCTCCTAGTTCTAGCCTCAAATCTTAGCCAGGGATCATATCCCTAAGCTTTGATACCAACTGTGATGCCCCCAAAATAGGTATACATCACCCATCTTGAGTCGCCAAATACATAGGGGTGTTATCCGAGCAGAGTAGCTTGATATTCGACTCGAGATCGGTTCGAAAATATGATCTAAAGCTCAAATTTGAAGTTGATTCGAGTCGAATATGATACATACTCGTTTTTTGTTTAATGATACATGAGTCGAATTTGAGTATACCAATATTCACTCAGATTAGGATTCGAATATTTCATTTTTTCTCGAACCATACTCGATACCTGTGTAGACACTCGAAATTTTCTGCACACCTGTTACTGACATTGCAGGAAGGCAGATTCGTCTTTCAGAGATAACCCTGGAAGATAGCTCACATCCATTCCGGATACTACCGAAAGTTCAACCACAACCCCGGATACTACCGGAGTAACAGCCTCAACCCCGGAACACGCACCAGGAGTAATCATTTCCAACCTTGGCGATAACATCAAGGCCTGCAGTTCTAATACCGAAAATTCCACCGGAGAAGATTGATTCATCTCGGAGATAACCCCGAGATGTTCAGTCTTAGTCCCAATACTGGGAATAACAGATTCCAACCTTGGAGATAACCCCAAGGAAGGCAGTTGCAGTTTCGGAGATAACCCCGAAAATGCTTGTTTCAAATGCATGCCACCAGTTTCAACCTCGGCGCTTACACTGAGGCACTCAGTACAAGGCCTGACGATAACACCAAGAAGACAGGCACACCTCAGAGATGACACTGAGGACCTTAAACACTTGCAGCAGTCCAATCTCAGAGATAACCCTGAGCAACGTCTGCTTTATCAGTCCAAACCGGAGATAACCCCAGTGAGGGACAAGTCGTTATCTTGCCACTTTGATGCCACATCACGTCGTCTCAACATTTTAGACATACATTTCTACATAGCAATGTCCCACAAGAACCGAGGAAAATCAATCCCGAGTGACTATTACGCAGGATAATGGATATAATTTGAAGTTGAAGACTGGAGGGCATCGTCCCATCTTTATGACTTCGTACGACCTCTAATCCCATGTTATTGCGTAACTCTTGACAACGGCGGTCCAAAATGGGTCTTACATACCTCAGTCGGATGCCCAGATTGTAATTCTGAAAGTTCGAGCGGACATCACGTTGCCCGCGTACACGTACTCCGAGATGGCAGGACCCGCAAAGCCCGGGGCACCCCGGGCAGCCTCAGGTACACCTGTGGCCCAGCCTATAGCTCCATCCACTATAAATAGAGGGCTTGAGATGGTCATTTAAGAGAGAGAAATGGCGAGGAAGCCCTGTCCAATTTACTCTGTACACACCCCAAACTGAGTGCTTTCTCATTCTAAACACTTGTAAGCTCATATATATAGCTACGTTTTACTGGTGGGAGCCGAGTATTCATCTATTTCAAGTTATTGAAGTCTTCTTTGGCAGCCCACTGTATGCCTTCTTACACATTTTAAAGTCTTTCTCTTCATCTTTGTACACACTATTCTTCACATTGAGAGTTGTGTTGCGTGTGTATGCTCGGACTTCGATCCGTGGTTTTATTTCAGTTTGTATATATATATACTTATATATATATATATATATATATTATATATATATATACGAAAGTAATTAAACGCTCCAGACATAAGTCTAGGCTCAATCGAGGCATAACTCAATAATGTTAGTCCGTATATACATATATATATATATATATATATATATTGTATATACGGACTAACATTATTGAGTTATGCCTCGATTGAGCCTAGACTTATGTCTGGAGCGTTTAATTACTTTCGTATATATATATATATATATATATACTTATATATATTAACTGTTGTTGGACTTTGTCCGATGAGCCTGGATTTTATATCCGGTGTGTTTACCTGCTCATATATATATATATATTTATATTTTGTCCCGCCTGGAGTTTACTTCGTGGCGGTTGACTGTTTCTACAACTTTCTGTACATTTCGTCCTGCCTGGAGTTTTCTCCATGACAGTTGATCGCTTTTACAACTTTATTTACATTTCCGATCCCCCATGGAAGTGCTTCGTGGTGGTTGATCATGTCTGTATATATATATATTTACAGCTTTTATATATATATACCTGCTTGCTGCGTTTATATCAATTGCGGCATCATATGAGCTTAGGAATCATGTGATCACAGATTCAGTCTACTGAATCTAGATTCGGTTCCCGTGATGGACTTTTTCAGCTGTAAGCAGCTTGTAAATTTATTTGTGGTTTCTGAATTTCCTCAGATGGTTTTCATACCCACGAGGAGTTCAGTACCAGTTTTGTAAATTATTTTCTCAAAGATGCTTCGCATCTCGAAAATAAAAGTAATCAAGCCGAACACTTGATAAAATGGAAGTGTAAAAGGTCTCAATTACTATTGAGCATAAGGGTTTGAAAAACCTCTTTTTAAAACATCATTGCCATATCTTACTTAAAATTGAATTTTTACATAAATTCAAACCCTGCGTATATAGGTGCGAACGAGGCCTCGCACTACTTTCAAATGAAAGCACATTAACCCACACACACACACACACATTCATATAATAGGTTATTGAAAAGTGGCGGTCACCGTGGAAACACGGATGTCGGGGGGTGCCTAACACCTTCCCTCCGCATAACCAAGTCCCCGGACCCTAATGAATCTCGGTTTCACCGACCCGTTTAGCAATGTCACATCACTGGGTCAATGTACAAACATTTTCTCGGTTGTGTTGGTACAACCAGTTAAAAAACCAACTGACGACTCTTAACAGTCTATCGTTGACATTACACATGTCTGACCTTTTTCACTTGTTTTTTCAAACAAATGTCACCTAACATGAGAACACAAAAAAACAGGTAACAAAAAGGGACAAATAAAAATCTCGACGTAGACAGGTGGCGACTCTGCTGGGGACTCCAGTAAGAGGACTTAAGCCGCTATTTCAAGCTTTTCAAAACTGTTATATGCTTGTGTATGGATGTTGCATATACATTTATGATGAATGTGTACGAATGCATATCTTTACTGTAATTAATGCTTTACACTATATTTGCCTGTGATATTAGTGCTTCGCACATGTCATCATTTTCATAAGCGGTGAGACACGTTGTATATGAATGTATGTTGTATGATCCCTCCACCAGGAGGCTATCCTGTCGATGTTTGATTACTGGAGTCGTAGGAAGACTAATTCTAACGAGGCTCAGGAAAGGCACCACCCAAATTCGCTATAGTTGAAAGACCGAATTAATTTCCCGTTGAGTAAATTGCGATGATTTGGGAACCTTCATGCCAAAAAGCCGTGAGAGAAACCTAAGATAGGTCAGCCTCTGATAAACCAAACGCAGAGGAAAGTCTCTTCATGTTTTCTCATTTCAAATTACTTGTAAAATTAATTACTTGTAATTTACATTCCATATTCATCTCCATGTAATGAGAAATATGAAGAAATATGTGCATATACATCTTTAAATTAACATGCTATTTTGTATTACAAACAACTAACATCCGTATTCCAGGACAAAATTCCTAAAATGGACACAACACATAGCATGTTAACATTTACACCCTCCCTAAAACTAAACTATGCCAGTTTTATCGCAGGGAAGCATTCGGACCTATTACCCGGTTAAAGTCCAAAAAGGCCGCAGGCCTACAACCAATCATGTCTTCATCTGACCAGTCTAATCCAGTTTCTCGCGAAGAATTTGACGGATTAACTAAATAAATTATAGATTTGGCTGTTCTGCTTAAAGAACTACATCAATCTACTCAGGGTCCAAAGATACCCATACATGTTGAATCCTCTACACAAGGGGAAACTCAAGGTTCTGATAAAGCCATTACAGTACCTGAACTACAATTGGATACTACCAATAAAAGGCATGATGCCGCCCATCTCACAAGAGATCCAGACACCGGTGACATCAAAAAAAAAGTTCTTCAAATGGAAGAGACATTCACACTATTAAAGGAATTGGAGCACACGAGAGTGTTTCATATGTCGACCTTTGTATATTCCCTGGTGTTCATTATCCAGAAAAGTTCAAAACTCCTGACTTCGAAAAGTATGATGGATTAGGAGATCCTTATACACATTTGAAGGTGTTCATTGGAGAACATGGATCTTATGCAGAGGACGAGAAGCTCAGAATGCAGCTGTTCCAAAAGAGTCTGACTGGAGAAGTCCGTTCATGGTATACCAGATTAGACAACTCAAAGATCCATAGCTGGGAAGAGCTAGCTCACGCCTTCTTCACACAATACAGCTTTCAGTCTCAGATGGCTCCTGACCGGTATCAGATTACCAAGGTCAAGAAACAGTCCAATGAGTCTTTTAGAGAATATGCTCAAAGGTGGAGGTGCCTTGCTGCTCAAGTAACTCCTTCTATGACAGAGTCAAAGATGGTCATGACCTTTATCGATATACAAGAAGCTCCTTTCTATGAAAGAGTCTTAGCTGGCATCGGTAAACCATTTTTTGAAATGATCAAACATGGAGAAATGGCTGAGATGGGATTGATGTCAGGAAAGATTCAAGACCTAGCTGCTCTTAAAGCTGTTGTTGAGCACATCCAATCCAGAAATTATGGAAACAACCCCCGGAGGGTCCATAAAAAGAAAGAGGAGGATGTTTCCCTAATACTACAGGGTCAAAAAGGTAATCAAAATATGCCTATTCAACGGAGAAATTATACTCCCTTTCAAGCACAGTCTTCAAACCCTCCAATACCAAAAGGTGAAGAAGTCAAACGCCCTCGAGTGTTCACACCCTTAGGGGACTCACTTGAGAATATTCTCACTCTTCTGACTACGCAGAAGAAAATCACGCATCTTCTTCCACCAGCTAGCCCTAATGGACGGGGTTTCAATGCTGCTCGGAAATGTGCTTATCATGCCGGGGCACTTGGACATGATACTCAAGATTGTTGGGCCTTGAAACACAAGATCCAAGATTTGATAGACAACAGTGAGATCGTGGTCACCAAACCAGATCAACCTCACGTGCAAGACAATCCTCTTCCTCCACACAAAGAGGAAGAAGTCAACATGATTAACTAGAGCAATGGACAGAGTTCCAATCTTAATTGTGAAGCATCCCATATCATCAAAGATGGTGTTGACAAATGGGATTATGCAAAGTTCCAGTTTATAATGGAACGAAAGATGAAAGCTCTGTGCAAGCAAATTGAGCAATTGACAGAACTGGTGATCTATCAGCATCAAGTCATACGCCAATTAGTCAGCCAGGAGCATGCTAGTCTCCTCCCCTTGATTATGAATACTCCATCGTCACCTTCAAAAAATGAAGCATTGGAGGATAAAGTGACAAAAAGAGCGACTGCTAAAGCCCGTCGGGATTTTGCCAATAGAAGGGAATTTACATACCTGGGCCAACCTATGGAGGAGATACTTCAGATGCTAATCAATGATGGAAGAATCATATCCCTTCTGCCTCCAGTGAATCCCCGTTCAGGATGGTTCAATCCTGAGGGAGTATGTCAGTATCACTCCCATTCTCGTGGTCACAGCACGGAAGAATGCTGGGCACTCCGCCACCTTATTCAGAACTTAATCGATAACGGTGTCCTGCAACTGGCAGACAATGATACTGTGCTATTGGAGAGTGAAAATACTTGTCCCACTAAATGGAAGGGACTGGTAGAAGTTATATCCTCTGAGGCTGATAAGACTGTTAAACCACTCACAATTCAACTCAGAGGAATTAACAATCCTTTGAAGGTGGCTGCTCCAGAGCCAATAAACCTACCATTCCGACCACAATATCCTGTTGTCAGCTTGCAGAAAGTTCCCTGAACTTATAGAGAAGCTGAAGGATCCACATGTCATACAACTGCTACAGTGTCGAAGGAGAACCCACTATATCTTTCCCAACGGGTGATGAAGCCTGCTGTTAAATTCAAGGGGAAAATTCCCATGGAGAAGATTGAGAAATTCCTCCGTGCTATGGGTCATAATGAAGCCAAGGTGATTTTAAGCTTAAGAGAAGCTCCACATCAAATTTCAATATTAGACTTGGTTTTAACTTTCGAAGATCACAAGAAGATTCTACTAAAGGTCTTGGAAGAAGCCTACTTGCTGTAATCAGTGGATGTAGAAAAATTTTAACATCTGGCTGATCACATTTTCAACAATAATGTGATCTCTTTCACTAATGATGACATACCGCCTGAAGGGACCGGTCATTACAAGCTATTACACATTACGGTTTTGTCCTCCAGATACATGTTAGCTGGAGTCTTGGTAGATGGAGGTTCGTCTCTAAATATCTGTACTTATGCTACCTTGCTAAAAATGAATGTCAATCTCCAGCGAATCCGAAGTAGTCATACGATCATCAAAGCTTTTGATGGATCCCGCCGAAATTCAGTCGGAGAGATTGAGCTGCCAATTGAGATTGGTCCTCATACATTTTGTGTGTCTTTTCACTTGCTCAAAATAGATACAGGATATAATCTGCTGCTAGGGAGACCGTGGATTCATATGACTGGGGCAGTCCCCTCCACCCTTCATCAGCAACTTAAATACATTATCAACAATAGCCTAGTCACAGTCAACGCTGAACCGGAATGCCCTCAACAAGGTGACATACCACTCATCAGTTTCAATTCTGATGTTGAGCCGGTTAGTTTCCACACTTTGGAAGTAAGTAACTCTCAATATCATGCCATTGGGACACCATCTCCCATACCCAAGATTTCTGCCGAAGTGATGGCATCTACTCAAGAAATGATGTCATTGGGACACCAGACGGGACAAGGACTAGGAAAAAATCATCAGGGTATTAAGCACCCTATCCAAGTGTCCAGTCAAATTGGGACAGCCGGACTAGGCTATGCTACCGGTACCAGTTACAGGAATCCACATAAGCATAAGCAGATTCCTTCCACTTCAGCCGCACGGCTATTATTTCCACTTGTGCATCCAGAGTCTTCACAATCTCCGGTAAAGGTGCCAGCCAACGTAATGAATATGTTATTTCCTAAACTGATACCGGTAAAGGAGAAGGAAGTCTTTGTTCCAGATCCCAAGGTGGAAGAAGAGGAACGAAGAATTAAACAAGACATCGTCCGAATGATGTCAGGTGTAAGCATCATTGTCCATGATGAACATACTAACAGATATACCCCAGACGATGATTGCCCAGATGTAATGGTCATCATTCGGGAGAAGGAGGACGATGACAGCCCCTCCATCATTGCAGTCCCCCAGGACTTTGCCCTTGCCAATTGGAGCAGCACTCCTTGCATTGGTCGACAAGGGTAAAATGGGTAGGACTTCTTTCTGCCCTGTAGATATTATAACTGCTTACTTTTCTGTATAGTATTAGCGGTTGTTTTGTCCGTACATGCTAACACTTTGTATGATTAAACAGTTTCATATATATTAAGTGAAAGCATATTTTGTTTCAGGACTCTGAACTTAGATGTGCCTGTACTTGCTGATAAGATGCCTCTTCTCTACAAGGATTGTAACTTTGAAGAAAAGTTGGACTCAGACTTGCTGAAAATACAAGAGGACATTGAGGTGCCTCCGGAGATCAAAGAATGGGTCGAAGACAAACCTAAACCCAACCTTGATCAAACCACCTCCTTCAATCTTGGAACCTTAGAAAGCCCTAAGTTAATCCAGATTGGTTCAGACATTACCCCAAAACTGAGGAATAACATGGTTACACTACTAACCCAATTCCAGGATGTGTTTGAATGGTCTCATGAAGATATGGTGGGTTTGTCCACCGACATTGTCCTTCATCGCCTTCCCATTAAAGAGGGATTCAAGCCAGTCAAGCAGAAACTCAGGCGATTGAAACCTGAGTGGAGTTTAAAGGTAAAAGAAGAAATTGTGAAATAATTTCAAGCTGGTATTATCATGGTGTCCACATATCCTGAATGGATATCCAACATCGTTCCTGTGCCTAAACCTGGAGGAAAGGTGCGAGTTTCCATGGATTATCGGGATCTGAACAAAGCTTGCCTTAAAGATAGCTTTCCCGTGCCATTTATCCACATTCTCATTGACAATACTGCTCAATACGGTATGTACTCCTTTACTGATTGCTTTGCGGGGTACCATCAGATCATGGTTGCTGAGGAGGATCGTGAGAAAACTACTTTCATCACACCTTGGGAAACTTTTTGCTACAGACGATTGTCTTTCGGCCTTATCAATGCCGAAACTACCTATCAGAGAGCTATGATGGCTCTTTTCCATGACTTAATGCACAAAGAGATAGAAATCAACATGGATGACATCATTGTCAAGTCCCGGAAGGAGGAAGACCACTTAGACCATCTCAAAAAGCTTTTCAACAGGTTGCATAAGTACAACTTGAAGTTGAATCCAGCCAAGTGCGCCTTTGGCGTTAAATCAGGAAAGTTGCTAGGATTCCTAGTCAGCCATAGAGGAATAGAGCTGGATCCCACCAAAATTCAGGCCATTACAGAAATGTCCATTCCTCAGACAGAGAAGGAAATACGGGGATTTTTGGGAAGAGTAAACTTCATTAGTAGGTTCATTTCTCAACTCACAGCAACCTGTGAGCCTATCTTCAAGCTGTTAAGGAAGAACTCCTCCATGAAATGGAATGATGATTGCCAGAAGGCCTTCCTTATCATCAAAGAGCAGCTAGTCAACGCTCCTATTTTGGTATCACCCAGGGATGATGTTCCCCTGTTTATGTACCTGTCCATAAGTGACAATGTCATGGGCTGCATGCTGGGTCAAAAAGAAGATAGAGGCCGAGAACGAGCTATCTATTACCTCAGCAAAAGACTCAGCAGCAGTGAACACAAGTACACTCTGATTGAGAAGACTTGTTGTACTTTAGCATGGGCTGCCATGAGGTTACAACATTACCTCCATGGGCACACAACTCATCTCATATCCCGTATAGATCCTCTCAAGTATGTGTTTAGCAAACCCATACTGAATTATCGGCTGTCCAGATGGCAGTTGATTTTGCAATAATTTGACATTGTTTATGTGACACAAAAGTCTATTAAAGGTCAAGGAATCGCGGATCAACTGGCCATCGAACCTTCAGGGGATTTCAAACCCTTGAAAACATATTTCCCCGATGAAGGGGTAATAACAATTCAGTAACACCATCAGTACGATACACGTCAAGCATGTCACATGTATTTTGATGGAGCTGTTAATATGGAAGGTTCTGGAGCTGGAGCAGTTCTAGTATCCTGTACGGGGGAGCAGTATCCCGTCGCCGTCAAATTGCAGTTTGTCAGCACCAACAACAAAGCTGAGTATGAAGGCTGTATCATGGGGCTAAAATTTACCCGTTCAATGGGTATCAGACGGTTAACTGTCTTTGGAGATTTAGAGTTGGTAGTCAAACAATCCACGGGAATTTATCAAACCAAAGAGCTATGTTTGCTGCCTTACCATTGACAAGTTTTACAGATGGCTTCGGAGTTTAAAGAGATCTCCTTTCTACACATTCCTCGTAATAGGAATGACTTCGTAGATGCATTAGCAACTTTGGCCTCCTTGATTCACATACCTGACAAGGAACACATGCCAAGCGTCACATTTGCCCTACAAAAGGCACCAGCCTATGAGAACTGTGTTGGAGAAGTATCGGATGAAATGCCTCCCATCCAGCAACCTTGGTGTCAGCATATCAGGGAGTACTTGCGAGATGGATCTACACCCGCTGAGGCGAGCCTGACTGAGTAAAGGGGTTTTATACCTATGAATTCGATATTATTAAACTTAATTATTGCTATCTTTAATTATTTTTTAGTATCTTTTTATGTATTTTGTGTTTATTTCTTGTAGGTTGGAGCTGGAGGGACAAATTGGTCATTTGGGAGAAGAAAAAGGTCAAAAATCATTAAAATTAGAGCTGAGTGGCATTTTTATAAATACACGGTCCTGGTCAAGCGCCTAGGCGCTTGGAAATGGCCTGGGTTGAGCGCCTAGGCCCTCATGTGCGGCTGAAGAAGAATTTTTCTACTGCTAAATGGGTTTTTGAAGTCAAAAAAGAATCTAAAAGAGGGTGGAGACCAATACAAATAGGAGAAGACTTTAGAAAAGACGTATCACTTAATTTTTCAAGAGATTTGCAGAGAGAACAACGAAGGAAAACACGAAGGATAATTGCAAGGGCTGAAGATTAAAGAGAGAGTTTTGGAGCAAATTCAGAGTTCCTTCTTCTCTTCTCTAGTTTTATCTTTTGTAATTATCTGGGATGTTTGGATTATTAATCTGGATGATATTTTTCTTTATTATTATCATGAACTAAATTTTTATTAAGATTGCAACGGAACTTGGTATGTAGTTTAAATTAAATCTTCCCATTGAATGAAAGTTGATTTTTATTGAATTATTTATTATATCTTTTGCTTATTGATTAATTGTTTGGCCAACAATTCTTGTGATAATCTATATAAAATTGGAAGATGGAGTATAGATTGAGATCTGGATATGATAACATCTGTTCATATAATCTGATTAGGGTTAATATGATTAGCATGTAGGATAGGAATATACCTATGTGTCTTTTGTATCCATTGAAAGAATTTATGCGTTAAACTTTAATTAACTTGATTCACATAGGAATATAGTGAGTTGATTAACTGGGGTGTTCCTTGTAATTCTGTGTCTTAAGGATTGGAGTTAGGAGGATTTGTTCACGTGTTTTGGAAAAAGTGTGTGAATTTTATAAAGTATTCTTGGATAATGATTCATATTAATTGATTTAAATGGGAAGTAAATTAGTTTAAATGAAATACTAAGGGAAGTTGTAATCTTAATCTGTTAAATCTGTAGTTATTCTTGTGAAATTCTGATTTTAATTATTAGTTTTGTTAAGTTAAATTTTTAAATCACAAACAATATTTCGTAGCTTAAAATAGGATTAATTGCATTGAAATTAGTAATTGATAAATATTAGTCTATTTCCTCGTGGGAACGATATCCTTGCTTGCTGAATATTACAATTGAACGCGTATACTTGTGTGTTAAAGTGCTATTAAAAAATTAGGCAACACGGATTCATCGACTTGCTATGAAATTCTACCTGAGCGGAGATGCACTCTACAAGAGAGATGCAGGACTAGGTCTCCTCAGATTCCTGGATAAGGATCAAGCTCAGAGACTCATGGATGAGATCCATGGTGGAGTATGTGGCCCACACATGAGCGGCCCTTTACTTGTAAAGAAGATCCTCAGAACAGGACATTATTGGCTCTCTCTCAATGCCGATTGCAATGACCACGTCAAGAGATGTTATCAGTGCCAAATTCATGGGAATTCTATCCATGCCCCTCCACGGGAGCTCCATAATATGAGCTCACCTTGGCCCTTCTCAATGTGGGGAATGGACGTAATCGGGCCCATCGATCCCAACGCCAGTAATGGACATCGTTTCATCTTCACCATGATCGACTACTTTACCAAGTGGGTAGAAGCAGCCTCCTTCCTCGGGGTTACCAAAGAAGTCATCATTGCTTTCCTAAAAAATAATGTCATTTGTCGATATGGACAACCAGAGGTAATTGTATCAGACAATGATAAGAACCTCAACAACAAAATGATGGAGGAGTTATGCAGTAAATTCCACATTAAACACCTTAACTCCATCATCTACCGTCCAAAGATGAATGGTGCTGTTGAAGCGGCTAACAAAAACATCAAGAAGATTATGCAAAAGATATCTGCAACCACAAAGGATGGCCTGACTTATTGCCTCTTACTCTGTTAGCCTACAGAACGTCAATGCGCACTTCAACTAGGGCAACCCCCTACGCATTAACCTATGGGATGGAAGCAGTACTCCCCATAGAAGTAGAAATAGAATCCTTCAGAGTATTGATGGACGCTCAACAAGATGAAGATCAATGGGTACAAGATAGGTATCACTAATTGTCTCTAATAGATGAAAGGCGAACCGCATCTATCTTCCATGGTCAGTTATATCAACAAAGGATCGCCCGATCCTACAACAGAAAAGTCCGGCTATGGCAGTTTAAACAACATGACTTGGTTTTGAAGAAGATCCTTAATAACCAAGATCAGTCTAAGGGAAAATTCACTCCTAACTGGGAAGGCACATTTATTGTCAAGGAGGTATTGACAGGAGGTGCTCTCAGATTGCAGGAGATGGATGGCGATGAATTTCCACAGCTTACCAACTCGGACACCGTGAAACGGTACTATGTCTGAAGTTGCTATCAAGCAACCATCCTGGTATTGAATCATTAGATCACCAGTCATTCCGGTTCTTCAACCCTTCATTACATACAACTCTTTTTCACACTTTGCCCCTCAGGGAAACATACTCTTTAAGCTAGTAGCTTGGATTCACTGCGCTCTTACAACTTTGGTCATCTCACTAGGGATTGAACCTCTCGCGTTTACAGTTTGTTACCCCCCAAATATGGGATCAAACTTTTCACACCTACAGTTTATCCTCAACATAGGATCAAACTTTTTCTTCCCCGCAGTCTATCCTGTACATGGGATTAAACTTTCTTCCCTACAGTCTGACATGTACATGGGATTAACTTTTCTTCCCCGCAGTTTACCCTGCACATGGGATCACGCTTTTCAACTGGTCCTGAGGGGCAAACTACGTCTCCCTGATCTCCCTGATACACGAGAGTACGTAGGCAACCATATTCTATATGGCCCGATCGTAATAAACCAAAAACAACAAAAACATTCTTACACCCTTTTTCTTACAAAAACAAAAAACAACAAAAATATTCCTACACCTTTTTTCTGCCACATACAACGTTGAACCTCTTACACCAGGTTCGAACTACGCAGACCTGATCTCCTCTTCAATAGGAGTACGTAGGCAGCCATTCATGGTTCGGTCTAACTCCCTACCAAAACACAAATACTTGTTAGCGGTACTGGGATAAAACTTCAATCCATCACATTTCATTGGCTTCAAACCAAAGGGATGGAATTACCTTAACTCCTCCTAAATAGGAGATTCGGCGACCATCTAATTTGCGGTTGTACCTCAAAGGGCAACACCAATCCATAAGAGATAAAATTAACTAGGCTCCTCCTAAATAGTAGTACTGGCGACCATCTGTGGTGCGGTCAATCTTAGAGAGGAAAGCCACACTCCTCTCCATATTTCTATACAGAAACCAGTCCCAAGACACCAAAGATGGTAGGGATACATACAGATCCATGATCTATTCTGAACTATTCAGAGACAACTCAATGTCCATCCAGTAAGGAGGAATTCAAAATACATCAAGATCACAAGCCCTAAAGAAGCAGGCAAATATCAAGCAAGTAGCAGAGCATATCTAAAAGTGAAGTGATCAAAAAAAATATTTTCGTGCTATATATAATGTTGTTTGATATATACAATGTAAACTGTACATGACAAAATGGCTAAGCTAGTCTGTGCAGGAAAATACAAGGTTATCTACAGATCGGTATGCATACGAGCTAACAAGCCCAACATGGCATCCCTCTCCGAAGAAGGAGGCAAAGCTGAAGTCTCCTATACAAGGATATCCACACGACCCAACAGATCTGTAGCCATCTGCATGGTGATCATATGCTCATCAATGTAAGTGCTCATCTCTGCAAGCATGCCACTGGTAAGGGACCTCACTGCAGTACTATCTGTGATGGCTACATCCCGGGCAGATATGGCACTATCCCGCTCAACTATCACTGCATCTCTGGCTGATCTGGCCTCATCCCGCTCAACAACAGCGGCATCTCTATGAGCTAATGCCTCGTCCCTCTCTAACAAGGCTGCGTCTCTCCCATTAAGAGCTGTCAACATCAGGGCTCTAGCCTGATCTCTCTCAAAGGTCATCAGATGAAGACTCTGCTCAAAGTACTGTGCTGAATGTTGAATCACGACAGTGCTAGTACTAGGAGAATCTAAAGGAAATACTGGAAACCCAGTAGATGGCTCCTCCTCGGTGTGAGAATTAATGTCCTCCATGGGCTCTCCACCATCTCAATCAATACTCGGCAATATGGATACTACCTCAGCCGGTGCAGTCTCTGTCTCCATCCATGCGGAATAATTTACAAAATAACCTGGATGACTAATGGAGAAAGCGACTATCTCGCGCTGATCCCAACATGCATACACACGGGATCTGTCCTCTGCTAAAAGATAGCGAGAAGCTAAACGATGGCCCAGCGCCCCTTCGAAAGGATAAAAATCCTAAAATTGGTCAAACTGCGACATCACGGCCAGTGGATAGTAAGTAGTCATGCTCCTTAAACTAGCCAGAGGGATGTAGTCCATGCCCTGAGCATGAGTAATAAAGCTATAAGGTGAGCTGAGCCCTGAACACGGTAATATACTAAACGGGTTTACCATATCAGCTAAGAAAGCGGACCAAGATAGAGCATCCGTACACTCCACAAGCTAAAATGAATATGACATGGCTATATCATGGGTGAAACAATACCCGTGCCGTCTAAAAGTGCCAATCGGTCTCAAGTGTGACATAAAGCACACGTATAGCATGACCGAACTGCCCATAAATACTCCTATCGAATAAGTGCAACAATATGTAGCTGACCTCAATGTCTCAGCTATAATCATCGGTATGATGGTACGTCCCTCCCTGAAAGCTCTCACCGCCATGATAACTCCTATGTCCAACTCATCCATATACCGTGGCATGTAGACATATGACAGTATGCACCATAGCAGTACATCAACCTTGGCCAAACACCAATGATCCTTCCGGTGTGGTGAAATTCTCGGAATGTCGTCTCTAACTATCCTCAGAGCCAAATCTGTCAAACAGAAAATGTTAGGATATAACATGGCCAGATGTCAGCTCATCCTGCACCACCCTATGCCTCAATCCAGTAAGGGTCATGAACAGTCGACTCATGTCCCTCAAAGCCATATGCACGTAAGGTCTGTCCAATGGTAGCATCGTCAACCGTGCATACTCCTCCAAAGTGGGAGTCAACTTATGGATCCCAAACTGAAAAACCTGTCTCTCCGGTATCCAGTGCTCCAACATGCCCTCCACGAATCCTGTGGGAACCTGAAACATTAAAAGGGTCATGGTATGCTGCAACAGCTGATCTACGGTCACCCTATCTGAGGGTGACATACTATCATACCAATATCTCAGAAGGAATGCCACCAATAATGGTGGGGTGTGATCTATGCGGCTGACTGTCGAAGAAGACATCTATGTGGGCCGTATCATAATACCATCCAGGGGTCAATGCTGAATATCTTTGGACATACATATATATGCATAACATGATACATGCATAACAGATAATGTGACACCCCCAAATCTGGCCACTTCAATCCCACAGATTTGGTGTTCACTGTCCAATTAAAATATAACTAACTACCCATATCCAAAGGATAAAATTAAACTCAAAAGTTAAAATAATAAATCTCCCATTAAAGGGTTACATAATCTCAAATAAATCCTAGGTCATCTAACCTTTATTACAATCACCAGCGGAAAATTAAAACATGATTATAATTAAATCCATTATATAAGCTTCATAAATAAAATATAAATTAAACGTTGTCGTCTAATCAAGCACTTTGTCCTTGCCCTTGCTTGTAGAAAGCTTTTTAAACTTCGTAACTTCATCTGCATTGTTTTGTGCAAGAGTAAGCAAACAATTGCTCACAAGAAGGATAATATACAATAACGTTTTATGAATGACAATTAACTGAGCTTTCAATGGTAAAGTAGTCTTACCGGAACAAGAAACTTTAATTCAACAGCAATGAGTTCAAAGGAATAATGAACGTTTAAGTTAACAATAGATAACAACATCAAAGAATATACTGAGGGTCACAAGACCACGAACTCTATTCTAGGTTTACAAGTATTTCTACTTTAACCTTTAACAGTCTAAAAGACTATAATCATCATCTATGTCCTAGGTTCACATGTGTTTCTACTGTAACCTTTAATAGTCTAAACGACTATATGGACTATCATCTCGTACTCCAGGTGATCAGCCTTTTGTACTATGTATTGCGCAAACATTTTAACGCTATTGCGTATTTCTAAAATAATCCCCTAATAATAGGGTTGTTCATCTCAGCTTAGATCATCAGGTTCTGAACCAAATGAAGTTTGATTGGGAATTAGTTTTCAAGGAATTCTAGATCTTTAGAATGCTCATCAACCAAGTATTGGTTGAATCAGATAGAAACAATTAACTATTCAAGAGTTTGATTATAATATCTTTATGAACAAGGTATATCGATGAATCAATAAGAGCTAGAGTATTAATAATTTCTAAATTGAACAAATGTTATCATCGACAACATGCTTTCAAAATTTGTGTGAGTACATATGCAAACCAAAGGAAGTTTAGTTTGGGTAGACTTCAAGGGTAATTTAGAGTTTAGAACATTCATCAACTAAGGATTAGTTCAATTGGTAAAGAATCGCTAAGCAACTTAGAGTTCGGTACAATAACGTAAGATGGTACAGTGATATTGAAGAACGAAGATCAAACAACAGTTATTAGTAGCTGAATAAACACACTTCTTACAATAATAATACAGACTTTGAATAAAGAAACAAAGATTAACTAGCTTGCTCAACAATAAATGAGGGTTAAAGAACTTGCATGACAATAAATTGTTAAACAATAGATTAGAAATAGAGAATTTGCATAAGTATAACATTACAGTGAAAAGTAACTTTGCTAAACAATAAAGTAGCAAAGGTTAGGGAACTTTCCTCGTGCGTAGGTTAAAAAATCACTACTCACGTTCACCACAAGTCCTACACACACCATATGTATTGACAATACACATTAGTTACACTAATATTAGTTTCATATAACTTCCTAACAATATCACATCTTTTCATGAACATCACTATTTAGCTTTATTACAACTGCTTAAGTGATCAAGTCATTGCACCACATACACATTAACAACTTGATACAACATCATATTACATGTCCAACATGTTATCATTAAGTTATACTAATACACAAAGGGTTGCACTTGCATTCGCGCATCCTGACGCCCTCCGATTGGCTCCAAATACACAACAGTCCTAAAGATGGCCATTTTGACTACTGTTACAGACCTCAAATTAAAAAACTTAAAGCATGAAAGTTGTATGTCTATTCGTCCTCGTTCCGGATCATCTTGAATCAATTCAATCGGAGTTCGTATGAGAAAGTTATGACCGTTTTACTACAGGAGGTCAAAACTGTCCGACCCATACCACTTTTCCAGCGCTGGGGAGCGAGATAGTGGCGCCAGGGCGTGAATTCTAGCGTCGGGGTGCGAATTCCAACGCTGGGGCGTGAACTTCTAGCCTATTTTTGGCGATGGGCGCGAAATTTGGCGCTGGAGCGTGAATTTTGACGCTGGGGCGCCGAAACTCACAACGAAGAACAGAGCCAAAGCTACTGTCTTAAATTTGTAACAACAATTCACCCCAAACAACATGTATAACTAATATAAACTACACATAATTACTAACAATCATCCATATACCAATTTTCAACAATTGAACAACAAATTTAAAAGACTTAAATCACTAAAATAATATTTGGTTAAAACTCAAAATTCCATTGTTGATATCTAAAGTACAGTGAACGAAATTTTCACTGTTATCAACCAAATTTGATTCCTTTGAAATACAAGTATACCAACATATAACAAATTAACATGTATAGTTCAATTTCTTAGTTAGCATACATAACTTTTGATATTTCTACAAAACATATATTCGTATATATATACTTCACTGAACAAATCAATTTCTTCCTTTAGCCTATAATTAGCATACAGTCATATATATATATATATATATATATATATATATATATATATATATATATGTACATAAATTAAGGTTAAAGAAACCCACCTTTTTGCTTGCTTACGAATCTTTGTTAACGGACTTGCTTTGAGAATCACGTTCTCTCTCAAACTCTGAACTTCTATCTTTTTCTCAAAACTCTCTCTAGCCCTTCTTTCTTTTCTCAATAATAATTTAGACTATTAACCACGTAACTCAGCTGATATCCAATACGCGTAACATAAAACGGACATGGCCATAATAAGCCTAATCAATAATAACATCAGTTATAAAAATATATAACGTACCATTTATAAATATATATATATATATATATATATATATATATATATATATATATATATTATTTAGTTTATTTTATAAACAATTTAAATTTTAAAAATCCAAAAGCCATAGGGCTTTGTTTGGCAAATCCCTTTAAAATAAAATAGTTTATATCCTTAAGCTTTGTTTGGGTAAAACTAAAATAAACTACTTTAATTTATTTTAATAACTCTTATAACATAGTTATTTGTCACACTTTATTTAATAATAATTTATTAAATCAATTACTTAATCACATAACTCAATCCACATAACACATTAATTATTTAACAAATAAATAATTAACTAAATCAACTCAATCAAATTGAACAATTATATAATAAACACATCCAATAAATATTTATATAAATCAATAAATATTTATAACTTACATTTTAAAAAAATCTGGAATGTTACAGATAATAGATGGCAATATGATATAGGGAATGGAAAAACTGTACATACATTCCTAAGTATATCATCATCTAATACATCATCTCTGTACAACTAAAAATATAGGGAAATGGGGCACATACGCCCTACCACTAACAGAGTCCTATCAAAAGATATAGCGAGAATGGGGCATAGCCACCCAATAGCTAACAAAGGCCTATCAAGATAAATAACGAGAATACACATCAGAAGAAGACAATGGTGTCAATATCCATATCATCAATCCTGTCCACCTAATGTAACTCCTCATGAGTCACTGGATCTCTATCAACAGGGATGTCAGGCCTATATAAAGGAGGATCTGCACCGGCAAAACCAAATGGGTTATCTGAGGGGCCAGCTCCTGTGCTGGAAGGATCAAATGAATCTGCCTCAGCTGGATCTCTGCCCAAATGCCGAATAAAGAAATGTGCCCGATCTAGTCGCTGGGTCAAGCTGTCAATCTGTGTCACATGAGTCGGATCTCGGACACAAGCTAGCCAATCCATCATCATAACGGATCCTGGAACCATATCCCCCATGAACTGAGTGGCGCGGGTCTGGGCTCCAATAGTACGAGGGATCCACCAATGCTGGAATACATCCTGAGTGCAAGGACCCTCTGATAATGCAAAACTGTCAACACCCAACAATGGGATATCAATGACGGGTGACTGCGACACAGGCCAATAACGCCTGACAGGAGGCAAGATCGGTATATGGATCTCCCTTGTGGTGCTCCTAATAGCACGCTCTCCTAAATAGAGCTCTCATCCTCCATTTGTGAAGGGAGGAAACCTACGGGTGGAAATCACGTACTCGACACCAGTCGGGTACCCATCCTCAAATCCAACGGCCAAATGCTCCCCGGAATATGGAATCCATGTGATGACATCTGCTGTCAATAACTCCAACTGTAGGCGACAATGAGTGAAACCCTCAACTACAGGGACCACTGCCAGTATGGAATGATGCCATCGTCGTCCTCGTGGGTAGGTATCCAACCCTAACACACTCACCGAACGTAAACATGGAAGCCTCTCATAAGCCCAAAATTGCCAACACAAAGGCAAACATCTGCTGTCAGTTAACACTCTTAACCTATACACGGTAAATGACAAGAAAAATACATACTAGCATAAATGGGTAAAATCCTAACCAAGCCTCGGCCAAGCCCTACGAGCGCATACGCATGCCCCTAAGGAAATAGGTAAAGGTGTAGGAACCCCAATCGTACTCTCCTATACGGTCCACATGTCGAGTGGCGTTAATCAAAGCAAACGACATCGTAGAAGAGTTATCTGCTATGAAGAAGCCCCTAATGATCATCAGGAACAATCGCTGAAGAATGCGATCCCTGACTCTGACATCATCTGGTATGGGCTCACTCAATAGCCCACTCATAGCATCTACGCTCAAAGGACCGGCACGGATAGTCCTGCCCTTGAGCGCCTCCGCCAGAACTCCTAACAAGGATCTGACGGTAGTCGGGGTAATATCAGCCGTGCAAGGCACTGGCGCCCCTTCAAACTCCATACCTGTGATAAATCGCCAATCCATCGACGTCATCATCACCTCACAGTCCAATAAATGGAGAGACTGAGTCTGGTGAAACCAGCACTCAGACAATGCCCTGAGGTAACCCCAGGGACAACGGCGGGGAAGGATGGTTAAGAATACTCCAAATCCCCAATCATATACAATCACTTTGTAGTCAGGATGAAGCGCTTGGTACATGGAGTGAATGCTGAACCAGCTCCCTCGAGGCTGTGTAAAGCTGGGAACCTGTAAAATACAGATCGACATCAAAATCCTTTATTCCTCATCAATAGGATAGAAGGAAAATTAAGATCTAATGTTATACCTCGTTGGCGTGCAAATACATCGAGGGATGTCTTCTCAAATCACCCAGAAGCTCTGGGTTTGCCCCCCGAATACAAGGTAGCCCCCTACGGGGAACATGCGCAGCAAGAGCATGGTCCGCAACCGAAACATCCTTGTCCTCGTCCTCGACGTCTGGTACATCAACCCGTACTGGACGTATCACCGCCTCGACCAACCGACGAGGCTGTCTAACAGAACGGGGTCGAGGCACTTCAGAAGCCTTCCTCCGTACACCAGAAGTGGTCCTGCGGGAACTACTCGGCTAATCTGGATCCATAATATCTGGACAACCAGTCTCTAAACCACCTCAGAAAGGGTGTGGTATTTTCTAACCTGGAGCTTTTCAAAATGCATTTAATGACTATATGTATGCATGCATCATTTTAACATACATCTACAGTAGAGTTAAAAATGCGTGACTACTCAATACCTCCATTTTTGGAAAATTTTTGCCATAGTTTCCTTTATAAATAGGACTATCCACATGCACATAGGCATAACTAGGTGGCCATTCAGTAGCACACCTGCCCACAGTTATATACGTACTATTTACATCAAAAAATCAAAGTCATCAATCCATAAAGGTAGCCTAATTATCAGGATTACTTTATTTTTTCACCTGTGCTCATTTGTCCTCAAATAGGATAAGAAATAGTAGAAAAAAGGTGCTAATTTGACTGTTTTAAAAGTCAAATTTTTTCACATCATTATGTTCAGCATGGTTTGATACTAACATTTATTATGTTGAATATTTTTTATTATGTCATTTAAGAATGCATATGCACTACTATGTGTTTAGATGCATTTAATGTGATAAGTCATTTTCCAACGGATAAAAACTAGAAAAAGCGCATGCATACGTTACCAGGACAGTGTAGAACACTTGTACGGTGGCAGAATTTACAGAAAGACGTCCGAACTTAGCATATCTGAAGAAGAGCTCTCGGATTTCCTTCGCGGCGTAACTTGAAAATGACTTATGAAAGCAACGTGCAGGAATTTTATGTCCACGGTTGGCCGCAGGTCCATCTACGACTACAGCAGGTGCACCTACGGCACCCTTACGTTGATCCCACCCCTCCGGCTCGGTCCAGTTCGAGTTGCAAAGGAGTTCTCACAAGCTGAAAAGGCCAAATTAGGAATAAAAACGCTACACGATTGAGCAGAATACCATGAAATCCTGGCTTTTTTGGGCTCTGCTGTGGCGGTTTTTATATCCTTCATTGGTATTCGCCTGAACACAGGGTATACTATACCGATGATCCAAGTCGTTGCAGATTACATTCGGCAATACCGCATAGAGGTCCAATGCAATTCAGGGTCGTCACCCTAATCTTTTCAAACAGATCCCCGGCGGGGGTTACAACGTAATCTAAAAAAAAAAAGGAGATCCCCGGTGGAGGTTACAACGTAATCTCAAAAAAGGAGATCCCCGGCGGGGGTTACAACGCATGTTCCGTTGACACACACATCAACGATGATCCAACACAGATCCCCGACGGGGGCTACTACGCATATTTTTCGTTGATACACATGTCAGCGAAGGTCAAGCAATCTTGACGTCAGTTCAGTCGTTGGTAAGTAAACCCAACGTCGCATCAGAAGCAATCTGATACACACATCAATAAAGTCCAAGCAGCCTTGGCATTCATCCCCAACAGGGAGTTCATCCGTTGATATACACGTCAATAGAGGATTAAATGGATCCCCGGTGGGGGTTACAACGCGTGGTCAACCGTTGGTTCACGTGTCAACGAAGGTCAGGCAACCCTGACAACATCTGTTATTGGCAATAAATCCAGCAGAACATTGATATGTCCTGGCGATACAAACCAGGGAGAATCAACATCATCGAGGAGGATTGATGATGGAATATGTTATACACATCCTCAAACAGACGAAGTTCTATCCCCACAGATCTCTTACACGAGAGGCACATCTTTGGAGTAAAGTCTGTATTCAGGATTAAGGACTTTGGTGATAGCCCCAACGTCAACATCCTGATAGGTTTGGATCATACATCCAAGCTTGCCATCATTACCATCATCAGTAGAAGCAACAGGGAGCCGACAATCATCCCCAACATATTGGAAAGCAATTCATATGCATCATACACTTGCATTATATTGCTCCATATTGCATCATATTTATCTTGTTGCATTTCAAGTGTCTAGGATTCTTTATCCTATCCATGCCATTACATTGCATGAATATGATAAAGAGGGGCATCTGTAGACACTCGAAAGTTTTTACACACCTGTTACTGACATTGCAAGAAGGCAGATTTGTCTTTCAGAGATAACCCTAGAAGACAGCTCACATCCATTTCGGATACTACCGGAAGTTCAACCACAACCCCGGATACTATCGGAGTAACAGTCTTAACCCCGGATGTAAGACCCCAAATTTTATGAAATAAAAGTATTCAATTTTTTTTATAATTACTATTCAGTAAATGGTTAAATTGATAAATGTTAAAATACACAAGTGGTTATAAAATATTTATTGTTGTCGGGGAATATTCGTTTGGTCGTAGAATATTCTTTCTGTCGGGGAATATTCGTACGACGGCGCAGCCATTTGTGGGCCCCATAACAGAATAACTGTCGGGTGAAGAAAATGACAAATTTGAGTTTTTACAAATAACGGCGTAGTTGTTACCGTTAACACTGTTGGAATACCCGGTGGTTAAAATACAGTAATACGCGTTATTGCACAGTAGCACACGGTATTGCACAGTATTTTTGAATTATTGATCCTTACGTAAGAAGACACTACTCAATAATTGTTACAGTAATTACTGTTCAATATTTTATTTTATTGATTCAATAATTGCTGCGTTGATATTTTATATTATTGTTGCTCAATAATTGTCACTGCACATCATCTCCATTATCAAATCAATAATTCATATTATTTAGAATAATATTATTAGATAGCATTATTAACAATGTCTAGAAAGTTCTGTCTGAAGAGAGGTTTGGTCATCTAATTGCGCGCCAGAAAGGAGAAATCCTTATCGGAAAGTCCCCTCTTTCCTGGGAACGGCCTGGTTGTTATAAATGTGATTCTGTAATATTATTTATGAATAATTAATTATTGATCTATATGATAAGGAAATATTTATTTGATGTGGATATAAATGAGGGATATATTTTTGTGGTTAAAAATGAGGGAGTTAATGTTGAGGTGTTTTATCTGTATTTTTGTCGGAACGGAGGTATTAAAAATCAAATTAGAGTTTTTAAGATATTTTGTTAGGGTTATAATTTTTAATCCGACCGTTGGATCGTGATAATATTTGGATATGTTATACATATATAAGTTGAGTATATGTCCACAAATTTTGAACCGTTAAAAATGAACGTATGATTTGTTATGAATTTTACGAGATAACTAGTTCAGAAATTGTTGAATTTTTGGAGTTAATCATTTTGGTGGAAAATTCTAGAATTGGTAGGCCCCACTCTTGGTTGGTGAAGAAATGTGCTGAGATTTTTATTCAAATGTGCTGGGTGAAAATAGTAGCAGGTAAAGCCATCAGGTTACAGGTTAAGTCTGCTTCGGCGTGCTAACATTTTCCTATAAATAGAGGGCTAAGTTAGAATTGAAAATCACACAAGAATTCATAAGTTTTCTCTCTTTCTCTCTCTAGAATATTGAGTGTATTTTGTGAGTATTTAGATACTTTGTGAGTTTCTATTCATCAGTGCACGTTTTCTTCAGCCTTATACCGATCAGAAGTACTGCTCTTTTGATGTTAGGGATAGTAAGGGATTTTAAGAGTTGTTATGTTTTTCAGTTTCGTAATTTTTCTGACCTTCAAAAATTCTAAAAAAATTTGAAATGATATTTTGATGAGTTTTCTTGATTGTGTCCAAAAATGGTGATTTTTGGATGTATAGATTGAGAGTTATGAATTTTATGAGAAAATACTATTTTAAAAGTAACCGCTTATAATTCCTTGTGGTTAACTCCAAAATTGATGAAATTTTTATTGGGAGTACATGTATATGATAGAAGTATACTCTGTAAATTTCAAAATTTTTGGACAAAAGTACAATTTTTGATAAATATCTAAATATTCGGCTGTTTTGGCCATATGAAAAATAGTAAATGACTTTTAAAAATTCTGAGAAAAATATATGTTCACTATGGGACTATATTATGCTAAATCCCAGAAAAGAAATATTTTTGGAACTGATTTGGTATTTTTCATGAAAATGGTCTAGTTATGAGTAAATGAATTAAATATGTTTTTTGAAGTAAGAAAATTGGAAAATAGGATTTTATGACTTGAGAATCCTATATGAGGTATATGCAGATTTTTGATGAGGGTTTTGGTTATTGGTGATGAAATCTTATGAGTTTGGCATTTTAGAATGATTAAATGCATTATTTAGTAAAGTGTAAACAATTAAAATAAATTATTTATAAATTTAAGAAATGTTATTCTTTCAATATCATTATACCAAAATATTGGTATGAATTTTATTATGGAATTTCTACCTTTTTGTGTCGGGGTTACTATTCATGAGTTACTATTCACGAGTTACTATTCACGATAAAATTGGTTTTCTTTTTCTAACCAAATTATAGTTGAGTTATGAATATTACTCTTGAGATTAAAACTATGTATTGATTATATTATTTTTTTTATCATATATAACATTTTTATAATCGTGATGTTGAAATTCCCTTTCACTGGAGTGTAAAGATGGGTAGATTATTGGTATGATCATGACTAGGGTTCTCTTTGGCCTGTAGTGCAAAGTTGAATTGTGACTGGTATGATCATGACCATTGAATTTACAGTTGAATATCTTTAGCTTAAGTGTAAAGATGAATTGATTAACATGGTTATAATTATGGTGTATATAAATTCTGAAATGATTATATATTTCTTTGAGATATGAATATATTTGGCCTGTAGTGCAAATATGAATTGTTGATGAATATATTTGGCCCGTAGTGCAAAGATGAACTGTTGTTGAATATCTTTGGCCTGTAGTTCAAAGATGGTCTGTTGATGAATATCTTTGGCCTGAAGTGCAAAGATGAACTGTTGTTGAATATCTTTGGCCGTAGTGCAAAGATGGATTTATTAGTATGATTATGAACAGGAACTGTGATTTGGTGTAACCATGATCTTTGATGTTTCAGGTAAAGATAGGTGATGAAAATTATCTTCGTCCTGGATGAGAAGATGAATTTAGAACTACAGTTATGATTATGAGTTATTCATATGATTGTGGATCAGAATTGTTTATTGATGTTACAGGGATAAAACATTGTTGGTGGATTTTTAACATGGAGAAGATAATAGACTTTATATTCTATTTGACTCTTCTAATGGATTGCTCGTTCCGCTGCAACTATGGTTAAAATTTTTATCATTTACCATATGTTCTAAATCTCTGATTTATTATTGATGAAGGCTATTGATAATTTAATTATCTTTAGTCATGATATTATTTACTGGGCTAGTTGTGCTCACCCTTTTGTTTCATAATTCTTTTCAGGTAATAAGAGTGTAGCTGGGTCGAGCGGGGGTAACAAGGGAATAGAACGGTGGTCATCATTTAGTAGTTATATTTGGTGAAGAAAATAGGGTGAGGTGAACCCAACGTTGGAAGGGTGTTTTGTCACTATCATACAAGATGTCTAATGACATACAACCTAGTGTCATCATAAGACAGGGTTGTGCTCATCCACTTGCTGAGTATATCTATGGGCACTACCTATATAATCTTGGTGTTTGTTTGAAGTATAATTCACGATTAAAGACAGTAGAGATAATGATATGTCAAGAGAAGACTCACCATTGGGAAGAATATGATAGTAATCTTCTCGTTTTTCTTTGGGGTCTATTGGGTCAACCAAGGATAATTCTGTGGCCATATGATATCTATCATAACCTAGAAGCATGGTCTCCCATGTACGAAAGTTTCCTTGAGCACTTTCCAAAGATTCTAATTTCTAAAACAGTTTTTGACTATACCTTTATGTAAGGTGTCATTGTGAGGTGATGTCCACGGTTGAAACATGAGTCACATTTGGTATATATTTGTATTCAAACTCACAACATATGTGTTGTTGTATTTTGCACGACAATTGTTGTAATAAAGTTGTAGTTGTTTTCTGTACCATGTATTTGGCGACTCAGAATAGGTTGGATGGAATGGACCTTTTTTGGGGTCGTCACGTTTGGTATCAGAGCTTAGGGATATGATCTCTGGCGGAGATCGGGGAATACAACTAGGAGGGGAGAGATGAGTAAATCCTTCGCTAGTGTGTCCTACCTAAGCTTATTTGTTGGTCAGTCATAATATTGGGATATTATGTGATATGTTAATTTATTTAATTAACCCTTGTTTTATGACAGTATTTGAGAATGGCAGCTGAGAATGCTAATAATGGAGTGAATGAGACTGTGGGGATACCTCTAATCACTAACCGTGATAATGTGATGTCAGACGAAGAAGGAATTAGAGATATCCATGTGGTGAGTGAAGAATTGATAGTTGCACCCGAGATAGTCACAGAGGTAACAGCTGAGACTGAGGAAGAAGAGGAAGAAGAAGTACCTGAGGAGAGTTTATTAGAGCTATTATATGATCAAAATGTAGAATTTCAAAATCGTATTCATGAGTTAGAAGAGCAGGCAGAAGAACGACAGGCGGTCGTGGAACAAAAGGATGCAACAATTCATGCTTGTGTTACCCGATATGTGATGCTTGAACACAAGCATTCTTTGGCAGAGTATAAGATGATAAAAATGGAATCTGAACTGAAAGAAGAAAAAACTGAACGAGTGAGAATAAGTGATGCATGGGCAAAAGCCGCACGACACGTGGATATTGTGGAAAGAGATGTTCGATCTAAGAATGCTAAAATAGATGATATGAATTTCTCTTTTTAGAAAGTAATTGGGAGAACCCAACATCGAGTTTTGAAGATTGATGATTCAGATCATGAATGAGGAGTACGAAGAGGCAGTTGAGGGAGGAATATGTCCTATAGAAAGGTATATTCCAACGGTAATGATGACGCCAAATGCTACTCCAGACAAGTCAAAGCCGAGTAGTTCGAGGGATGACGGTTGTCATGACTTCCCAACAAATGAGGAACCCAAATGAAGTTATCATGGGAGATGAGCAATGGAGAAATCATGATGATCTGAGAGATAGAATCTGAAATAGAAGCAATGTATTCTCAACTCTTCGAAATACCAGGTACGTAAATTTCGGGGACGAAATTTCATAAGGAGGGGAGATTGTAAGACCCCAAATTTTATGAAATAAAAGTATTCAATTTTTCTTATAATTACTATTCAGTAAATGGTTAAATTGATAAATGTTAAAGTTAAGGGTGATATATGAATTTTTTTTTAAAATATACAAGTGGTTATAAAATATTCATTGTTATCGGGGAATATTCGTTTGGTCGTAGAATATACTTTCTGTCGGGAATATTCGTACGACGGCGCAGCCATTTATGGGCCCCATAACAGAATAACTGTCGGGTGAAAAAAATGACAAATTTGAGTTTTTACAAATAACGGCGTAGTTGTTACCGTTAACACTGTTAAAATACCCGGTGGTTAAAATACAGTAATACGCGTTATTGCACAGTAGCACACGGTATTGCACAGTATTTTTGAATTATTGATCCTTACGTAAGAAGACACTACTCAATAATTGTTACAGTAATTACTGTTCAATATTTTATTTTATTGATTCAATAATTGCTGCGTTGATATTTTATATTATTGTTGCTCAATAATTGTCACTGCACATCATCTCCATTATCAGATCAATAATTCATATTATTTAGAATAATATTATTAGATAGCATTATTGACAATGTCTAGAAAGTTCTGTCTAAGGAGAGGTTTGGTCATCTAATTGCGCGCCAGTAAGGAGAAATCCTTATCGAAAAGCTCCCTCTTTCCTGGGAACGGCCTGGTTGTCATAAATGTGATTCTGTAATATTATTTGTGAATAATTAATTATTGATCTATATGATAAAGAAATATTTATTTGATGTGGATATAAATGAGGGATATATTTTTGTGGTTAAAAATGAGGGAGTTAATGTTGAGGTGTTTTATCTGTATTTTTGTCGGAACGGAGGTATTGAAAATCAAATTAGGGTTTTTAAGATATTTTGTGAGGGTTATAATTTTTAATCCGACCGTTGGATCGTGGTAATATTTGGATATGTTATACATATATAAGTTGAGTATATGTCCACAAATTTTGAACCGTTAAAAATGAACGTATGATTTGTTATGAATTTTACGAGATGACTGGTTCAGAAATTGTTGAATTTTCGGAGTTAATCATTTTGGTTGAAAATTCTAGAATTGGTGGGCCCCACTCTTGGTTGGTGAAGAAATGTGCTGAGATTTTTATTCAAATGTGGTGGGTGGGAATAGTAGCAGGTAAAGCCATCAGATTACAGGTTAAGTCTGCTTCGGCGTGCTAACATTTTCCTATAAATAGAGGGCTAAGTTAGAATTGAAAATCACACCAGAATTCATAAGTTTTCTCTCTTTCTCTCTTTCTCTCTCTAGATTATTGAGTATATTTTATGAGTATTTAGATACTTTGTGAGTTTCTATTCATCAGTGCACGTTTCCTTCAGCCTTATACCGATCAGAAGTACTGCTCTTTTGATGTAAGGGATAGTAAGAGATTTTAAGAGTTGTTATGTTTTTCAGTTTCGTAATTTTTCTGACCTTCAAAAATTTTGAAAAATTTGAAATGATATTTTGATGAGTTTTCTTGATTGTGTCCAAAAATGGGGATTTTTAGATGTATAGATTGAGAGTTATGAATTTTATGAGAAAATACTATTTTAAAAGTAACCGCTTATAATTCCTTGTGGTTAACTCCAAAATTGATGAAATTTTTATTGGGAGTACATGTATATGATAGAAGTATACTCTGTAAATTTTAGAATTTTTGGACAAAAGTACAATTTTTGATAAATGTCTAAATATTCGGCTGTTTTGGCCATATGAAAAATAGTAAATGACTTTTAAAAATTCTGAGAAAAATATATGTTCACTATGAGACTATATTATGCTAAATCTCAGAAAAGAAATATTTTTGGAACTGATTTGTTATTTTTCATAAAAATAGTCTAGTTATGAGTAAATGAATTAAATATGTTTTTTGAAGTAAGAAAATTGAAAAATAGGATTTTATGACTTGAGAATCCTATATGAGGTATATGCAGATTTTTGATAAGGGTTTTGGTTATTGGTGATGAAATCTTATGAGTTTGACATTTTAGAATGATTAAATGCATTATTTAGTAAAGTGTAAACAATTAAAATAAATTGTTTATAAATTTAATAAATGTTATTCTTTCAATATCATTATACCGAAATATTGGTATGGATTTTATTGTAGAATTTCTACCTTTTTGTGTCGGGATTACTATTCACGAGTTACTATTCACGAGTTACTATTCACGATAAAATTGGTTTCCTTTTTCTAACCAAATTATAGTTGAGTTATGAATATTACTCTTGAGATTAAAACTATGTATTGATTATATTGTTTTATTATCATATATAACATTTTTATAATCGTGATGTTGAAATTCCCTTTTACTGGAGTGTAAAGATGGGTAGATTATTGGTATGATCATGACTAGGGTTCTCTTTGGCCTGTAGTGCAAAATTGAATTGTGACTGGTATGATCATGACCATTGAATTTATAATTAAATATCTTTAGCTTAAGTGTAAAGATGAATTGATTAACATGGTTATAATTATGGTGTATATAAATTCTGAAATGATTATATATTTCTTTGAGATATGAATATATTTGGCCTGTAGTGCAAATATGAATTGTTGATGAATATATTTGGCCCGTAGTGCAAAGATGAACTGTTGTTGAATATCTTTGGCCTGTAGTTCAAAGATGGTCTGTTGATGAATATCTTTGGCCTGTAGTGCAAAGATGAACTGTTGTTGAATATCTTTGGCCGTAGTGCAAAGATGGATTTATTAGTATGATTATGAACAGGAACTGTGATTTGGTATAACCATGATCTTTGATGTTTCTGGTAAAGATAGGTGATGAAAATTACCTTCGTCCTGGATGAGAAGAGGAATTTAGAACTACAGTTATGATTATGAGTTATTCATATGATTGTGAACCAGAATTGTTGATTGATGTTACAGGGATAAAACATTGTTGATGGATTTTTAACATGGAGAAGATAATAGACTTTATAGTCTATTTGACTCTTCTAATGGATTGCTCGTTCCGCTGCAACTATGGTTAAATTTTTTATCATTTACCATATGTTCTAAATCTCTGATTTATTATTGATGAAGGCTATTGATAATTTAATTATCTTTAGTCATGATATTATTTACTGGGCTAGTTGTGCTCACCATTTTGTTTCATAATTCCTTTCAGGTAATAAGAGTGTAGCTGGGTCGAGCGGGGGTAACAAGGAAATAGAACGGTGGTCATCATTTAGTAGCTATATTTGGTGAAGAAAATAGGGTGAGGCGAACCCAACGTTGGAATGGTATTTTGTCACTATCATACAAGATGTCTAATGACATACAACCTCGTGTCATCATAAGATAGGGTTGTGCTCATCCACTTGCTGAGTATATCTATGGGCACTACCTATATAATCTTGGTGTTTGTTTGAAGTATAATTCACGATTAAAGACAATAGAGATAATGATATGTCAAGAGAAGACTCACCATTGAGAAGAATATGATAGTAATCTTCTCGTTTTTCTTTGGGGTCTATTGGGTCAACCAAGGATAATTCTGTGGCCATATGATATCTATCATAACCTAGAAGCATGGCCTCCCATGTACGAAAGTTTTCTTGAGCACTTCCCAAAGATTCTAATTTCTAAAACAGTTTTTGACTATACCTTTATGTAAGGTGTCATTGTGAGGTGATATCCACGGTTGAAACATGAGTCACATTTGGTATATATTTGTATCCAAACTCACAACATATGTGTTGTTGTATTTTGCACGACAATTGTTGTAATAAAGTTGTAGTTATTTTCTGTACCATGTATTTGGCGACTCAGAATAGGTTGGATGGAATGGACCTATTTTGGGGTCGTCACATCGGAACACACACCAGGAGTAATCATTTCCAACCTCGACGATAACACCGAGGTCTGCAGTTCTAATACCGAAAATTCCACCGGAGAAGACCGATTCATCTCAGAGATAATCCCGAGATGTTCAGTCTTAGTCCCAATACTGGGAATAGCAGATTCCAACCTTGGAGATAACCCCAAGGAAGGTAGTTGTAGTTCCAGAGATTACCCCAGAAATGCTTGTTTCAAATGCATGCCATCAGCTTCAACCTCGGCGCTTACACCGAGGCACCAGGAAGACAGGCACACCTCAGAGATGACACTGAGGACCTTCAACACTTGCAGCAGTCCAATCTCAAAGATAATCCTGAGCAACGTCTGCTTTATCAGCCCAAACCAGAGATAGCCCCGGTGAGGGGCAAAGTCGTCATCTTGCCACTTTGACGCCACATCACGCCGTCTCAACATTTTAGACATACATTTCTACACAGCAATGTCCCACAAGAACCGACGAAAACCAATCCCGAGTGACTATTACGCAGAATAACATATAGAATTTGAAGCTGAAGACCGGAGGGCATCGCCCCATCTTCATGACTTTGTACAACCTCTAATCCTATGTCATTGCGTAACTCTCGACAACGGCGGTCTTAAATAGGTCTTACATACCTCAGTCGGATGCCCAAATTGCAATTCTAAAAGTTCGAGCGGACATCACGTTGCTTGCGTGCACGTACTTTGAGACAGCGGGACCTGCGAAGCCCGAGGCACCCCAGGCAGCCTCAGGTACACCTGCGGCTCCACCCTCTATAAATAGAGGGCTTGGGATGGCCATTTAAGAGAGAGAAAAGGCGAGAAAGCCCTGTCTAATTTGCTCTGTACACACCCCAAACTGAGTGCTTTCTCATTCTAAACACTTGTAAGCTCATATATATAGCTCTTTTTTACTGGCGGGAGCCGAGTATTCATCCATTTCAAGTTATTGAAGTCTTCTTTGGCAGCCCACTATAAACCTTCTTACACATTTTAAAGTCTTTCTCTTCATCTTTGTACACACTATTCTTCACATTGAGAGTCGTGTTGCGTGTGTATGCCCGGAATTCGGTTCGTAGTTTCATTTCAGTTTATATATATATATATATATATATATATATATATATTTGTATATACGGACTAACATTATCGAGTTATGCCACGATTGAGCCTAGACTTATGTCTGGAGAGTTTAATTGCTTTCGTATATATATATATACACTTATATATATGAACTGTGTGTCGAACTTTGTTCGATGAGCCTAGACTTACGTCTAGTGCGTTTAATTGCTTTCATATATATATATATATATATATATATATATATATATATACTTATATATATTTACATTTCGTCCCGCCTGAAGTTTACTTCGTGACGGTTGATCGTTTTTACAGCTTTCTGTATATTTCATCCTGCTTGGAGTTTCCTCCGTGGTAGTTGATCGCTTTTACATCTTTATTTACATTTCTGATCCCCCATGGAAGTGCTTTGTGGTGGTTGATCATGTCTGTATATATATATTTACAGCTATATATATATATATATATATATATATACTTGCTTACTGCGTTTATATCAATTGCGGCATCATGTGAGCCTAGGAATCATGGGATTACAGATTCAGTCTACTGAATCTAGATTCCGTTCCCGTGATGGACGTTTTCAGTTGTAAGCAGCTTGTAAATTTATTTGAGGTTTCTGAATTTCCTCAGATTGTTTTCATACCCACGAGGAGTTCAGTACCAGTTTTGTAAATTATTTTCTCGAAGATGCTTCGCATCTCGAAAATAAAAGTAATCAAGCCGAACACTTAATAAAATGGAAGTATAAAAGGTCTCAATTACTATTGAGCATAAGGGTTTGAAAAACCTCTTTTTAAAACATCACTGCCATATCTTGCTTAAAATTGAATTTTTACATAAATTCAAACCCTATGTATATAGGTGCGAACGAGGCCTCGTACTACTTCCAAATGAAAGCACATTAACCCACACACACACACATTCATATAACAGGTTATTGAAAAGTGGCAGTCACCGTGGCAACACGAATGTCGGGGGGTGCCTAACACCTTCCCTCCGCATAACCAAGTCCTCGTACCCTAATGAATCTCGGTTTCACCGACCCGTTTAGCAATGTCTCATCACTGGGTCAATGTGCAAACCTTTTCTCGATTGTGTTGGTACAACCAGTTAAAAAACCAACTGGCGACTCTTAACAGTCCATCGTCGACATTACACATATCGGACCTTTTTCACTTGTTTTTTCAAACAAATCTCACCTAACATGAAAACATAAAAAAAATAGGTAACGAAAAGGGACAAATAAAAATCCCGACGTCGACAACCTGCTCGATGAATCATATTCGAATATTTGTCTGATCCATGCTAACAAGCTAAATATGTGATATTTGTATCACTTTTTATAATTTATAGAGTGTAGTATTAAATTATGTAAACTTGTACTTGAATAAATCAGTGAATTGATTGTCAATTCGTATTACATTTTTTGTAATTTCTTTACATAAATAAAAGTAAAAGACTTTTATATATAAACATTACTTCAATAATCAATTTAGTATGTAGTGGTTTAGTATTAAATGAAATGGTTCATATTCGAAACTCGATTTAAAGGCACGTGAGTAACTCGTTTTGTAAATGAGTCGAGTACTTACAAGTCGAGTAGGTCCGAGTAATGATCCGAGTCGAATTTGGCGCAAAATTAGAAATTCCTTATCGAATTCGAGCTTAATTTTTTCGAGTCGAGCCAAATTTGAGCATTAGAGTGTTCGCTGATATTCGACTCGTTTTCACCCCTATAAATATATGGTACTGAGTACAAATACAAACTTAATTATACAACATGAGCTGAGAGTTTTTACATGAATATTGTCTCATAGACAATATCCAAACTTAAATTCAATCCTTACTATATTTATTATCACACTAAATAGTGAGGACTACTAAAATAACCATCTCGGACCGTCACTCCATTCCTCGACTAGTTCCAGCTATGTTCTCATTTCCTGAAGAGAACAATGAAAGCAAAAGGGTAAGCTCAACTAGCCCAGTAAGAAATATTATGACTAAGATAATGCAGAATAAATTATCATTAGCCTTCAACAGTGTTAAACTGATAAAATACAATAAATATCAAGTTTAACTACAGTGGAACAAGTAATCCATTAGAAGAGTCAAGTAGGGCATGATATCTACTATCTTCTATGATTTCAAAAGTTTATCATCAATTTTATCGATGAGACTCAGTTAAATAAATAATCCACACCATTGAATTATCCATGCACTACGAGCCAATGATATTCATTATTATCACCAATAGTCATGATCATGCCAACAACTGTCCATCAATGCACTACGGGTCAATGATGACTTTTACCACATCATTTAGAATATTACGGGTCATGATTATACCGAATAGTCCCTGGTCATAATCATACTAATCAACAGTCCATCTTTGTCTATCTATGCACTACGGCCAAAGATGACTTTCATCACAATATAAGCATGAGGATGATGACAATGATATAAGAATTCAATTAAATGAGAGCAAGGATAAATTTTAAATATTTATAATTCAATTTATCCATAATTCAATAATGTTCAAATTGTCAACATGATACTACTTTGTGGAGTAAAATTCAAGAATAATATTGTATCAAAAATAATTTGGACAAAAAAGAAATTAATTTTTATCATAAATAGTACCCTGTGAATAGTACTTCATGAATAGTACCCCGTGAATAGTACTCCGGCATGAAAATATTAAACTTTAACAAGAATGTTCAGAAAAATATCCTTGTAAAACTATACTAGATGAAGTGCAAATTTTAAAGATATTCTACTAATTTCAAGGAGTATAGAAGCAATACTTAACAACATAAGTGTAGAATTCAGAATCTGAAATGAAATAATATTACTTACATACTCTAGAGTATGGAAGAAAATATTATTTCATACGAATATTGAACAAAATAATAACCCTTATGAATACGAAAGAAATAATACCCCTTACCTTAGTAGGATATTGGATACTGCAATAGTGTAGTAACAAAATACTCTTTTTCTTTCCCTCTGATTCTCTCTCTATAGAATTCTCTTGTGAGACATAGTAAATTGGTGAGAATGAAAGAAGAAATAAGCTTCTATTTATAGAAGATTTCTAGCTTAGCCCTTGCAATATGAAAAGGCAAGTGGCTTAACGACTGGTGATGTGAAAAGAAAAGTGATTTAACGCCTGTAATGTGAAACAACAAGTGGTTCGACGCCTGTAATATGAAACGATAAGTAGTTTGACGCCAGTAATATGAAATGGCAAGTGGTTTGATGTCTGGTAAAGGCAAGTACTATTGGCGAAAGTGACTCTTAGATGATGATATATGGCCCTCATAGAATAAAGCAAACTTACAACAAACGTCTCATAACAGACTTCTTATTTATATCAAAGATTGAATAAATATTACCACAAATTATTTTATCTTCAATCAACACATTTTTAATCTTTCAATAATTATTCATCATTAATATTATAACTCACAATATTGACAACCAGATCATTCCCAGGAAAGAGGGGGCTTTTCGATAAGAATTTTTCCTTATTGGCGCGCAATTAGGTGACCAAACCTCTTTTCTCGACAGAACTTTCTATATATCGTCAATAATGCAAATAATAATATGAATAACTTGGTCGTCTCAATTATTGATTTAATAATATACAATATTGTGCAGATGACACTGTGACAATAATTGAATCAATAACGTGAGATACTATACAGCAATTACTGTAGTAATAATTAAGTATAACTGAGTGACTTCTCACGTAAGCATCAATAATCAATACCGTGTGCTACTATACAACCACGCGTATTACTGTACTTTTATCACTGGGTATTTCAACAATTAGCGGTAAAACTTTCGCCGTTATTTTAATAAAAGATAATTTTGTCGTTTTCTAACTCCGACAATAATTATGTTGTGAGGTCCACCAATGATTGTGCCATCGTACGAATATTTCCCGACAAAAAAAATATTTCCCGACCAAACGAATATTTTATAGCAACTTGCTTACTTTACAAAATTTATAAATATTACCCACAACTATAACATTATATCAAATCCATACCATAATATTCAAAATGATATTCTAGAGAAAAATTAATTTTTATTCATAAAAGTTGGGGTTTTACAAAACGAGTCAACACCGTTCGTGCTCGACTCAAAAAAATATGAGCGAGACTCGGATTCGTTAATAATATGATCCAAATCTGAGCATTAAAAATAGTTCAAATAAAAATATGAGTAGAATCTGAGCAAGGTTATACTCGACTCGTTTAAAATTTAAATTACTCGCATTTTTTATTGTGATTCGATACATACTCGATTAATACATATTCGATTAGATGTTCGATACATTCTCTTATAATATATACAAATTTAAATCAAATTAGGATAATTAGTTATTATTTTATTTTGTTTTTAATTTTAATTGTGATTTTATATTTGTAAAGTGTAATAATAAATATATTTTCTCATTTTTAAGTAAAATAACAAATTTAATTTATAATTATAGTTATTATAAAACTAATTATTATGTGGAGACTCGAATTCGAGCTTGAATTTGAAGCTCGCGAGTAGTTTGAATAAATATTCGAGTCGAGTCGGATCGAATTCGAGTAATAAATATTCGAGTCGAGTCGAATCTGAGTAGGAATTTTTAAATATAATTCGAATTCGAGTATGAATTTATCATTTCGAGTCGAATTCGAGTAGCTCTCTGTTCGCTTTGGTTCGACTCGTTTACACCCTTAAGTACCTTGTCTTAACAGATGAAATCTCTTAAATAGAGACTAAGTGTATCCAAAAGGAAGAAAATGACTTTACATCTTCTTCTTCATCTTCTCCCACTTGGTAATTTTAGATTTTCCTTGTCTTTCTCTTGAACGCCTCATCTGTTCCCACCAAGCAGATGCTCGGCCCTTTAATTTGATGGCAACTAGTTTCACCTTAACATTATCTGAAACCTCCGTATAATCAAAGATACGCTCTACCTCGTTCATCCAATCGATGAATCATTCTGCGTGCAGAGTACCATAAAATTCCTGTAGCTCCAGTTTGAAACCCAGATTACGACGATGGTCCTCACGGTCACGTCGTTCCCATAGCTGCCTTTTATGGTGGTAAGGGTTTTTGAAACTTGATTTAGAATCACAGGATTCTTCATCGCGTTCAAGATGTGGGACTTCCTCCTTTGGAAACTATCCACGGTGGTCTAGGTATGGGACTTCCTCCTCCGGAACCTGTCCACGACGCCCCAGATTTTGCGCTACTAGGCGCTGGGTTAGCTCTGTAACCTGTCTCTGTAAATCCTCAATCATCACGTCCTGGATGCTACGATCACGGTGCGGAACTTCCTCAGCCGAAATCTGACCTCTACGACCATGACCACCAGCCATTTTAACCGATGGGTCTACTCCCAGAAAAATGCTTTGAGCTTTGATACCAACTGATGTCGGGCGTGATTTGTGATTATCATGCGGGCTGGTAAACAATTGAATTCACAAATGAAGGAACAAGAGGTTTACCAGAAAATACAGAGAAATCTCTCTAATGTGTATAATGTATTTATCAAAATTCAAGTTATCCATTCAACCCACAAGTCGGGTTTATATACATAGCAAACTTTATCCCCAAGTCACTCTAGAATATTCCTAGGGATATGGAAATAAAATCTTTCTAGGGAGGTGAGAAAGATTCTAACAAACTTCCTAAATTTACGGAAACAAATAACAAATAATAAAAATTACTTAATTAAATAACAAAATTAGAAAAGAAAAACGATTTAAACTAGTAATCTGTCGAGCTCCAAAGTAAAGACGCCCTTCTTTTTCCCGAAGCCAAATGCGGAGGTGTTCCCGAAGCTGAATGAACCCGAAACGGAAAGGATTAATGCCGAAGGTGGCCTCGTCGTTTCTGACGATTATCTCGTTCATGATACTCCAAAGCAATTTTCATATTATCCAATAGCTCGATTTCTTCGGTCTCGGACCATCCTGCATCAAGTTAGATTTGACTCCACCCCCAAATATATATATATATATATATATATATATATATATATATATATATATATATATATAAATTTTTGCCAACGAATTTAAAAAAACAAATTAAAGACGAATTGGCCTATAACGACGATTTTTTGTGATATAATGACTGTTCGTGTAAGACCCCAACTTTTATAAATAAAGATGAATTTTCTATAAATATCATTTTTGAATATTATGGAGTTAATTTGATATAATGTTATAGTTGTGGGTAATATTTATAAATTTTGCAAAGTAAGCAAGTTGTTATAAAATATTCGTTTGGTCGGAGAATATTCTTTTTGTCGGGGAATATTCGTACGACGGCACAATCATTGGTGGACCCCACAACGGAATTATTGTCGGATTGAGAAAACGACAGAATTATCTTTCTATAAAAATAACAGCTGAGGTGTTACCGTTAAAACCGTTAAAACTGTTGAACTACTTGGTAGTAAAAGTACAGTAATACGTGTGGTTGCATAGTAGCACACGGTATTGATTATTGATGCTTACGTGAGAAGTCACTCAACTATACTCAATTATTGCTACAGTAATTGCTGCATCATATCTCTTAAATTATTGTCATAGTATCATCTGAATAATATGTTATATTATTGAGACGTTGTGGTAAGTTTGGTTATTTTATGGGGGGCCATATGTCATCATCTAAGAGTCTCTTCGTCAATAGTAATTACCTTCGTCAATAGTAATTACCGTCGTCAATAGTATTTACCTTGGTCAATAGTAATTACCTTCGTCAATAGTATTTACCTTGGTCAATAGTAATTACTTTCGTCAATAGTAGTTGTCCCTTCAATATTACCAAGAGTCATTTGACCCTTCGTTAAGACCAAGAGTCATTTGACCCTTCGTTAAGACCAAGAGTCATTTGACCCTTCGTTAAGACAAAGAGCCACCCTCAGTTTTTCTATAAATAGAGGCCTAGGGCTTCATTATTTTTCACGAATTCATTCAAGCTATAGAGAGAGAAAGTATAGAGAGAATAAGAGAGAGAGAATAAAAGTATTCTGCTACATCACTTTTCCAATATCCAGTTCTTTTAAGGTTGGGAATATTATTTCTTTTATATTCATGAAGAGAACTTCTGTTATTCCATTCGTTATTATTCTGTTGGAATAACCAGTATACGCGGTCTACCCTATACTTGGTGACATTCTTCTATTATTCTGTTGGAACATCCTGTCTGTGTGTTTTACACCGGACCTGGTTCCGTTTATTATTCTGTTGGAACATCCTGTCTGTGTGTTTTACACCGGACCTGGTTCCGTTTTATTATTATTCTGTTGGAATATCCTGTCTGTGTATTTTACACCGGACCTGGTTCCATTATTTATTATTCTGTCGGAATATCCTGTCTATGCGTTTACGCCGGACCTGGTTCCATTATTTATTATTCTATTGGAATAACCTGTCTGTGCGGTCTATCGCATGCATGGTGATTTCTTTTGTTATTCTATTCTTTATTGTACTCAGTTGGTTAAGTTTTGACTTCTATACTACATGAAATTTGTGGAATATCCTTGATAGTTGCGTTTCATCCAGTATCTTTTCAAGAAAATATTCTTCTAAGCATTCTTGAATTTTACTCCACAATACAGTATCATGTTGACAATTTGGACGTTGTTAATTCCTGGATAAATTAATTCTTGAACTTGTTTTATTGAATTCTTATATCATTGTCATCATCCTCATGTTTATAAAATGTTGAAAGTCATCTGTGGCCTGTAGTGCATAGATGGACTTGGTATGATTATGACCAGGGATTATTCGGTATAATCATGACCGTAATGTTACAAATGATGTGGTAAAATTCCTCATTGGCCCGTAGTGCATTGATGGACAGTTGTTGGCATGATCATGACCATTAATGAATACACGAATATCCTTGGCCGTAGTGCAGGGGTGATTCGATGATGTGGATTATTTTATTAAGCTGAGTCTCAGCGATCGCAGTGTTGAAAAACCTTTTAAATCATAAAAGATAGTAGAGTTTATTTTCTACTTGACTCTTTTAATGGATTGCTTGTTCCGCTGCAGTTAAACTTGATGTCTATTATATTTTATCAGTTTAACATTGTTGAAGGCTAATGATAATTTATTCTGCATTATCTTAGTCATAATATTTCTTACTGGGCTAGTTGAGCTCACCCTTTCTTTCACTGTTCTCTTCAGGAAATGAGAACGTAGCTGGGACAAGTCGGGGTACGGAGTGATGGTCCGAATGATAGTATTAGTTAGTAGTCCTCACTATTCTATGTAATGGTGTGTTAATAAATGTAATGAGGACTCCTTTTGAGTATGAATACTCTCTAGAAGATAATATTTGTATTCAAACTCACAGTTTATGTTTTGTCGTATTGTACACGACAGATGTATTAATCAGTTGTATTTGTATTCAGTACTATGTATCTGACGACTCAAGATGGGTGATGTATACCTAATTTTGGGGGCGTCACAGTTCGAACCGTCGCCTTAAATATAACTGGTCATAGCGACGGTTTTCTATGTTATAGCGATGGAAAAAATCGTCGCTATAGCCGGTTCATTTTTGGTCTGTTTTGATTGGCTCGCTGAAGAAGCGGACTATATAATATATATATATATATATATATATATATATATATATATATATATATATATATATATATATATATATATATATTCGAAGTCTAATAAAAACCATTCCCACCAAAACTCTCCTAATCTTAGTAGGAGTAGTTGGCTATTTTTTTTTCTATTCATAGAACAAGTCAATAAAAAAAGAATATTGTCAATCAATAAAAAAAAGTAAAAAAGTAACTAATAGTTATGTGTATATCGTGAATACATAATATAGTTATAATGGATGTCTAGATTCATATAATGGATGTCTAGATTCATTTTTCTTATCTTTGATTATAATGATTTTGAAACTCCCATGACCATTGAGTTATGAAACTCATGACCATTGAGTTATGAAACTCATGCCTCCTAGTATTGATGTTCTTATATCTATAAATAATTGCATTGTAAAGTGAGTGAGACACATGAAAATACAATGAGAATGTTCTCTTTTCTCTAATCATCTTTGTTCTTAATTTTAGTAATCTTTTATAACACGTTATCAGCACGATTGTCTACCCAATTTTGCGAAGAAAAAAAAAGGTTCTCTCAACTCACTGTAAGTATTGTTTCGTTACAATTAAATTTGATATACATATAAACATTTTGTTTAACAAAAGACACATGAGACAATAATGATAATGGACAACTCTGAAGTTTCTGAGAATATAAATTACGTAAGTACACTAGTTTTGTGATGTAGTAGTATTGGTATAAACAAATAATCATTTCACCTCCCAATTCTCCCACTTTGAAATTTATTAAAGAAGGGTAAATATTTTTATTGTCTTCTTATAAATTTATACTTAGATATTTAATTTCTTACGTATTTTTATATTTATATAGATGTCAAATCTTATGAATATGAATTTGTTGTCCTTGATATATATCGAGAAAGAATTACTTGTCATGGACACTTGATATTGATATTCATATAAAGACAACTTTGGAGATATAATTAAGATTGACAAACATGCATCCCTGCAGGATCATGAAAAATCAACTATTTTTATTTGCCATCATCTCCATGGAAAAAAATATTGATAAAGACATGTTAGAAAAAATATTTACTATATTTCATGCCTTGAATATGCTCCTGCAGTAGCAAAATTGTGAGTGTAAGTTCATAATATATTCCCTGAAGCAATAAAGAAAATTATATTCCTAGAAGTGATATCATTTCTTCTAGTGGCTGAACAAATAATGAGTTTTTGCTGAAAAATTACCAATCTCGTCGACCGATTCTACTCTATTCCCTGAAGTGAATGAAACCTCATTTGATAAATATAGAGGAAATTATGGTCGTGGTTGAGGTCGTGGGTGTGAAAGGAATAATCAATATACAAAAGAGAATGTACATGTTGTACTTCTAAACATTTGGTAAATTTGTATCAATACTCCATAAAAGAAAAATAAATGGAATTGAAATAAACTTTTTTGATCGATCATAATGATCTTGAAGATCCCAAGAATTATTTTGACTTTTCAAATGGAATGGAAATAACTAATTTTGATATCTATGATTTCCTTGATGATATTGATAGAAATGTTCATACCAATTAATTATTTTTATTTCATTGTATTATGACATTTTAATAAGTATTTTTATTTTATGTTTTATTTATGTTTCAAGTAATAAAGTTAAATTTATATTTTTGCATATATAAAGATGTATGGGCCAAAAGCTCATCAAACTTAATTAAAGGCTCTGGAAGAGCGATTATTCATCAAACTTAATTAAAGTCTCTAGAAGAGCGATTATAATGTTGTCAAAGAACACAAAACTTTGTATTGATGATTCTTTATATTCTTCTGAGACAAATAAAAATTTGCTCAGCTTTAAGGATATACGTTATAATGGTTATAATATTGAAATAAATAACGAAGGCAGTGAAGAATTTCTTTATATTACTTCGATAGTATCAGGCCAGAAGATCATATTAGAAAAACTGTATATTTTTTCTTCTGGGTTATATTATACTAAAATAAAAATAGTTGAAACAAATATTGTAATACACCAGAAGTGTGCAATATACCAGAAGTGTTCGGATCCAAATGTTTTTATGATTTGGTATGATCATCTAGGATTAATAATCATGCGTTAAATTATTAAAAACTCCCATTAACATCCCTTAAAGAACCAGAAGATTCCTTTACCTGTGACGCCCCCAAAATAGGTCCACATAACCCATTTTCAGTCGCCAAATACATGGTATAAAAAATAACAACAACTTCATTATTACAATTATCGTGCAAAATACGACAACACATAAGCTGTGAGTTTAAATACAAATATTGTCTTCTAGAAAACATTCAAACTCAAATAAGTCCTCATTACAATTATTGATACACTATTTTACAAAATAGTGAGGACTGCTAAAACAACTGTCCGGACCCATCACTCCACACCCCGACTAGTTCTCGCTATATTCTCGCCTCTTGAGAAGAAAAATGGAACAAAAAGAAAAAGGGTGAACTCAACTAGCCCAGTAAAAAATATTATGACTAAGATAATGTAGAACAAATTATCGTTAGCCTTCAATACATTAGATAAAATATAATGGACAACCAGTTTTAGATCAATATTCGTAGCAGAAATAAAAATTCATTAGAAGACTTAAGTAAAGAATGAAGTCTACTATCTTCTATGATTTAAATGTCCATCATCAATATTTTATCCCTGTAACATCAATCAATATACATCTTGAACCAAATATTCATCTTTGCACTACGGCCAAAGATATTCATTTGTATCACCAGTTGGTCATGTTCATCTCAACATCTGTCCATCTTTGCACTACATTCCAAAGATATTCATCAGGTAATCATTCATCTTTGCACTACAGGCCAAAGATATTCAGTTATATCATCATTTAGGATTGAGGATGATGAAAAATATCTTAAAGAAAACGAATCCAGTTAGATAAAAGAACAAAGATTAGGGATTCGTACTTCAGTTTATACAAGTTCAAAAATACTCCATAATAATCAATTGTGGAGCAAAATTCAAAATAACGTGAAATGCAACTAAAACACAAGAAAATGTACTTGAGATGGGCGTAGTTCGCGTGAATTGGTACTCAATAAGTAGTTATAAATACCACTTATCAAATACCCCCAAACTTGAACCGTTGCTTGCCCTCAAGCAATGCATGCTAATGAACAATGAATATGCAGCTACAATACTATGCAACTAATCTATGATGCAAACTAGTCTCACATAGTTCCAGCCATAACAGAATTTCAGTCCAATTTGCCTCAGTGAATTATCTAGATCCAAGAATACAATTTCAAACCAAACTATAAGCATAATATCATACACTCAGATAATTCATATACGCTATAGAGATGTTGTGTGTGTGTGTGGTGTTCACCAAAACTTAACTTAGGCAAAGAATACATATGCTACAATGCTCCAAACAGAAAATTATAGTCTAAATCAAGACTCATGTATACTCATGCAACACAGACTGTGTAACGACCCCAAAATAGGTCCATTCCATCCAACCCATTCTGAGTCGTCAAATACATGGTACAGAAAACAACTACCACTTTATTACAACAATTGTCGTGCAAAATACAACAACACATATGCTGTGAGTTTGGATACAAATATATACCAAATGTGACTCATGTTCCAATCGTGGACATCACCTCACAATGACACCTTACATAAAGGTATAGTCAAAAACTGTTTTAGAAATTAGAATCTTTGGAAAGTGCTCAAGGAAACCTTCGTACATGGGAGGCCATGCTTCTAGGTTATGATAGATATCATATGGCCACAGAATTATCCTTGGTTGACCCAATAGACCCCAAAGAAAAACGAGAAGATTACTATCATATTCTTCCCAATGGTGAGTCTTCTCTTGACTTATCATTATCTCCACTGTCTCTAATTGAGAATTATACTTCAAACAAACACCAAGATTATATAGGTAGTGCTCATAGATATACTCAGCAAGTGGATGAGCACAACCCTGTCTTATGATGACACGAGGTTGTATGTCATTAGACATCTTGTATGATAGTGACAAAACACCCTTCCAACGTTGGGTTCGCCTCACCCTATTTTCTTCACCAAATATAACTACTAAATGATGACCACCGTTCTATTCCCTTGTTACCCCCGCTCGACCCAGCTACACTCTTATTACCTGAAAGGAATTGTGAAGCAAAAGGGTGAGCACAACTAGCTCAGTAAAGAATATCATGACTAAAGATAATTAAATTATCAATAGCCTTCATCAATAATAAATCAGAGATTTAGAACATATGGTAAATGATAAAAATTTCAACCATAGTTGCAGCGGAACGAGCAATCCATTAGAAGAGTCAAATAGACTATAAAGTCTATTATCTTCTCCATGTTAAAAATCCACCAACAATGTTTTATCCATGTAACATCACTCAACAGTTCCTTTCCACAATCATATGAATAACTCATAATCATAATTGTGACTATAAATTTTTCTTCGCACCCAGGACGAAGAATATTTTCATCACCTGTCTTTACCTGAAACATCAAAGATCATGGTTATACCAAATCACAGTTCCTGTTTATAATCATACTAACAAATCCATCTTTGCACTACGGGCCAAAGATATTCATCAACAAACCATCTTTGCACTACGGGCCAAAGATATTCAACAACAGTTCATCTTTGCACTACAGGCCAAAGATATTCATCAACAGGCCATCTTTGCACTACATGCCAAAGATATTCATCAACAATTCATATTTGCACTACAGGCCAAATATATTCATATCTCAAAGAAATATATAATCATTTCAGAATTTATATAAACAATAATTATAACCATGTTGATCAATTCACCTTTGCACTTAAGCTTAAGATATTCAATTATAAATTCAATGGTCATGATCATACCAGTCACAATTCAACTTTGCACTACAGGCCAAAGAGAACCCTAGTCATGATCATACCAATAATCTACCCATCTTTACACTCCAGTGAAAGAGAATTTCAACATCAGGGTTATAAAAATGTTATATATGATGATAAAAATAATATGATCAACATATAGTTTTAATCTCAAGAGTAATATTCGTAACTCATGAATAGTAAATCGTGAATAGTAACTCATGAATAGTAACCCCGACACAAAAGATAAAAATTCCACAATAAAATCCATACCAATATTTCGGTATAATGATATTGAAAGAATAACATTACTTAAATTTATAAACAATTTATTTTAATTGTTTACACTTTACTAATTAATGCATTTAATCATCATAAAATGCCAACTCTTACAATTTCATCATCAATAACCAAAACCCTCATCAAAAATCTGCATATACCTCATATAGGATTCTCAAGCCATAAAATCCTATTTTCCAATTTTCTTTCTTCACAAAACATATTTAATTCATTTACTCATAACTAGACCATTTTCATGAAAAATACCAAATCAGTTCCAAAAATATTTCTTTTCTGGGATTTAGCATAATATAGTCCCATAGTGAACATATATTTTTCTCAGAATTTTTAAAAGTCATTTACTATTTTTCATATGGCCAAAATAGCCGAATATTTAGACATTTATCAAAAATTGTACTTTTGTCTAAAAATTCTGAAATTTACAGAGTATACTTCTATCATATACATGTACTCCCAATAAAAATTTCATCAATTTTGGAGTTAACCACAAGGAATTATAAGCGGTTACTTTTAAAATAGTCTTTTCTCATAAAATTCATAACTCTCAATCTATACATCCAAAAATCACCATTTTTGGACACAATCAAGAAAACTCATCAAAATATCATTTCAAATTTTTCCAGAATTTTTGAAGATCAGAAAAATTACGAAACTGAAAATCATAACAACCCTTAAAATCCCTTAATATCCCTTACTATCCCTTACAATCCCTTACAATCCCTTACCTCAAAAGAGCAGTACTTCTGACTGGATATCGGATATGATGCTGAAGGAAACTTGCACTGATGAATAGCAACTCACCAAGTATCTAAAAACTCACAAAATATGCTTCATAATATAGAGAGAGAAAGAGAGAAAGCTTATGTTTCTGGTGTGATTTTCAATTCTAACTTAGCCCTCTATTTATAGGAAAATTTTGGTAGGTTTGACCTGCAACCTGATGGCTTTACCTGCTACTATTCCCACCCACCACATTTGAAATATAATTCAGCACATTTCTTCACCAACCACAAGTGGGGCCCACCAATTCTAGAATTTTCCACCAAAATGATAAACTCCGAAAATTCAACAATTTCTGAACCAGTCATCTCGTAAAATTCATAACAAATCATACGTTCATTTTTAACGGTTCAAAATTTGTGGACATATACTCAACTTATATATGTATAACATATCCAAAAATTACCACGATCCAACGGTCGGATTAAAAATTATAACCCCCGCAAAATATCTCAAAAACCCTGATTTTTAATACCTCCATTCCGACAAAAATACTGATAAAAACCTCAACATTAACTCCTTCATTTTTAACCACAAAAATATATCCCTCATTTATATCCACATAAAATAAATATTTCTTTATCATATGAATCAATAATTAATTATTCACAAATAATATTACAGAATCACATTTATGACAACCAGGCCGTTCCCAGGAAAGAGGGGGCTTTCCAATAAGGATTTCTCCTTACTGGCGCGCAATTAGATGACCAAACCTCTCCTTAGACAGAACTTTCTAGACATTGCCAATAATGTTATCTAATAATATTATTCAAATAATATGAATTATTGATCTGATAAAGGGAAATACTGTGCAGCAACAATTATTGAAACAACAATAATATAAAATATCAACGCAGCAATTATTGAATCAATAAAATAAAATATTGAACAGTAATTACTGTAACAATTATTGAGTAGTGCCTTCTTACGTAAGAATCAATAATTTCAAAAATACTATGCAATACCGTGTGCTACTGTGCAATAACGCGTATTACTGTATTTTAACCACCGGGTATTCCAACAGTGTTAACGGTAACAACTACGCCGTTATTTGTAAAAACTCAAATTTGTCGTTTTCTTCACCCGACAGTTATTCGTTATGGGGCCCACAAATAGCTGCGCCGTCGTACGAATATTCCCCGACAGAAAGAATATTCCACGACCAAACGAATATTCCCCGACAACAATGATTATTTTATAACCACTTGCTTATTTTGAAAAAAAAAAATCATATTTCACTCATAACTTTAAACTTTTATCAATTTAACCATTTACTGAATAGTAATTATAAGAAAAATTGAATACATTTATTTCATAAAATTCGGGGTCTTACAATCTCCCCTCCTTATGAAATTTCGTCCCCGAAATTTACGTACCTGGTATTTCAAAGAGTTGAGAATACCTTGCTTTCATTTCAGATTCCATCTTTCTTGTCATCATAATTTCTCCATTACTCATCTCCTGTATTTCAAATATCATTCTAGAGTACAGCTTCAAAACAAGGGTTAATTTAACAAATTAACATATCACATAATATCCCGATATTATGACTGACCAACAAATAAGCTTAGGTAGGACACACTAGCGAAGGATTTACTCATCTCTCCCCTCCTAGTTATATTCCCCGATCTCCGCCAGAGATCATATCCCTAAGCTCTGATACCAAATGTAACGACCCCAAAATAGGTCCATTCCATCCAACCCATTCTGAGTCGTCAAATACATGGTACAGAAAACAACTACAACTTTATTACAACAATTGTCGTGCAAAATACAACAACACATATGCTGTGAGTTTGGATACAAATATATACCAAATGTGACTCATGTTCCAACCGTGGACATCACCTCACAATGACACCTTACATAAAGGTATAGTCAAAAACTGTTTTAGAAATTAGAATCTTTGGGAAGTGCTCAAGGAAACCTTCGTACATGGGAGGCCACGCGTCTAGGTTATGATAGATATCATATGGCCACAGAATTATCCTTGGTTGACCCAATAGACCCCAAAGAAAAACGAGAAGATTACTATCATATTCTTCCCAATGGTGAGTCTTCTCTTGACTTATCATTATCTCCACTGTCTCTAATTGAGAATTATACTTCAAACAAACACCAAGATTATATAGGTAGTGCTCATAGATATACTCAGCAAGTGGATGAGCACAACCCTGTCTTATGATGACACGAGGTTGTATGTCATTAGACATCTTGTATGATAGTGACAAAACACCCTTCCAACGTTGGGTTCGCCTCACCCTATTTTCTTCACCAAATATAACTACTAAATGATGACCACCGTTCTATTCCCTTGTTACCCCCGCTCGACCCAGCTACACTCTTATTACCTGAAAGGAATTGTGAAGCAAAAGGGTGAGCACAACTAGCTCAGTAAAGAATATCATGACTAAAGATAATTAAATTATCAATAGCCTTCATCAATAATAAATCAGAGATTTAGAACATATGGTAAATGATAAAAATTTCAACCATAGTTGCAGCGGAACGAGCAATCCATTAGAAGAGTCAAATAGACTATAAAGTCTATTATCTTCTCCATGTTAAAAATCCACCAACAATGTTTTATCCATGTAACATCACTCAACAGTTCCTTTCCACAATCATATGAATAACTCATAATCATAATTGTGACTATAAATTTTTCTTCGCACCCAGGACGAAGAATATTTTCATCACCTGTCTTTACCTGAAACATCAAAGATCATGGTTATACCAAATCACAGTTCCTGTTTATAATCATACTAACAAATCCATCTTTGCACTACGGGCCAAAGATATTCATCAACAAACCATCTTTGCACTACGGGCCAAAGATATTCAACAACAGTTCATCTTTGCACTACAGGCCAAAGATATTCATCAACAGGCCATCTTTGCACTACATGCCAAAGATATTCATCAACAATTCATATTTGCACTACAGGCCAAATATATTCATATCTCAAAGAAATATATAATCATTTCAGAATTTATATAAACAATAATTATAACCATGTTGATCAATTCACCTTTGCACTTAAGCTTAAGATATTCAATTATAAATTCAATGGTCATGATCATACCAGTCACAATTCAACTTTGCACTACAGGCCAAAGAGAACCCTAGTCATGATCATACCAATAATCTACCCATCTTTACACTCCAGTGAAAGAGAATTTCAACATCAGGGTTATAAAAATGTTATATATGATGATAAAAATAATATGATCAACATATAGTTTTAATCTCAAGAGTAATATTCGTAACTCATGAATAGTAAATCGTGAATAGTAACTCATGAATAGTAACCCCGACACAAAAGATAGAAATTCCACAATAAAATCCATACCAATATTTCGGTATAATGATATTGAAAGAATAACATTACTTAAATTTATAAACAATTTATTTTAATTGTTTACACTTTACTAATTAATGCATTTAATCATCATAAAATGCCAACTCTTACAATTTCATCATCAATAACCAAAACCCTCATCAAAAATCTGCATATACCTCATATAGGATTCTCAAGCCATAAAATCCTATTTTCCAATTTTCTTTCTTCACAAAACATATTTAATTCATTTACTCATAACTAGACCATTTTCATGAAAAATACCAAATCAGTTCCAAAAATATTTCTTTTCTGAGATTTAGCATAATATAGTCCCATAGTGAACATATATTTTTCTCAGAATTTTTAAAAGTCATTTACTATTTTTCATATGGCCAAAATAGCCGAATATTTAGACATTTATCAAAAATTGTACTTTTGTCTAAAAATTCTGAAATTTACAGAGTATACTTCTATCATATACATGTACTCCCAATAAAAATTTCATCAATTTTGGAGTTAACCACAAGGAATTATAAGCGGTTACTTTTAAAATAGTCTTTTCTCATAAAATTCATAACTCTCAATCTATACATCCAAAAATCACCATTTTTGGACACAATCAAGAAAACTCATCAAAATATCATTTCAAATTTTTCCAGAATTTTTGAAGATCAGAAAAATTACGAAACTGAAAATCATAACAACCCTTAAAATCCCTTAATATCCCTTACTATCCCTTACAATCCCTTACAATCCCTTACCTCAAAAGAGCAGTACTTCTGACTGGATATCGGATATGATGCTGAAGGAAACTTGCACTGATGAATAGCAACTCACCAAGTATCTAAAAACTCACAAAATATGCTTCATAATATAGAGAGAGAAAGAGAGAAAGCTTATGTTTCTGGTGTGATTTTCAATTCTAACTTAGCCCTCTATTTATAGGAAAATTTTGGTAGGTTTGACCTGCAACCTGATGGCTTTACCTGCTACTATTCCCACCCACCACATTTGAAATATAATTCAGCACATTTCTTCACCAACCACAAGTGGGGCCCACCAATTCTAGAATTTTCCACCAAAATGATAAACTCCGAAAATTCAACAATTTCTGAACCAGTCATCTCGTAAAATTCATAACAAATCATACGTTCATTTTTAACGGTTCAAAATTTGTGGACATATACTCAACTTATATATGTATAACATATCCAAAAATTACCACGATCCAACGGTCGGATTAAAAATTATAACCCCCGCAAAATATCTCAAAAACCCTGATTTTTAATACCTCCATTCCGACAAAAATACTGATAAAAACCTCAACATTAACTCCTTCATTTTTAACCACAAAAATATATCCCTCATTTATATCCACATAATATAAATATTTCTTTATCATATGAATCAATAATTAATTATTCACAAATAATATTACAGAATCACATTTATGACAACCAGGCCGTTCCCAGGAAAGAGGGGGCTTTCCAATAAGGATTTCTCCTTACTGGCGCGCAATTAGATGACCAAACCTCTCCTTAGACAGAACTTTCTAGACATTGCCAATAATGTTATCTAATAATATTATTCAAATAATATGAATTATTGATCTGATAAAGGGAAATACTGTGCAGCAACAATTATTGAAACAACAATAATATAAAATATCAACGCAACAATTATTGAATCAATAAAATAAAATATTGAACAGTAATTACTGTAACAATTATTGAGTAGTGCCTTCTTACGTAAGAATCAATAATTTCAAAAATACTATGCAATACCGTGTGCTACTGTGCAATAACGCGTATTACTGTATTTTAACCACCGGGTATTCCAACAGTGTTAACGGTAACAACTACGCCGTTATTTATAAAAACTCAAATTTGTAGTTTTCTTTCACCCGACAGTTATTTGTTATGGGGCCCACAAATAGCTGCGTCGTCGTACGAATATTCTCCGACAGAAAGAATATTCCACGACCAAACGAATATTCCCCGACAACAATGATTATTTTATAACCACTTGCTTATTTTGAAAAAAAAAAATCATATTGCACTCATAACTTTAAACTTTTATCAATTTAACCATTTACTGAATTGTAATTATAAGGAAAATTGAATACTTTTATTTCATAAAATTCGGGGTCTTACAGACTGTTTTAACATATCAACACAAACTAAGGTTCAACAATGGGCTTATTGCTTTATTGCTATTCATAAGGGCGATTTTCGCTCTTTCTCGCGGTGTTTATTGCTATTTTTCTTTTCTTTTTCTCGTTTTCTTTTTTTTTCCACATGACTGTGCAATGTCTTAATCCATTAGGCACACTGCTACCCCTTAGCGAGCTTTCAACCAACGACTCCCAGACCATGAAAGACCTTAGGGCGCTAGGTGTAGAGACAATCCCCTCGGGCGTACTTACTCAAGTAGTCAGGGCCCCGAATTAAGACTAACCACGTTATTTTTATACATAGCATACCCATGTTTTCCCAAAATTTGCATGTCAATGTTTCATACAGTCTAAGATCACTTTCCACATATTTCTCTCTGTAAACTACATGTTCTATCAAGCAATGCAACACATACCTCTTATACCTACAAGTGATTGTGAACACATTTGTGCAAACCGAAAGCATTTAAATAGCAACATGAATTTTATTGTGTAAAACATTATAACTATGTTCATGTTATCCAATACACTCTAATATCCTTCACAATTCACTATCATCATTGGCTAGGCAAGAATTTCTATACAGCAAGAATTTTTGTGAGACATGCAACTAAAACATACTAATACAAGCAATAATGACTAAACATGCAAAATTAAAAATAAACATGCAAAAACTACATGAAACTATATGCAATTATACTACTACCCCAATACCCCCAAACTTATAATATTCAATGCCCTATTGAATGAAGGTAAAGGGTACAGAAAACTCCCCTAATGATCAGTTGTACCACTATGACGTCCCCGAATCCGGGCCCCAAATCACCTCGGATTCGGTTCGCTATCACTATACTGTTGCGAAAGATATAAACATAGATTGTTTATACAGAACACTTTACACATTATTTCCAAAATCGAATAACCTTAACTTATACACATTAGCTGCACATTCTATCCCAAGCTGAACTTGGCATTATCCTTTTCCTGTATCCGAACGTATTCGCTTTATCTGCAATATTTATCATGATATAGCAATGGTGAGCATGAAAGTTGCCCAGCAAGTTTTAAAATAATTTAAAGATATATCATGATTGAAAGAGTCTGAATAATAAGCTGACTATCCTTCACAATGTATTTATGAATTAGCATGAACAAAATATTGACTGAACAAATATTGAACAGGAACAATAATATATATCTGGACCAACTGGTAATGAAGGTGATCAGCCTTTCATACCTGACTTATACATGCAAGATGTACGGAGTACAATTTAACATGGCAATCAGAGATGATTAACCATAAGCTTATCCGAATGAAACACTCTTAATAGAGTTAAGTAAAAGGAAACTTGCCTGAACCGTTGATTACCGCTATGCAATTTATATCGCCTTATTCGAAGACCTAATATTAGTAATATAGATCTCCAATATTAGAATAATATCATCATAGTATAATACTATTATAGAATAACTTAAACACATAAGACATAAGCCTATTGTCTATTACACACATAAGACTCGGTATCAAGTCAAACTATTGCAGTCTGAGTTGAAACCGACACAATTCTATCATCCCGACGGTCTAGTCGGACAATTCACGAGTTTAAGTTTAAAAACACTTTACAATTATCACAGATAATTTTAATAACAGTCAACATATTTTTCTAAGTCTCGTAATAATTTTTAAATAATTATTACTATTTATCGCGTATTTTCAATCATTAAACTCGTATTTAAATAAATTAAATACCACATAATTCTTTTATCACTAATATTTATTTATTATCAAATATTAATGAAATACATCACATAATATTATAATATATTTATAATGTCACAAAGTATTTTTAACACTTTAAAATCATTTAAATATGATTTTTAAACACTTAAATCCATTATCCAATAATTGCTATTAATACTAAAATATTAATATTTTCATAACAAAATATCAAAAGTTATGTTTTATAACTCAAAATATTTTTGTAACACTTAAATCATTTTTATATGATTTATAAATTATTAATTCTATTTTTCCGTAATTTATTTAATATTGTATGTAATAAATTTTCTAACCATTTAATGGTTTTAAGAAATATTTTTAATAATTATTCAATTTCACTAAATTACGAAAATGCCACTCACGCCTAAAATTTCCAGATTTGGCGTCCTTTACGAAAACGTTTGTAAAATGAAATGTACAACTCGGAATTAAGTTCCGTCGGAGGCGTTGGATTCTTATTTTCTTAAAATACATTTTTCATTTATCAAACACCAAATTTGGTTCTGGTTTGGTCACGGAAAATAACCCAGAAGTGACTGATCAGTTTTAGTTTTCTATCTTGACCCTATTGTACTAAAACAACCATAACTTTTTCGTTTTAAATGTTTTTGAGCGATTCTTGAGCCCAAACATGTATATTACTTATATACATATATTTCATACCCAAAAAGTATTTTTTTTATAATTTTCCAACTTCCTTTAATATTTTACAGAAAATCATTTTTAGTTAATTCCTTAAGAAATTAGCTACCTCGTGCTTAACTCTAAAAATTCCCATCTCTTGACACAATCTTATACGTTTTAACGTGACACTCCAGTTTAAATTTCGTGGCCATCGGAATTGTAGAACTCCGGTTATAACGATTTTCGTCGGAAAATCACAGAAATTGAAATGGTCATAACTCGGTCATTTTAACTCGGAATGAGCTCATTTTTTGACATGAGATACTTTATACCATATATTTTCATGTCCCAAAAGGCTGGAATTTATTGCACATTTTAAGTGGCCGAAACTGCCCTTGCAATTTCTTTTGCAGCCTACTTTTGGCCAAAAACAATTTTGGGGTCCTTCACCGTAAAATCTATATCTCTCAAACCGTATGGCCAAAAATTCTCAAATTTTTACACAACCTGAATATCTACTGATATTAACACCCCAAATTTTTCCAAAATTTATAAAGTACAAAAAGTGGACGAAAATGCCCCTGCTACGGACTGATCCAAAACAGTCAGTTTTTCATTAAGAGACACAAAACAGTTTTTTGGTAAATCAGTTGCTACGAAATGTGTACTCAACATTTTTGAGTTCTACCACTTGGGTTAAGTAGTTAACTTACATATCTAGTACATCTCTTTGACGGATCGTAAAAAGAAGGTGTAGATCAAAAACGGTGGAAATCCAAAGTACATAGAAATTTTTAGGGCTTATAAACTAGAAAATCACTTTTTCTTTACTTTTGATTTCCAAACAAATTAACACCCAAAATGAGTATATCTAAACATGAAACACTCATAAACATGTATATTCATAGTTTTTGAGTTTAGAAAACTTGATTCAAGATTTGATTTGGAATAAACAAAAATTACATAACAAAATGTATTTATACCTTTGATTTTCATGCTCTTCTTCTTCTTCTTCTTCCCAAGGTGGCTATGGAGTTAGGAGAATTTGAAGAAAACTCTCCATCCTCCCCCTCTATGTCTCTCTTTCTTTAATCATCAAGTGGTTGCTTACAAGAATAAACAAAGTGTTGGTTGATTTGTAGTCCCATGCTAGGCTAGAATTATTCACCAACTCAATTATGCTAGATTCCTCCAACAATGCTAAAAGGGTATAATAGTCATTTTGATTTTGATTTTTATTTTTTTATTTTTTTATGGCATCAAGTGTTGCTAGGTTCCTCCAACAATGTAATAAGGGTAATTTGGTCATTTCCCTTTATCTCTAGATTTTCCATATGTTGCAACCCTTAGGATTTATACATTTAATTTTCTAGAATTTCCAATTTAGGTTTTAAAAATAGAAAATTTAATATTTCTAACTTATAATTAGAATTTTCTAATTATATCAAAATCTCTTAATCATAAATTAAATATTGCTAATTAGAATTAGTATTTTCTAATTAAAATCGTTAATTTAGCAATTCGGGTCAAATCGGTCATTAGGATTTATAAACCACTAATTAGGATTTTTAATAGAAAAAATTAGGGTTTCCCAATTAACATTACCATTATTTAATTAACACCTAGGTTTCCCTAATTATAAAATTAGGGTTTCATATTAATCGTACAAATTTCCTAACCGAACGTTGACATTCTTAATATATACTTAGGGTTCGACTTTGATAAAATTTATCTGGTCAACCCTTGACCCTTAACCACATTATGTACACATTTACACAAAATATAATCACGTATTCCTTAAACCTGAATAATTCACCTAAATCATTTACAGAATTTTTTTAAATCCTCAAAATTCATTCTTAAAAATATCAAACTCATTCACTAATTTTCTGTCTAGGTTCTAATATCGAACCTTAAAAATTTTAAAAAAAATATTCTAAATTCTCGGGTTGTCACATTCACCCCTTCTTCTAAGAATTTCGTCCTCGAAATTAAAGCATACTAATTTCTGCTTATTCGATTGATCAAAACTAGGTTTTCAACTTAACCTTTACAATTTCCTCCTTTGAGGATTTCTCATCTATTATCACATTTCACAATAACTACTCACTATGAGTTTACATGTTCTAAACATTCATCAAAACTAGGTTGTCATAATAACCTTTATTTAATCATCTCAGATTCTACTCGTACACAACGAATTCACATTATTCATATCCATAACCACATACTACCCCAACATTACTCTGAGGAGTTAAAAAAAAAACTTTTTATATCTGTCTGAGGGATCATATAGACCATGAACATTGAGGTTTATAGGTATTTCTACATGCTACCTCTTTCAATTAAGAAAGAAAGGTCCTCTATGTAAGACCCCAACTTATTAATGAATAAAATCAAATTTTCTCTAAATATTATTGTGAATAATAAGGGGTTAATTTGATACAAATACTTTGGTTATGGGTTAAATGTGCAAATTTTACAAAATAAGCAAGTGGTTATAAAATATTTATTTTGTCGGGGAATATTCGTTTGGTCGTGGAATATTCTTGCTGTCGGGGAATATTCGTACGACGGCGCAGCCTTGTGTGGGCCCCATAATGGAAAGCGATTGGATGAAGAAAATGACAAGTATAAGTTATTTATAAATAACGGCGTAGTTGTTACCGTTAATACTGTTAGAATACCCGGTGGTTAAAATACAGTAGCACGCGGTATTGCACCAATTATTGATTCTTACGTAAGAAGGCACTACTCAATAATTGTTACAGTAGTTATTGTTCAATATTTTATTTTATTGATTCAATAATTGTTGCATTGATATTTTATATTATTGTTGTTTCAATAATTGTTGCTGCACAGTATTTTCCATTATCAGATCAATAATTCATATTATTTGAATAATATTATTAGATAACATTATTGGCAATGTCTAGAAAGTTCTGTCTAAGGAGAGGTTTGGTCATCTAATTGCGCGCCAGTAAGGAGAAATCCTTATTGGAAAGCCCCCTCTTTCCTGGGAACGGCCTGGTTGTCATAAATGTGATTCTGTAATATTATTTGTGAATAATTAATTATTGATTCATATGATAAGGAAATATTTATTTTTGTGGATATAAATGAGGGATATATTTTTGTGGTTAAAAATGAAGGAGTTAATGTTGAGATTTTTATCAGTATTTTTGTCGGAATGGAGGTATTAAAAATCAAATCAGGGTTTTTGAGAAATATTGCGGGTGTTATAATTTTTAATCCGACCGTTGGATCGTGGTAATTTTTGGATATGTTATACATATATAAGTTGAGTATATGTCCACAAATTTTGAACCGTTAAAAATGAACGTATGATTTATTATGAATTTTACGAGATGACTGGTTCAGAAATTGTTGAATTTTCGGAGTTTATCATTTTGATGGAAAATTCTAGAATTGGTGGGCCCCACTTGTGGTTGGTGAAGAAATGTGCTGAATTATATTTCAAATGTGGTGGGTGGGAATAGTAGCAGGTAAAGCCATCAGGTTGCAGGTCAAACCTACTAAAATTTTCCTATAAATAGAGGGCTAAGTTAGAATTGAAAATCACACCAGAAACAAGTTTTCTCTCTTTCTCTCTCTAGATTATTGAGTGTATTTTGTGAGTATTTAGATACTTTGAGAGTTTCTATTCATCAGAGCAAGTTTCTTTCAGCCTTATACCGGTATTCCGACCAGAAGTACTGATATTTTGAGGTAAGGGATATTATTTTCTTCTTAAATGATATTATTTTCTTCAATATCATTATGCTGAAATATTGATATGAGTTTTTATCAAATTTGGAACTTTTTGTGTCGGAGTTACTATTCACGTATACGACACTATTCACGTATACGGTACTATTCACGAATACGGCACTATTCACCGAAAAATAAAAATTTCCCTTTTTGTCCAAGATGTCTATTATGGTTACTATCTTTGATTGTATCCATGTTTTGATCTTTATTTTTGAATTCTGCTTCACAATTGATTATTATGAAGTATTATTGATCTTGGATAAACTGTTATACGAATCCCTAATATTTGTCCTTCTGTCTCACTGGATTCGTTCTCTTTAAGATATTTTTCATCATCCTCAGTCCTAAATGATGATACAAATGAATATCTTTGGCCTGTAGTGCAAAGATGAACAGGTGTTGAGATGAACATGACCGACTGATGATACAAATGAATATCTTTGGCCTGTAGTGCAAAGATGAATATTTGGTTAAAGATGATTATTAATTGATGTTACAGGGATAAAATATTGATGATGGACTTTTAAATCTTAGAAGATAGTAGAATTCTTTCTCTACTTGACTCTTCTAATGGTTTGCTGTTTCCGCTGCAGTTGTTGATCTAAAACTTGTTGTCGATTATATTTTATCAGATTTTTCCCTGTTGAAGACTAACGATAATTTGTTGTATATTATCTTAGTCATAATATTCTTTACTGGGCTAGTTGAGCTCACCCTTTTCCTTTTTGTTCCATTTTTCTTCTCAGGAGGTGAGAACATAGCAGGATCTAGTCGGGGTATGGAGTGATGGTTCTAGAAAGATGTTTTAGCAGTCCTCACTATTTCTGTAAAATAGTGTTTGAATAATTGTAATGAGGATTTATTTGAGTGTGGATATTGTCTAAAAGACAATATTTGTATTTAAACTCACAGTATGTGTTGTCGTATTTTGCACGACAATTGTATTATTGAAGTTGTAGTTTGCTTTCTGTACCATGTATTTGGCGACTCAGAATGGGTGTTGTATACCTATTTTGGGGGCGTCACAGTTGGTATCAGAGCTTAGGGATATGATCCCTGGCTGAGATGTGAGACAAGAACTAGGAAGGGAGAGACGGGGAATTCCTTCGCTAGTATGACCTGACTAAGTTTATTTGGTGTTTATTTGGTCGGTCAGAGTATAGGGATAATATATGACATGACTATTAACCCTTGTTTTATGGCAGTATTTAAGAATGGCAGCTGAGAACGTTAATAATGGAGTAAATCAGACCGTGGAGACACCTTTGATCACCACCCAGGGGAACGTGCAACAGGAAGGCAATATTCCTCCTGTAAACAACGTTACCGAGCAAACGATGAATGATGGAATGTTTAGGAGCTTTTTGCAGTTCATGCAAAATCAGACGAGGGAGACTCGTGTGCAGAATACGGGTGGAAATGATAACAACGCGCGGCTTGTCACAGCTAAGCAGTTCAAAGAATTGGGACCACCAGAATTTAAGGGAAAGCCGGATCCGATCATGGCGGAAACGTGGGTCAAGCAAATTACCAAGATATTCGATGTCTTGGGATGCACGGAGGAACAGAAGGTTCCATTCGCCACCTTTATGTTCCGCGGTGAGGCAGACTACTGGTGGGAGTCTGTGAAGCGTACCCAGCCTGACGCACTCAACATGTCCTGGGAAACATTTCAAAAACTGTTCAATGACAAGTACTTTCCTGAAAGTATTCGTCATATGAAGGAGGTAGAGTTTATCAGACTGGAACAAAACAACATGACGGTGTCCCAGTACGAGGCGAAGTTTGCAGAGTTATCCAGGTTTGCACCTCATTTGGTCGAAAATGAGGAACGAATGACAAGGATGTTTCTGAGAGGTCTAAAACCCGAGATTCGACAATATCTTATCTCTCATAAATTTTCTTTATATTCAGATGTTGTAAACATGGCTCAATTATTAGAGCGAGATAATGAGTATGTGCAACCGAGGGACCACAACCAGGGTCATACCGGTGACAGCAGTCATCGGAGCGATGAGAACCAGCGTGGAGGGAAACATACGGACAAAAGCGGTAACCACTCTGGTGGTAATCGTGGTCGTGATAATAGAAGGAGCGAGTCAGGAGGAGATTTCAAGAAGAGAAGGTACAACAATGATAACGTGAAGACGTCAGCACAAACAACAACTGTTTCTAGGGGAGGTGAACGACCACCGGTAGTATGTTACAAATGTGGGAAAGAGGGACATATCAGCCCAAACTGCCCACAACAATCTAAGGTATGTTATAACTGTGGAAAGGAGGGTCATATAGCTCGAGAGTGTTCTGTAGCAAAACCAAGTTCAGCGGGGATGGTGACTCCAAAAGTTGTCCCGGATAAGTCGAAATCAGCGGTTCCTGGAAGGGCGTTTGTCGTGACTGGCCAAAACGCGAGGAACCCGAACGAAGGTATAACGGGTTAGTTAATTATAAATTCTTGCGAAGTTTATACCTTATTAGATACCGGTTCTACCCATTCATTTATTTCTCCTGCTTGTGCTCAACGTTTAAACTTGACTCCGGAGAAATTAGACTTTGATTTATCTGTTGAAACTCCGTTAGGAGAAACTTTCGTTACATCCACTGTTTATAAATCTTGTTTGATCCAAGTTGGCACAATCACATTACCTGTTGACCTTATCTCTTTAAAGATACTTGCTTTTGATGTGATTTTAGGAATTGATTGGTTAACTACTCATCATGCCAAAATTGATTGCTTTCGTAAGGTTGTTAGTTTTCATATTCCTAAGCAACCTGTTATTCAAATTCAAGCAACCAAACCATTGAAGTCAAACTTTTTCATATCAAGCCGTAAAGTCATTCGTTTATTGAAAAAACGGATGTCAAGCTTTCTTAGCTATGTCATGGACTTGAACAAAAATACGTCAGATTTGAGTGATATTTCTGTTGTTTGTTTCCTGACGTATTTCCTGAAAAATTTCTTGGCTTACTCCCAAAGTGTGATATTGAATTTTGTATCGACTTTGAACCCGGTACAAAACTCATTTCTAAAATCTCATATTGAATAGCTCCTATTGAACTTCAGGAGTTAAAAACCTAACTATAGAAGTTGGTACCTGAGCCTATATCTAGTGACTTCCTTTGCGGAATGTACTGAAGCCAAACTCTCCGTAGGGGACGCCATATTCGTACGATAGTAAACTGATAGGTGTCATTGTGACGTGCTATCCAAGGTTGGGATATGAGTCACAGTTGAGAGCAATCTAAGTCAGTAATCGAAGTACGTAGCTTTCTGGGCTTAGCTGGTTATTATCGGAGATTTGTGAAAGGATTTTCTCGAATCGCTACTCCGTTAACTCAGCTGACTCGGAAAGATACAAAATTCGTATGGAGTGAGGAATGCGAGAAGAGTTTCCAAGAACTCAAGAGGAGACTCATTTCGGCACCTGTTCTGACAATACCATCTGGTTCGGATGGATTTGTTATCTACAGCGATGCTTCAGGCAAAGGGTTAGGATGTGTTCTCATGCAACATGGGAAAGTCATAGCCTATGCCTCACGACAACTCAAAGAATATGAGAAGAATTATCCTACTCATGATTTGGAGTTGGCAGCAGTCGTTTTTGCGTTGAAGATCTGGAGACACTACCTTTATGGGGAGAAAGTGGAGATCTATACAGATCATAAAAGCCTCAAATATTTCTTCACCCAAAAGGAACTCAACATGCGGCAGCGACGTTGGCTCGAGCTGTTGAAAGATTACGATCATACCATCCAATATCATCCTGGAAAAGCAAACGTAGTAGCTGACGCATTGAGTAGAAGATCATATGCGGGTACGAGTGCAATGTTGTTAACACAAAGGCCCATTTTGTATGACTTGCAAAGGATGGAGATAGAGATGAAGGCTCCAAGTACCCACATGATGATATCAAATATACGAGTAGAACCGACTTTAATCGATAAAGTTAAAGCTGCTCAAGCTACGGACATGGAGCTGATGCGTATGAAGAAGAAAGTGCAAGAAGGTGCTATTCCAGAAGCAAGAATCGATGAAGAAGGAATACTTCGAGTCAACTCCAGACTTTGTGTTCCTAACGATTTTGACTTGAAGCATAGAATAATGATGGAGGCACACAACACACCGTTTGCAATCCATCCTGGGAGTACCAAAATGTATCACGATCTTCGACATACATTTTGGTGGAGCAATATGAAAAGAGAGATCGCGGAGTTTATCTCGAGGTGTTTAACTTGTCAACGTGTAAAAGCGGAGCATCAAGTACCAAAGGGTCCATTGCAACCACTTGAGATTCTAAAATGGAAGTGGGAACACATTACTATGGATTTTGTTACGGGTCTTCCCAAGGTTTCTCAAGGCATAGATGCGATTTGGGTTATTGTTGATAGATTAACCAAGTCCGCTCATTTCTTACCGATACGTGAGACTTATTCCCTTGAACGTCTTGCTAGTATGTATGTGAACGAGATTGTGAGATTGCATGGCATGCCAGTATCCATAGTTTCGGATCGTGACCCAAGATTCACTTCACGATTTTGGGTTAGCTTGCAGAAAGCTATGGGCACGGATTTACGATTCAGTTCGGCATACCATCCTCAAACGGACGGACAATCAGAGAGGACTATTCAAACTCTTGAAGATCTATTAAGACTTTGTGTCCTAGATCTCAAAGGGAGTTGGGATAAGTACCTACCATTGGTGGAATTCTCCTACAACAACAGTTATCAGGCGAGCATAGGTGTGGCTCCATTCGAGGCGTTGTATGGAAGAAAATGTCGTTCTCCAGTATGCTGGGACGAGGTGGGTGAAGCAACATTGTTGGGACCAGAGTTGGTACGCATTACTAAGAGAAGATCCAAACGATTCGACAACGTATACAAACGGCACAGGATCGACAAAAGAGTTATGCGGATCTTCATCGGAAGGACGTGGAATTTAATATTGGGGATCATGTATTATTACGTGTTGCACCATGGAAGGGAGTTACAAGATTTGGAAAGAGAGGAAAGCTCAATCCAAGATTTGTTGGTCCATTTGAGATTCTTGAGCGAATAGGAAATGTGGCATATAGACTCGCATTACCTCCAAGCATGTCTCGTGTTCATAATATTTTTCACATATCTATGCTTCGTAAATATGTTAAAGACCCGAACCACATTATTGAGTTAGAACCAGACGAGATAGCTGAAGATTTAACGTACGAGGAGGTACCTGTTAAGATCTTGGATAGGAAAGAGCATGTCCTACGCACGAAGGTTATACCACAAGTTAAGGTTTTGTGGAGAAACCATGCTATTGAAGAAATGACCTGGGAGTTGGAATCAGAAATGAAAGCGAGGTATCCTCACCTTTTCGAAATATCAGGTACGTACGTCAATTTCGAGGACGAAATTTCATAAGGAGGGGAGGTTGTAAGACCCCAACTTATTAATGAATAAAATCAAATTTTCTCTAAATATTATTGTGAATAATAAGGGGTTAATTTGATATAAATACTTTGGTTATGGGTTAAATGTGCAAATTTTACAAAATAAGCAAGTGGTTATAAAATATTCATTTTGTCGGGGAATATTCGTTTGGTCGTGGAATATTCTTGCTGTCGGGGAATATTCGTACGACGGCGCAGCCTTGTGTGGGCCCCATAACGGAAAGCGATTGGATGAAGAAAATGACAAGTATAAGTTATTTATAAATAACGGCGTAGTTGTTACCGTTAATACTGTTAGAATACCCGGTGGTTAAAATACAGTAGCACGCGGTATTGCACCAATTATTGATTCTTACGTAAGAAGGCACTACTCAATAATTGTTACAGTAGTTATTGTTCAATATTTTATTTTATTGATTCAATAATTGTTGCATTGATATTTTATATTATTGTTGTTTCAATAATTGTTGCTGCACAGTATTTTCCATTATCAGATCAATAATTCATATTATTTGAATAATATTATTAGATAACATTATTGGCAATGTCTAGAAAGTTCTGTCTAAGGAGAGGTTTGGTCATCTAATTGCGCGCCAGTAAGGAGAAATCCTTATTGGAAAGCCCCCTCTTTCCTGGGAACGGCCTGGTTGTCATAAATGTGATTCTGTAATATTATTTGTGAATAATTAATTATTGATTCATATGATAAGGAAATATTTATTTTATGTGGATATAAATGAGGGATATATTTTTGTGGTTAAAAATGAAGGAGTTAATGTTGAGGTTTTTATCAGTATTTTTATCGGAATGGAGGTATTAAAAATCAAATCAGGGTTTTTGAGAAATATTGCGGGTGTTATAATTTTTAATCCGACCGTTGGATCGTGGTAATTTTTGGATATGTTATACATATATAAGTTGAGTATATGTCCACAAATTTTGAACCGTTAAAAATGAACGTATGATTTATTATGAATTTTACTAGATGACTGGTTCAGAAATTGTTGAATTTTCGGAGTTTATCATTTTGATGGAAAATTCTAGAATTGGTGGGCCCCACTTGTGGTTGGTGAAGAAATGTGCTGAATTATATTTCAAATGTGGTGGGTGGGAATAGTAGCAGGTAAAGCCATCAGGTTGCAGGTCAAACCTACTAAAATTTTCCTATAAATAGAGGGCTAAGTTAGAATTGAAATCACACCAGAAACAAGTTTTCTCTCTTTCTCTCTCTAGATTATTGAGTGTATTTTGTGAGTATTTAGATACTTTGAGAGTTTCTATTCATCAGAGCAAGTTTCTTTCAGCCTTATACCGGTATTCCGACCAGAAGTACTGATATTTTGAGGTAAGGGATATTATTTTCTTCTTAAATGATATTATTTTCTTCAATATCATTATGCTGAAATATTGATATGAGTTTTTATCAAATTTGGAACTTTTTGTGTCGGGGTTACTATTCACGTATACGGCACTATTCACGTATACGGTACTATTCACGAATACGGCACTATTCACCGAAAAATAAAAATTTCCCTTTTGTCCAAGATGTCTATTATGGTTACTATCTTTGATTGTATCCATGTTTTGATCTTTATTTTTGAATTCTGCTTCACAATTGATTATTATGAAGTATTATTGATCTTGGATAAACTGTTATACGAATCCCTAATATTTGTCCTTCTGTCTCACTGGATTCGTTCTCTTTAAGATATTTTTCATCATCCTCAGTCCTAAATGATGATACAAATGAATATCTTTGGCCTGTAGTGCAAAGATGTATAATTACTTGATGAATATCTTTGGCCTGTAGTGCAAAGATGAACAGGTGTTGAGATGAACATGACCGACTGATGATACAAATGAATATCTTTGGCCTGTAGTGCAAAGATGAATATTTGGTTAAAGATGATTATTAATTGATGTTACAGGGATAAAATATTGATGATGGACTTTTAAATATTAGAAGATAGTAGAATTCTTTCTCTACTTGACTCTTCTAATGGTTTGCTGTTTCCGCTGCAGTTGTTGATCTAAAACTTGTTGTCGATTATATTTTATCAGATTTTTCCCTGTTGAAGACTAACGATAATTTGTTGTATATTATCTTAGTCATAATATTCTTTACTGGGCTAGTTGAGCTCACCCTTTTCCTTTTTGTTCCATTTTTCTTCTCAGGAGGTGAGAACATAGCAGGATCTAGTCGGGGTATGGAGTGATGGTTCTAGAAAGATGTTTTAGCAGTCCTCACTATTTCTGTAAAATAGTGTTTGAATAATTGTAATGAGGATTTATTTGAGTGTGGATATTGTCTAAAAGACAATATTTGTATTTAAACTCACAGTATGTGTTGTCGTATTTTGCACGACAATTGTATTATTGAAGTTGTAGTTTGCTTTCTGTACCATGTATTTGGCGACTCAGAATGGGTGTTGTATACCTATTTTGGGGGCGTCACACTCTACCTCTGAAATAATTTATATTTGGTATGTTTACAATCACAAAGAAGGTAAACTACCGATGCTGGTACTTTTGAGGATCAGTCTGTTGTACCTTAGTAATCCGAACGACTATATGCGTTCTTAAATTGGAGTATTTTATCCAATTAATATATCCCCATTTTCAGGGTGGTTCACCTCAGACTTATCATAAGATTCCGCACCAAAATAATTTGGTTCGGGATAACTTCACAAAAATACTTTGAATTTTTCATAAACATTTGTCTAGCTGAATCAAATAGCTTAGACTCATATCAAATAATTCGAATTTCAATCGAAACATTGCTGGCCAAATTCAGTTGGCAATAATTTAACTTTAAAATTCTTAAAATCATTTTATGACGTCATGATATCGCACTGTATATACAGTCCGTTTGAGGATTTCATCATTGGTGACTTTGTCATACTACATCATACCATAGTGGGCTGACGATCCTTGGATCGCATCCAACCTTAAGTAATACTGCATTGATGACTCCATCGTTTTTATCATTCTGCATCAGGTTCCATGATACATTGATGATATATAAAAAAAATACATTTTGATAATTCAAATTATTTTTGTCTAGCCGAATCAATTAGCATAGACTCTTCTTTAAACCGTTCCAAAACCTTTGAAAATCATCTTTAGTGTCATCATGCCACAATAGGTAACGATGTGTTAGTGGCTCGAAGTCCACACCTACACACTTGTCACCATGTGTTGAGGATAACAAAAATTCATTTTATTTTAAAAGGCACATCAGTGCGAATTTAGCTTGATGTCAAAAACTTCGAAGTCTAGCATAACTAGAAAATTTGGAATACATATGCTTCCACCATCAACTTTAATTTCTCTACTGATCCATTTCTTAATAAGTCTATCTATTTCTATCATCCTCAATTCTCCATTCACACATAACTATACCCAGTTCGTCAAACTCACCACACATTATGAGTTCAGGAACTTTCCACAATCATATGAGTTTAAGAACATGTCCTAGTCAGACCTTTGGCGTCCATTCGCTGAGGGATTCATAAACATTTCATATAATTATGAGTCATGAACGTACCATAAGTATGAGTTTTAAGAACTCGTACTTAATCTTATATTCTCTACCTATTCGTTATACACATGAGAAAAGAATCACCTTATCCACATGCATATAACAAATAGCGCGACACCAGGTTCCAATGATTATCAGTGTAAGAAACTAAGTGGTCGTCAAACCAAACTCGGCCACTAATCAATATAGGAAGTTAAGCGCACAATTCCCCGCCATACAAAGAATTGGTCAACCTAACCACTATATCGACCAGGAAGCTAAGTGATTCTAAAACCAAGTACAAATTCCCCGCCCATACAAGGAATCATACAACTCAGCTGCTAACATGAGTCCTCAATTGAAAACTTACACAATTCTAACTTTCTCTTTTCTTAATACGAATTTTCTTTAATCCGTATTTATAATTTATTCCTGAATCCGTACTAATTTATAGTTCAACTGATATCCAACAATCTTGCTGTTAAACTTTTCAATCATTTGCTTGATCCTTCTCCATACCATAACCTTATCTGATCACGGGGTGATCTCATCGTATATATTACGATTTAATTTCTATGTCTTGATCGTTTTATTTTACGATCTTCTATCACTGTACTTCTGTTCAACTTTAGTATCAGAGTTAGGGAACTCTGTAACTTTACAACTTACCGAGATTCATCTTTGAATCTTACCGACCGACTAACTCTATATGAGTTAGTACTTATCTTAATCACTGCGGTTATTGGTCTCAGGTATTCCTACCTAAGCTTCATAACCAACAGCTTTGATACCAACTGTGACGTCCCCGAATCCGGGCCCCAAATCACCTCGGATCCGGTTCGCTATCACTATACTGTTGCGGAAGATATAAACATAGATTGTTTATACAGTACACTTTACACATTATTCCCAAAATCGAATAACCTTAACTTATACACATTAGCTGCACATTCTATCCCAAGCTGAACTTGGCATTATCCTTTTCCTGTATCCGAACGTATTCGCTTTATCTGCAATATTTATCATGATATAGCAATGGTGAGCATGAAAGTTGCCCAGCAAGTTTTAAAACAATTTAAAGATATATCATGATTGAAAGAGTCTGAATAATAAGCAGGCTATCCTTCACAATGTATTTATGAATTAGCATGAACAAATTATTGACTGAACAAATATTGAACAGGAACAATAATATATATCTGGACCAACTGGTAATGAAGGTGATCAGCCTTTCATACCTGACTTATACATGCAAGATGTACGGAGTACAATTTAACATGGCAATCAGAGATGATTAACCATAAGCTTATCCGAATGAAACACTCAGTTAAGTAAAAGGAAACTTGCCTGAACCGTTGATTACCGCTATGCAATTTATATCGCCTTATTCGAAGACCTAATATTAGTAATATAGATCTCCAATATTAGATTAATATCATCATAGTATAATACTATTATAGAATAACTTAAACACATAAGATATAAGCCTATCGGTCTATTACACACATAAGACTCGGTATCAAGTCAAACTATTGCAGTCTGAGTTGAAACCGACACAATTCTATCATCCCGACGGTCTAGTCGGACAATTCACGAGTTTAAGTTTAAAAACACTTTACAATTATCACAGATAATTTTAATAACAGTCAACATATTTTTCTAAGTCTCGTAATAATTTTTAAATAATTATTACTATTTATCGCGTATTTTCAATCATTAAACTCGTATTTAAATAAATTAAATACCACATAATTCTTTTATCACTAATATTTATTTATTATCAAATATTAATGAAATACATCACATAATATTATAATATATTTATAATGTCACAAAGTATTTTTAACACTTTAAAATCATTTAAATATGATTTTTAAACACTTAAATCCATTATCCAATAATTGCTATTAATACTAAAATATTAATATTTTCATAACAAAATATCAAAAGTTATGTTTTATAACTCAAAATATTTTTGTAACAGTTAAATCATTTTTATATGATTTATAAATTATTAATTCTATTTTTCCGTAATTTATTTAATATTGTATGTAATAAATTTTCTAACCATTTAATGGTTTTAAGAAATATTTTTAATAATTATTCAATTTCACTAAATTACGAAAATGCCACTCACGCCTAAAATTTCCAGATTTGGCGTCCTTTACGAAAACGCTTGTAAAATGAAATGTACAACTCGGACTTAAGTTCCGTCGGAGGCGTTGGATTCGTATTTTCTTAAAATACATTTTTCATTTATCAAACACCAAATTTGGTTCTGGTTTGGTCACGGAAAATAACCCAGAAGTGACTGATCAGTTTTAGTTTTCTATCTTGACCCTATTGTACTAAAACAACCATAACTTTTTCGTTTTAAATGTTTTTGAGCGATTCTTGAGCCCAAACATGTATATTACTTATATACATATATTTCATACCCAAAAAGTATTTTTTTTTATAATTTTCCAACTTCCTTTAATATTTTACAGAAAATCATTTTTAGTTAATTACTTAAGAAATTAGCTACCTCGTGCTTAACTCTAAAAATTCTCATCTCTTGACACAATCTTATATGTGTTAACGTGACACTCCAGTTTAAATTTCGTGGCCATCGGAGTTATAGAACTCCGGTTATAGCGATTTTCGTCGGAAAATCACAGAAATTGAAATGGTCATAACTCGGTCATTTTAACTCGGAATGAGCTCATTTTTGGACATGAGGTACTTTATACCATATATTTTCATGTCCCAAAAGGCTGGAATTTATTGCACATTTTAAGTGGCCGAAACTGCCCTTGCAATTTCTTTTGCAGCCTACTTTTGGCCAAAAACAATTTTGGGGTCCTTCACCGTAAAATCTATATCTCTCAAACCGTATGGCCAAAAATTCTCAAATTTTTACACAACCTGAATATCTACTGATATTAACACCCCAAATTTTTCCAGAATTTATAAAGCACAAAAAGTGGACGAAAATGCCCCTGCTACGGACTGATCCAAAACAGTCAGTTTTTCATTAAGAGACACAAAACAGTTTTTTGGTAAATCAGTTGCTACGAAATGTGTACTCAACATTTTTGAGTTCTACCACTTGGGTTAAGTAGTTAACTTATATATCTAGTACACCTCTTTGACGGATCGTAAAAAGAAGGTGTAGATCAAAAACGGTGGAAATCCAAAGTACATAGAAATTTTTAGGGCTTATAAACTAGAAAATCACTTTTTCTTTACTTTTGATTTCCAAACAAATTAACACCCAAAATGGGTATATCTAAACATGAAACACTCATAAACATGTATATTCATAGTTTTTGAGTTTAGAAAACTTGATTCAAGATTTGATTTGGAATAAACAAAAATTACATAACAAAAGGTATTTATACATTTGATTTTCATGCTCTTCTTCTTCTTCTTCTTCCCAAGGTGGCTATGGAGTTAGGAGAATTTGAAGAAAACTCTCCATCCTCCCCCTCTATGTCTCTCTCTCTTTAATCATCAAGTGGTTGCTTACAAGAATAAACAAAGTGTTGGTTGATTTGTAGTCCCATGCTAGGCTAGAATTATTCACCAACTCAATTATGCTAGATTCCTCCAACAATGCTAAAAGGGTATAATAGTCATTTTGATTTTTATTTTTATTTTTTTATTTTTTTTATGGCATCCAATGTTGCTAGGTTCCTCCAACAATGTAATAAGGGTAATTTGGTCATTTCCCTTTATCTCTAGATTTTCCATATGTTGCAACCCTTAGGATTTATACATTTAATTTTCTAGAATTTCCAATTTAGGTTTTAAAAATAGAAAATTTAATATTTCTAACTTATAATTAGAATTTTCTAATTATATCAAAATCTCTTAATCATAAATTAAATATTGCTAATTAGAATTAGTATTTTCTAATTAAAATCGTTAATTTAGCAATTCGGGTCAAATCGGTCATTAGGATTTATAAACCACTAATTAGGATTTTTAATAAAAAAAAATTAGGGTTTCCCAATTAACATTACCATTATTTAATTAACACTTAGGTTTCCCTAATTATAAATTTAGGGTTTCATATTAATCGTACAAATTTCCTAACCGAACGTTGACATTCTTAATATATACTTAGGGTTCGATGTGACGCCCCCAAAATAGGTATACAACACCCATTCTGAGTCGCCAAATACATGATACAGAAAGTAAACTACAACTTCAATAATACAATTGTCGTGCAAAATACGACAACACATACTGTGAGTTTAAATACAAATATTGTCTTTTAGACAATATCCACACTCAAATAAATCCTCATTACAATTATTCAAACACTATTTTACAGAAATAGTGAGGACTGCTAAAACATCTTTCTAGAACCATCACTCCATACCCCGACTAGATCCTGCTATGTTCTCACCTCCTGAGAAAAAAAATAGAACAAAAAGGAAAAGGGTGAGCTCAACTAGCCCAGTAAAGAATATTATGACTAAGATAATATACAAACAAATTATCGTTAGTCTTCAATAGGGAAAAATCTGATAGAATATAATCGACAACAAGTTTTAGATCAACAACTGCAGCGGAAACAGCAAACCATTAGAAGAGTCAAGTAGAGAAAGAATTCTACTATCTTCTAAAATTTAAAAGTCCATATCAATATTTTATCCCTGTAACATCAATTAATAATCATCTTTATCCAAATATTCATCTTTGTACTACAGGCCAAAGATATTCATTTGTATCACCAGTCGGTCATGTTCATCTCAACACCTGTTCATCTTTGCACTACAAGCCAAAGATATTCATCAGGTAATCATATATCTTTGCACTACAGGCCAAAGATATTCAGTAATATCATCATTTAGGACTGAGGATGATGAAAAATATCTTAAAGAGAACGAATCCAGTGAGACAGAAGGACAAATATTAGGGATTCGTATAACAGTTTATCCAAGATCAATAATACTTCATAATAATCAATTGTAAAGCAGAATTCAAAAATAAAGATCAAAGCATGGATACAATCAAAGATAGTAACCATAATAGATATCTTGGACAAAAAGAAAAAATTTTATTTTTCGGTGAATAGTACCGTATTCGTGAATAGTACCGTATACGTGAATAGTGCCATATACGTGAATAGTAACTCCGACACAAAAAGTTCCAAATTTGATAAAAACTCATATCAATATTTCAGCATAATGATATTGAAGAAAATAATATCATTTAAGAAGAAAATAATATCTCTTACCTCAAAATATCAGTACTTCTGGTCGGAATACCGGTATAAGGCTGAAAGAAACTTGCTCTGATGAATAGAAACTCTCAAAGTATCTAAATACTCACAAAATACACTCAATAATCTAGAGAGAGAAAGAGAGAAAACTTGTTTCTGGTGTGATTTTCAATTCTAACTTAGCCCTCTATTTATAGGAAAATTTTAGTAGGTTTGACCTGCAACCTGATGGCTTTACCTGCTACTATTCTCACCCACCACATTTGAAATATAATTCAGCACATTTCTTCACCAACCACAAGTGGGGCCCACCAATTCTAGAATTTTCCATCAAAATGATAAACTCCGAAAATTCAACAATTTCTGAACCAGTCATCTCGTAAAATTCATAATAAATCATACGTTCATTTTTAACGGTTCAAAATTTGTGGACATATACTCAACTTATATATGTATAACATATCCAAAAATTACCACGATCCAACGGTCGGATTAAAAATTATAACACCCGCAATATTTCTCAAAAACCCTGATTTGATTTTTAATACCTCCATTCCGACAAAAATACTGATAAAAATCTCAACATTAACTTCTTCGTTTTTAACCACAAAAATATATCCCTCATTTATATCCACAAAAATAAATATTTCCTTATCATATGAATCAATAATTAATTATTCACAAATAATATTACAGAATCACATTTATGACAACCAGGCCGTTCCCAGGAAAGAGGGGGCTTTCCAATAAGGATTTCTCCTTACTGGCGCGCAATTAGATGACCAAACCTCTCCTTAGACAGAACTTTCTAGACATTACCAATAATGTTATCTAATAATATTATTCAAATAATATGAATTATTGATCTGATAATGGAAAATACTGTGCAGCAACAATTATTGAAACAACAATAATATAAAATATTAATGCAACAATTATTGAATCAATAAAATAAAATATTGAACAATAACTACTGTAACAATTATTGAGTAGTGCCTTCTTACGTAAGAATCAATAATTGGTGCAATACCGCGTGCTACTGTATTTTAACCACCGGGTATTCTAACAGTATTAACGGTAACAACTACGCCGTTATTTATAAATAACTTATACTTGTCATTTTCTTCATCCAATCGCTTTCCATTATGGGGCCCACACAAGGCTGCGCCGTCGTACGAATATTCCCCGACAGCAAGAATATTCCACGACCAAACGAATATTCCCCGACAAAATGAATATTTTATAACCACTTGCTTATTTTGTAAAATTTGCACATTTAACCCATAACCAAAGTATTTGTATCAAATTAACCCCTTATTATTCACAATAATATTTAGAGAAAATTTGATTTTATTCATTAATAAGTTGGGGTCTTACATTCGACTTTGATAAAATTTATCTGGTCAACCCTTGACCCTTAACCACATTATGTACACATTTACACAAAACATAATCACGTATTCCTTAAACCTGAATAATTCACCTAAATCATTTACAGAATTTTTTTAAATCCTCAAAATTCATTCTTAAAAATATCAAACGCATTCACTAATTTTCTGTCTAGGTTCTAATATCGAACCTTAAAAATTTTTAAAAAAAATATTCTAAATTCTCGGGTTGTCACAACCACCCTCCTCGGGTGGTGAATCTGGTGGTGGATATGGCACTGCGGTCCCAAACTGAGGTCACTCTAGCATTGTTCCTTACTGTGCGAAGGCTTCGGCCAAGGCCCTCGTGAGACCCGTAGCAAACGTTGCAAAGTTATCGTACATGGCATCAACCTTACGCTCCAACCTTCGGAGCTGGAGATCCCCATGAGGAGCTTGTGGTCGATTCGAGGGGCCTGCCTCATTTGTCTGAGTGGGCTGCTGCGATGGCTCAGGGAATGTGGGCCGAAGAATAAATCCTCGTCCGCGCGGGTGTGCTTCGCCTCCTGACTAGTCCTCGAATTTCGCAATGGTGGCATGAGTGATGTCCTGGCTTAGATATTGCATTTGTTCATTACCCCAATTGCATCCCTGATGAGCACATAGCATGGCTACCACTGATGCATGTGGAATGCTCCCAGTGGTACTTCCCTTCAGATACTTCACAATGTTTTGATGAATCAAATAACCCATGTCAATATACTCGCCAGTAATGATGCCCCACAGAATTATGGCCCTTTCCGTCGTGATTTCATGTTGATGCGATGAAGGCAATAACTTGGCACAAATGAACAGATTCCATGCCTTGGCATATCAATTTAGTGCAGCTGCTGGGAATATGCGAGGTTGGGTCATGCCGACTTTGTAAGTCCACTTCGTGCCTGGTATGCACAACTCTGCAATGACACGCTCCAAGTTCATTTCCTGATGTGCCCCTGTGATCCAATTGGCAGCCCCTCGTGGTGGTATCGCGGTGATTCTCAAAATGGTTCTGATGACGGAGGGTCTGTAATCTATATCGACACCTCGAATCGTAGAGGTATCGTTCATGGTGACTTTGGCATTGGCATAAAACTCTCGGACTATGCTCATCAGAATGGGCGTGGGAGAGGCAGTCAGTCCACCCTAGTCTTGTTCCTGGATCATGGCACAAAGTTGTTCATCCTGGCCTTTTGGTTTGAATCCTCTTTCCTTGATAAATGTTTTTGCTACGATTCAATAATACTCCTGCTGGGCTTCCAGACACAGGAACTTGGTGTGGTCGACAATGTCCTTCTCGTGACTGCCGGAGGAGGATGAGGAAGAGGAAGAGGAAGATGATCGTGCTCTCTTCGGACCCATTTACAAATACTTGAGCAAGAATGCAGATGAAATTACTGAGAGTGAATGAGAATTTGTGATGTGATAACCTTCAAACTTGTTTCTGCCAACCCAATCAGAAACCCTAGCTTTATAGCAGTGGACGAAAGTGTGGGTATGAGCCTTGAACGTGGAGATGATCGTGGGAATGTGATTGAGTGATGTACGGCTTCAATTTATAACTGATAGAGATAGAGACGTGAGTTATAGAGAGTGAGAGAATTTCGCGTCTGTTATTATTCTAAATGAGAGTACAAATGGTCCACAACTCTTTTTAAAAAGTTCAGATATGTCTTAATCCGGTGTCGCGCGTGGCCGCGAGAGTTTGTACTGGACTGAGTGCGCGGGCGCGAGACTTGCAGAATGTACTGTTGTCCTGATTGACTTGATGCGCGGGCGCGCGAGTTTGTACTACATAGGTTGCGCGGCCGCGCGATCCTGATATCTGCAATGCTAAAGTTCAATTCCTCTATGCCTATCAGTGATGCTTTCCAATGATGGTTCCTGCATAGACAATAATGCACATTGTTGAGGCATGAATTAGTGGCCACATAATGCTAATATCTTGCAAATATTCGTAACGCAATTCTTGCTACACACTTAAGCATGAAAATCTAATATCCTATTAAAAATGAATTATATATAACTACTAAAATAATCCAAAATGAATAGCTAAAAAGTCAATGGAGGTAGAAATAATGGGTTGCCTCCCATTCAGCGCTAAGTTATAGTCAATTAGCTTGACTGTCTCTGAATCTCATGTCGTCGAGAGAATTGAAGTGACTTTTTGCTTGTCCCCCTCACCCCAAAATTTAATGACTTCAGCTTTCGTCAACGGCTCTACCTTCAACTTTGAATTTTTGCCCGTTACACACCTCAACGGTTCATCATTCCCTGGTTTTTGTACCTCATCCTTTAGGCCCCGATCCACCAAGTCAATCAAGAAGCATTCTTCTTCATCTGTTGGGAACTTTATTGCCTTAAAGACATTGAAGGTGACCTCCTGATCATGTACACGCATAGTGAGTTCCCCTTTTTGCACGTCTATAGAAGCTCTGCTTGTGGCTAAGAATGGTCTCCCCAGTATTATTGGTATGCTTTTGTCCTCCTCGTAGTCTAGAATGATGAAGTCAGTCGAAAATATAAACTTGTCCACCTTTACCAACACATCTTCAACAATTTCCCGTGGATACGTGATGGATCTGTCAGCTAGCTGTAGAGAAATGTTTGTCGACCTTGGCGCCGACAATCCCAACTGATTAAACACTGACAAGGGCATTAAATTAATACTTGCCCCCAGATCACATAAACACTTACTAAAGCTCATCTTTCCGATTGTGCACGAAATTGTGAAGCTGCCCGGATCCTTCAGCTTTGGAGGTAATTTACGTTGGAGCACTGCACTGCATTCCTCTGTCAAGGCTACTGTCTCAAACTCATCTAGTCTTCTCTTCCTTGACAATATTCATTTCATGAACTTTGCATAGCCCGACATTTGTTCCAATGCCTCGGCAAACGGTATGTTAATCTGCAGCTTTTTGAATACCTCCAAGAACTTACTGAACTATTTATCTTCCTTCTGCTTAATTAACCCTTGCAGATACGGTAATTGAAGGTGAATTGGTGGTACTGGACTCTTGACCTTCTATTCTGAACTTGCTTTGTCTTGCTCTTCCTGCTGAACCTCAGAATTTTCCAGATTTTCATCGTCAATAGTGACCTGCTCTATCTCGCGCGGCCGCGCTGCCTCCTTAGTGTTGTCAGGCGCGGGCGCGCGACTTACAGTACCTGTCAAATCTTTCCCAGATCTCAATGTGATCTCTTGACACTGTTCCTTCCCGTCTCTTCTAGGATTTGTCTCTGTATTACTTAGCAAGGAACCTTGTGGCCTGTTGTTAAGCATGTTTGCCATCTGCCCCATTTGAGTCTCCAGATTCTTGATAGCCACTGTAACAACCCCAAAATAGGTTCATTCCACCCAACCCATTCTGAGTCGTCAAATACATGGTACAGAAAACAACTACAACTTTATTACAACAATTATCGTGCAAAATACAACAACACATATGCTGTGAGTTTGGATACAAATATATACCAAATGTGACTCATGTTCCAACCGTGGACATCACCTCACAATAACACCTTACATAAAGGTATAGTCAAAAACTGTTTTAGAAATTAGAATCTTTGGGAAGTGCTCAAGGAAACCTTCGTACATGGGAGGCCACGCGTCTAGGTTATGATAGATATCATATGGCCACAGAATTATCCTTGGTTGACCCAATAGACCCCAAAGAAAAACGAGAAGATTACTATCATATTCTTCCCAATGGTGAGTCTTCTCTTGACTTATCATTATCTCCACTGTCTCTAATTGAGAATTATACTTCAAACAAACACCAAGATTATATAGGTAGTGCTCGTAGATATACTCAGCAAGTGGATGAGCACAACCCTGTCCTATGATGACACGAGGTTGTATGTCATTAGACATATTGTATGACAGTGGCAAAACACCCTTCCAACGTTAGGTTCGCCTCACCCTATTGGATTCACCAAATATAACTACTAAATGAACTTTTCTATACTGCTTCGGGAGAACATCCACAGCTAGAGACCACCGTTCTATTTCCCCGTTACCCTCGCTCGACCCAGCTACACTCTTATTACCTGAAAGGAATTGTGAAGCAAAAGGGTGAGCACAACTAGCTCAGTAAAGAATATCATGACTAAAGATAATTCAATTATCAATAGCCTTCATCAATAATAAATCAGAGATTTAGAACATATGGTAGATGATAAAAAAAATTTCAACCATAGTTGCAGCGGAACATGCAATCCATTAGAAGAGTCAAATAGACTATAAAGTCTATTATCTTCTCCATGTTAAAAATCCACCAACAATGTTTTATCCCTGTAACATCAATCAACAATTCTGGTCCACAATCATATGAATAACTCATAATCATAACTGTAGTTCTAAATTCCTCTTCTCATCCAGAACAAAGATAATTTTCATCACTTGTCTTTACCTGAAACATCAAAGATCATGGTTATACCAAATCACAGTTCCTGTTCATAATCATACTAATAACTTCATCTTTGCACTACGGGCCAAAGATATTCATCAACAAGTCATCTTTGCACTACAGGTCAAAGATATTCATCAACAGTTCATCTTTGCATTACTGGCCAAAGATATTCAACAACAGGTCATCTTTGTACTACGGACCAAAGATATTCATCAACAGACCATTACAGACCAAAGATATTCATCTACAATTCATCTTTGCACTACAGGCCAAAGATATTCCTCAACAATTCATATTTGCACTACAGGCCAAATATATTCATATCTCAAAGAAATATATAATCATTTCAGAATTTATATAAACAATAATTATAACCATGTTGATCAATTCACCTTTGCACTTAAGCTTAAGATATTCAATTATAAATTCAATGGTCATGATCATACCAGTCACAATTCAACTTTGCACTACAGGCCAAAGAGAACCCTAGTCATGATCATACCAATAATCTATCCATTTTTACACTCCAGTGAAAGAGAATTTCAACATCAGGGTTATAAAAATGTTATATATGATGATAAAAATAATATGATCAACATATAGTTTTAATCTCAAGAGTAATATTCGTAACTCATGAATAGTAACCCCGACACAAAAGATAAAAATTCCACAATAAAATCCATTACTATCCCTTACTATCCCTCACAATCCCATACAATCCCTTACCTCAAAAGAGCAGTACTTCTGACTGGATATCGGATATGATGCTGAAGGAAACTTGTACTGATGAATAGCAACTCACCAAGTATCTAAAAACTCACAAAATATGCTTCATAATATAGAGAGAGAAAGAGAGAAAGCTTATGTTTCTGGTGTGATTTTCAATTCTAACTTAGCCCTCTATTTATAGGAAAATTTTGGTAGGTTTGACCTGCAACCTGATGGCTTTACCTGCTACTATTCCCACCCACCACATTTGAAATATAATTCAGCACATTTCTTCACCAACCACAAGTGGGGCCCACCAATTCTAGAATTTTCCACCAAAATGATAAACTCCGAAAATTCAATAATTTCTGAACCAGTCATCTCGTAAAATTCATAATAAATCATACGTTCATTTTTAACGGTTCAAAATTTGTGGACATATACTCAACTTATATATGTATAACATATCCAAATATTACCACGATCCAACGGTCGGATTAAAAATTATAACCCTCGCAAAATATCTCAAAAATCCTAATTTTTAATACCTCCATTCCGACAAAAATACTGATAAAAACCTCAATATTAACTCCTTCATTTTTAACCACAAAAATATATCCCTCATTTATATCCACATAAAATAAATATTTCCTTATCATATGAATCAATAATTAATTATTCACAAATAATATTACAGAATCACATTTATGACAACCAGGCTGTTCCCAGGAAAGAGGGGGCTTTCCAATAAGAATTTCTCCTTACTGGCGCGCAATTAGATGACCAAACCTCTCCTTAGACAGAACTTTCTAGACATTGACAATAATGTTATCTAATAATATTATTCAAATAATATGAATTATTGATCTGATAATAGAAAATACTGTGCAGCAACAATTATTGAACAACAACAATATAAAATTTCAACGTAGCAATTATTGAATCAATAAAATAAAATATTGAACAGTAATTACTGTAACAATTATTGAGTAGTGCCTTCTTACGTAAGAATCAATAATTTTAAAAATACTGTGCAATACCGTGTGCTACTGTGCAATAACGCGTATTACTGTATTTTAATCACCGGGTATTCCAACAGTGTTAACAGTAACAACTACGTCGTTATTTGTAAAAACTCAAATTTGTCGTTTTCTTCACCCGACAGTTATTCGTTATGGGGCCCACAAATAGCTGCGCCGTCGTACGAATATTCCCCGACAGAAAAAATATTCCACGACCAAACGAATATTCCCCGACAACAATGATTATTTTATAACCACTTGTGTATTTTGAAAAAAATCATATATCACCCTTAACTTTAACATTTATCAATTTAACCATTTACTGAATAGTAATTATAAGAAAAATTGAATACTTTTATTTCATAAAATTCGGGGTCTTACAATCTCCCCTCCTTATGAAATTTCGTCCCCGAAATTTACGTACCTGGTATTTCAAAGAGTTGAGAATACCTTCCTTTCATTTCAATTTCCATCTTCTCTGTCATCATAATTTCTCCATTGCTCATCTCCTGTATTTCAAATAACATTCTAGAATACAGCTTCAAAATAAGTGTTAATTTAACAAATTAACATATCACATAATATCCCGATATTATGACTGACCAACAAATAAGCTTAGGTAGGACACACTAGCGAAGGATTTACTCATCTCTCCCCTCCTAGTTGTATTCCCCGATCTCCGCCAGAGATCATATCCCTAAGCTCTGATACCAAATGTAACTCTGGACACCAACTTGTGTCAGCACCTTACATTGATACCTATCAGTTTGCCACCGCAGAACGGCGTCCCCTACGGAGAGTCTGGCTTCGGTGCATCCCCCATCAACAGGAAGTCACCAGCGAGAGGCTCGGGGCTCTTTACTTATAGCTCTGATACCAACTGTAACAACCCCAAAATAGGTTCATTCCACCCAACCCATTCTGAGTCGTCAAATACATGGTACAGAAAACAACTACAACTTTATTACAACAATTATCGTGCAAAATACAACAACACATATGCTGTGAGTTTGGATACAAATATATACCAAATGTGACTCATGTTCCAACCGTGGACATCACCTCACAATAACACCTTACATAAAGGTATAGTCAAAAACTGTTTTAGAAATTAGAATCTTTGGGAAGTGCTCAAGGAAACCTTCGTACATGGGAGGCCACGCGTCTAGGTTATGATAGATATCATATGGCCACAGAATTATCCTTGGTTGACCCAATAGACCCCAAAGAAAAACGAGAAGATTACTATCATATTCTTCCCAATGGTGAGTCTTCTCTTGACTTATCATTATCTCCACTGTCTCTAATTGAGAATTATACTTCAAACAAACACCAAGATTATATAGGTAGTGCTCGTAGATATACTCAGCAAGTGGATGAGCACAACCCTGTCCTATGATGACACGAGGTTGTATGTCATTAGACATATTGTATGACAGTGGCAAAACACCCTTCCAACGTTAGGTTCGCCTCACCCTATTGGATTCACCAAATATAACTACTAAATGAACTTTTCTATACTGCTTCGGGAGAACATCCACAGCTAGAGACCACCGTTCTATTTCCCCGTTACCCTCGCTCGACCCAGCTACACTCTTATTACCTGAAAGGAATTGTGAAGCAAAAGGGTGAGCACAACTAGCTCAGTAAAGAATATCATGACTAAAGATAATTCAATTATCAATAGCCTTCATCAATAATAAATCAGAGATTTAGAACATATGGTAGATGATAAAAAAAATTTCAACCATAGTTGCAGCGGAACATGCAATCCATTAGAAGAGTCAAATAGACTATAAAGTCTATTATCTTCTCCATGTTAAAAATCCACCAACAATGTTTTATCCCTGTAACATCAATCAACAATTCTGGTCCACAATCATATGAATAACTCATAATCATAACTGTAGTTCTAAATTCCTCTTCTCATCCAGAACAAAGATAATTTTCATCACTTGTCTTTACCTGAAACATCAAAGATCATGGTTATACCAAATCACAGTTCCTGTTCATAATCATACTAATAACTTCATCTTTGCACTACGGGCCAAAGATATTCATCAACAAGTCATCTTTGCACTACAGGTCAAAGATATTCATCAACAGTTCATCTTTGCATTACTGGCCAAAGATATTCAACAACAGGTCATCTTTGTACTACGGACCAAAGATATTCATCAACAGACCATTACAGACCAAAGATATTCATCTACAATTCATCTTTGCACTACAGGCCAAAGATATTCCTCAACAATTCATATTTGCACTACAGGCCAAATATATTCATATCTCAAAGAAATATATAATCATTTCAGAATTTATATAAACAATAATTATAACCATGTTGATCAATTCACCTTTGCACTTAAGCTTAAGATATTCAATTATAAATTCAATGGTCATGATCATACCAGTCACAATTCAACTTTGCACTACAGGCCAAAGAGAACCCTAGTCATGATCATACCAATAATCTATCCATCTTTACACTCCAGTGAAAGAGAATTTCAACATCAGGGTTATAAAAATGTTATATATGATGATAAAAATAATATGATCAACATATAGTTTTAATCTCAAGAGTAATATTCGTAACTCATGAATAGTAACCCCGACACAAAAGATAAAAATTCCACAATAAAATCCATTACTATCCCTTACTATCCCTCACAATCCCATACAATCCCTTACCTCAAAAGAGCAGTACTTCTGACTGGATATCGGATATGATGCTGAAGGAAACTTGTACTGATGAATAGCAACTCACCAAGTATCTAAAAACTCACAAAATATGCTTCATAATATAGAGAGAGAAAGAGAGAAAGCTTATGTTTCTGGTGTGATTTTCAATTCTAACTTAGCCCTCTATTTATAGGAAAATTTTGGTAGGTTTGACCTGCAACCTGATGGCTTTACCTGCTATTATTCCCACCCACCACATTTGAAATATAATTCAGCACATTTCTTCACCAACCACAAGTGGGGCCCACCAATTCTAGAATTTTCCACCAAAATGATAAACTCCGAAAATTCAATAATTTCTGAACCAGTCATCTCGTAAAATTCATAATAAATCATACGTTCATTTTTAACGGTTCAAAATTTGTGGACATATACTCAACTTATATATGTATAACATATCCAAATATTACCACGATCCAACGGTCGGATTAAAAATTATAACCCTCGCAAAATATCTCAAAAATCCTAATTTTTAATACCTCCATTCCGACAAAAATACTGATAAAAACCTCAATATTAACTCCTTCATTTTTAACCACAAAAATATATCCCTCATTTATATCCACATAAAATAAATATTTCCTTATCATATGAATCAATAATTAATTATTCACAAATAATATTACAGAATCACATTTATGACAACCAGGCTGTTCCCAGGAAAGAGGGGGCTTTCCAATAAGAATTTCTCCTTACTGGCGCGCAATTAGATGACCAAACCTCTCCTTAGACAGAACTTTCTAGACATTGACAATAATGTTATCTAATAATATTATTCAAATAATATGAATTATTGATCTGATAATAGAAAATACTGTGCAGCAACAATTATTGAACAACAACAATATAAAATTTCAACGTAGCAATTATTGAATCAATAAAATAAAATATTGAACAGTAATTACTGTAACAATTATTGAGTAGTGCCTTCTTACGTAAGAATCAATAATTTTAAAAATACTGTGCAATACCGTGTGCTACTGTGCAATAACGCGTATTACTGTATTTTAATCACCGGGTATTCCAACAGTGTTAACAGTAACAACTACGTCGTTATTTGTAAAAACTCAAATTTGTCGTTTTCTTCACCCGACAGTTATTCGTTATGGGGCCCACAAATAGCTGCGCCGTCGTACGAATATTCCCCGACAGAAAAAATATTCCACGACCAAACGAATATTCCCCGACAACAATGATTATTTTATAACCACTTGTGTATTTTGAAAAAAATCATATATCACCCTTAACTTTAACATTTATCAATTTAACCATTTACTGAATAGTAATTATAAGAAAAATTGAATACTTTTATTTCATAAAATTCGGGGTCTTACAGCCACTGCTTGGCTTTTGATCATAACCTCCGTGTTTACCATGTACTTCAACATCGTCTCCTCCATTTCTGATTTCTTTTCTGGCTGTGGTGTAGCTAGAGTGTGATGTTGTTGTTGTTGAGAAAATCCCGGTGGAAACGGTGGTTTTGAGGAAAATTGTGTCTGAGATGACTGTGGTTGAAATTGTTGGTTCGGCTGAAACTAATTCTACTGTTGTCCTTGGTTATTTGACCAACTAAAGTTTGGATGATTTCGGTTGTTGGGGTGGTATGTGTTTTGAAACTGTCATTGATCTTTCTTGTAATTGCCCACATACTGCACCGACTCCGAGCTAATAACACACTGATCCGTCGAGTGTGACCTCACATAAATCTCACAAACGAAGGCAACTGTTTTCGTCTTGCTTTCTACAAACATATCTATCTTCTTAGCCATAGCTGCCATCTATGCTGACAACTGTGTAATAGCATCTACCTCCAACACACCTGCAACCTTGGGATGTGGCATCCGAGCTGTAGGATTCTGGTAGTCATTTACAGCCATAGTCTCAATAAGTGTATAGGCCTCGTCATAGCTTTTTGCCCATAACGCCCCTCCTGCGGCTGCATCCACAATTGGTCTCGACTGCCATCCCAAACCATTGTAAAATGAGTTGATCACCATCCAATCTGGCATACCGTGCTGCGGACACTTTCTTAGCATCTCTTTATACCTCTCCTGTGACAACCCCAAAATAGGTCCATTCTATCCAACCCATTCTGAGTCGCCAAATACATGGTACAGAAAATAACTACAACTTTATTACCACAATTGTCGTGCAAAATACAACAACAGATATGTCGTGAGTTTGGATACAAATATATACCAAATGTGACATTGGACACCATCATGTGTCAGCACCTCACAAAGGTACCTTACATAAAGGTACAGTCAAAAACTGTTTTAGAAACTAGAATCTTTGGGAAGTGCTCAAGGAAACCTTCGTACATGGGAGGCCACGCGTCTAGGTTATGATAGATATCATATGGCCACAGAATTATCCTTGGTTGACCCAATAGACCCCAAAGAAAAACGAGAAAATTACTATCATATTCTTCCCAATGGTGAGTCTTCTATTGACTTATCATTATCTCCACTGTCTCTAAATGAGAATTATACTTCAAACAAATACCAAGATTATATAGGTAGTGCTCGTAAATATACTCAGCACGTGGATGTGCACAATCATGTCTTATGATGACACGAGGTTGTATGTCGTTAGACATCTTGTATGATAGTGGCAAACCACCCTTCCAACGTTGGGTTCGCCTCATCCTATTTTCTTCACCAAATATAACTACTAAATGATGACCACCGTTCTATTCCCTTGTTACCCCCGCTCGACCCAGCTACACTCTTATTACCTGAAAAGGAATTGTGAAGCAAAAGGGTGAGCACAACTAGCTCAGTAAAGAATGTCATGACTAAAGATAATTCAATTATCAATAGCCTTCATCAACAATAAATCAGAGATTTAGAACATATGGTAAATGATAAAAATTTCAACCATAGTTGCAGCGGAACGAGCAATCCATTAGAAGAGTCAAATAGACTATAAAGTCTATTATCTTCTCCATGTTAAAAATCCACCAACAATGTTTTATCCATGTAACATCACTCAACAGTTCTTTTCCACAATCATATGAATAACTCATAATCATAATTGTGACTATAAATTTTTCTTCGCACCCAGGACGAAGAATATTTTCATCGCCTGTCTTTACCTGAAACATCAAAGATCATGGTTATACCAAATCACAATTCCTGTTTATAATCATACTAACAAATCCATCTTTGCACTACGGGCCAAAGATATTCATCAACAAACCATCTTTGCACTACGGGCCAAAGATATTCATCAACAAACCATCTTTGCACTACGGGCCAAAGATATTCAACAACAGTTCATCTTTGCACTACAGGCCAAAGATATTCATCAACAGGCCATCTTTACACTACATGCCAAAGATATTCATCAATAATTTATATTTGCACTACAGGCCAAATATATTCATATCTCAAAGAAATATATAATCATTTCAGAATTTATATAAACAATAATTATAACCATGTTGATCAATTCACATTTGCACTTAAGCTTAAGATATTCAATTATAAATTCAATGGTCATGATCATACCAGTCACAATTCAACTTTGCACTACAGGCCAAAGAGAACCCTAGTCATGATCATACCAATAATCTATCCATCTTTACACTCCAGTGAAAGAGAATTTCAACATCAGGGTTATAAAAATGTTATATATGATGATAAAAATAATATGATCAACATATAGTTTTAATCTCGAGAGTAATATTCGTAACTCATGAATAGTAACCCCGACACAAAAGATAGAAATTCTACAATAAAATTCATACCAATATTTCGGTATACTGATATTGAAAGAATAACATTACTTAAATTTATAAACAATTTATTTTAATTGTTTACACTTTACTAATTAATGCATTTAATCATCATAAAATGCCAACTCTTATAATTTCATCATCAATAACCAAAACCCTCATCAAAAATCTGCATATACCTCATATAGGATTCTCAAGCCATAAAATCCTATTTTCCAATTTTCTTTCTTCACAAAACATATTTAATTCATTTACTCATAACTAGACTATTTTCATGAAAAATACCAAATCAGTTCCAAAAATATTTCTTTTCTGGGATTTAGCATAATATAGTCCCATAGTGAACATATATTTTTCTCAGAATTTTTAAAAGTCATTTACTATTTTTCATATGGCCAAAATAGCCGAATATTTAGACATTTATCAAAAATTGTACTTTTGTCTAAAAATTCTGAAATTTACAGATTATACTTCTATCATATACATGTACTCCCAATAAAAATTTCATCACTTTTGGAGTTAACCACAAGGAATTATAAGCGGTTACTTTTAAAATAGTCTTTTCCCGTAAAATTCATAACTCTCAATCTATACATCCAAAAATCACCATTTTTGGACACAATCAAGAAAACTCATCAAAATATCATTTCAAAGTTTTCCAAAATTTTTGAAGTTCAGAAAAATTACGAAACTGAAAATCATAACAACCCTTAAAATCCCTTAATATCCCTTACTATCCCTTACTATCCCTTACCTCAAAAGTGCAGTATTTCTGACTGGAATGCAAAGCCGAAGGAAACTTGCACTGAATAGCAACTCTCAAATTATCTAAATACTTTCAAAATATGCTTCATAATATAGAGAGAGAAAGAGAGAAAGCTTATGTTTCTGGTGTGATTTTCAATTCTAACTTAGCCCTCTATTTATAGGAAAATTTTGGTAGGTTTGACCTGCAACCTGATGGTTTTACCTGCTACTATTCCCACCCACCATATTTGAAATATAATTCAGCACATTTCTTCACCAACCACAAGTGGGGCCCACCAATTCTAGAATTTTCCACCAAAATGATAAACTCCGAAAATTCAACAATTTCTGAACCAGTCATCTCGTAAAATTCATAATAAATCATACGTTCATTTTTAACGGTTTAAAATTTGTGGGCATATACTCAACTTATATATGTATAACATATCCAAAAATTACCACGATCCAACGGTCGGATTAAAAATTATAACCCCCGCAAAATATCTCAAAAACCCTGATTTTTAATACCTCCATTCCGATAAAAATACGGATAAAAATCTCAACATTAACTCCTTTATTTTTTAACCACAAAAATATATCCCTCATTTATATCCGCATAAAATAAATATTTTCTTATCACATGAATCAATAATTAATTATTCACAAATAATATTACAGAATCACATTTATGACAACCAGGCCGTTCCCAGGAAAGAGGGGGCTTTCCAATAAGAATTTCTCCTTACTGACGCGCAATTAGGTGACCAAACATCTCCTTAGACAGAACTTTCTAGTCATTGCCAATAATGTTATCTAATAATATTATTCAAATAATATGAATTATTGATCTGATAATGGAAAATACTGTGCAGCAACAATTATTGAAACAACAATAATATAAAATATCAATGCAGCAATTATTGAATCAATAAAATAAAATATTGAACAGTAACTACTGTAACAATTATTGAGTAGTGTCTTCTTACGTAAGAATCAATAATTTCAAAAATACTATGCAATACCGTGTGCTACTGTGCAATAACGCGTATTACTGTATTTTAACCACCGGGTATTCCAACAGTGTTAACGGTAACAACTACGCCGTTATTTGTAAAAACTCAAATTTGTCGTTTTCTTCACCCGACAGTTATTCGTTATGGGGCCCACAAATAGCTGTGCCGTCGTACGAATATTCCCCGACAGAAAGAATATTCCACGACCAAACGAATATTCCCTGACAACAATGATTAATTTATAACCACTTGTGTATTTTGAAAAAAAAAATCATATATCACCCTTAACTTTAACATTTATCAATTTAACCATTTACTGAATAGTAATTATAAGAAAAATTGAATACTTTTATTTCATAAAATTCGGGGTCTTACATCTCCCATGCTTCATATAAGAACTCGCCCTGTTGTTACTCAAATTGTGAGATAGCCGTTCTCATCTTTGCAGTCTTAGCCATGGGAAAGAACTTGGCTAAGAATTTCTGTGCTAAGTCCTCCCATGTAGTGATTGACCCTGACGGCAAAGAATGTAGCCAACTTCTAGCCTCATCCCTCAATGAGAATGGGAATAACCTAAGTCTGATAGCATCCTCCGTCACACCGTTGTATCTGAATGTATCACAGATTTCGATGAAACTCAACAAGTGTTCGTTCGGATCATCCGTAGCAGCACCCCCAAACTGTATCGAGTTCTGCACCATTTGAATAGTGCCCGGTTTAATCTCAAAAGTATTGGCTGCAATCGCCGGTCTGTCTATACTCGACTGTAGTCTGTTTATATTTGGCATGGAATAGTCCCTTAGAGCCCGATGCTCTTCTCTTTGCTCAATTCTCGGTTCTTCCGCCATACTAGATGTTGTACTGTCTGACTAAGCTTGCAAATTTCTCCGCACACTCGCTTTCCAACCTCTTCCATTTATGTTATCCTGCGCTGGTTTTAGTTCTGAGTTGGATGATCGTGTGTGCATAAAAATATACAAGTACCTGAAACCAAAAATAAAACAAAAATAGAAATGAAAAACGATCAGAATTGTCTAAGTCATACAATATAGCTTGAAACTGGTGATAATTATTTAAATTAAACGCCTTTTCCTGGCAACGGCACCAAAAACTTGTTGTCACTTTTTCAGTTCTGATAAAAGAGCTCTAACTCATGCAAGCATACATGTGTCAACAAGTAATACAGAGTAAGTAAAGTATCGATCCCACAGAGAAAGTTGTCAAATTGAAACTACTATGCATCAATTAAATCACTGTATCTATATGCTTAGACTAATGACTATAATTGGTGAATTACTCTAATGACAAATAACACTAAAAGAAGAATATTAATGGAATAAATTTAAATCTGGAAATAAAGAGATCCTAACTTCATTTAATACTTCATCTGATCGCCACTATCATGCAAGAAGTGTTTACATAACACAGGAAAATAGCCAAGAGCACTAATAAAGTTATAGCCATTTTTCAATGCACTATAACCTACTTACACAGCATCCACAGATGATAGACTCCATGTAATCATCAATATAACCAAAATCACTATATGTCTATGTGAAATTGCAATCATACTGAATTTAAGCACAAGCTCTTATTTTAACTCACACGGTGAAACAGTATATGTCTATCTGGTTCACAAAATACACAAGCCATATACAACAGCCCCATATTCGTATGCTATTATGATTACAATCCATACTCGTATGTTCATTATCAATTCCATACAAGTACTGAGACGAATGGTGATCAAGCATTCATACATGCAAAATAATCATGATAGAAATCCCATATGATATGTAAAACAGCCCTAGCAATTAAGCATGCAACTAAACTACATATTAAAATCCGTTAGAATCCCATAATGGAGTTTAGTTCATGACTGAACCAAAAGCCATTATGGGATAAAAGCTAAACATGATTAATACACAAACAATTGAAAGATGAAGGATAGAAACGATCAAACCCAATTGCTGAATATAACCCAACGATAACGTTCAAATCCTCATAAAATTCCAGCAAAACAGTAATAATAATCCACCAAGATAGAGAATCACAAGAAGAATTGGAAGAATAAGCGTTTTGGCTTCGTTCTACGTTGGAATCTCTCTCCCCGGTGTAAACCCTAGTTACTATGATGAAAATACGTCAAAAGTTATGAATGATACGTCTGACACCAGTCAGATATCGTTTTAAATCAATTACAACCCTTAAAAATTGGAAATTAAAATAAACAGCTCAGCATCAGCAACCATCGTGCGCCCCTCCAATGTGTCTCTCACGCGGGCGCGAGACTTACAGTAAGTTAGGATGTCCAGCCGGCCTCTCGTGCGGGGGCGCGCCCTTAGGCCTATTATGTCGCGTGACCGCGCGGCTCACAGTCTGTGGATTCTGGTTTTGGTTCTGCAATGTTGCTGCTACTATAGCTTTGTCCTGCTGCTCATTCCTTCCATGCTTGGTCTCCTTGCTTCAGTTGATCTTCATGCACGCATCCATAAGTCTCGAGCCATGCCTCCAATAGCCTCTCGTAATCCAACACCAACAAAGTACGCCATTTCCTGCACTTCTATGCCAAAAGGAGTTTTAAGTTAATGCAATGCAAAATAACGTGAAATGCAACTAAAACACAAGAAAATGTACTTGAGATGGGCGTAGTTCGCGTGAATTGGTACTCAATAAGTAGTTATAAATACCACTTATCAAGAGGAGAATTACTGGTGGGAATATGTAAAATATACTCAACCTGCCGCACTGAAGATGTCTTGGGAGAAGTTCCAAGAATTGTTCAACGACAAGTACTTTCCCGAAAGTATTCGCCATATGAAGGAGGTGAAGTTCATCAAGCTGGAGCAAAATAATATAATCGTGTCGCAGTACGAGGCTAAGTTTGTCGAGTTATCCCGGTTTGCATCCCACTTGGTTAATAATGAGGAGAGAATGACGCGAATATTTCTTTGAGGTTTAAAACCCGAAATACGCCAATACCTTATTTCTCACAAACTATGTTTATATTCAGGTGTTGTAAATAGGGCTCAATTATTGGAACGTGATAATGAGTCAACCCAACCAAGAGACAGCAGCTGGAAAAATGATACTACCAGTGGTAGTAGTCATCGAACCGGTGACAACAAACGTGGAGGAAATCAACATGCCAGATATGGTAACCACTTCGGTGGTAATCCTGGCCAAGACAAAAAAAGTGAAAATTTCAAGAATAGGAGATTCAATAATGATGGAAAGACGTCAGCACCAGCACCCGTTGTTAAGGAAGGAGAACGACCACCAATCGTATGCTATAAATGCGGAGGGGAGGGACACATCAGTCCAAACTATACGTAGTAGTCCAAAGTATGTTATAATTACGGAAGAGAAGTTCACCTAGCCCGATTTTGTCGTGCAGTGAAGTTAAGTCCAGCTGGGATGAATGAACCAAAGGCCGTTCCAGACAGGTCAAAGCCGGTAGTTCAAGGGAGAGCGTTTGTCATAACCTCCTAAAAAGTGAGAAACCCGAACGAGGTTATTACGGGTAATCTAATCATAAACTCTTGCGAAGTCTATATCTTATTTGATACTGGTTCTACCCATTCTTTTATTTCTCCTACTTGCGCTCAACGTTTAAATTTAACTCCAGAGAAATTAGACTTCGACTTATCTGTTGAAACTCCGTTGAGAGAAACCTTCATTACATCTACTGTTTATAATTCTTGTTTGATTCAAATCAGTAACCTCACATTACCTGTCGATCTTATCTCTTCAAAAATACTTGCATTTGATGTGATTTTAGAAATTGATTGGTTAACTACTCATCATGCTAAAATTGATTGTTTTCGTAAGGTTGTAAGCTTTCATATTTCTAACCAATCTATTATGCGAATTCAAGCTACCAAACCACTAAAGTTAATCACTGTCATATCAAGCCATAAAGCTATTCGTTTATTAAAAAATGGATGTTAAGCTTTCTTAGCCCATGTCATAAATTTAAATAAAATTACGTCAGATTTAAATGATATTTTTATTGTTAATAAATTTCTCGACGTATTCCCTGAAGAAATTCATGGCCTACCCCTAGAGCGTGAAATTAAATTTTGTATTAACCTTGAACCCGGTGCAAAACCCATTTCCAAAGCCCCGTATCGAATGGCTCCTACTGAACTTTAGGAGTTAAAAACCCAACTGCAGGAATTGTTAGACATCAATTTCATTCGTCCTAGTACGTCTCATTGGGGTGCTCATGTTCTATTCGTAAAGAATAAAGATGAAAGTATGCGACTTTGTATTGACTATCAGGAGTTGAATCATGTCACCATCAAAATAGGTACCTGTTGCCTCGCATTGATGACCTGTTTGATCAGTTGCAAGGCACTAAATTTTTTTCAAATATCAATCTTCAATCCGAATATCATCAGTTAAAGATTAAAACTGATGACATTCCAAAGAATGCTTCTAGAACTCGGTACGGGCATTACGAATTCCTAGTCATATCTTTTGGATTGACCAATGCTCCTGCTGCCTTCCTTCATGGATATGATTAACCGAGTATTCAAAGAATATTTGGATCATTTTGTGGAAGTCTTTATTGATGACATCCTCATATACTCCAAAAGCCGGGAAGATTATGAGCAACACTTGAGGCTGATACTCCAAAAACTTCGTAAAAACAAGTTATATGCCAAGTTGAAGAAATGCGAGTTCTGGCTTGAGGAAGTTGCATTCGTTGGGCACGTGATATCAAATCACGGAATATCTGTTGACCCGACAAAGATTGAAGCAATTTAAAGTTGGGAACAACCTAAGTCAGTGATCGAAGGACGTAGCTTTTTGGGCTTAGTTGGTTATTATCGGAGATTCGTGGAAAGATTTGCTCGAATCGCTACTCCATTAACTCAGCTGACTTGAAAAGATACAAAATTCGGTTAGAGCGAGAAATGTGAGAAGAGTTTTCAAGAACTCAAGAGGAGACTCATTTTAGCACCTATTCTAACAATACCATCTGGTTAGGAGGGATTCATCATCTACAGCGACGCTTCAGGCAGAGGGTTAGGATGTGTTCTCATGCAACATGGGAAAGTCATAGCCTATGCCTCACGACAACTCAAAGAATATGAGAGGAATTATCCTACTCATGTTCTAGAGTTGGTAGCAATCATTTTTGCGCTTAAAATCTGGAGACATTACCTGTATGGGGAGAAGGTGGAGATCTATACCGATCATAAAAGCATCAAATATTTCTTCACCCAAAAAGAACTCAACATGCGACAACGACGTTGGCTCGAGCTGTTGAAAGATTATGATCATATCATTCAATACCATCCTGGAAAAGCGAATGTGGTAGCTGACGCGTTGAGTAGAAGATTATATGCGGGTACGAGTGCGATATTATCAACGCAAAAATCTATTTTGTATGACTTGCAAAGGATGGAGATAGAATTAAAGACTCTAGGGACCCACGTGATGGTGGCAAATATACGAGTAGAACCGACTTTAATCAATAAAGTTAATGTTGCTCAAGCTCCAGACCTAGAGCTGATGCGTATGAAGAAAAAAGTGAAGGAAGGTGTTATTATAGAAGCAAGAATCGATGAAGAAGGAATACTTCGAGTCAACTCTAGACTTTTTGTTCCTAACGACTCTGATTTAAAGTATAAGATCATGATGGAAGCGCACAACACACCGTTTGCAATCCATCCTAGGAGTTCCAAAATGTATCATGATCTTCGACATACATTTTAGTAGAGCAATATGAAGAGAGAGATCGCGAAATTTATCTCAAGGTGTCTAACTTGTCAACGTGTCAAGGCGGAACATCAAGTGCCAAAAGGACCATTGCAACCACTTGAAATTCCAGAATAGAAGTGGGAGTACATTACCATGGATTTTGTTACTGGTCTTCCCAAGGTTTCTCAAGGCATAGATGCAATTTGGGTCATTGTTGATAGCTTAACCAAGTCTGCTCATTTCTTACCTATACGAGAAACTTATTCACTTGAACGTCTTGCTCGTATATACATAAATGAGATTGTAAGACTGCATGGTATGCCAGTATCAATAGTTTCTGATCGAGACCCAAGATTCACTTCACAATTTTGGGTTAGTTTGTAAAAAGCTATGGGCACGAATTTACGATTCAGTTTTGCATATAATCCATAGAAAGGCGGACGAACAGTTATAGAGAACTATTAAAACTCTTGAGGATCTATTAAGACTCTGTGTCCTTGACTTCAAAAAAAGTTGGGACAAGTTCTTGTCATTAATAAAATTCTCCTACAACAACAATTATCAAGCAAGTATTGGCATGGCTCCATTCAAGGCGTTTTATGGACGTAAGTGTCGTTCTCCAGTTTGCTAGGACGAGGTGGGTGAAGCAACGTTGTTGCGACCGAAATTGGTACGCATGACTACGAAAAATATTCAAATGATCCGACAAAGTTTAAAAATCTCATAAGATCGACAAAAGAGTTATGATGATCTTCATCGAAAGGACGTGGAATTTAATATTGGAGATCATATGTTGTTACGTGTTGCTCCATGGAAAGGAGTTACAAGATTTGGAAAGAGAGAAAAGATCAATCCTTAAATTATTGGCTTACTTGAAATCCTCGATCGAGTAGGAACTATGGCCTATAGACTAGCCTTACCGCCAAGTATGTCTCGTGTTCATAACGTTTTTCATATATCTATGTTACGTAAATATGTGGAAGACCCGAACTACATTATTGAATTTGAACCAGACGAGATAACGAAAGATTTAACGCATGAAGAGGTACCTATTAAAATCTTGGATAAGAAGGAACATATTCTACGCTCCAAGGTTATACCTCAAGTCAAAGTTTGGTGGAGAAACCACGATGTTGAAGAAATAACCTGGGAGTTAGAATCTGAAATAAAATTAAGATATTCCTCACCTCTTCGACATACCAGGTACGTACCCCAATTTCGAAGACAAAATTTCATAAGAAGGAGAGGTCGTAAGACCCCAACTTTTATGAATAAAGATAAATTTTTTTCTCTAAATATCATTTTTGAATATTAAGGTTTGGATTTGATATAATGTTATAGTTGTGGGTAATATTTATAAATTTTGTAAAGTAAGCAAATTGTCATAAAATATTCGATTGGTCGGGGAATATTCGTTTTAACAGAAAATATTCGTACGACGGCATAATCATTGGTGGATCCCACAACGAAATTATTGTCGGAGTTAGAAAATGACATAAATATTTTTTTTATAAAAATAGCGGCGAAAGTTTTACCGTTAACTGTTGAAATACCCGGTAATAAAAGTACAGTAATACACGTGGTTGCATAGTAGCACACATTATTTACTATTGATGCTTAAATGAGAAGTCACTCAGTTTTATTCAATTATTATCACAATAATTGTTGCATAGTATCTCACGTTATTGATTCAATTATTGTTACAATATTTTATATTATTAAATCAATAATTGAGATAACAAGTTATTCATATTATTATTTATATTATTGACAATGTCTAGAAAGTTCTGCCGAGAAAAGGGATTTGGTCACCTAATTGCGCGCCAATAAGGAGAAATCCTTATCGAAAAGCCCCTCCTTTCCTGGGAATGATCTGGTTGTTAATATTACAAGTTATATTATTGATGAATAATTGTTGTTTAAAAATATATTTTGTGAAGCCAAGTGAATTGAGATAAATAAAGGGAATTTTTATGAAGTATTTGTTGTAAGTTTGGCGTATTATTTGGACCTCCACTTACTCATTTTTTAAAATAATCGGTAGGAAGTTATAAAGTATGTATATAATTAGTGTGTGTGTGCCTTTGACGTAAGGCAAAGGTTATATATATATATATATATATATATATATATATATATATATATATATATATATATATATATATATATATATTTTAAGTTTTATTTTTTATAAAAAATAAAATATATTATATTTTATTATACATAGTGTTTGTATAGTAAATCAGAAAATTTTTCAGCCGATCAGTTGCAGCGCCCGTGATTGTCCACTGTTCAGTCCGTGATTTTCTAAATTTATATAGTATCATTCCATTATCTTATAAATAGGATGCTTAGTTTAGAATTGAAAATCACACCAGAATCAGAGAATTCTTCTTCTATAATATTGAGCGTATTTCTTTAGAGTTTAAGGAAGTTTTGAGTGTAGAAAATAGTTCAAATTTTTTTCAAAAATATTTCCGACCTTCCAGTCAAAAGTACGCTCTTTTTAAGGTAAGAGATATTATTTTTGTTCAATATTCGTATGAAATAATATTTTTTTTATACTCTGTAGTATGTAAGTAATATTATTTCGTTTCAGATTCTGAATTCTACACTCATTTTGTTTAAGTATTGTTTCTATACTCCGTGAAATTAGTAGAATATCCTTGAAATTTGTGTTTTATCTAGTATCTTTTCATAGAAATATTATTCTGAGCATTCTTGATAATTTTTAATCTTTTCATGTCGAGGTACTATTTACAAGGTACTATTCACGAAGTACTATTCACGAGATACTATTCACTCGGGTACTATTCACCTGGGGTACTATTCATGACAAAAATTGATTTCTTTTCTGTCCAGATTATTTTTGATACAATATTATTTTTGAATTTTACTCCACAAAGCAGTATCATGTTGACAATTTAGAAAATTATTGAATTCTGGATAAATTAAATTATAAATCTTTAAAATTTATCCTTGCTCTCATTTAATTGAATTCTTATATCATTGTCATCATCCTCATTATTATATTGTGATGAAAGTCATCTTTGGCCTGTAGTGCGTAGATGGACTGTTGATTGGTGTGATTATGACCAGGGATTATTCGGTATAATCATGACCTGTAATGTTACAAATGATGTGGTAAAAGTCCTCATTAGCCCGTAGTGCATTGATGGACAGTTGTTGGCATAATCATGACCATTGTTGATAACACGATTATCCTTGGCCCGTAGTGCATGGATAATTCGTGGATGTGATACTAATGAATATCTTTGGCCCGTAGTGCATGGATAATTCAGTGATGTGGATTATTTATTAAGTTGAGCCTCAGCGATAAAATAGATGATAAACTTTTTAAATCATAGAAAATAGTAGATATCATGCTCTACTTGACTCTTCTAATGGATTGCTTATTCTGCTGCAGTTAAACTTGTTATTTATTGTATTCTATCAGTTTAACACTGTTAAAGGCTAACGATAATTTATTCTACATTATCTTAGTCATAATATTTCTTACTGGGCTAATTGAGCTCACCCTTTTGCTTTCAGTGTTCTCTTCAGGAAATGAGAACATAGCCGGGACTAGTCGGGGAATGGTGTGACGGTCCGAGATAGTTGATGTAGTAGTCCTCACTATTTTATAAAATAATGTGATAATAATTATAATAAGGACTCCATTTGAGTTTGGATATTGTCTAGAAGACAATATTAGTGTTAAAACTTTCAGCTATGTTTTGTCGTATTTTACACGACAGTTGTATAATTAAGTTGTATTTGAATTCTGTACCATGTATTTGGCGACTCAGAATGAGTGATGTATACCTATTTTGGGAGCGTCACAACTAATGGACAGAAAAACTTGTTAGAATTTGAGCTTAAATTAATGTGGGTGTCATTAATTATTTTTAATAATTTCATATATTAATGTGTTCTACTCTATGAGTAGATTAAATTAAGTATTTGAAAGCTCAAATTCATGGAGTAATGAATGAAATGTTAACTCCCAAAGATCACATTTGGAAATGATAAATGATAATAAATACATGTGAAAAAAATTAAGTCCCACATAGGTTAGAAATTAAACTTTTAATGTGTTTATATACAAGAAAATTGCTCTTGGATTTGGGTCCCAAGGGGCACCTCACTTTTGTGGAAGGGAGATGACCTAACCAAGGCTTGGTTCGGACCCACACGCGCGCCGCCGATCGGCTTGGCCCACATAGGTCCTTATATATAATTTTTCAGACAAAATTTATTTAAATTTTATTTATTTAATTCTATTATCAAAACAGTGTCGTTTTGATAAACGGTATTTGTTGGGAGAATGCATATTCTGATTTGATGTTTTATTGTATATACTCATGATTATTTGTAAGGTCCTTAAATGAATATATATATACAATGACTTAGTGATGGATCAAAATTGTTAGGTTGATCTAAGCTTTCAACGTGTATCATTCTGTTTAAAGAGTGTATAGATAGAAAGATCAAAACTGTTAGGTTGATCTTGAGATGTAATAGATTAGTCTTGAAAAAATCGTAGTGCATCCATCTGATCAACATTGCAGAAGTCAAGGCAGAAACGTAGAGCTTAATGGATCGTAGTGTGTGCCTGCCTTAAAAGGACTCTTCAGAAATCGTAGAATGGTTCCAACGTTTGTCGAGCCAACTCCACGATCGTAGTGTGCTCTCGGGAACGTAGAGTCAACAACACGAGCAAGTAAAGATCGTAGTGTGCAAGGATTTAAGAGAAATCGTAGTGCTCTCATATGATAGCATCAGATCAAGCACCAAGGCAACAAGTCACTATGATCTAAATCGTAGTGTATCATGATTTGAATCGTAGAGCTTCATTCTGTCTTATGTCAGAAAACGTCGAGCCTCATGATTTATGTGAAGACTGATTCCAATATATGAGGAATGGATTCTAGACGTTGCAGTGCTCATCAGTCCTAAAGTATATGAAATATCCTTAGTATGCTACAAAGAAGCGTATTGAAGAAGCTAAGGATAATACCATGGATAAGAGGGATAAAACACCTTTTCAGGTGTTAGGTGAAAAAGCAGTCTGCAGTGTCAGTGGGCCAAAATGCAGAATTCAGAAGATGTGCAGAAATGTCTCCATCACAGTACAAAAAATTCAGACGCATTTAATTCCACAATGGATAGATCCAACGAATAGTTTTCAACATCACATATATACAGATCAAACAGAAGAGAGAAAACTAAGCAAGCATTAATCAAACAACGTGAACATCTCTCTCAAGCTCAACTCTACGATCTGAGATATTGCAAAGCTTGCTCAGCTACTCAGTTCTTAACGAACTAGTGCTTACACAGCAACTGAGTAGCAACCTTCAAGAACGCAACAACAACTTCCAATCAACTGAAGAAGAGTACCAAGTCTACTGGACTTGAAGAGTTCGTAGTGAACTATAAGAAAGCCAAGTCTGCTGGACTTGAAGAGTTCGTAGTGAACTATAAGAAAGCCAAGTCTGCTAGACCTGAAGAGTTCAAGAGTGAACTAGAGAAGTTCCTAGGCTGCTGGTCTAGAAGGAATTTGTGTGATTCAGAAGATTGTAAAAGACATCCTTAGTGGATATCCTACTCGTTGAGTAGAAGAGTGGACTAGGAGCTTTGAGTGCTCTGAACCACTTAAAAATAATTGTGTCGTTTACATTCATGCTATATCTGCTATAACTGTTATATCTGCTATAACTGCTATATTTGCTATAACTGCCTTACTCGCTCATAATTCCATTGCTTGGTAAAGAAGATTAAAACAAATACTAATTCCGCTAAGTTTTAATCATTATCTAAGAACAAATTTAAAGAGAAAAGATTTTCAAATATCTATTCCACCCCCCCTTCTAGATAACTTGTGCCTACTAGGAACTAACAATTGGTATCGAAGCAGGTTCTATTTTACAGTTTACACGCTTTAGTAGATCCAAATGGCACTCGTACCAAGCGAATCCAGGACCGGGGAAGGCAGCAAACCACCAATGTGCAACAAGGATAAATTTGCTAACTGGAAAGTCAAGATGCAAGCTTACATGGACTCAATAGATGAAGATCTATTTGAGACTGTTCAGAATGGGCCCTACATACCAACAAAGCTTGCACCAACCACTAACGATCCAAACAGAGTTTAAATCAAAGTTAAAGAAGAATGGACAGACTCAGAGAAGAAAGCTTTCCAACTTGACAAAAAAGCTAAGAACATCCTGTTCCAATCCTTAGAGGACGATTTGTTTGACAATGTTGTAAACTGCAAAACTGCCAAGGAAGTTTGGGAAGCACTGCTGATCATGCACGAAGGAACTGAAGAAGTTAGAGAGAACAAACAGTCTCTTCTAACATAGCAGTACGAGATGTTTGCTTATGTGCTAGGAGAAAATGTAACTGCCACCTATGAAAGATTCAACATTCTGCTCAACTCTCTACGAGCATATGGAAAGATCTATCCTAACAAAGATTTGACCATAAAGTTCATGAGAGCCCTACCGAGCAAGTGGGATGCCAAGACCACTGCAATAAGAGAGTCACAGAATCTTAACGAGATGACAGTTCAACAACTATATGGCAATCTCCTAACATACGAGCTAGAGCTGACCCAACGTGATGAAACCCTATCAGAAGGAAGAAGGAAGGAAAAGGGTGTTGCTCTCAAAGCAATTGAAAGCATATCAAAAGTCGTCACTGGGACTGAATCTGACGATGATGAAGACGATGATGACGATCTTGCCATGATGGTAAGAAAGTTAAGAAGGTTCACGCGTCAAGGCAAAAACAGCAAACAAAAGAAGGTCAGCAACTACAGAAGCCAGGAGCAAATAAATGATCTATGCTACAACTGCAAGTAGCCTGGCCACTTCATTGCCGACTGCAACAAACCTCTAAGAGAAGAACTAAAGAAGAAACAGCACGGAAAGAAAGAATGCAAAGGAAACAAGAGGCCTCATAAAAGAGACAAAGGCCTGGTAGCTGGAGGATCATGGAGTGATTCAGATAATGACTCAAATGCTGACTCTGGAGATGAAGAAGAACCACAAGTGACCAATCTGTGCTTAATGGCCAAGCATGCAAAGGACAAACAAAGCCTTAACATTCACAATATAAATCTCGATGAGGTATTTGATTTCAACTCACCTAATGTAGATATGGATGGCTTAAGAACTGCATTGCGCGGCATAACCAATGATCTACATCGATACATGAAGTGGTTAAGAGTATTGTCTAAGGATCATTCACTTCTTCAAGAGGAGAAGAATAAAGCTCAAGAAGAGCTTGAAACAGCACTTCTAAGTACTAATCTTCTCTCCAAGCTTGAAGTTGAGAATGAAACTTTAAAACAGACAAACACATATCATGCACAAAGAGAGTCTAAGCTAACCTCTAAAATTGAGGATTTAGAGAAGACTATCTCTGCATGGAACAAATCATCATCATCCATGGACTGCCTGCTCTCTAGTCAGAGAAGCACATTCGACAGAACAGGCTTAGGCTTTGGGGAATCCATCTCAGAGCTAAGTGTGGAAAAGACAATGAAAACTAGCTCTAGTAATGTCTCAGGTTTTGGTAGAGGCATTGCCTTTGTTAAATCCTCACAATTAGAAGAACCAGTTCAACCTTGTTCTACTGATTCTAGTTACACTCAGAGAAGTAAAGGATCACATGCTGGTCTGGGGTTCATAAAGGAGAAGAGCAATCCAACCTCTACTTACCAACCTCGAATAATCGTAGAGTCAAGCAAAACCAACTCTACGAATCAACTGGGAAGGTACAGTAGAGGTAAGGCACACTCATCACTATTTATGAAAACTAAGGATACGTGGAAGAAAGAAAATCAGTTTAACAGAAGGTTAACTAAGTAACCACACAAGTCCAAGTGGAAGATGAATCACCACACACACACAGGCATGCATCATAATAGATGTTTCATGTAAGACCCCGAATTTTATGAAATAAAAGTATTCAATTTTTCTTATAATTACTATTTAGTAAATGGTTAAATTGATAAAAGTTTAAAGTTATGGGGTGAAATGTAAATTTTTTTTTCAAAATAAGCAAGTGGTAAAAAATAATCATTGTTGTCGGGGAATATTCGTTTGGTCGTGGAATATTCTTTCTGTCGGGGAATATTCGTACGACGGCGCAGCCATTTGTGGGCCCCATAACAGAATAACTGTCGAATGAAGAAAACGACAAATTTGAGTTTTTACAAATAACGGCGTAGTTGTTACCGTTAACACTGTTGGAATACCCGGTGGTTAAAATACAGTAATACTCGTTATTGCACAGTAGCACACGGTATTGCATAGTATTTTTGAAATTATTGATTCTTACGTAAGAAGGCACTACTCAATAATTGTTACAGTAATTACTGTTCAATATTTTATTTTATTGATTCAATAATTGCTACGTTGAAATTTTGTATTATTGTTGTTCAATAATTGTTGCTGCACAGTATTTCCCATTATCAGATCAATAATAGTATTATTAGATAGCATTATTGGCAATGTCTAGAAAGTTCTGTCTAAGGAGAGGTTTGGTCATCTAATTGCGCGCCAGTAAGGAGAAATCCTTATTGGAAAGCCCCCTCTTTCCTGGGAACGGCCTGGTTGTCATAAATGTGATTCTGTAATATTATTTGTGAATAATTAATTATTGATTCATATGATAGGGAAATATTTATTTTATGTGGATATAAACGAGGGATATATTTTTGTGGTTAAAAAATGAAGGAGTTAATGTTGAGGTTTTTATCCGTATTTTTGTCGGAATGGAGGTATTAAAAATCAGGGTTTTTGAGATATTTTGCGGGGGTTATAATTTTTAATCCGACCGTTGGATCGTGGTAATTTTTGGATATGTTATACATATATAAGTTGAGTATATGTCCACAAATTTTGAACCGTTAAAAATGAACGTATGATTTGTTATGAATTTTACGAGATAATTGGTTTAGAAATTGTTGAATTTTCGGAGTTTATCATTTTGATGGAAAATTCTAGAATTGGTAGGCCCCACTTGTGGTTGGTGAAGAAATGTGCTGAATTATATTTCAAATGTGGTGGGTGGGAATAGTAGCAGGTAAAGCCATCAGGTTGCAGGTCAAACCTACCAAAATTTTCCTATAAATAGAGGGCTAAGTTAGAATTGAAAATCACACCAGAAACATAAGTTTTCTCTCTTTCTCTCTCTATATTATGAAGTATATTTTGTGAGTTTTTAGATACTTGGTAAGTTGCTATTCATCAGTGCAAGTTTCCTTCAGCATCATATCCGATATCCAGTCAGAAGTACTGCTCTTTTGAGGTAAGGGATTGTAAGGGATAGTAAGGGATATTAAGGGATTTTAAGGGTTGTTATGATTTTCAGTTTCGTAATTTTTCTGATCTTCAAAAATTCTGGAAAAATTTGAAATGATATTTTGATGAGTTTTCTTGATTGTGTCCAAAAATGGTGATTTTTGGATGTATAGATTGAGAGTTATGAATTTTATGAGAAAAGACTATTTTAAAAGTAATCGCTTATAATTCCTTGTGGTTAACTCCAAAATTAATGAAATTTTTATTGGGAGTACATGTATATGATAGAAGTATACTCTGTAAATTTCAGAATTTTTAGACAAAAGTAAAATTTTTGATAAATGTCTAAATATTCGGCTATTTTGGCCATATGAAAAATAGTAAATGACTTTTAAAAATTCTGAGAAAAATATATGTTCACTATGGGACTATATTATGCTAAATTCCAGAAAAAAAATATTTTTGGAACTGATTTGGTATTTTTCATGAAAATAGTCTAGTTATGAGTAAATGAATTAAATATGTTTTGTGAAGAAAAAAAATTGGAAAATAGGATTTTATGGCTTGAGAATCCTATATGAGGTATATGCAGATTTTTGATGAGGGTTTTGGTTATTGATGATGAAATTGTAAGAGTTGGCATTTTATGATGATTAAATGCATTAATTAGTAAAGTGTAAACAATTAAAATAAATTGTTTATAAATTTAAGTAATGTTATTCTTTCAATATCATTATACCGAAATATTGGTATGAATTTTATTGTAGAATTTCTATCTTTTGTGTCGGGGTTACTATTCATGTGTTACGAATATTACTCTTGAGATTAAAACTATATGTTGATCATATTATTTTTTTATCATCATATATAACATTTTTATAACCCTGATGTTGAAATTCTCTTTCACTGGAGTGTAAAGATGGGTAGATTATTGGTATGATCATGACTAGGGTTCTCTTTGGCCTGTAGTGCAAAGTTGAATTGTGACTGGTATGATCATGACCATTGAATTTATAATTGAATATCTTAAGCTTAAGTGCAAAGGTGAATTGATCAACATGGTTATAATTATTGTTTATATAAATTCTGAAATGATTATATATTTCTTTGAGATATGAATATATTTGGCCTGTAGTGCAAATATGAATTGTTGATGAATATCTTTGGCCTGTAGTGCAAAGATGAACTGTTGTTGAATATCTTTGGCCCGTAGTGCAAAGATGGTTTGTTGATGAATATCTTTGGCCCGTAGTGCAAAGATGGTTTGTTGATGAATATCTTTGGCCCGTAGTGCAAAGATGGTTTGTTGATGAATATCTTTGGCCCGTAGTGCAAAGATGGATTTGTTAGTATGATTATAAACAGGAATTGTGATTTGGTATAACCATGATCTTTGATGTTTCAGGTAAAGACAGGTGATAAAAATATTCTTCGTCCTGGGTGCGAAGAAAAATTTATAGTCACAATTATGATTATGAGTTATTCATATGATTGTGAAAGGAACTGTTGAGTGATGTTACATGGATAAAACATTGTTGGTGGATTTTTAACATGGAGAGATAATAGACTTTATAGTCTATTTGACTCTTCTAATGGATTGCTGTTCCGCTGCAACTATGGTTGAAATTTTTTTATCATTACCATATGTTCTAAATCTCTGATTTATTATTGATGAAGGCTATTGATAATTTAATTATCTTTAGTCATGATATTCTTTACTGAGCTAGTTGTGCTCACCCTTTTGCTTCACAATTCCTTTCAGGTAATAAGAGTGTAGCTGGGTCGAGCGAGGGTAACGAAAAAATAGAACGGTGGTCTCTAGCTGTGGATGTTCTCCCGAAGCAGTATAGAAAAGTTCATTTAGTAGTTTTATTTGGTGAATCCAATAGGGTAAGGTGTACCCAACGTTGGAAGGGTGGTTTGCCACTATCATACAAGATGTCTAACGACATACAACCTCGTGTCATCATAAGACAGGGATGTGCTCATCCACTTGCTGAGTATATATACGAGCACTACCTATATAATCTTGGTGTTTGTTTGAAGTATAATTCTCAATTAGAGACAGTGGAGATAATGATAAGTCAAGAGAAGACTCACCATTGGGAAGAATATGATAGTAATCTTCTCGTTTTTCTTTGGGGTCTATTGGGTCAACCAAGGATAATTCTGTGGCCATATGATATCTATCATAACCTAGACGCATGGCCTCCCATGTACGAAGGTTTCCTTGAGCACTTCCCAAAGATTCTAATTTCTAAAACAGTTTTTGACTATACCTTTATGTAAGGTGTTATTGTGAGGTGATGTCTACGGTTGGAACATGAGTCACATTTGGTATATATTTGTATCCAAACTCACAGCATATGTGTTGTTGTATTTTGCACGACAATTGTTGTAATAAAGTTGTAGTTATTTTCTGTACCATGTATTTGACGACTCAGAATGGGTTGGGTGGAATGGACCTGTTTTGGGGTTGTCACAGGTGGTATCAGAGCTTAGGGATATGATCTCTGGTGGAGATCGGGAAATATAACTAGGAGGGGAGAGATGAGTAAATCCTTCGCTAGTGTGTCCTACCTAAGCTTATTTGTTGGTCAGTCATAATATCGGGATATTATGTGATATGTTAATTTGTTAAATTAACCCTTGTTTTGAAGCTGTATTCTAGAATGATATTTGAAATACAGGAGATGAGCAATGAAGAAATTATGATGGCAGGGAAGATGGAATCTAAAATGAAAGGAAGGTATTCTCAATTCTTTGAAATACCAGGTACGTAAATTTCGAGGACGAAATTTCATAAGGAGGGGAGATTGTAAGACCCCGAATTTTATGAAATAAAAGTATTCAATTTTTCTTATAATTACTATTCAGTAAATGGTTAAATTGATAAAAGTTTAAAGTTATAGGTGAAATGTAAATTTTTTTTCAAAATAAGCAAGTGGTTATAAAATAATCATTGTTGTCGGGGAATATTCGTTTGGTCGTGGAATATTCTTTCTGTCGGGGAATATTCGTACGACGGCGCAGCCATTTGTGGGCCCCATAACAGAATAACTGTCGGATGAAGAAAACGACAAATTTGAGTTTTTACAAATAACGGCGTAGTTGTTACCGTTAACACTGTTGGAATACCCGGTGGTTAAAATACAGTAATACGCGTTATTGCACAGTAGCACACGGTATTGCATAGTATTTTTGAAATTATTGATTCTTACGTAAGAAGGCACTACTCAATAATTGTTACAGTAATTACTGTTCAATATTTTATTTTATTGATTCAATAATTGCTACGTTGAAATTTTGTATTATTGTTGTTCAATAATTGTTGCTGCACAGTATTTCCCATTATCAGATCAATAATAGTATTATTAGATAGCATTATTGGCAATGTCTAGAAAGTTCTGTCTAAGGAGAGGTTTGGTCATCTAATTGCGCGCCAGTAAGGAGAAATCCTTATTGGAAAGCCCCCTCTTTCCTGGGAACGGCCTGGTTGTCATAAATGTGATTCTGTAATATTATTTGTGAATAATTAATTATTGATTCATATGATAAGGAAATATTTATTTTATGTGGATATAAATGAGGGATATATTTTTGTGGTTAAAAATGAAGGAGTTAATGTTGAGATTTTTATCCGTATTTTTGTCGGAATGGAGGTATTAAAAATCAGGGTTTTTGAGATATTTTGCGGGGGTTATAATTTTTAATCCGACCGTTGGATCGTGGTAATTTTTGGATATGTTATACATATATAAGTTGAGTATATGTCCACAAATTTTGAACCGTTAAAAATGAACGTATGATTTGTTATGAATTTTACGAGATGACTGGTTCAGAAATTGTTGAATTTTCGGAGTTTATCATTTTGGTGGAAAATTCTAGAATTGGTGGGCCCCACTTGTGGTTGGTGAAGAAATGTGCTGAATTATATTTCAAATGTGGTGGGTGGGAATAGTAGCAGGTAAAGCCATCAGGTTGCAGGTCAAACCTACCAAAATTTTCCTATAAATAGAGGGCTAAGTTAGAATTGAAAATCACACCAGAAACATAAGTTTTCTCTCTTTCTCTCTCTATATTATGAAGTATATTTTGTGAGTTTTTAGATACTTGGTGAGTTGCTATTCATCAGTGCAAGTTTCCTTCAGCATCATATCCGATATCCAGTCAGAAGTACTGCTCTTTTGAGGTAAGGGATTGTAAGGGATAGTAAGGGATATTAAGGGATTTTAAGGGTTGTTATGATTTTCAGTTTCGTAATTTTTCTGATCTTCAAAAATTCTGGAAAAATTTGAAATGATATTTTGATGAGTTTTCTTGATTGTGTCCAAAAATGGTGATTTTTGGATGTATAGATTGAGAGTTATAAATTTTATGAGAAAAGACTATTTTAAAAGTAATCGCTTATAATTCCTTGTGGTTAACTCCAAAATTGATGAAATTTTTATTGGGAGTACATGTATATGATAGAAGTATACTCTGTAAATTTCAGAATTTTTAGACAAAAGTACAATTTTTGATAAATGTCTAAATATTCGGCTATTTTGGCCATATGAAAAATAGTAAATGACTTTTAAAAATTCTGAGAAAAATATATGTTCACTATGGGACTATATTATGCTAAATTTCAGAAAAGAAATATTTTTGGAACTGATTTGGTATTTTTCATGAAAATAGTCTAGCTATGAGTAAATGAATTAAATATGTTTTGTGAAGAAAGAAAATTGGAAAATAGGATTTTATGGCTTGAGAATCCTATATGAGGTATATGCAGATTTTTGATGAGGGTTTTGGTTATTGATGATGAAATTGTAAGAGTTGGCATTTTATGATGATTAAATGCATTAATTAGTAAAGTGTAAACAATTAAAATAAATTGTTTATAAATTTAAGTAATGTTATTCTTTCAATATCATTATACCGAAATATTGGTATGAATTTTATTGTAAAATTTCTATCTTTTGTGTCGGGGTTACTATTCATGAGTTACGAATATTACTCTTGAGATTAAAACTATATGTTGATCATATTATTTTTTTATCATCATATATAACATTTTTATAACCCTGATGTTGAAATTCTCTTTCACTGGAGTGTAAAGATGGGTAGATTATTGGTATGATCATGACTAGGGTTCTCTTTGGCCTGTAGTGCAAAGTTGAATTGTGACTGGTATGATCATGACCATTGAATTTATAATTGAATATCTTAAGCTTAAGTGCAAAGGTGAATTGATCAACATGGTTATAATTATTGTTTATATAAATTCTGAAATGATTATATATTTCTTTGAGATATGAATATATTTGGCCTGTAGTGCAAATATGAATTGTTGATGAATATCTTTGGCCTGTAGTGCAAAGATGAACTGTTGTTGAATATCTTTGGCCGTAGTGCAAAGATGGTTTGTTGATGAATATCTTTGGCCCGTAGTGCAAAGATGGTTTGTTGATGAATATCTTTGGCCCGTAGTGCAAAGATGGATTTGTTAGTATGATTATAAACAGGAATTGTGATTTGGTATAACCATGATCTTTGATGTTTCAGGTAAAGACAGGTGATGAAAATATTCTTCGTCCTGGGTGCGAAGAAAAATTTATAGTCACAATTATGATTATGAGTTATTCATATGATTGTGGAAAGGAACTGTTGAGTGATGTTACAAGGATAAAACATTGTTGGTGGATTTTTAACATGGAGAGATAATAGACTTTATAGTCTATTTGACTCTTCTAATGGATTGCTGTTCCGCTGCAACTATGGTTGAAATTTTTATCATTTACCATATGTTCTAAATCTCTGATTTATTATTGATGAAGGCTATTGATAATTTATTTATCTTTAGTCATGATATTCTTTACTGAGCTAGTTGTGCTCACCCTTTTGCTTCACAATTCCTTTCAGGTAATAAGAGTGTAGCTGGGTCGAGCGAGGGTAACGGAAAAATAGAACGGTGGTCTCTAGCTGTGGATGTTCTCCCGAAGCAGTATAGAAAAGTTCATTTAGTAGTTTTATTTGGTGAATCCAATAGGGTAAGGTGTACCCAACGTTGGAAGGGTGGTTTGCCACTATCATACAAGATGTCTAACGACATACAACCTCGTGTCATCATAAGACAGGGATGTGCTCATCCACTTGCTGAGTATATATACGAGCACTACCTATATAATCTTGGTGTTTGTTTGAAGTATAATTCTCAATTAGAGACAGTGGAGATAATGATAAGTCAAGAGAAGACTCACCATTGGGAAGAATATGATAGTAATCTTCTCATTTTTCTTTGGGGTCTATTGGGTCAACCAAAGATAATTCTGTGGCCATATGATATCTATCATAACCTAGACGCATGGCCTCCCATGTACGAAGGTTTCCTTGAGCACTTCCCAAAGATTCTAATTTCTAAAACAGTTTTTGACTATACCTTTATGTAAGGTGTTATTGTGAGGTGATGTCCACGGTTGGAACATGAGTCACATTTGGTATATATTTGTATCCAAACTCACAGCATATGTGTTGTTGTATTTTGCACGACAATTGTTGTAATAAAGTTGTAGTTATTTTCTGTACCATGTATTTGACGACTCAGAATGGGTTGGGTGGAATGGACCTGTTTTGGGGTTGTCACAGGTGGTATCAGAGCTTAGGGATATGATCTCTGGCGGAGATCGGGAAATATAACTAGGAGGGGAGAGATGAGTAAATCCTTCGCTAGTGTGTCCTACCTAAGCTTATTTGTTGGTCAGTCATAATATCGGGATATTATGTGATATGTTAATTTGTTAAATTAACCCTTGTTTTGAAGCTGTATTCTAGAATGATTTGAAATACAGGAGATGAGCAATGGAGAAATTATGATGGCAGGGAAGATGGACTCTAAAATGAAAGGAAGGTATTCTCAATTCTTTGAAATACCAGGTACGTAAATTTCGAGGACGAAATTTCATAAGGAGGGGAGATTGTAAGACCCCGAATTTTATGAAATAAAAGTATTCAATTTTTCTTATAATTACTATTCAGTAAATGGTTAAATTGATAAAAGTTTAAAGTTATGGGTGAAATGTAATTTTTTTTTTCAAAATAAGCAAGTGGTTATAAAATAATCATTGTTGTCGGGGAATATTCGTTTGGTCGTGGAATATTCTTTCTGTCGGGGAATATTCGTACGACGGCGCAGCTATTTGTGGGCCCCATAACAGAATAACTGTCGGATGAAGAAAACGACAAATTTGAGTTTTTACAAATAACGGCGTAGTTGTTACCGTTAACACTGTTGGAATACCCGGTGGTTAAAATACAGTAATACGCGTTATTGCACAGTAGCACACGGTATTGCATAGTATTTTTGAAATTATTGATTCTTACGTAAGAAGGCACTACTCAATAATTGTTACAGTAATTACTGTTCAATATTTTATTTTATTGATTCAATAATTGCTACGTTGAAATTTTGTATTATTGTTGTTCAATAATTGTTGCTGCACAGTATTTCCCATTATCAGATCAATAATAGTATTATTAGATAGCATTATTGGCAATGTCTAGAAAGTTCTGTCTAAGGAGAGGTTTGGTCATCTAATTGCGCGCCAGTAAGGAGAAATCCTTATTGGAAAGCCCCCTCTTTCCTGGGAACGGCCTGGTTGTCATAAATGTGATTCTGTAATATTATTTGTGAATAATTAATTATTGATTCATATGATAAGGAAATATTTATTTTATGTGGATATAAACGAGGGATATATTTTTGTGGTTAAAAAATGAAGGAGTTAATGTTGAGGTTTTTATCCGTATTTTTGTCGGAATAGAGGTATTAAAAATCAGGGTTTTTGAGATATTTTGCGGGGGTTATAATTTTTAATCCGACCGTTGGATCGTGGTAATTTTTGGATATGTTATACATATATAAGTTGAGTATATGTCCACAAATTTTGAACCGTTAAAAATGAACGTATGATTTGTTATGAATTTTACGAGATGACTGGTTCAGAAATTGTTGAATTTTCGGAGTTTATCATTTTGATGGAAAATTCTAGAATTGGTAGGCCCCACTTGTGGTTGGTGAAGAAATGTGCTGAATTATATTTCAAATGTGGTGGGTGGAAATAGTAGCAGGTAAAGCCATCAGGTTGCAGGTCAAACCTACCAAAATTTTCCTATAAATAGAGGGCTAAGTTAGAATTGAAAATCACACCAGAAACATAAGTTTTCTCTCTTTCTCTCTCTATATTATGAAGTATATTTTGTGAGTTTTTAGATACTTGGTAAGTTGTTATTCATCAGTGCAAGTTTCCTTCAGCATCATATCCGATATCCAGTCAGAAGTACTGCTCTTTTGAGGTAAGGGATTGTAAGGGATAGTAAGGGATATTAAGGGATTTTAAGGGTTGTTATGATTTTCAGTTTCGTAATTTTTCTGATCTTCAAAAATTCTGGAAAAATTTGAAATGATATTTTGATGAATTTTCTTGATTGTGTCCAAAAATGGTGATTTTTGGATGTATAGATTGAGAGTTATGAATTTTATGAGAAAAGACTATTTTAAAAGTAATCGCTTATAATTCCTTGTGGTTAACTCCAAAATTGATGAAATTTTTATTGGGAGTACATGTATATGATAGAAGTATACTTTGTAAATTTCAGAATTTTTAGACAAAAGTACAATTTTTGATAAATGTCTAAATATTCGGCTATTTTGGCCATATGAAAAATAGTAAATGACTTTTAAAAATTCTGAGAAAAATATATGTTCACTATGGGACTATATTATGCTAAATTTCAGAAAAGAAATATTTTTGGAACTGATTTGGTATTTTTCATGAAAATAGTCTAGCTATGAGTAAATCAATTAAATATGTTTTGTGAAGAAAGAAAATTGGAAAATAGGATTTTATGGCTTGAGAATCCTATATGAGGTATATGCAGATTTTTGATGAGGGTTTTGGTTATTGATGATGAAATTGTAAGAGTTGGCATTTTATGATGATTAAATGCATTAATTAGTAAAGTGTAAATAATTAAAATAAATTGTTTATAAATTTAAGTAATGTTATTCTTTCAATATCATTATACCAAAATATTGGTATGAATTTTATTGTAAAATTTCTATCTTTTGTGTCGGGGTTACTATTCATGTGTTACGAATATTACTCTTGAGATTAAAACTATATGTTGATCATATTATTTTTTTATCATCATATGTAACATTTTTATAACCCTGATGTTGAAATTCTCTTTCAGTGGAGTGTAAAGATGGGTAGATTATTGGTATGATCATGACTAGGGTTCTCTTTGGCCTGTAGTGCAAAGTTGAATTGTGACTGGTATGATCATGACCATTGAATTTATAATTGAATATCTTAAGCTTAAGTGTAAAGGTGAATTGATCAACATGGTTATAATTATTGTTTATATAAATTCTGAAATGATTATATATTTCTTTGAGATATGAATATATTTGGCCTGTAGTGCAAATATGAATTGTTGATGAATATCTTTGGCCTGTAGTGCAAAGATGAACTGTTGTTGAATATCTTTGGCCCGTAGTGCAAAGATGGTTTGTTGATGAATATCTTTGGCCCGTAGTGCAAAGATGGTTTGTTGATGAATATCTTTGGCCCGTAGTGCAAAGATGGTTTGTTGATGAATATCTTTGGCCCGTAGTGCAAAGATGGATTTGTTAGTATGATTATAAATAGGAATTGTGATTTGGTATAACCATGATCTTTGATGTTTCAGGTAAAGACAGGTGATGAAAATATTCTTCGTCCTGGGTGCGAAGAAAAATTTATAGTCACAATTATGATAATGAGTTATTCATATGATTGTGGAAAGGAACTGTTGAGTGATGTTACATGGATATAGCATTGTTGGTGGATTTTTAACATGGAAGAGATAATGGACTTTATGGTCTATTTGACTCTTCTAATGGATTGCATGTTCCGCTGCAACTATGGTTGAAATTTTTTTATCATCTACCATATGTTCTAAATCTCTGATTTATTATTGATGAAGACTATTGATAATTTATTTATCTTTAGTCATGATATTCTTTACTGAGCTAGTTGTGCTCACCCTTTTGCTTCACAACTCCTTTCAGGTAATAAGAGTGTAGCTGGGTCGAGCGAGGGTAACGGAAAAATAGAACGGTGGTCTCTAGCTGTGGATGTTCTCCCAAAGCAGTATAGAAAAGTTCATTTAGTAGTTTTATTTGGTGAATCCAATAGGGTAAGGTGTACCCAACGTTGGAAGGGTGGTTTGCCACTATCATACAAGATGTCTAACGACATACAACCTCGTGTCATCATAAGACAGGGATGTGCTCATCCACTTGCTGAGTATATATACGAGCACTACCTATATAATCTTGGTGTTTGTTTGAAGTATAATTCTCAATTAGAGACAGTGGAGATAATGATAAGTCAAGAGAAGACTCACTGTTGGGAAGAATATGATAGTAACCTTCTCATTTTTCTTTGGGGTCTATTGGGTCAACCAAAGATAATTCTGTGGCCATATGATATCTACCATAACCTAGACGCATGGCCTCCCATGTACGAAGGTTTCCTTGAGCACTTCCCAAAGATTCTAAATTCTAAAACAGTTTTTGATTATACCTTTATGTAAGGTGTTATTGTGAGGTGATGTCCACGGTTGGAACATGAGTCACATTTGGTATATATTTGTATCCAAACTCACAGCATATGTGTTGTTGTATTTTGCACGACAATTGTTGTAATAAAGTTGTAGTTATTTTCTGTACCATGTATTTGACGACTCAGAATGGGTTGGGTGGAATGGACCTGTTTTGGGGTTGTCACATTTCATATGTGATAAATATGGTCATAGGGCCACAAAGTGTTAATATAATTCCATGCATGTGAGACCCAAGACTAGACAAGTTTGGGTTCCCAAAGGCACTAACAATGAAGGACCCATGCAAATATGGGTACTAAAATGAAGGTTAAAATGTTTTGACAGGAAAAGAGCTCCACGACCTCAACATGGTATCTAGACAGTGGATGCTCAAGGCATATGGCAGGGAACAAAGCTCTACTATCTAACTATGTAGAAAAGGAGGGTCCCTCAGTCATCTTTGGAGATAACAGCTCGGGCAAGACAAGGGGATATGGCTCTGCTGGAAATGGTGCAATATCTTTCAGCAAAGTAGCTTATGTGGAAGGACTCCAACACAACCTTCTAAACATCAGCCAACTATGCGACAAGGGTCATCAAGTGACATTTCTCAACAACCAATGTTAAGTCAGAGATCTAATGACATCTGCCGTAAAGCTAACTGGAATACGAGAAGGAAATGTCTACACAGTAGATCTTGGTCAACTGAGCTCAGATGAGACAATATGCTTTCTGGTAAAAGCTTTCGATGAAATAAGCTGGCTATGGCATAGAAGGCTGTCTCACTTAAACTTTAAAAGTATGTCCAAACTGGCATCAAAAGACCTCATAGCTGGCCTACCCAAGTTCAACTTTGTGAAAGAAAGGTCATGCAATGCCTGCCAACTTGGAAAGCAAACGAGAAGCTCATTCAAAAGCAAGACTACCAACTCCATTAACAAGCCCCTGCAGCTGCTCCATATGGATCTCTTTGGGCCAATCCCAACAACCAGTCTTGGAGGAAAAAGATACTCTCTAGTCATAGTCGACGATGACACCAGATTCACATGGGTATTCTTCCTAACTTCAAAAGATGAAACGAGCTCCGAATTAATCAAGATGTTCAAACTGGTGATGAACGAAAAAGGAGAAAAAATCAAGGCCATAAGGAGTGATCATGGTAGAGAATTCGATTTCTCAGAAATAGATCAGTTCTGCATAGACAATGGGATCAGTCACAACTTCTCAGCTCCTCGAACTCCTCAACAAAATGGAGTAGCTGAAAGGAAGAACATAACATTGATTGAGGCTGGAAGAACTCTACTGGCTGCAGCCCATCTACCTGAGTACTTCTGGGCAGAAGCTATCAACACTGCATGCTACACGCAGAACAGATCACTCATACACTCTACAATCAAGAATACGCCCTACGAACTGTGGAAAGGAAGAAAGCTAAGTGTCAGCTATTTCCATGTCTTTGGTTGTGCATGCTATATTCTTAACAATAGAAAGCAGTATCTGACAAAATTCCAGCCCAAATCAGACGAAGGGATCTTTCTTGGATATGCCACAGACAGCAAGGCTTACAGAGTGTTCAACAAGAAGTCACTGAATGTTGAAGTCTCAATACACATCATCTTTGATGAAACTGACTTAGACAAAAGAGTACCTCAAGACACTACGACCGATAGTGCAGACACTACGAATGAAGTCGTCGAACTCAGCACTACGATCGTAGTGCTAGATAGTGAAATCATAGAGCATGAGAATGTGATCGTAGAGAGATCAATGCAAGACAGCGAGCCTCTACTCCAAGAAGAAGAAATAGACCTTGAAGATTTAAGACATGAAGGCATCTGAATAGATGTTCCAACCGGTAGCAGATGGGCAAGAGTTCACACTCAGGATCTAATCATTGGAGATCCAAGTGCAAGAGTCAAAACAAGAGCTGCTACTCAGAATGAATGTTTTTATCTAAGCTTCATGTCACAAATAGAGCCAAATAAGATAGAGGATGCTATGGAAGACTCCAGTTGGATAGACACCATGCAGGAAGAACTCAACCAATTTGAACGGAGCAAAGTGTGGAGACTGGTACTAAGGCCAGAAAGTCATCCTGTCATAGGAACCAAGTGGGTCTTCAGGAACAAAATGGATGAAGATAGAGTCATCACTAGAAACAAGTTAAGATTAGTGGCAAAGGGCTATTCTCAAGAAGAAGGCATTGACTATGATGAGACATTTGCACCTGTTGCCAGACTAGAAGCCATTAGAATCTTTCTTGCCTTTGCTGCCCACATGAAGTTCAAAGTTTTTCAGATGGATGTCAAGAGTGCATTTCTAAATGGAGAGCTTCAAGAAGAAGTCTACGTAGAACAACCTCCAAGTTTCATCAATCCATCTCTTTCTAATTATGTCTATAGATTAGATAAAGCGTTATATGGTCTTAAACAAGCACCTAAAGCATGGTATGAAACACTGACTAACTTCTTAATAGAAAATGGGTTCACTAAAGGTAGAGTAGATACCACCCTATTTCTTAGAAAGCATAAAGACAAAGTCTTACTAGTTCAAATATATGTTGATGATATCATTTTTGGTTCTACTGACGAAAAGTTATGTAAGAGATTCTCTAAGCTAATGCAGAGCAAGTTTGAAATGAGCATGATGGGTGAGCTGAATTTCTTCCTTGGACTGCAAGTGAAGAAAACTGATGAAGGAATATTCATCAACCAAGCCAAATACATCAAAGACTTATTAAAGAAGTATGGCATGGAATCAGCTTCTCCCATGAAAACACCAATTGCTCCAGCAACCAAGCTTGACAAGGATGAGAATGGTAAATGTATTGATATAACTCAATACAGAGGTATGATAGGTTCTCTTTTATACCTAACTGCCAGTAGACCAGATATAATGTTTACAACTTGCATATGTGCTAGATTTCAAGCTAATCCTAAAGAGTCACATTTGTCTGCTGTGAAGAGGATCTTCAGATATCTCAAGGGTACACCCTACTTGGGGCTGTGGTATCCCAAGGAATCCTCATTTGAACTAATAGGATACACAGATGCTGATTTTGCAGGATGCAAAATAGATAGAAAAAATACCAGTGGCACCTGTCAACTTCTTGGAAACAAACTTGTGTCCTGGTTTAGCAAAAAACAAAACTTAGTGTCTACTTTAACTGCAGAAGCTGAATATATTGCTGCTGGCAGCTGCTGTGCTCAGATCCTATGGATGAGAAATCAGCTAGCTGACTATGGGTTCGATTTCAAATCTATTCCCATACACTGTGATAACACTAGTGCCATAGCAATAACTCATAATCCTGTCATGCATTCTAGGACCAAGCATATAGAAATAAGGTATCACTTCATTAGGGATCATGTGCAAAATGGAACTATATCTTTACAACATATCCCTACTGAAAATCAACTTGTTGATGTTTTTACAAAACCACTAGATGAATCCAGATTTAATAAGTTGATAAGTGAGTTAGGCATGCTAAATCTTCAACCATAAAATATATGCTCTAGATTGTGCTAACTATGACAGATATAAAGGCTGTACTCAAAATCATAGATATGATAAAGGAAAGTTCACGATCGTAGAGCTGAACAAAAGACTACCTCAACGATCGTAGAAAAGACTCAACTATCATAGTACAAACTCGACGATGACCAAAAGTTCGTTCAACAAACGAAGTGAATCCTGTGATGACAAGCTTCATAACAACGCAATCTCTCTAAGAGTGCCTCAGGGACAAACCTAACCCTTGAATCATACCAAGAGGTTGGCCCTTCCTGAGTTACCTTAAAAAGAATGCCTAGTCAAAAACTCATCACAAGGATCCAGTCAGACTCGACGATCGTAGGATAGACTCTACGAATGCTGATCAGACTCAACGACTGCCGGACAGACTCGACGATCGCAGGACAGACTCAACGAACAGAAAACCACCTCTACGATCGTAGTCATCTTAAGGACACCTCAGCTTTGAAAAGACTCAAAGGGCAAATCAGTACATTCCTACACAGTCAAAATCGTAGAGCCAAGCAAAAGGCGACACCTATCCCACTAAGCCAAAAAGATAGAGGGAAGCTGCTAGTACAAATTGGAACCATGTTTTTGAAATCTGAAGTTAAAAAGATTATCTCTCTCTTTCTCTCTCTCAAAGCAAAACCCTAAATCAGAAGAAAGCTCAGTTGTATCTCTCTTCTCAACTACAGAATCAATGGCTGCTTTAAATGTAATTTCAGGATACAGACTCTATTTCGATGAGTTCAAGGATGCTCCACCAAAATTTCACAAGACCTTAGCGCTACTGAAGAAGGCAGGTCTCGAAGAGGCTCTGAGCACCGACACCCTCATCTACCCCAAGCTGGTAAAAGAGTTCTACAAGAATGGAGTGTACGAACACAACACCATCACTACACAGGTAAGAGGAGTTGAAATGAGTCTAAGGGAAGAAGACGTAAATCTGGCCCTAGGTTTCAAAAATGTAGGGCACCCATTTCTAGACAGCATAAGATTTCAAGAGGGACTGAAGAAAATGCATCACAAGAAGAACCCCCCTATGAAAGGCTACAAAAAGAAGGAGTTTCCTCATAGGTATGAATTTTTGGCTGAAATTATTGGGAAATGCATCTGCTGCAAGAGCTCAAGTCATGACTCGATAAATGAAGTTCAGCTCAAGCTCATGATGGCTATGGTGTATGGAACACAACTCAACTATGGGGCTGTACTGCTCGAGTGGATCGGCAAGTGGATGGTAAACTCGAAGAAATCAAAGAGCACTCTGAAGATACTGTATGGGAGATTCATTAGCATCGTTCTGCAATCTGCATTGGGTGACAAAATTGGGGATGATGAAGGAGAAGCCATCAACCCAAATCAGAGAATGACACAGCAGTTGTTTAAGAACTGGGAAAGGAACCCTGCTGAGTATGTTCGAATGATGACAGAGTCCAGTGGGAGATCTGAAGAACTAAAGAAAATAGGCTTTCCAGGAAGAATGTCTGTTGCCAAAGAAGTTGAAGAAGAAGGAGAAGAAGGTAAGGGAGAACCCTCTACTCTTGCCAAAAAAAGCAAGGGCAAGAGAAAGCTAAGGGCAAGACAAATTGAAGAGCCTCAAGGATCAACAACTGACATTCCTGTAGAGTCCTCTGACATTGAGACTCTAAGGAGGCTAAGGAAGATGCAACAGCAAGAAGAAGCTGAAGAGGATCAAGCAACCATTTCACAGATCCTAAAGAAGAACAAAACTGGTCGCAAGTCCAAAAGACCAACAGTTTCTTCAATCGTAGAGACTCTGCTCTTCTCTGAAACCAGGCCAAGTGTGGCAGAAATGGAAGAAGCAGCTTCAAGAAGAGTGGCTATTCAAAAGGACAAGGCTAAGACTCAGGAGAATCCAGAAGTTATGGCTAAACCCACCAAAGCAAAAAGAAAGCTGGTCAAAAAGTATATTCTTGAAAATGAAAAGGTGCTAAAAAGGGAAGCTAAGAGTATGGCTGCAAAAGTAGAACTGCCCCAAGCAAACGAAGAGGAGAATGCTCTAGCTGAAGGGGAGAACCCTGAAATTCTCATGATTGAGTATACACCAGCTGAGGGGGAGAAGTCTACAGCTCAAGAAGATGTTCCAGCTGAAGGGAACGTTCTAAACCTCCAAGAAGATGATCAAGCTGAGGGGGAGTTTCTAAACCTCTAAGAAGATGATCATGCTGAGGGGGAGCCTCATAATATCCCAATACCAGAAGAAGAGGTTCCTGCCCAAGATAAAGTTGAAACAATGCCAAACCTTCCAGAGGCCATCGAGATAATGGAATCTTCAGAAGAAACCAAAGAAGAAGAAGATGATGATGATGAGCTTGAAATCACTGGTGTAGGGAAAGATGGATATAGAAGCTATCTGTACAACCAAATGTTTTCTTACCTACCCATGATGGCATACCAACAAGCTCAAATCCTGAACTCATGGGATCACATGTTCTTGTGCTTCAAGGAATATCCAGCAATCTCAGTTCTGGCTCATGGATTTCTAGGGACAATCATCTTTGCCAAGAGACTGCTTACCAATCATTCCTCATCAAAGGATAAACCTGAGGTATTGTCTATCCCTACCAGCTTTAGAGTTAATCACATGCCATCATCTTCATTTAGCTATTCCTATGAATTTCCTAAATGGCTGGAAGTGATTCTCAACCCAGTAAATCAGTTTCCAGTTGCAGAATCCCAAAATTCTGTAACTGAAGAACCAGAAGAAATCAACCTTACCCTGCTCCCTCAAATCACCAACCCTACGATTCCAGACTCAAGTCACATCGTAGAGTCCAACATTGAAATCGTAGAGTCACCCATCCCAGACATCCAAACCCAAGCACCTCCAGCTGATATACCTTCCTCCTCATCACATGACTATTTCAGTCTTGATCTTGCTTTGTACAATTTACAAGACCAATCTCAACCAAAAACCCCTCAAATGGACAATCCTCAATCAAATGATACATTTCCAAACCTGCCCACCAAGGATGACTTGAAAGAAACTACTGAGCAGATGATCAAGTCTATCGAGGCAAGCTTGGAATCTCACTCTGATCTCCTGAACATCCGGCTGAACCAAATGATACAAGCTGGAAACAAATTCCGTAGTACTATGAATACCGAGCTCACTACGAGGCTAAGGGAAATTATCAAAGAAATTCTGAAGAGTATGTTAGACAGAGATGAGATACATTTCCAGCTTGCTACCAAACAAAGAGAGGTTGTGCTCGAAATGCAGAAACACCAAGACCTTCAACATAAAATTATGCTGGACAACATCCTCAACTTGAAGGCTTCTGTGTACGACTTCCAGAAATCTTATGTAAATCAGGAGAAGTATAATGATACGATTCTGACAGTCCTCCAAAATAAAGAAGCAAGATCTGAAAAACAGATCAAGGAGAATAGAGAGGACATTGCTCAAACCAAAAGCCAACTAAACGAGCTTGTTCAAGGAGTTAATAGGCTATCTGCAGATATTCGAACCCTTGATGCTGCCATAAAGGGGGAGAATAAGAAAGGGAAAGGAGATCAAGGAAGCCAAGGCAGAGGCAGAGGAGGTCATGCTCATGCAATTCAAGAAAGGGGAAGAAGTAAATTTCATGCTCAAACATCACAAAGCCCTCCTGCAAGACCATCACATCATCAGACTCAACGATCTGGTTAGTAGGCAATTGTAACAACTATTCCTCTGAGTCATCAGGAGCCAACTCCTAGCTCACAAGACGTGACTACTGTACGCATAAGAATGCCAATTGGAGATCCTGCATTCATGCGCAGACATGAGGAGAATCCAGTTCTAAGTCTAAGCGAGCTGGAGGAGTTAGCAAGAAATGTGGAAGCTCAAAGGAAAAGAAGGGCTGAGGAGTACGCCAACCCACCCCCACGAAAGAAGCCAAGAAAATAGAGATAAGTTGAAATTTTAAATTTCTTATTGATGTAATGCTGAACTGTAATATCTTCTGATCATCAATAAATTCATGCTTATTCTCTAAGAATTTCAGCTGCTCACTGAAATACTAAGTCATGTTTAAATTTCCTGCAAATGCATCTAGTCACTAATAATCATGACAACAAATCTCCTTGGTTATGTCAACATCAAATAGGGGGAGATTGTTGGAGAATACATATTCTGATTTGATGTTTTATTGTATATGCTCATAATTATTTGTAAGGTCCTTAAATGAATATATGTACAAAGACTTAGTGATGGATCAAAATTGTTAGGTTGATCTAAGCTTTCAACGTGTATCATTCTGTTTAAAGAGTGTATAGATAGAAAGATCAAAACTGTTAGGTTGATCTTGAGATGTAATAGATTAGTCTTGAAAAAATCGTAGTGCATCCATCTGATCAACATTGCAGAAGTCAAGGCAGAAACGTAGAGCTTAATGGATCGTAGTGTGTATCTGCCTTGAAAGGACTCTTCGAAAATCGTAGAATGGTTCCAACGTTTGCCGAGCCAACTCCATGATCGTAGTGTGCTCTCGGGAACGTAGAGTAAACAACACGAGCAAGTAAAGATCGTAGTGTGTAAGGATTTAAGAGAAATCGTAGTGCTCTCATATGACAGCATCAGATCAAGCACTAAGGCAACAAGTCACTATGATCTAAATCATAGTGTATCATGATCTGAATCGTAGAGTTTCATTCTGTCTTATGACAGAAAACGTCGAGCCTCATGATTTATGTGAAGACTGATTCCAATATATGAGGAATGGATTCTAGACGTTGCAGTGCTCATCAGTCCCAAAGTATATGAAATATCTTTAGTATGCAACAAAGAAGCGTATTGAAGAAGCTAAGGATAGTACCATGGATAAGAGGGACAAAACACCTTTTCAAGTGTTAGGTAAAAAAGCAGTCTGCAGTGTCAGTGGGCCAGAATGCAGAATTCAGAAGATGTGCAGAAATGTCTCCATCATAGTACAGAAAATTCAGACGCATTTAATTCCACAACGGATAGATCCAACGGATAGTTTTCAACATCACATATATACAGATCAGACAGATGAGAGAAAACTAAGCAAGCATTAATCAAACAACGTGAACATCTCTCTCAAGCTCAACTCTACGATCTGAGATATTGCAAAGCTTGCTCAGCTACTCAATTCTTAACGAACCAGTGCTTACACAGCAACTGAGTAGCAACCTTCAAGAACGCAACAACAACTTCCAATCAACTGAAGAAGAGTACCAAGTCTGCTGGACTTGAAGAGTTCGTAGTGAACTGTAAGAAAGTCATGTCTGCTGGACCTGAAGAGTTCAAGAGTGAACTAGAGAAGTTCCTAGGCTCCTGGTCTAGAAGGAATCTGTATGATTCAGAAGATTGTAAAAGATATCCTTAGTGGATATCCTACTCGTTGAGTAGAAGAGTGGACTAGGAGCTTTGAGTGCTCTGAACCACTTAAAAATAACTGTGTCGTTTACATTCATGCTATATCTGCTATAACTGCTATATCTGCTATAACTGCTATATCTGCTATAATTGCCTTACTCGCTCATAACTCCATTGCTTGGTAAAGAAGATTAAAACAAATACTAATTCCGCTAAGTTTTAATCATTATCTAAGAACAAATTTAAAGAGAAAAGATTTTCAAATATCTATTCAACCCCCCCTTCTAGATAACTTGTGCCTACTAGGAACTAACAGTATTTATTATATCAAAATTGTGTCGTTTTGAGAAGCGATATCTGAAAGGGTATCAGTCTGAACGTACGACTCAAAGTACGTCATTTTGTCACGTCTTTTCTACTAAGGCTAAAACTACGTAGTTTTGGTTCTGCTAATGCTAAAACTACGTCGTTTTATAGGTCTTAATAGACGCGCCCATTCTCACTACAAAAAAATGGGGCTTCAGCAACAACCGATTTTCGTTGCTAAAGGTGCCAAATTTCGTTGTAAAAGGGTTTTGGCAACGACTTTACTTTCGTTGCGTCTTTCATTGCGCAATGAGCATTGCTAATTGTTCCGCAACGAACGTATTTTTTTAGTTGCGAAAAGTAATACATTTTACAATGAAATTTGGCTTTCGCACAGAGACATCGATCCTTTAGCAACAAAATGTATTGTAGCAGAATAATTAAAATTTCTTTGCTAAAAACCCCATTTCGTTGCGAAAGCCTGCTAATTGGCAACGAAATGAACTCTCTTTTTTTTGCAACGACCATGCATTTTCGTTGCAATTGATACCATTTTGCAACGACATTTTTCGTTGCAGTAAATTATAAAAATTGTTGCCTAAGCTTGCTTTCGTTGCGGAATGTAAACTTTTTAGCAACGATTTTTGTTGTTAATTATATTATTGGCAACGACATTATGCTGAATCAGCAACGAAAACGTTTGTTGCTGATTATTTTTCAATAGCAACGAAAGTAGTTAATTAGCAACGACATTATATGTTGTCGTTTTTTTATATGTGCAATGAAAGTTGATATGATTTGCAACGATAAAAATATTGACTTTTATTTTAGTATTAGTAACAGTATCCTCTCCGTTATTATTAGGTTAATTTTTCGTTGCCAAATATTATATTTTTAATGCCATTAGCAACGAAAATTTGTTGCTAAATGTATAAAAAATTGTTGTTATATTAAAACTTATTCAATGCTTTGGTAACGAATTATATTGTTGTCAAATCAAAATTTGACATTATTTTTGTGTACCTGGCTGACTCAATGTCACCATAGCAAATAATGGCAAAAATATAAAAAACTAAAATATTATTAACTTAATAAAATCATCCACTACATAATCATTCATTATCTTTACAATTAACCATCTAAAGCTACCACAGTTATTCAATCAAAGTATATATCTACATATATAGAGAGAGTACACTTCATAATTTCGTCACTTGTCTTCCGTAAACATATTACGGAAATTTGATACCCAGTATTGTAAAGCAGGTCATAGAAGCAGTCTTCTTGCACATATTTAAAAATAATATCAAGTCAAGAAAATGAAGCAAATAAGTCACCAGAGGCACTTAATGTCAAAATCAATACACAAAGAAAATAGAGTTGCTACATGGTACTAATGTACACCAAATTACTCATAAGCAGAAAAAGACAAATAGACAATCACAATATCATTTGCTACAAATCCAAATAGAAAAAGAACCTTCAGTGCGTCTATATGATTGCTCTGTTACAAGAAAACATTGGAATCTTAGTCGGTCATTTCCTAAATTAATTTCAGTAAGCATAGTGGTAAACATATTTTCTGTTACAAGACTTGTAGATTATTATTATATGTTGACCTCAAGTCAGAATTCAGTCACATTCAACAACCACAAGCATCACACAATCTTAAATACCATCACACAATCTTAAATAACAATGTTTAGATTTCTATACAGAAAGGACAACTATGAAAAAGTTAAGGCCATTAGTCAATGTGAAAAAACTTTTCTTGAGACGACAAATTTCCATACAGTATATGCCCCAAAGATGCTAGCTATAATCACAGACATTTAATTTTAAGAATATTAAGTTTTGCATGCCACACTTGGACATATAAAATATAAAGTAAAAATTAAAAATTGATGATTATTTTTTAACATTAACTTATTAAACTTTATAGACTAGAATTTACTTTTGATAAAAAAATTATTGAAAAGCATATCCTCTGGAACCATAACCACCAGATTCGTGAACTTGCTTCACCCGCTCAACATAATCCTCAGGTAGTGTCTTTGTGGTGGAATGTTCTATAAATGTTATAGACATATCAGCATTAGATGGTAATTGGACTCGACAGATACACAAGAAAACATAAAGTCAAAGTGTCAAAACAAACCTTTCAAGAAAAATGTATCATTTGAATCGCGAGCAGGATGTTGCTGCGGCTGGAAAAGTGCATCAAAATTCCAGAAGCTACAAGAAAACAGAAGGGATTAAAATTTCTGATATGTTGCAATAAATTACAACCAACACTTGGTGTAAAGCCCAAAATAAAAATAACAAACAATAGGATATTACAATTTAAGATCTTTTAGGAGTGTCAACATAATAGAAACACCAATATTTTTGTCAACATGAGGTTCTTTCAAAGAGCCCAACCATCTTAAATCATCTTATAACAAACAGTTGTCCAAAATTTAGCTGCCACTATATGGAAAACCATTACACTACCCAAGCATAATCAGAAGAAATAACCCCAGTCTGCCAATACAAGATGAATTAATCAATATTAATAAAAATTTAAAAACTGTTTAGTAATATAATCCTTCAGTAAATTATAACTGGGATAGACACCTCTTCTTTCCCTGAAATAGACATCGCTCTTTATTTGGCAAATGTGATAATGAAGTCCTGGAACACACTCCTGAAGCACTTACAAGTTCCAATAGCAATAAAAGTTCTTATTATTTATTTAAAGAACTATTGCTAGGCTACCAGACTTGTGCAGCTTCAGCAGTCTCTTACACTAAGTGTTTCTGTAGAATGTGGGCACCCTACAGGATATATACCAAAAAAAACCATAAATTGATTGTCTGAGATTAAATTTATAAAAGAAAAAATTAACCTCAACTCCACATAAACATTTGCAATTACGAAAGCAGGGATGATGTGGTTTAGGAAACAATTTTGGGAAAAACACTTATAAGCCCTTCATAAAAAAATAAAACTACATAAAAACAAAGGAGGGCCAACTGGCTTGGTTGTATACGTAAATAAAATGATTTAAGCTATATTTTGTATATAATGAGTTTTATATTATTTATATATAGTCAAGTGTTACGTGTTGATATATTTAAAAAATGTACATGTATAATTTTGAGTGCTTAAGTTAAATAATTTTATGGAATTTCAAAAAATAAGAGTTTGTTTTCTTATATGTGGGTGTTCTAAAAGATTTTCATGTTGAAGCAATCATTATATGAATAACTAATATATAAAATGTAGAACCTTTTTTTTTATTCTGAGAAGCGTTACTCAATATTATGAACATTGTCACATAAAATGTTAATTAACTTAAAAAAAAATTTAAGTTGTGAGAATAATATTGTGAAGTGAAAATATTTAATGAGATTTAAATTATTTAAAAGTGCGGAGGTGATTCTTAAAGATTTTTTTTATGGATTAAATTTGGTCTTTAAATTATTTTATGTAATCTCAAGTTAAATGTTTACTTATATTAAATAATCTATTTTTTTATAATAATTTGTGCGTAATATCCTTAGTATTAAATGTCATATTTTTATTATTTATAAATATTTATATAATATCACTAGTCATGTATAGAAAAATATGCAATTATATGATAATTTAAATATGAATAATCTTATCATTTCATATATTTTCTTAAATTCGCATAAAATCAATCATCACTTTCATTCTCGGAGTGAGGGAGTACTTGTAAGTATATCCTACTTCTATCTAGAAATAGGAAACATTGGGAAGCACATATATAATAATCAGGTTTGATAAGGTTGAGTTTATTTGAGTCGGAGACCCAGAACTAACATGCTTGGCAATCGGTTGTCACGGGTACTATTTCAACAGCCATAATCTATACCGTTGATCGCAATATTGATATTACATTAATATGGGTCAAACTATCTTATTATGAATGACTTATAAGTCATTTTTGAATAACTTTATTCTGTTTCAGTTCATAAAATATAATAAATTTTTCTTCATCTTTTATGTTTTCTCTTAGAACTGATAGTATTATAATTTAATTTTATAATATATTTGGAAAAAATGTAAAAGGAGAACTAAGAATAGCTAGGGGTATACCATTACTATTCTTCTTTTTATATTTTATTTTTAGACTTAAAAATATGTTCATGATTTAAGTTACTCCCTCCGTCTAAGAATAAAAGTTCTTATTATTTTATGTAATCTCAAGTTAAATATTTACTTATATTAAATAATCTATTTTTTTATAATAATTTGTGCGTAATATCCTTAGTATTAAATGTCATATTTTTATTATTTATAAATATTTATATAATATCACTAGTCGCATATTAATAAATCGTACTAATTTCGGAACAATTCCACATGAGTCGCAAATGACAGCTAGACTTCCTAATTCTCTAGTTTGTACTCTCTCACTAACTTCACTCCTTTTTCCTTCTCTCTCTCTCTCTCAGTCTCTCTCTCTCTCTCTCTCTCTCTCTCTATATATATATATATATATATATATATATATATATATATATATATATATATATATATATATAATATAATAAAAATAAAAATAAATATGTATATATAGTTTATTAGTACCAGCTCCACCCTTTATTTTAAAACAAGAAGTATTAAAAAAAGATATAGTAAGGTATATAGTGACTTTAAAGTAAAAATACTTGTAGCTCAGTTGGTTTGAGTATTTGTTTAAAGAGTGGGGGAGGTTAAGAGTTTAATTCTCAAAAAAAGCATTGTTATTATTATTATTATTATTATTATTATTATTATTATCATTATTATTATTATTATTATTATTATTATTATTATTATTAGTACTACTATTGTTATTATTATTATTATTATTATTATTATTATTATTGTTAATCTTTTTATTATTATTATTATTATTATTATTATTATTATTATTATTATTAGTACTACAATTATTATTATTATTATTACTGTTATTGTTATTATTATTATTATTATTATTATTATTATTATTATTATTATTATTATTATTACTGTTATTGTAATTATTATTATTATGACTGTTATTATTATTATTATTATTATTATTATTATTATTATTATTATTATCAGTACAATTAATATTATTATTATTATTATTATTATTATTATTATTATTATTATTATTATTATTAGTACTACTATTATTATTATTACTTTTATTGTTATTATTATTACTTTTATTGTTATTATTATTTTTATTAATACTATTATTATCTTAATTTAAGGCAACATGTTAATAGTCGTTACAAAAAGTTGTATAAAATATGCTACGAAAATAAAAATTATTGCCAATGAATGTGGTCCATATTAGGCAACGAAATATAGCAACAAAAAAAATTTCGTTGCCCACGATGAGGAGAAATCAAGTGGTTAGAAATTTTGCAAAGAATTTTATTTCTAAATTTTATAACTACTTATGAATTTCGTTACAAAAAGTGAAAGCATGACACAATCTGCAACGAAGGACAATTTTCGTTGCTAAACATACACTTTTAGCAACGACTTATAAAGTCGTTGCCTGAAAAATCGTTGCTAAAGACCCATTTTTAGCAACAAAAAAATTTTCGTTGCCCACGATGACGGAAAATCAAGTGGCCGAAAATTTTGCAAAGAATTTCTAACGAAATTTTTTTCCCGCCAATGAATTAGCAACGAATTTTGACAACGACTTATGAATTTCGTTGCAAAAAGTGAGAGTCTGACACAATCTGCAGCGAAGGACAAATTTCGTTGCTAAACATATACTTTTAGCAACGACTTATAAAGTCATTGCCCGAAAAATCGTTGCTAAAGGCCCATTTTTTTGTTGTGACGCCCCCAAAATTAGGTTTACATCACCCATCTTGGGTCGTTAGATACATGGTACAGAATTCAAATACAACTTAATAATACAACTTTCGTATACAATATGACAAAACATAAACTGTGAATTTGAATACAAATATTATCTACTAGAGAGTATCCATACTCAAAAAGAGTCATCATTACATTTATTAACATACTATTACATAGAATAGTGAGGACTACTAACTAATACTATCATTCGGACCATCACTCCGTTCCCCGACTTGTCCCAGCTACGTTCTCAATTCCTGAAGAGAACAGTGAAAGAAATGGTGAGCTCAACTAGCCCAGTAAGAAATATTATGACTAAGATAATGCAGAATAAATTATCATTAGCCTTCAACAATGTTAAACTGATAAAATATAATAGACATCAAGTTTAACTGCAGCGGAACAAGCAATCCATTAAAAGAGTCAAGTAGAAAATAAACACCACTATCTTTTATGATTTAAAAGGTTTTTCAACACTGTTATCGCTGGGACTCAGCTTAATAAAATAATTCACATCATCGAATCACCCATGCGCTACGGCCAAGGATATTCGTGTATTCATTAATGGTTATGATCATGCCAACAACTGTCCATCAATGTACTACGGGCCAATGAGGACTTTTACCACATCATTTGTAACATTACGGTCATGATTATACCAAATAATCCCTGGTCATAATCATACCAAGTCCATCTATGCACTACCGGCCACAGATGACTTTCAACATTTTATAAACATGAGGATGATGACAATGATATAAGAATTCAATAAAACAAGTTCAAGAATTAATTTATCCAAGAATTAACAACGTCCAAATTGTCAACATGATACTACTTTGTGGAGTAAAATTCAAGAATGCTTAGAAGAATATTTTCTTGAAAAGATACTGGATGAACCGCAATTATCAAGGATATTCCACTAATTTCATGGAGTATAGAAGTTAAAACTTAACCAACTGAGTATAGTAAAGAATGGAATAACAAAAGAAATCACCCGACATGCGATAGACCGCACAGACACGTTATTCCAACAGAATAATAAATAATGGAACCAGGTCCGGCGTAAACGCACAGACAGGATATTCCGACAGAATAATAATAAAAACGGAACCAGGTCCGGTGTAAAACACACAGATAGGATGTTCCAACAGAATAATAACAAGACGGAACCAGGTCCGGTGTAAAACACACAGACAGGATGTTCCAACAGAATAATAATAAAAACGGAACCAGGCCCGGTGTAAAACACACAGACAGGATGTTCCAACAGAATAACAGAAGAATGTCACCAAGTATAGGGTAGACCGCGTATACAGGTTATTCCAACAGAATAATAAAAAATGAAATAACAACAGTTCTCTTCATGAATAAGAAAGAATAACACTCCTTACCGTTTTAAAGAAGAGCTGAAATTGTAACGACCCCAAAATAGATCCATGTCATCCAACCTATTCTGAGTCGCCAAATACATGGTACAGAAAATAACTATAACTTTATTACAACAATTGTCGTGCAAAATACAACAACACATATGCTGTGAGTTTGGATACAAATATATACCAAATGTGACTCATGTTCCAACCGTGGACATCACCTCACAATGACACCTTACATAAAGGTATAGTCAAAAACTGTTTTAGAAATTAGAATCTTTGGGAAGTGCTCAAGGAAACCTTCGTACATGGGAGGCCATGCGTCTAGGTTATGATAGATATCATATGGCCACAGAATTATCCTTGGTTGACCCAATAGACCCCAAAGAAAAACGAGAAGATTACTATCATATTCTTCCCAATGGTGAGTCTTCTCTTGACATATCATTATCTCTACTGTCTCTAATTGAGAATTATACTTCAAACAAACACCAAGATTATATAGGTAGTGCTTGTAGATATACTCGACAAGCGGATGTGCACAATCATGTCTTATGATGACACGAGGTTGTATGTCGTTAGCCATCTTGTATTATAGTGGCAAAACACCCTTCCAACATTGGGTTCGCCTCACCCTATTTTCTTCACCAAATATAACTACTAAATGATGACCACTGTTCTATTCCCTTGTTACCCTCGCTCGACCCAGCTACACTCTTATTACCTGAAAGGAATTGTGAAGCAAAAGGGTGAGCACAACTAGCTCAGTAAAGAATATCATGACTAAAGATAAATAAATTATCAATAGTATTCATCAATAATAAATCAGAGATTTAGAATATATAGTAAATGATAAAAATTTCAACCATAGTTGCAGCGGAACATGCAATCCATTAGAAGAGTCAAATAGACTATACAGTCTATTATCTTCTCCATGTTAAAATCCATCAACAATGTTTTATCCCTGTAACATCAATCAACAATTCTGGTCCACAATCATATGAATAACTCATAATCATAATTGTGATTCTAAATTTTTCTTCGCACCTAGGACGAAGAATATTTTCATCACCTGTCTTTACCTGAAACATCAAAGATCATGGTTATACCAAATCACATTTCCTGTTCATAATCATACTAATAAATCCATCTTTGCACTACGGCCAAAGATATTCATTTGTATCACCAGTTGGTCATGTTTATCTCAACATTTGTTCATCTTTGCACTACTGGCCAAAGATATTCAACAACATGTCATCTTTGCACTACGGGCCAAAGATATTCATCAACAATTCATCTTTGCACTACAGGCCAAAGATATTACTCAACAGTTCATATTTGCACTACGGCCAAATATATTCATCAACAGTTCATATTTGCACTACAGGCCAAATATATTAATATCTCAAAGAAATATATAATCATTTCAGAATTTATATAAACAATAATTATAACCATGTTAATCAATTCACCTTTGCACTTAAGCTAAAGATATTCACTTATAAATTCAATGGTCATGATCATATCAGTCAACAATTCAACTTTGCACTACTGGCTAAAGAGAACTCATAGTCATGATCATACCAATAATTTACCCATCTTTACACTCAAGCGAAAGAGAATTTCAACATCAAGGTTATAAAAATGTTATATATGATAATAAAAATAATATGATCAACATGATCATAGATTTAATCTCAAGAGTAATATTCATAAATCAACTATAATTTAGTTAGAAAAAGAAACCAATTTTGTCGTGAATAGTAACTCGTGAATAGTAACTCATAAATAGTAACTCGTGAATAGTAACCCTGACATGAAAAAGGTAGAAATTCCACAATAATATACATACCAATATTTCGGTATAATGATATTGAAAGAATAATATTCTTAAGCTTATAAACAATTTATTTAAATTATTTACACTTTACTAATTAATGCATTTAATCATCATAAAATACCAACTCTTAAGATTTCATCATCAATAACCAAAACTCTCATAAAAAATCTGCATATACCTCATATATAGGATTCTCAAGCCATAAAATCCTATTTTCCGATTTTCTTACTTCACATAACATATTTAATTCATTTTCTCATAACTAGACTATTTTCATGAAAAATACCAAATCTGTTCTAAAAATATTTTTTTTCTGGAATTTAGCATAATATAGTCCCATAGTGAACATATATTTTTCTCAGAATTTTTAAAAGTCATTTACTATTTTTCATATGGCCAAAATAACCAAATATTTAGACATTTATCAAAAATTGTACTTTTGTCCAAAAATTCTGAAATTTACAGAGTATACTTCTATCATATACATGTACTCCCAATAAAAATTTCATCAATTTTGGAGTTAACCACAAGGAATTATAAGCTGTTACTTCTAAAATAGTCTTTTCTCATAAAATTCATAACTCTCAATCTATACATCCAAAAATCACCATTTTTGGACACAATCAAGAAAACTCATCAAAATATCATTTCAAATTTTTCCAGAATTTTTGAAGATCAGAAAAATTACGAAACTGAAAATCATAACAACCCTTAAAATCCCTTAATATCCCTTACTATCCCTTACTATCCCTTACCTCAAAAGAGCAGTACTTCTGACTGGATATCGGATATGATGCTGAAGGAAACTTGCACTGATGAATAGCAACTCACCAAGTATCTAAAAACTCACAAAATATGCTTCATAATATAGAGAGAGAAAGAGAGAAAGCTTATGTTTCTGGTGTGATTTTCAATTCTAACTTAGCCCTCTATTTATAGGAAAATTTTGGTAGGTTTGACCTGCAACCTGATGGCTTTACCTGCTACTATTCCCACCCACCACATTTAAAATATAATTCAGCACATTTCTTCACCAACCACAAGTGGGGCCCACCAATTCTAGAATTTTCCACCAAAATGATAAACTCCGAAAATTCAACAATTTCTGAACCAGTCATCTCGTAAAATTCATAATAAATCATACGTTCATTTTTAACGGTTCAAAATTTGTGGGCATATACTCAACTTATATATGTATAACATATCCAAAAATTACCACGATCCAACGGTCGGATTAAAAATTATAACCCCCGCAAAATATCTCAAAAATCCTAATTTGATTTTCAATACATCCGTTCCGACAAAAATACAGATAAAACACCTCAACATTAACTCCTTCATTTTTAACCACAAAAATATATCCCTCATTTATATCCACATAAAATAAATATATCCTTATCATATGAATCAATAATTAATTATTCACAAATAATATTACAGAATCACATTTATGACAACCAGGCCGTTCCCAGGAAAGAGGGGGCTTTTCAATAAGAATTTTTCCTTACTGGCGCGCAATTAAATGACCAAACCTCTCCTTAGACAAAACTTTCTAGACATTGTCAATAATGTTATCTAATAATACTATTCAAATAATATGAATTATTGATCTGATAATAGAAAATACTGTGCAGCAACAATTATTGAACAACAATAATACAAAATTTCAACGTAGCAATTATTGAATCAATAAAATAAAATATTGAACAGTAATTACTGTAACAATTATTGAGTAGTGCCTTCTTACGTAAGAATCAATAATTTCAAAAATACTATGCAATACCGTGTGCTACTGTGCAATAACGCGTATTACTGTATTTTAACCACCGGGTATTCCAACAGTGTTAACGGTAACAACTACGCCGTTATTTGTAAAAACTCAAATTTGTCGTTTTCCTTCACCCGACAGTTATTCGTTATGGGGCCCACAAATAGCTGCGTCGTCGTACGAATATTTCTCGACAGAAAGAATATTCCACGACCAAACGAATATTCCCCGACAAAATGAATATTTTATAACCACTTGCTTATTTTGAAAAATATTCATATATCACCCTTAACTTTAACTTTTTATCAATTTAACCATTTACTAAATAGAAAAATTGAATACTTTTATTTCATAAAATTTGGGGTCTTACAGAAATAAGGAAGTAGAATTCGTATGAAATAATGAAGGAATGAGCTGCTATTTATAGAAAAATAGAATGCATAGTAACTAATCCATGAACGGTCCAGATTGATTACTTTAATCTGACGGTCCATATTTAAAGAAAAATATTTTAAATAAAATATAATATATTCTATTTATAGAATAACTTTAATAAAGTATTCTGTTTTATATTAAAATATGTTTCTGTTTTATTACGTTAATAATACGAATAAAACAAAACGTCATTATCGCTAAATAATTCATATTATTAACTGACAATAATTGAATCAAACTGAGTGACTTCTCACATAAGCATTAATAATCAATACTGTGTGCTACTATGCAAACACGCGTATTACTGTACTTTTACTACCGAGTAGTTCAACAGTATTAATGGTAAAACTTCCGCCGTTATTTTTAATAAAATATTTTTGTCATTTTCTCAATCCGACAATAATTCCGTTGTGGAGTCCACCAATGATTGTACCGTTGTACGAATATTCCCTGTTAAAATGAATATTCCCCGACCAATCGAATATTATATAACAACTGTAAGACCCCGAATTTTATGAAATAAAAGTATGCAATTTTTCTTATAATTACTCTTCAGTAAATAGTTAAATTGATAAAAGTTTATAGTTATGGGTGAAATATGAATTTTTTTCAAAATAAGCAAGTGGTTATAAAATAATCATTGTTGTCGGGGAATATTCGTTTGTTCGTGGAATATTCTTTCTGTCGGAGAATATTCGTACGACGGCGCAGCTATTTGTGGGCCCCATAACGAATAACTACCGGGTGAAGAAAAAACGACAAATTTGAGTTTTTACAAATAACGGCGTAGTTGTTACCGTTAACACTGTTGGAATACCCCGTGGTTAAAATACAGTAATACGCGTTATTGCACAGTAGCACACGGTATTGCATAGTATTTTTAAAATTATTGATTTTTACGTAAGAAGGCACTACTCAATAATTGTTACAGTAATTACTGTTCAATATTTTATTTTATTGATTCAATAATTGCTACGTTAAAATTTTGTATTATTGTTGTTCAATAATTGTTGCTGCACAGTATTTTCTATTATCAGATCAATAATTCATATTATTTGAATAGTATTATTAGATAACATTATTGACAATGTTTAGAAAGTTCTGTCTAAGGAGAGGTTTGGTCATTTAATTGCGCGCCAGTAAGGAAAAATTCTTATTGAAAAGCCCCCTCTTTCCTGGGAACGGCCTGGTTGTCATAAATGTGATTCTGTAATATTATTTGTGAATAATTAATTATTGATTCATATGATAAGAAAATATTTATTTTATGTGGATATAAATGAGGGATATATTTTTGTGGTTAAAAAATGAAGGAGTTAATGTTGAGATTTTTATCCGTATTTTTGTTTGAATTGAGGTATTAAAAATCAGAGTTTTTGAGATATTTTGCGGGGGTTATAATTTTTAATCCGACCGTTGGATCGTGGTAATTTTTGGATATGTTATACATATATAAGTTGAGTATATGTCCACAAATTTTGAACCGTTAAAAATGAACGTATGATTTATTATGAATTTTACGAGATGACTGGTTCAGAAATTGTTGAATTTTCGGAGTTTATCATTTTGGTAGAAAATTCTAGAATTGGTGGGCCCCACTTGTGGTTGGTGAAGAAATGTGCTGAATTATATTTCAAATGTGGTGGGTGGGAATAGTAGCAGGTAAAGCCATCAGGTTGCAGGTCAAACCTACCAAAATTTTCCTATAAATAGAGGGCTAAGTTAGAATTGAAAATCACACCAGAAACATAAGCTTTCTCTCTTTCTCTCTCTATATTATGAAGCATATTTTGTGAGTTTTTAGATACTTGGTGAGTTGCTATTCATCAGTGCAAGTTTCCTTCAGCATCATATCCGATATCCAGTCAGAAGTACTGCTCTTTTGAGGTAAGGGATAGTAAGGGATAGTAAGGAATTTTAAGGGTTGTTATGTTTTTTAATTTCGTAATTTTTCTGACCTTCAAAAATTCTAGAAAAATTTGAAATAATATTTTGATGAGTTTTATTGATTGTGTCCAAAAATGGTGATTTTTGGATGTATAGATTAAGAGTTATGAATTTTACGGGAAACGACTATTTTAAAAGTAACCGCTTATAATTCCTTGTGGTTAACTCCAAAATTGATGAAATTTTTATTGGGAGTACATGTATATGATAGAAGTATACTCTGTAAGTTTTAGAATTTTTAGACAAAAGTATAATTTTTGATAAATGTCTAAATATTCGGCTATTTTGGCCATATGAAAAATAGTAAATGACTTTTAAAAATTCTGAGAAAAATATATGTTCACTATGGGACTATATTATGCTAAATCCCAGAAAAGAAATATTTTTGGAACTGATTTGGTATTTTTCATGAAAATGGTCTAGCTATGAGTAAATGAATTAAATATGTTTTGTGAAGAAAGAAAATTGGAAAATAGGATTTTATGGCTTGAGAATCCTATATGAGGTATATGCAGATTTTTGATGAGAGTTTTGGTTATTGATGATGAAATTGTAAGAGTTGGCATTTTATGATGATTAAATGCATTAATTAGTAAAGTGTAAACAATTAAAATAAATTGTTTATAAATTTAAGTAATGTTATTCTTTCAATATCATTATACCGAAATATTGGTATGAATTTTATTGTAGAATTTCTATCTTTTATGTCGGGGTTACTATTCATGAGTTACGAATATTACTCTTGAGATTAAAACTATATGTTGATCATATTATTTTTATCATCATATATAATATTTTTATAACCCTGATGTTGAAATTCTCTTTCACTGGAGTGTAAAGATGGGTAGATTATTGGTATGATCATGACTAGGGTTCTCTTTGGCCTGTAGTGCAAAGTTGAATTGTGACTGGTATGATCATGACCATTAAATTTATAATTGAATATCTTAAGCTTAAGTGTAAAGGTGAATTGATCAACATGGTTATAATTATTGTTTATATAAATTCTGAAATGATTATATATTTCTTTGAGATATGAATATATTTGGCCTGTAGTGCAAATATGAATTGTTGATGAATATCTTTGGCCTGTAGTGCAAAGATGAACTGTTGTTGAATATCTTTGGCCCGTAGTGCAAAGATGGTTTGTTGATGAATATCTTTGGCCCGTAGTGCAAAGATGGATTTGTTAGTATGATTATAAACAGGAATTGTGATTTGGTATAACCATGATCTTTGATGTTTCAGGTAAAGACAGGTGATGAAAATATTCTTCGTCCTGGGTGCGAAGAAAAATTTATAGTCACAATTATGATTATGGGTTATTCATATGATTGTGGAAAGGAACTGTTGAGTGATGTTACATGGATAAAATATTATTGGTGGATTTTTAACATGGAGAAGATAATAGACTTTATAGTCTATTTGACTCTTCTAATGGATTGCTCGTTCCGCTGCAACTATGGTTGAAATTTTTATCATTTACCATATGTTCTAAATCTCTGATTTATTGTTGATGAAGGCTATTGATAATTGAATTATCTTTAGTCATGATATTCTTTACTGAGCTAGTTGTGCTCACCCTTTTGTTTCACAATTCCTTTCAGGTAATAAGAGTGTAGCTGGGTCGAGCGAGGGTAACGGGGAAATAGAACGGTGGTCTCTAGCTGTGGATGTTCTCCCGAAGCAGTATAGAAAAGTTCATTTAGTAGTTATATTTGGTGAATCCAATAGGGTAAGGTGTACCCAACGTTGGAAGGGTAGTTTGTCACTATCATACAAGATGTCTAACGACATACAACCTCGTGTCATCATAAGACAGGGATGTGCTCATCCACTTGCTGAGTATATATACGAGCACTACCTATATAATCTTGGTGTTTGTTTAAAGTATAATTCTCAATTAGAGATAGTAGAGATAATGATATGTCAAGAGAAGACTCACTATTGGGAAGAATATGATAGTAATCTTCTCGTTTTTCTTTGGGGTCTATTGGGTAAACCAAGGATAATTCTGTGGCCATATGATATCTATCATAACCTAGATGCATAGCCTCCCATGTACGAAGGTTTCCTTGAGCACTTCCCAAAGATTCTAATTTCTAAAATAATTTTTGACTATACCTTTATGTAAGGTGTCATTGTGAGGTGATGTCCACGGTTGGAACATGAGTCACATTTAGTATATATTTGTATCCAAACTCACAGCATATGTGTTGTTGTATTTTGCACGACAATTGTTGTAATAAAGTTATAGTTATTTTCTGTACCATGTATTTGGCGACTCAGAATAGGTTGGATGGAATGGATCTATTTTGGGGTTGTTACATTTGGTATCAGAGCTTAGGGATATGATCTCTGGCGGAGATCGGGGAATACAACTAGGAGGGGAGAGATGCGTAAATCCTTCGCTAGTGTGTCCTACCTAAGCTTATTTGTTGGTTAGTCATAATATTGGGATATTATGTGATATGTTAATTTGTTTAATTAACCCTTATTTTATGGCAGTATTTGAGAATGGCAGCTGAGAATGCTAACAATGGAGTGAATGAGACTGTGGGGATACCTCTAATCACTAACCATGATAATGTGATGTCAGACGAAGAAGGAATTAGAGATATCTATGTGGTGAGTGAAGAATTGATAGTTGCACCCAAGATAGTCGCTGAGGTAACAGCTGAGACTGAGGAAGAAGAGGAAGAAGAAGTACCAGAGGAGAGTTTATTAGAGGTATTATATGATCAAAATGTAGAATTTCAAAATCGTATTCATGAGTTAGAAGAGCAGGCAGAAGAACGACAGGCGGTCGTGGAACAAAAAGATGCAACAATTCAAGCTTGTGTTACCCGATATGTGATGCTTGAACAGAAGCATTCTTTGGCAGAGTATAAGATGATAAAAATGGAATCTGAGCTGAAAGAAGAAAAAATTGAACGAGTGAGAATAAGTGATGCATGGGCAAAAGCCGCACGACACGTGGATATTGTGGAAAGAGATGTTCGATCTAAGAAGACTAAAATAGATTATATGAATTTCTCTTTTTGGAAAGCAATTGGGAGAACCCAACATCGAGTTTTGAATTACCCTGTACATAGCGGTCAACCTGAATTCGATATGGATCGAAGATTGATGATTCAGATCATGAATGAGGAGTACGAAGAGGCATTTAAGGGAGGAATATGTCATATAGAAAGGTTTATTCCAAAGGTAATGATGACGCCAAATGCTGCTCCAGACAAGTCAAAGCCGAGTAGTTCGAGGGATGGCGGTTGTCATGACTTCCCAACAAATGAGGAACCCAAATGAAGTTATCATGGGAGAAGAACAATGGAGAAATCATGATGATCTGAGAGATAGAATCTGAAATGGAAGCAAGGTATTCTCAACTCTTCGAAATACCAGGTACGTAAATTTCGGGGACGAAATTTCATAAGTAGGGGAGATTGTAAGACCCCGAATTTTATGAAATAAAAGTATGCATTTTTTCTTATAATTACTATTCAGTAAATAGTTAAATTGATAAAAGTTTACAGTTATGGGTGAAATATGAATTTTTTTCAAAATAATCAAGTGGTTATAAAATAATCATTGTTGTCGGGGAATATTCGTTTGGTCGTGGAATATTCTTTCTGTCGGAGAATATTCGTACGACGGCTGTAAGACCCCGAATTTTATGAAATAAAAGTATTCAATTTTTCTTATAATTACTATTTAGTAAATGGTTAAATTGATAAAAGTTTAAAGTTATGGGTGAAATGTAAATTTTTTTTTCAAAATAAGCAAGTGGTTAAAAAATAATCATTGTTGTCGGGGAATATTCGTTTGGTCGTGGAATATTCTTTCTGTCGGGGAATATTCGTACGACGGCGCAGCCATTTGTGGGCCCCATAACAGAATAACTGTCGGATGAAGAAAACGATAAATTTGAGTTTTTACAAATAACGGCGTAGTTGTTACCGTTAACACTGTTGGAATACCCGGTGGTTAAAATACAGTAATACTCGTTATTGCACAGTAGCACACGGTATTGCATAGTATTTTTGAAATTATTGATTCTTACGTAAGAAGGCACTACTCAATAATTGTTACAGTAATTACTGTTCAATATTTTATTTTATTGATTCAATAATTGCTACGTTGAAATTTTGTATTATTGTTGTTCAATAATTGTTGCTGCACAGTATTTCCCATTATCAGATCAATAATAGTATTATTAGATAGCATTATTGGCAATGTCTAGAAAGTTCTGTCTAAGGAGAGGTTTGGTCATCTAATTGCGCGCCAGTAAGGAGAAATCCTTATTGGAAAGCCCCCTCTTTCCTGGGAACGGCCTGGTTGTCATAAATGTGATTCTGTAATATTATTTGTGAATAATTAATTATTGATTCATATGATAGGGAAATATTTATTTTATGTGGATATAAACGAGGGATATATTTTTGTGGTTAAAAAATGAAGGAGTTAATGTTGAGGTTTTTATCCGTATTTTTGTCGGAATAGAGGTATTAAAAATCAGGGTTTTTGAGATATTTTGCGGGGGTTATAATTTTTAATCCGACCGTTGGATCGTGGTAATTTTTGGATATGTTATACATATATAAGTTGAGTATATGTCCACAAATTTTGAACCGTTAAAAATGAACGTATGATTTGTTATGAATTTTACGAGATAATTGGTTCAGAAATTGTTGAATTTTCGGAGTTTATCATTTTGATGGAAAATTCTAGAATTGGTAGGCCCCACTTGTGGTTGGTGAAGAAATGTGCTGAATTATATTTCAAATGTGGTGGGTGGGAATAGTAGCAGGTAAAGCCATCAGGTTGCAGGTCAAACTTACCAAAATTTTCCTATAAATAGAGGGCTAAGTTAGAATTGAAAATCACACCAGAAACATAAGTTTTCTCTCTTTCTCTCTCTATATTATGAAGTATATTTTGTGAGTTTTTAGATACTTGGTGAGTTGCTATTCATCAGTGTAAGTTTCCTTCAGCATCATATCCGATATCCAGTCAGAAGTACTGCTCTTCTGAGGTAAGGGATTGTAAGGGATAGTAAGGGATATTAAGGGATTTTAAGGGTTGTTATGATTTTCAGTTTCGTAATTTTTCTGATCTTCAAAAATTCTGGAAAAATTTGAAATGATATTTTGATGAATTTTCTTGATTGTGTCCAAAAATGGTGATTTTTGGATGTATAGATTGAGAGTTATGAATTTTATGAGAAAAGACTATTTTAAAAGTAATCGCTTATAATTCCTTGTGGTTAACTCCAAAATTGATGAAATATTTATTGGGAGTACATGTATATGATAAAAGTATACTCTGTAAATTTCAGAATTTTTAGACAAAAGTACAATTTTTGATAAATGTCTAAATATTCGGCTATTTTGGCCATATGAAAAATAGTAAATGACTTTTAAAAATTCTGAGAAAAATATATGTTCACTATGGGACTATATTATGCTAAATCCCAGAAAAGAAATATTTTTAGAACTGATTTGGTATTTTTCATGAAAATAGTCTAGCTATGAGTAAATGAATTAAATATGTTTTGTGAAGAAAGAAAATTGGAAAATAGGATTTTATGGCTTGAGAATCCTATATGAGGTATATGCAGATTTTTGATGAGGGTTTTGGTTATTGATGATGAAATTGTAAGAGTTGGCATTTTATGATGATTAAATGCATTAATTAGTAAAGTGTAAATAATTAAAATAAATTATTTATAAATTTAAGTAATGTTATTCTTTCAATATCATTATACCGAAATATTGGTATGAATTTTATTGTAGAATTTCTATCATTTGTGTCGGGGTTACTATTCATGTGTTACGAATATTACTCTTGAGATTAAAACTATATGTTGATCATATTATTTTTTTATCATCATATGTAACATTTTTATAACCCTGATGTTGAAATTCTCTTTCAGTGGAGTGTAAAGATGGGTAGATTATTGGTATGATCATGACTAGGGTTCTCTTTGGCCTGTAGTGCAAAGTTGAATTGTGACTGGTATGATCATGACCATTGAATTTATAATTGAATATCTTAAGCTTAAGTGCAAAGGTGAATTGATCAACATGGTTATAATTATTGTTTATATAAATTCTGAAATGATTATATATTTCTTTGAGATATGAATATATTTGGCCTGTAGTGCAAAGATGAACTGTTGTTGAATATCTTTGGCCCGTAGTGCAAAGATGGTTTGTTGATGAATATCTTTGGCCCGTAGTGCAAAGATGGTTTGTTGATGAATATCTTTGGCCCGTAGTGCAAAGATGGTTTGTTGATGAATATCTTTGGCCCGTAGTGCAAAGATGGATTTGTTAGTATGATTATAAACAGGAATTGTGATTTGGTATAACCATGATCTTTGATATTTCAGGTAAAGACAGGTGATGAAAATATTCTTCGTCCTGGGTGCGAAGAAAAATTTATAGTCACAATTATGATAATGAGTTATTCATATGATTGTGGAAAGGAACTGTTGAGTGATGTTACATGGATATAGCATTGTTGGTGGATTTTTAACATGGAAGAGATAATGGACTTTATGGTCTATTTGACTCTTCTAATGGATTGCATGTTCCGCTGCAACTATGGTTGAAATTTTTTTATCATCTACCATATGTTCTAAATCTCTGATTTATTATTGATGAAGACTATTGATAATTTATTTATCTTTAGTCATGATATTCTTTACTGAGCTAGTTGTGCTCACCCTTTTACTTCACAACTCCTTTCAGGTAATAAGAGTGTAGCTGGGTCGAGCGAGGGTAACGGAAAAATAGAACGGTGGTCTCTAGCTGTGGATGTTCTCCTGAAGCAGTATAGAAAAGTTTATTTAGTAGTTTTATTTGGTGAATCCAATAGGGTAAGGTGTAACCAACGTTGGAAGGGTGGTTTGCCACTATCATACAAGATGTCTAACGACATACAACCTCGTGTCATCATAAGACAGGGATGTGCTCATCCACTTGCTGAGTATATATACGAGCACTACCTATATAATCTTGGTATTTGTTTGAAGTATAATTCTCAATTAGAGACAGTGGAGATAATGATAAGTCAAGAGAAGACTCACTGTTGGGAAGAATATGATAGTAATCTTCTCATTTTTCTTTGGGGTCTATTAGGTCAACCAAAGATAATTCTGTGGCCATATGATATCTACCATAACCTAGACGCATGGCCTCCCATGTACGAAGGTTTCCTTGAGCACTTCCCAAAGATTCTAAATTCTAAAACAGTTTTTGACTATACCTTTATGTAAGGTGTTATTGTGAGGTGATGTCCACGGTTGGAACATGAGTCACATTTGGTATATATTTGTATCCAAACTCACAGCATATGTGTTGTTGTATTTTGCACGACAATTATTGTAATAAAGTTGTAGTTATTTTCTGTACCATGTATTTGACGACTCAGAATGGGTTGGGTGGAATGGACCTGTTTTGGGGTTGTCACAACGGCGCAGCTATTTGTGGGCCCCATAACGAATAACTGTCGGGTGAAGGAAAAATGACAAATTTGAGTTTTTATAAATAACGGCGTAGTTATTACCGTTAACACTGTTGGAATACCCGGTGGTTAAAATACAGTAATACGCGTTATTGCACAGTAGCGCACGGTATTGCATAGTATTTTTGAAATTATTGATTCTTACGTAAGAAGGCACTACTCAATAATTGTTACAGTAATTACTGTTCAATATTTTATTTTATTGATTCAATAATTGCTGCGTTGAAATTTTGTATTATTGTTGTTTCAATAATTGTTGCCGCACAGTATTTCCCATTATCAGATCAATAATTCATATTATTTGAATACTATTATTAGATAGCATTATTGGCAATGTCTAGAAAGTTCTGTCTAAGGAGAGGTTTGGTCACCTAATTGCGCGCCAGTAAGGAAAAATTCTTATTGGAAAGCCCCCTCTTTCCTGGGAACGGCCTGGTTGTCATAAATGTGATTCTGTAATATTATTTATGAATAATTAATTATTGATTCATATGATAAGGAAATATTTATTTTATGGGAATATAAATGAGGGATATATTTTTGTGGTTAAAAAATAAAGGAGTTAATGTTGAGATTTTTATCCGTATTTTTGTCGGAATGGAGGTATTAAAAATCAGGGTTTTTGAGATATTTTGCGGGGGTTATAATTTTTAATCCGACCGTTGGATCGTGGTAATTTTTGGATATGTTATACATATATAAGTTGAGTATATGCTCACAAATTTTGAACCGTTAAAAATGAACGTATGATTTATTATGAATTTTACGAGATGACTGGTTCAGAAATTGTTGAATTTTCGGAGTTTATCATTTTGGTGGAAAATTCTAGAATTGGTGGGCCCCACTTGTGGTTGGTGAAGAAATGTGCTGAATTATATTTCGAATGTGGTGGGTGAGAATAGTAGCAGGTAAAGCCATCAGGTTGCAGGTCAAACCTACCAAAATTTTCCTATAAATAGAGGGCTAAGTTAGAATTGAAAATCACACCAGAAACATAAGCTTTCTCTCTTTCTCTCTCTATATTATGAAGCATATTTTGTGAGTTTTTAGATACTTGGTGAGTTGCTATTCATCAGTGCAAGTTTTCTTCAGCATCATATCCGATATCCAGTCAGAAGTACTGCTCTTTTGAGGTAAGGGATAGTAAGGGATAGTAAGGAATTTTAAGGGTTATTATGTTTTTCAATTTCGTAATTTTTCTGACCTTCAAAAATTCTAGAAAAATTTGAAATAATATTTTGATGAGTTTTATTTATTGTGTCCAAAAATGGTAATTTTTGGATGTATAGATTAAGAGTTATGAATTTTACGGGAAAAGACTATTTTAAAAGTAACCGCTTATAATTCCTTGTGGTTAACTCCAAAATTGATAAAATTTTTATTGGGAGTACATGTATATGATAGAAGTATACTCTGTAAATTTCAGAATTTTTAGACAAAAGTACAATTTTTGATAAATGTCTAAATATTCGGCTATTTTGGCCATATGAAAAATAGTAAATGACTTTTAAAAATTCTGAGAAAAATATATGTTCACTATGGGACTATATTATGCTAAATCTCAGAAAAGAAATATTTTTGGAACTGATTTAGTATTTTTCATGAAAATGGTCTAGTTATGAGTAAATGAATTAAATATGTTTTGTGAAGAAAGAAAATTGGAAAATAGGATTTTATGGCTTGAGAATCCTATATGAGGTATATGCAGATTTTTTATGAGAGTTTTGGTTATTGATGATGAAATTGTAAGAGTTGGCATTTTATGATGATTAAATGCATTAATTAGTAAAGTGTAAACAATTAAAATAAATTGTTTATAAATTTAAGTAATGTTATTCTTTCAATATCATTATACCGAAATATTGGTATGAATTTTATTGTAGAATTTTTATCTTTTGTATCGAGGTTACTATTCATGAGTTACGAATATTACTCTTGAGATTAAAACTATATGTTGATCATATTATTTTTATCATCATATATAACATTTTTATAACCCTGATGTTAAAATTCTCTTTCACTGGAGTGTAAGGATGGGTAGATTATTGGTATGATCATGACTAGGGTTCTCTTTGGCCTGTAGTGCAAAGTTGAATTGTGACTGGTATGATCATGACCATTGAATTTATAATTGAATATCTTAAGCTTAAGTGCAAAGGTGAATTGATCAACATGGTTATAATTATTGTTTATATAAATTCTGAAATGATTATATATTTCTTTGAGATATGAATATATTTGGCCTGTAGTGCAAATATGAATTGTTGATGAATATCTTTGGCCTGTAGTGCAAAGATGAACTGTTGTTGAATATCTTTGGCCTGTAGTGCAAAGATGAACTGTTGTTGAATATCTTTGGCCTGTAGTGCAACGATGGTTTGTTGATGAATATCTTTGGCCCGTAGTGCAAAGATGGATTTGTTAGTATGATTATAAACAGGAATTGCGATTTGGTATAACCATGATCTTTGATGTTTCAGGTAAAGACAGGTGATGAAAATATTCTTCGTCCTGGGTGCGAAGAAAAATTTATAGTCACAATTATGATTATGAGTTATTCATATGATTGTGGAAAGGAACTGTTGAGTGATGTTACATGGATAAAATATTATTGGTGGATTTTTAACATGGAGAAGATAATAGACTTTATAGTCTATTTGACTCTTCTAATGGATTGCTCGTTCCGCTGCAACTATGGTTGAAATTTTTATCATTTACCATATGTTCTAAATCTCTGATTTATTGTTGATGAAGGCTATTGATAATTGAATTATCTTTAGTCATGATATTCTTTACTGAGCTAGTTGTGCTCACCCTTTTGCTTCACAATTCCTTTCAGGTAATAAGAGTGTAGCTGGGTCGAGCGAGGGTAACGGGGAAATAGAACGGTGGTCTCTAGCTGTGGATGTTCTCCCGAAGCAGTATAGAAAAGTTCATTTAGTAGTTATATTTGGTGAATCCAATAGGGTAAGGTGTACCCAACGTTGGAAGGGTGGTTTGCCACTATCATACAAGATGTCTAACGACATACAACCTCGTGTCATCATAAGACAGGGATGTGCTCATCCACTTGCTGAGTATATATACGAGCACTACTTATATAATCTTGGTGTTTGTTTAAAGTATAATTCTCAATTAGAGACAGTAGAGATAATGATATGTCAAGAGAAGACTCACCATTGGGAAGAATATGATAGTAATCTTCTCGTTTTTCTTTGGAGTCTATTGGGTCAACCAAGGATAATTCTGTGGCCATATGATATCTATCATAACCTAGACGCATGGCCTCCCATGTACGAAGGTTTCCTTGAGCACTTCCCAAAGATTCTAATTTCTAAAACAGTTTTTGACTATACCTTTATGTAAGGTGTCATTGTGAGGTGATGTCCACGGTTGGAACATGAGTCACATTTGGTATATATTTGTATCCAAACTCACAGCATATGTGTTGTTGTATTTTGCACGACAATTGTTGTAATAAAGTTATAGTTGTTTTCTGTACCATGTATTTGGCGACTCAGAATAGGTTGGATGGAATGGATCTATTTTGGGGTTGTTACAACAACTTACGTACTTTACAAAATTTATAAATATTACCCACAACTATAGCATTATATCAAATTAACTCCATAATATTCAAAAATGATATTTATAGAAAATTCATCTTTATTTATAAAAGTTGGGGTCTTACAACCTCCCCTTCTTATGAAATTTCGCCCTCGAAATTAGGGTACGTACCTGGTATGTCGAAGAGGTAAGTATACCTTGATTTCATTTCAGATTCTAACTCCCAAGTCATTTCCTCAACATCGTGGTTTCTCCACAAAACTTTGACTTGAGGTATAACCTTGGAGCGTAGAATATGTTCCTTCTTATCCAAGATTTGAACATGAACTTCTTCATACGTCAAATCTTCTGCTATTTCATCCGGTTCTAACTCAATAATGTGGTTCAGGTCTTCCACATATTTGCGTAACATGGATATGTGAAAAACGTTATGAACACGAGACATACTTGGCGGTAAAGCGAGTCTATAAGCCACATTTCCTACTCGATCGAGGATTAAAAATGGACCGATGAATCGAGGATTGAGCTTTCCTCTTTTTCCAAATCTCGTAACTCCTTTCCATGGAGCAACACGTAAGAACACATGATCTCCTATATCAAATTCCACGTCCTTTCGATGAAGATCAGCATAACTCTTTTGTCGATCTTGTGAGGTTTTTTATACGTTGTCGGATCGTTTGAATCTTTTCTGTAGGTCATACGTACCAACTCCGGTCCCAACAACGTTGCTTCACCCACCTCATCCTAGCATACTGGAGAACGACATTTTCTTCCATACAATGCTTCGAATGGAGCCATGCCAATACTTGTGTAAGACCCCGAATTTTATGAAATAAAAGTATTCAATTTTTCTTATAATTACAATTCAGTAAATAGTTAAATTGATAAAAAGTTAAAGTTATGGGTGAAATGTGAAAATTTTTTAAAATACACAAGTGGTTATAAAATAATCATTGTTGTCGGGGAATATTCGTTTGGTCGTGGAATATTCTTTGTCGGGGAATATTCGTACGACGGCGCAGCTATTTGTGGGCCCCATAACAGAATAACTGTCGGGTGAAGAAAACGACAAATTTAAGTTTTTACAAATAACGGCGTAGTTGTTACCGTTAACACTGTTGGAATACCCGGTGATTAAAATACAGTAATACGCGTTATTGCACAGTAGCACACGGTATTGCACAGTACTTTTGAAATTATTGATTCTTACGTAAGAAGGCACTACTCAATAATTGTTACAGTAATTACTGTTCAATATTTTATTTTATTGATTCAATAATTGCTACGTTGAAATTTTGTATTATTGTTGTTCAATAATTGTTGCTGCACAATATTTCCCATTATCAGATCAATAATTCATATTATTTGAATAGTATTATTAGATAGCATTATTGGCAATGTCTAGAAAGTTCTGTCTAAGGAGAGGTTTGGTCATCTAATTGCGCGCCAGTAAGGAGAAATCCTTATTGGAAAGCCCCCTCTTTCCTGGGAACGGCCTGGTTGTCATAAATGTGATTCTGTAATATTATTTGTGAATAATTAATTATTGATTCATATGATAAGAAAATATTTATTTTATGTGGATATAAATAAGGGATATATTTTTGTGGTTAAAAAATGAAGGAGTTAATGTTGAGATTTTTATCCGTATTTTTGTCGGAATGGAGGTATTAAAAATCAGGGTTTTTGAGATATTTTACGGGGGTTATAATTTTTAATCCGACCGTTGGATCGTGGTAATTTTTGGATATGTTATACATATATAAGTTGAGTATATGCCCACAAATTTTGAACCGTTAAAAATGAACGTATGATTTATTATGAATTTTACGAGATGACTGGTTCAGAAATTGTTGAATTTTCGGAGTTTATCATTTTGGTGGAAAATTCTAGAATTGGTGGGCCCCACTTGTGGTTGGTGAAGAAATGTACTGAATTATATTTCAAATGTGGTGGGTGGGAATAGTAGCAGGTAAAGCCATCAGGTTGCAGGTCAAACCTACCAAAATTTTCCTATAAATAGAGGGCTAAGTTAGAATTGAAAATCACACCAGAAACATAAGTTTTCTCTCTTTCTCTCTCTAGATTATTGAGTGTATTTTGTGAGTATTTAGATACTCTGTGAGTTTCTATTCATCAGTGCAAGTTTCCTTCAGCCTTATACCGATCAGAAGTACTGCTCTTTTGAGGTAAGGGATAGTAAGGGATTTTAAGGGTTGTTATGATTTTTAGTTTCGTAATTTTTCTGAACTTCAAAAATTCTGGAAAAATTTGAAATGATATTTTGATGAGTTTTATTGATTGTGTCCAAAAATGGTGATTTTTGGATGTATAGATTGAGAGTTATGAATTTTATGAGAAAAGACTATTTTAAAAGTAACCGCTTATAATTCCTTGTGGTTAACTCTAAAATTGATGAAATTTTATTGGGAGTACATGTATATGATAGAAGTATACTCTGTAAATTTCAGAATTTTTAGACAAAAGTACAATTTTTGATAAATGTCTAAATATTCGGCTATTTTGGCCATATGAAAAATAGTAAATGACTTTAAAAATTCTGAGAAAAATATATGTTCACTATGGGACTATATTATGCTAAATCCCAGAAAAGAAATATTTTTGGAACTGATTTGGTATTTTTCATGAAAATGGTCTAGCTATGAGTAAATGAATTAAATATGTTTTGTGAAGAAAGAAAATTAGAAAATAGTATTTTATGGCTTGAGAATCCTATATGAGGTATATGCAGATTTTTGATGAGAGTTTTGGTTATTGATGATGAAATTGTAAGAGTTGGCATTTTATGATGATTAAATGCATTAATTAGTAAAGTGTAAACAATTAAAATAAATTGTTTATAAATTTAAGTAATGTTATTCTTTCAATATCATTATACGAAATATTGGTATGAATTTTATTGTAGAATTTTTATCTTTTGTATCGAGGTTACTATTCATGAGTTACGAATATTACTCTTGAGATTAAAACTATATGTTGATCATATTATTTTTATCATCATATATAACATTTTTATAACCCTGATGTTAAAATTCTCTTTCACTGGAGTGTAAAGATGGGTAGATTATTGGTATGATCATGACTAGGGTTCTCTTTGGCCTGTAGTGCAAAGTTGAATTGTGACTGGTATGATCATGACCATTGAATTTATAATTGAATATCTTAAGCTTAAGTGCAAAGGTGAATTGATCAACATGGTTATAATTATTGTTTATATAAATTCTGAAATGATTATATATTTCTTTGAGATATGAATATATTTGGCCTGTAGTGCAAATATGAATTGTTGATGAATATCTTTGGCCTGTAGTGCAAAGATGAACTGTTGTTGAATATTTTTGGCCTGTAGTGCAAAGATGAACTGTTGTTGAATATCTTTGGCCCGTAGTGCAAAGATGGTTTGTTGATGAATATCTTTGGTCCGTAGTGCAAAGATGGATTTGTTAGTATGATTATAAACAGGAATTGCGATTTGGTATAACCATGATCTTTGATGTTTTAAGGGTTGTTATATTTTCCAGTTTCGTAATTTTTCTGACCTTCAAAAATTCTGGAAAATTTAAAATGATATTTTGATGAGTTTTCTTGATTGTGTCCAAAAATGGTGATTTTTGGATGTATAGATTGAGAGTTATGAATTTTATGAGAAAAGACTATTTTAAAAGTAACCGCTTATAATTCCTTGTGGTTAACTCCAAAATTGATGAAATTTTTATTGGGAGTACATGTATATGATAGAAGTATACTCTGTAAATTTCAGAATTTTTAGATAAAAGTACAATTTTTGATAAATGTCTAAATATTCGGCTATTTTGGCCATATGAAAAATAGTAAATGACTTTTAAAAATTCTGAGAAAAATATATGTTCACTATGGGACTATATTATGCTAAATCCCAGAAAAGAAATATTTTTGGAACTGATTTGGTATTTTTATGAAAATAGTCTAGTTATGAGTAAATGAATTAAATATGTTTTGTGAAGTAAGAAAATAAAAGAAATAGGATTTTATGGCTTGAGAATCCTATATGAGGTATATGCAGATTTTTGATGAGGGTTTTTGGTTATTGGTGATGAAATCTTATGAGTTTGGCATTTTAGGATAATTAAATGCATTATTTAGTAAAGTATAAACAATTAAAATAAATTGTTTATAAGCTTAAGAAATATTATTCTTTCAATATCATTATACCGAAATATTGGTATGTATTTTATTGTGGAATTTCTACCTTTTTGTGTTGAGTTTACTATTCATGAGTTACTATTCACGAGTTACTATTCATGAATTACTATTCACGAGTTACTATTCTCCTTTTCTGACCAAATTATAGTTGGTTTATGAATATTACTCTTGAGATTAAATCTATATGTTGATTATATTATTTTTATTATTATATATAACATTTTTATAACCCTAATGATGATATTTCTCTTTGACTTGAGTGTAAAGATGGGTAAATTTTTGGTATGATCATGACTATGGGTTATCTTTGGCCAGTAGTGCAAAGTTGAATCGTTGATTGGTATGATCATGACCATTGAATTTATAAGTGAATATCTTTAGCTTAAGTGCAAAGGTGAATTGATCAACATGGTTATAATTATTGTTTATATAAATTCTGAAATGATTATATATTTCTTTGAGATATTAATATCTTTGGCCTGTAGTGCAAAGATGAAATATTGATGAATATCTTTGGCCTGTAGTGCAAAGATGAATTGTTGATGAATATCTTTGGCCCGTAGTGCAAAGATGACATGTTGTTGAATATCTTTGGCCAGTAGTGCAAAGATGAACAGATGTTGAGATAAACATGACCAACTGGTGATACAAATGAATATCTTTGGCCGTAGTGCAAAGATGAAGTTATTAGTATGATTATGAACATGAAATGTGATTTGGTGTAACCATGATCTTTGATGTTTCAGGTAAAGATAGGTGATGAAAATTATCTTCGTCCTGGATGAGAGGAGGAATTTAGAACTACAGTTATGATTATGAGTTATTCATATGATTGTGGACCAGAATTGTTGATTGATGTTACAGGGATAAAACATTGTTGATGGATTTTTAACATGGAGAAGATAATAGACTTTATAGTCTATTTGACTCTTCTAATGGATTGCTCGTTCCGCTGCAACTATGGTTGAAATTTTTATCATTTACCATATGTTCTAAATCTCTGATTTATTATTGATGAAGGCTATTGATAATTTAATTATCTTTAGTCATGATATTCTTTACTGAGCTAGTTGTGCTCACCCTTTTGCTTCACAATTCCTTTCAGGTAATAAGAGTGTAGCTGGGTCGAGCGAGGGTAACGGGGAAATAGAACGGTGGTCTCTAGCTGTGGATATTCTCCCGAAGCAGTATAGAAAAGTTTATTTAGTAGTTTTATTTGGTGAATCCAATAGGGTAAGGTGTACCCAACGTTAGAAGGGTGGTTTGTCACTATCATACAAGATGTCTAACGACATACAACCTCGTGTCATCATAAGACAGGGATGTGCTCATCCACTTGCTGAGTATATATACGAGCACTACCTATATAATCTTGGTGTTTGTTTAAAGTATAATTCTCAATTAGAGACAGTAGAGATAATGATATGTCAAGAGAAGACTCACCATTGGGAAGAATATGATAGTAATCTTCTCGTTTTTCTTTGGGGTCTATTGGGTCAACCAAGGATAATTCTGTGGCCATATGATATCTATCATAACCTAGACGCATGGCCTCCCATGTACGAAGGTTTCCTTGAGCACTTCCCAAAGATTCTAATTTCTAAAACAGTTTTTGACTATACCTTTATGTAAGGTGTCATTGTGAGGTGATGTCCACGGTTGGAACATGAGTCACATTTGGTATATATTTGTATCCAAACTCACAGCGTATGTGTTGTTGTATTTTACATGACAATTGTTGTAATAAAGTTGTAGTTATTTTCTATACCATGTATTTGGCGACTCAGAATAGGTTGGATGGAATGGACCTATTTTGGGGTCGTTACAACTTGCTTGATAACTGTTGTTGTAGGAAAATTCCACCAATGGTAAGAACTTGTCCCAACTTCCCTTGAAGTCAAAGACACAGAGTTTTAATAAATCTTCTAGAGTTTGAATAGTCCTCTCTGATTGTCCGTCCGTCTGAGGATGATATGCCGAACTAAATCGTAAATCTGTGCCCATAGCTTTTTGTAAACTAACCCAAAATCGTGAAGTGAATCTTGGGTCTCGATTAGAAACTATGGATACTGGCATACCATGCAGTCTTACAATCTCGTTTATGTACATACGAGCAAGACGTTCTCGCATCGGTAAGAAATGAGCAGACTTGGTCAATCTATCAACAATGACCCAAATCGCATCTATACCTTGAGAAACCTTAGGAAGACCGGTAACGAAATCCATGGTAATGCGCTCCCACTTCCATTCTAGAATTTCAAGTGGTTGCAATGGACCTTTTGGTACTTGATGCTCCGCTTTGACTCGTTGACAAGTTAAACACCTTGAGATAAACAGGGCTATCTCTCTCTTCATATTGATCCACCAAAATGTATGACGAAGATCATGATACATTTTGGTACTTCCAGGATGGATTGCAAACGGTGTGTTGTGCGCTTCCATCATGATTTCATACTTTAAATCAGGGTTGTTAGGAACACAAAGTCTGGAGTTGACTCGAAGTATTCCTTCTTCATCGATTCTTGCTTCCGGCATAGCACCTTCTTGCACTTTCTTCCTCATACGCATCAGCTCCAGGTCTGTAGCTTGAGCAGCTTTAACTTTATCGATTAAAGTTAGTTTTACTCGTATATTCACCATCATCACATGGGTCCCTGGAGTCTTTAACTCTATCTCCATCCTTTGCAAGTCACACAAAATGGGCCTTTGTGTTGACAATATTGCACTCGTACTTTCATATGATCTTCTACTCAATGCGTTAGCTACCACGTTCGCTTTTCCAGGATGGTATTGAATGGTATGATCATAATCTTTCAACAGTTCAAGCCAACGTCGTCGTCGCATGTTGAGTTCCTTTTGAGTGAAGAAATATTTGAGGCTTTTATGATCCGTAAAGATCTCCAACTTCTCCCCATACAAGTAATGCCTCCAAATTTTAGTGCAAAGAAAACAGCTGCCAACTCTAGATCATGAGTAGGATAATTTCTCTCATATTCTTTGAGTTGTCTTGATGCATAGGCTATGACTTTTCCATATTGCATGAGAACTCATCCCAACCCTTTGCTCGAAGCATCACTGTAGATGACAAATGTAAGACCCCGAATTTTATGAAATAAAATTATTCAATTTTTCTATTTAGTAAATGGTTAAATTGATAAAAGTTTAAAGTTATGGGTGAAATATGAATTTTTTTCAAAATAAGCAAGTGGTTATAAAATAATCATTGTTGTCGGGGAATATTCGTTTGGTCGTGGAATATTCTTTCTGTCGGAGAATATTCGTACGACGGCGCAGCTATTTGTGGGCCCCATAACGAATAACTGTCGGGTGAAGAAAATGACAAATTTGAGTTTTTACAAATAACGGCGTAGTTGTTATCGTTAATACTGTTGAATACCCGGTGGTTAAAATACAGTAATACGCGTTATTGCACAGTAGCACACGGTATTGCACAGTATTTTTGAAATTATTGATTCTTACGTAAGAAGGCACTACTCAATAATTGTTACAGTAATTACTGTTCAATATTTTATTTTATTGATTCAATAATTGCTACGTTGAAATTTTATATTATTGTTGTTCAATAATTGTTGCTGCACAGTATTTTCCATTATCAGATCAATAATTCATATTATTTGAATAGTATTATTAGATAGCATTATTGGCAATGTCTAGAAAGTTCTGTCTAAGGAGAGGTTTGGTCATCTAATTGCGCGCTAGTAAGGAGAAATCCTTATTGGAAAGCCCCCTCTTTCCTGGGAACGGCCTGGTTGTCATAATTGTGATTATGTAATATTATTTGTGAATAATTAATTATTGATTCATATGATAAGGAAATATTTATTTTATGTGGATATGATAAGGGATATATTTTTGTGGTTAAAAATGAAGGAGTTAATGTTGAGATTTTTATCAGTATTTTTGTCGGAATGGAGGTATTAAAAATCAAATTAGGGTTTTTGAGATATTTTGCGGGGGTTATAATTTTTAATCCGACCGTTGGATCGTGATAATTTTTGGATATGTTATACATATATAAGTTGAGTATATGTCCACAAATTTTGAACCGTTAAAAATGAACGTATGATTTATTATGAATTTTATGAGATGACTGGTTCAGAAATTGTTGAATTTTCGGAGTTTATCATTTTGGTGGAAAATTCTAGAATTGGTGGGCCCCACTTGTGGTTGGTGAAGAAATGTGCTAAATTATATTTCAAATGTGGTGGGTGGGAATAGTAGCAGGTAAAGCCATCAGGTTGCAGGTCAAACCTACCAAAATTTTCCTATAAATAGAGGGCTAAGTTAGAATTGAAAATCACACCAGAAACATAAGCTTTCTCTCTTTCTCTCTCTATATTATGAAGCATATTTTGTGAGATTTTAGATACTTGGTGAGTTGCTATTCATCAGTGCAAGTTTTCTTCAGCATCATATCCGATATTCAGTCAGAAGTACTGCTATTTTGAGGTAAGGGATAGGAAGGGATTTTAAGGGTTGTTATGATTTTCAGTTTCGTAATTTTTCTGAACTTCAAAAATTCTGGAAAAATTTGAAATGATATTTTGATGAGTTTTATTGATTGTGTCCAAAAATGGTGATTTTTGGATGTATAGATTGAGAGTTATGAATTTTATGAGAAAAGACTATTTTAAAAGTAACCGATTATAATTCCTTGTGGTTAACTCTAAAATTGGTGAAATTTTTATTGGGAGTACATGTATATGATAGAAGTATGCTCTATGAATTTCAGAATTTTTAGACAAAAGTATAATTTTTGATAAATGTCTAAATATTCGGCTATTTTGGCCATATGAAAAATAGTAAATGACTTTTAAAAATTCTGAGAAAAATATATGTTCACTATGGGACTATATTATGCTAAATTCCAGAAAAGAAATATTTTTAGAACTGATTTGGTATTTTTTATGAAAATAGTCTAGTTATGAGTAAATGAATTAAATATGTTTTGTGAGGAAAGAAAATTGAAAAATAGGATTTTATGGCTTGAGAATCCTATATGAGGTATATGCAGATTTTTGATGAGGGTTTTTGGTTATTGGTGATGAAATATTATGAGTTTGGCATTTTAAGATGATTAAATGCATTATTTAGTAAGTGTAAACAATTTAAATAAATTGTTTATAAGCTTAAGAAATGTTATTCTTTCAATATCATTATACCGAAATATTGGTATGGATTTTATTGTGGAATCTCTATCTTTTTGTGTCGGGTTTATTATTCACGAGTTGCTATTTATGAGTTACTATCATATATAACATTTTTATAACCCTGATATTGAAATTCTCTTTCACTGGAGTGTAAAGATGGGTAGATTATTGGTATGATCATGACTAGGGTTCTCTTTGGCCTGTAGTGCAAAGTTGAATTGTGACTGGTATGATCATGACCATTGAATTTATAATTGAATATCTTAAGCTTAAGTGCAAAGGTGAATTGATCAACATGGTTATAATTATTGTTTATATAAATTCTAAAATGATTATAATTCTTTGAGATATTAATATATTTGGCATGTAGTGCAAATATGAACTGTTGATGAATATATTTGGCCTGTAGAGCAAATATGAATTGTTGATGAATATCTTTGGCATGTAGTGCAAAGATGGCCTGTTGATGAATATCTTTGGCCTGTAGTGCAAAGATGAACTGTTGTTGAATATCTTTGGCCCGTAGTGCAAAGATGGTTTGTTGATGAATATCTTTGGCCCGTAGTGCAAAGATGGATTTGTTAGTATGATTATAAACAGGAACTGTGATTTGGTATAACCATGATCTTTGATGTTTCAGGTAAAGACAGGTGATGAAAATATTCTTTGTCCTGGGTGTGAAGAAAATTTATAGTCACAATTATAATTATGAGTTATTCATATGATTGTGGAAAGGAACTCTTGAGTGATGTTACATGGATAAAATATTGTTGGTGGATTTTTAACATGGAGAAGATAATAGACTTTATAGTCTATTTGACTCTTCTAATGGATTGCTCGTTCCGCTGCAACTATGATTGAAATTTTTATCATTTACCATATGTTCTAAATCTCTGATTTATTGTTGATGAAGGCTATTGATAATTGAATTATCTTTAGTCATGATATTCTTTACTGAGCTAGTTGTGCTCACCCTTTTGCTTCACAATTCCTTTCAGGTAATAAGAGTGTAGCTGGGTCGAGCGAGGGTAACGGGGAAATAGAACGGTGGTCATCATTTAGTAGTTATATTTGGTGAAGAAAATAGGGTGAGGCGAACCTAACGATGGAAGGGTGTTTTGTCACTATCATACAAGATGTCTAATAACATACAACCTCGTGTCATCATAAGACAGGGTTGTGCTCATCCACTTGCTGAGTATATCTACGAACACTACCTATATAATCTTGGTGTTTGTTTGAAGTATAATTCTCAATTAGAGACAGTGGAGATAATGATAAGTCAAGAGAAGACTCACCATTGGGAAGAATATGATAGTAATCTTCTCGTTTTTCTTTGGGGTCTATTGGGTAAACCAAGGATAATTCTGTGGCCATATGATATCTATCATAACCTAGACGCATGGCCTCCTATGTACGAAGGTTTCCTTGAGCACTTCCCAAAGATTCTAATTTCTAAAACAGTTTTTGACTATACCTTTATGTAAGGTGTTATTGTGAGGTGATGTCCACGGTTGGAACTTGAGTCACATTTGGTATATATTTGTATCCAAACTCACAGCATATGTGTTGTTGTATTTTGCACGACAATTGTTGTAATAAAGTTGTAGTTGTTTTCTGTACCATGTATTTGGCGACTCAGAATGGGTTGGATGGAATGGACCTATTTTGGGGTTGTCACAGGTGGTATCAGAGCTATAAGTAAAGAGCCCCGAGCCTCTCGCTGGTGACTTCCTGTTGATGGGGGATGCACCGAAGCCAGACTCTCCGTAGGGGACGCCGTTCTGCGGTGGCAAACTGATAGGTACCACTGTGAGGTGCTGTCCACTGATGGGACAATTGTCACAGGTGGTATCAGAGCTTAGGGATATGATCTCTGGCGGAGATCGGGGAATACAACTAAGAGGGGAGAGATGAGTAAATCCTTCGCTAGTGTGTCCTACCTAAGCTTATTTGTTGGTCAGTCATAATATCGGGATATTATGTGATATGTTAATTTGTTCAATTAACCTTTGTTTTGAAGCTGTATTCTAGAATGATACCTGAAATACAGGAGATGAGCAATGGAGAAATCATGATGATAGGGAAGATGGAATCTGAAATGAAAGCAAGGTACTCTCAACTCTTTGAATTACCAGGTACGTAAATTTCGGTGACGAAATTTCATAAGGAGGGGAGATTGTAAGACCCCGAATTTTATGAAATAAAATTATTCAATTTTTCTATTTAGTAAATGGTTAAATTGATAAAAGTTTAAAGTTATGGGTGAAATATGAATTTTTTTCAAAATAAGCAAGTGGTTATAAAATAATCATTGTTGTCGGGGAATATTCGTTTGGTCGTGGAATATTCTTTCTGTCGGAGAATATTCGTACGACGGCGCAGCTATTTGTGGGCCCCATAACGAATAACTGTCGGGTGAAGAAAACGACAAATTTGAGTTTTTACAAATAACGGCGTAGTTGTTATCGTTAATACTGTTGAAATACCCGGTGGTTAAAATACAGTAATACGCGTTATTGCACAGTAGCACACGGTATTGCACAGTATTTTTGAAATTATTGATTCTTACGTAAGAAGGCACTACTCAATAATTGTTACAGTAATTACTGTTCAATATTTTATTTTATTGATTCAATAATTGCTACGTTGAAATTTTATATTATTGTTGTTCAATAATTGTTGCTGCACAGTATTTTCCATTATCAGATCAATAATTCATATTATTTGAATAGTATTATTAGATAGCATTATTGGCAATGTCTAGAAAGTTCTGTCTAAGGAGAGGTTTGGTCATCTAATTGCGCGCTAGTAAGGAGAAATCCTTATTGGAAAGCCCCCTCTTTCCTGGGAACGGCCTGGTTGTCATAATTGTGATTATGTAATATTATTTGTGAATAATTAATTATTGATTCATATGATAAGGAAATATTTATTTTATGTGGATATGATGAGGGATATATTTTTGTGGTTAAAAATGAAGGAGTTAATGTTGAGATTTTTATCAGTATTTTTGTCAGAATGGAGGTATTAAAAATCAAATTAGGGTTTTTGAGATATTTTGCGGGGGTTATAATTTTTAATCCGACCGTTGGATCGTGATAATTTTTGGATATGTTATACATATATAAGTTGAGTATATGTCCACAAATTTTGAACCGTTAAAAATGAACGTATGATTTATTATGAATTTTATGAGATGACTGGTTCAGAAATTGTTGAATTTTTAGAGTTTATCATTTTGGTAGAAAATTCTAGAATTGGTGGGCCCCACTTGTGGTTGGTGAAGAAATGTGCTAAATTATATTTCAAATGTGGTGGGTGGGAATAGTAGCAGGTAAAGCCATCAGGTTGCAGGTCAAACCTACCAAAATTTTCCTATAAATAGAGGGCTAAGTTAGAATTGAAAATCACACCAGAAACATAAGCTTTCTCTCTTTCTCTCTCTATATTATGAAGCATATTTTGTGAGATTTTAGATACTTGGTGAGTTGCTATTCATCAGTGCAAGTTTTCTTCAGCATCATATCCGATATTCAGTCAGAAGTACTGCTATTTTGAGGTAAGGGATAGTAAGGGATAGTAAGGGATAGTAAGGGATTTTAGGGGTTGTTATGATTTTCAGTTTCGTAATTTTTCTGAACTTCAAAAATTCTAGAAAAATTTAAAATGATATTTTGATGAGTTTTATTGATTGTGTCCAAAAATGGTGATTTTTGGATGTATAGATTGAGAGTTATGAATTTTATGAGAAAAGACTATTTTAAAAGTAACCGCTTATAATTCCTTGTGGTTAACTCTAAAATTGGTGAAATTTTTATTGGGAGTACATGTATATGATAGAAGTATGCTCTATGAATTTCAGAATTTTTAGACAAAAGTATAATTTTTGATAAATGTCTAAATATTCGGCTATTTTGGCCATATGAAAAATAGTAAATGACTTTTAAAATTCTGAGAAAAATATATGTTCACTATGGGACTATATTATGCTAAATTCCAGAAAAGAAATATTTTTAGAACTGATTTGGTATTTTTTATGAAAATAGTCTAGTTATGAGTAAATGAATTAAATATGTTTTGTGAGGAAAGAAAATTGAAAAATAGGATTTTATGGCTTGAGAATCCTATATGAGGTATATGCAGATTTTTGATGAGGGTTTTTGGTTATTGGTGATGAAATATTATGAGTTTGGCATTTTAAGATGATTAAATGCATTATTTAGTAAGTGTAAACAATTTAAATAAATTGTTTATAAGCTTAAGAAATGTTATTCTTTCAATATCATTATACCGAAATATTGGTATGGATTTTATTGTGGAATTTCTATCTTTTTGTGTCGGGTTTATTATTCACGAGTTGCTATTTATGAGTTACTATCATATATAACATTTTTATAACCCTGATATTGAAATTCTCTTTCACTGGAGTGTAAAGATGGGTAGATTATTGGTATGATCATGACTAGGGTTCTCTTTGGCCTGTAGTGCAAAGTTGAATTGTGACTGGTATGATCATGACTATTGAATTTATAATTGAATATCTTAAGCTTAAGTGCAAAGGTGAATTGATCAACATGGTTATAATTATTGTTTATATAAATTCTAAAATGATTATAATTCTTTGAGATATTAATATATTTGGCATGTAGTGCAAATATGAACTGTTGATGAATATATTTGGCCTGTAGAGCAAATATGAATTGTTGATGAATATCTTTGGCATGTAGTGCAAAGATGGCCTGTTGATGAATATCTTTGGCCTGTAGTGCAAAGATGAACTGTTGTTGAATATCTTTGGCCCGTAGTGCAAAGATGGTTTGTTGATGAATATCTTTGGCCCGTAGTGCAAAGATGGATTTGTTAGTATGATTATAAACAGGAACTGTGATTTGGTATAACCATGATCTTTGATGTTTCAGGTAAAGACAGGTGATGAAAATATTCTTTGTCCTGGGTGTGAAGAAAAATTTATAGTCACAATTATAATTATGAGTTATTCATATGATTGTGGAAAGGAACTCTTGAGTGATGTTACATGGATAAAATATTGTTGGTGGATTTTTAACATGGAGAAGATAATAGACTTTATAGTCTATTTGACTCTTCTAATGGATTGCTCGTTCCGCTGCAACTATGGTTGAAATTTTTATCATTTACCATATGTTCTAAATCTCTGATTTATTGTTGATGAAGGCTATTGATAATTGAATTATCTTTAGTCATGATATTCTTTACTGAGCTAGTTGTGCTCACCCTTTTGCTTCACAATTCCTTTCAGGTAATAAAAGTGTAGCTGGGTCGAGCGAGGGTAACAAGGGAATAGAACGGTGGTCATCATTTAGAAGTTATATTTGGTGAAGAAAATAGGGTGAGGCGAACCTAACGATGGAAGGGTGTTTTGTCACTATCATACAAGATGTCTAATAACATACAACCTCGTGTCATCATAAGACAGGGTTGTGCTCATCCACTTGCTGAGTATATCTACGAACACTACCTATATAATCTTGGTGTTTGTTTGAAGTATAATTCTCAATTAGAGACAGTGGAGATAATGATAAGTCAAGAGAAGACTCACCATTGGGAAGAATATGATAGTAATCTTCTCGTTTTTCTTTGGGGTCTATTGGGTAAACCAAGGATAATTCTGTGGCCATATGATATCTATCATAACCTAGACGCATGGCCTCCTATGTACGAAGGTTTCCTTGAGCACTTCCCAAAGATTCTAATTTCTAAAACAGTTTTTGACTATACCTTTATGTAAGGTGTTATTGTGAGGTGATGTCCACGGTTGGAACTTGAGTCACATTTGGTATATATTTGTATCCAAACTCACAGCATATGTGTTGTTGTATTTTGCATGACAATTGTTGTAATAAAGTTGTAGTTGTTTTCTGTACCATGTATTTGGCGACTCAGAATGGGTTGGATGGAATGGACCTATTTTGGGGTTGTCACAACAAATCCCTCCGAGCCAGATGGTATTGTTAGAACAGATGCTGAAATGAGTCTCCTCTTAGGTTCTTGAAAACTCTGCTCACATTCTTCGCTCCAACCGAACTTTGTATCTTTCCGAGTCAGCTGAGTTAATGGAGTAGCGATTCGAGAAAATCCTTCCACGAATCTTCGATAATAACCAGCTAAACCAAGAAAGCTACGTACTTCAGTCACTGATTTAGGTTGCTTCCAGCTTTGAATAGCTTCAATCTTTGTCGGGTCAACCGATATTCCACGACTTGATACTACGTGCCCAAGGAATGCTATCTCCTCCAGCCAGAACTCGCATTTCTTCAACTTGGCATAAAGCTTGTATTCACGAAGCTTTTGGAGTACCAGTCTCAAGTGTTGCTCATGATCTTCACGACTTTTGGAATAAATAAGGATGTCATCAATAAAGACGACCACAAAGTGATCCAAATATTTCTTGAATACCCGGTTCATCATATCCATGAAGGCAGCATGAGCATTAGTCAATCCAAAGGACATGACTAGGAATTCATAATGCTCGTACCATGTTCTAAAAGCCGTCTTTGGAATATCCTCAGTTCTAACGTTCAGCTGATGATATCCAGAACGAAGATCGATCTTTGAAAAGAATTGTGCTCCTTGCAACTGGTCAAACAGGTCATCAATACGTGGCAATGGGTACCTGTTTTTGATGGTGACATGATTCAACTCCCGATAATCAATACAAAGTCGCATACTTCCATCTTTCTTCTTCACGAATAGCACAGGAGCACCCCAAGGAAAAGTAATAGGACGAATAAAGCCAATGTCTAACAATTCCTGCAGTTGGATCTTTAACTCCTGAAGTTCAATAGGAGCCATTCGATATGGGGCTTTGGAAATGGGTTTTGTACCGGGTTCAAGGTCGATACAAAATTCAATTTCACGCTCTGGAGGTAGGCCAGGAAGTTCTTCAGGGAATACGTCAGGGAATTTATTAACAATAGAAATATCATTCAAAACTGACGTATTTTTGTTTAGATCCGTGACATGAGCTAAGAAAGCTTGACATCCGTTTTTTAATAAACGAATAGCTTTATGGCTTGAGATGACAGCGATTGATTTTAATGGTTTGGTTGCTTGAATTCGCATAATAGGTCGATTAGGAATATGAAAGCTAACAACCTTACGAAAATAATCAATTTTTGCATGATGAGTAGTTAACCAATCAATCCCTAGAATCACGTCAAATGCAAGTATTTTTAATGAAATCAGATCGACAGGTAATGTGTAGGTACCAACTTGAACCAAACAAGACTTATAAACCGTGGATGTAATGAAGGTTTCTCCCAATGGAGTTTCAACAGATAAATCAAAGTCTAATTTCTCCGGAGTCAAATTTAATCGATGAGCGCAAGTAGGAGAAATAAAAGAATGGGTAGAACCGGTATCAAATAAAGTATAGACTTCGTTAGAGTTTATGATAAGCTTACTCGTGATGACCTCATTCGGGTTCCTTGCTTTCTGGGAGGTCACAACAAACACTCTCCCTTGCACTACCGGTTTTGACTTTTCTGGGACGGCCTTTGGTGTCTCCATCTTGGCTGTACTTATTTTTGGTAAACGACAAAATCGAGCTAAATGACCTTCTCTTCCACAATTATAACATGCTTTAGACGGTATCGCGCAGTTTGGACTGATGTGCCCCTCCCCTCCGCATTTGAAACATATGATAGGTGGTCGTTCTCCTTCCTTAACAACGGGTGCTGGTGCTGACGTCTTTCCATCATTGTTGAATCTCCTCTTCTTGAAATGACCATTCTTATTGTTTTGGCCCTGATTACCACCGAAGTGGTTACCATTTCTGGCCTGTTGATTCCCTCCACGCTTGTTGTCACCGCTTCGATGACTGCTCTCACTGGTATTATCATTTTGCCGACTGCTCTCTTTTGGTTGCGTTGACTCGTTATTGCGCTCCACTAATTGAGCCCTATTCACAACATCTGAATACAAACACAGTTTATGAGAAATAAGATGTTGACGTATCTCAGGTTTCAAACCTCGCAAAAATATTCTCGTCATTCGCTCTTCATTATCCACCAAGTGGGACGCAAATCGGGACAACTCAGCAAATTTAGCCTCATACTGCGACACGGTCATATTATTCTGCTCCAATTTGATGAACTCCACATCCTTCATGTGACGAACACTTTCGGAAAAGTATTTGTCATTGAACAGCTCTTGGAACTTCTCCCAAGACATCTTCAATGCGGCAGGTTGAGTACGCTTAATCGATTCCCACCAGTAATCTGCCTCACCTCGCAACATAAAGGCGGCAAAGAGAACCTTTTGCTCCTCGGAGCATCCCAAGACATCAAATATCTTGGTAATCTGCTTTATCCATGTTTTCGCTATAAGTGGTTTTGGCTCTCCCTTAAACTTTGGTGGTCCCAGGTCCTTGAACTGTTTAGCGGTGACCGTCCGAGAGTTTTCAGTGTTTCCACCTATATTTTGGACAGGAGCCGCTCTCGTCTGCTGTTGCATGAACTGCATAAAGTTTCTGAACATTCCATCATTCATCATCTGGTCAGTGTTGTTGTTTGTATGAGGATTGTCACCTTCCTGATGCACATTATCCTGATTATTGATATGTGGTGAATCAACAGTCGCCTGTGCTCCATTGCTATTCTCAACATTCTCAGATGACATTTTCAGATACTGCCACAAAATAAAAGTTAATTGATATGTCATATATTATCCTTATATTATGACCGACCAATTAAATACCATGCAAATAAACTTAGGTAACTCATACTAGCGAAGGAATTCCCCGTCTCTCCCCTCCTAGTTCTATTCTCACATCTTAGCCAGGGATCATATCCCTAAGCTCTGATACCAACTGTGACGCACCCAAATTAGATATACATCACCCATCTTGGGTCGTCAGATACATGGTACAGAATTCAAATACAACTTAATAATACAACTGTCGTGTACAATATGGCAAAACATAAACTGTGAGTTTGAATACAAATATTGTCTACTAGAGAGTATCCATACTCAAAAGGAGTCATCATTATATTTATTAACACACTATTACATAGAATAGTGAGGACTACTTACTAATACTATCATTCGGACCATCACTCCGTTCCCCGACTTGCCCCAGCTACGTTCTCAATTCCTGAAGAGAACAGTGAAAGAAAGGGTGAGCTCAACTAGCCCAGTAAGCAATATTATGACTAAGATAATGCAGAATAAATTATCATTAGCCTTCAACAATGTTAAACTGATAAAATATAATAGACATCAAGTTTAACTGCAGCGGAATAAGCAATCCATTAAAAGAGTCAAGTAGAAAATAAACTCCACTATCTTTTATGATTTAAAAGGTTTTTCAACACTGTTATCGCTGGGACTCAGCTTAATAAAATAATTCACATCATCGAATCACCCCTGTGCTACGGCCAAGGATATTCGTGTAATCATTAATGGTCATGATCATGCCAACAACTGTCCATCAATGCACTACGGGCCAATGAGGACTTTTACCACATCATTTGTAACATTACGGTCATGATTATACCGAATAATCCCTGGTCATAATCATACCAAGTCCATCTATGCACTACAGGCCACAGATGACTTTTAACATTTTATAAACATGAGGATGATGACAATGATATAAGAATTCAATAAAACAAGTTCAAGAATTAATTTATCCAAGAATTAACAACGTCCAAATTGTCAACATGATACTGCTTTGTGGAGTAAAATTCAAGAATGCTTAGAAGAATATTTTCTTGAAAAGATACTGGATGAACCGCAATTATCAAGGATATTCCACTAATTTCATGGAGTATAGAAGTTAAAACTTAACCAACTGAGTATAGTAAAGAATGGAATAACAAAAGAAATCACCCGGCATGCGATAGACCGCACAGACAGGTTATTCCAACAGAATAATAAATAATGGAACCAGGTCCGGCGTAAACGCACAGACAGGATATTCCGACAGAATAATAATAAAAACGGAACCAGGTCCGGTGTAAAACACACAGACAGGATGTTCCAATAGAATAATAACAAGACGGAACCAGGTCCGGTGTAAAACACACAGACAGGATGTTCCAACAGAATAATAATAAAAACGGAACCAGGTCCGGTGTAAAACACACAGACAGGATGTTCCAACAGAATAATAATAAAAACGGAACCAGGCCCGGTGTAAAACACACAGACAGGATGTTCCAACAGAATAACAGAAGAATGTCACCAAGTATAGGGTAGACCGCGTATACAGGTTATTCCAACAGAATAATAAAAAATGAAATAACAACAGTTCTCTTCATGAATAAGAAAGAATAACACTCCTTACCGTTTTAAAGAAGAGCTGAAATAAGGAAGTAGTTAAGTAGCAGAATACTCTTCTTCTCTCTCTCTATAGTTTCTCTCTCTAGAGTTCAGTGAATTCGTAAGAAATAATGAAGGAATGAGTTGCTATTTATAGAAAAATAGAATGCATAGTAACTAATCCATGAACGGTCCAGATTGATTACTTTAATCTGACGGTCCATATTTAAATAAAAATCTTTTAAATAAAATATAATATATTCTATTTATAGAATAACTTTAATAAAGTATTCTGTTTTATATAAAAAGATGTTTCTGTTTTATTACATTAATAATACGAATAAAATAAAACGTCATTATCGCTAAATAATTCATATTATTAACTGACAATAATTGAATCAAACTGAGTGACTTCTCACATAAGCATTTATAATCAATACCGTGTGCTACTATGCAACCACACGTATTACTGTACTTTTACTACCGAGTAGTTCAACAGTATTAATGGTAAAACTTTCGCTGTTATTTTTAATAAAATATTTTTGTCGTTTTCTCAATCCGACAATAATTGTATTGTGGGGTCCACCAATGATTGTGTCGTTGTATGAATATTCCCTGTTAAAACGAATATTCCCCGACCAATCGAATATTATATAACAACTTGCGTACTTTGAAAAATTTATAAATATTACTCACAACTATAGTATTATATCAAATTAACTCCATAATATTCAAAAATGATATTTATAAAAAATTCATCTTTATTTATAAAAGTTGGGATCTTACATTTGTAGTGTCTGCAAATGATCAAAACTACGTCACTTTGATTGAAGGATGTCATGTCATGTCTTTTTAGTAATGTGACGCCCCCAAAATAGGTATACAACACCCAATCTGAGTCGCCAAAATACATGGTACAGAAACAACTACATCTTTACTGTTACAACATAAGAACTGTGAGTTTAAATACAAATATTATCATCTAGACAATATCCACACTCAAACAAGTCCTCATTACAATTATTGGTACATTATTTCACAAAAATGGTGAGGACTACTAAAATAACTTCTAGAACCATCATTCCATACCCCGACTAGTACTCGCTACATTCTCGCCTCCTGAGAAAAATAGAACAAAAAGGAAAAGGGTGAGCTCAACTAGCCCAGTAAAGAATATTATGACTAAGATAATACAGAACAAATTATCGTTAGTCTTCAACAGGGAAAAATCTAATAGAATACAATAGACAACAAGTTTTAAATCAATAACTGCAGCGGAAACAGCAAACCATTAGAAGAGTCAAGTAGAGAATGAGTTCTACTATCTTCTAAGATTTAAAAGTTCATTATCAATATTTTATCCCTGTAACAACAATCAATAACCATCTTTAATCAAATATTCATCTTTGCACTACAGGCCAAAGATATTCATTTGTATCACCAGTCGGTCATGTTCATCTCAACACCTGTTCATCTTTGCACTATGGGCCAAAGATATTCATCAGTTAATCATTCATCTTTGCACTACAGGCCAAAGATATTCAGTAATATCATCATTTAGGACTGAGGATGATGAAAAATATCTTAAAGAAAACGAATCCAGTGAAACAAAATAACAGATATTAAGGATTCGTATTTCGATTTATCCATGTCCAAAAATACCTTATAATTATTCATAGTGAAGTAAAATTCAAGAATGATCAAAACATGGATACAATCAAAGCTAGTACCCAGAATAGATATTTTGGACGAAAAGAAGAAAATTTTATTTTTCGGTGAATAGTAACTCGTGAATAGTAACTCGTGAATAGTAATCCCGACGTGAAAAGTTCTAAATTTGATAAAAAAAATTCAACCAATATTTCGGCATAATGATATTGAAGAAATAATATCACTTTCGAATAAAATAACATCCCTTACCTCGTAAAGACAGTACTTCTGGTCGGAATACCGGTATAAGGCTGAAAGAAACTTGCTCTGATGAATAGAAACTCTCAAAGTATCTAAATACTCACAAAATACACTCAATAATCTAGAGAGAGAAAGAGAGAAAACTTGTTTTTGGTGTGATTTTCAATTCTAACTTAGCCCTCTATTTATAGGAAAATGTTAGCACGCCGAAGCAGACTTAACCTGCAACCTGATGGCTTTACCTGCTACTATTCAAGCCTACCACATTTGAATAAAAATCTCTGCACATTTCTTCACCAACCAAGAGTGGGGCCCACCAATTCTAGAATTTTCTACCAAAATGATAAACTCCGAAAATTCAATAATTCTTGAACCAGTCATCTCGTAAAATTCATAATAAATCATACGTTCATTTTTAACGGTTCAAAATTTGTGGACATATACTCAACTTATATATGTATAACATATCCAAAAATTACCACGATCCAACGGTCGGATTAAAAATTATAACCCCCGCAAAATATCTCAAAAACCCTAATTTTTAATACCTCTATTCCGACAAAAATACTGATAAAAATCTCAACACTAACTCCTTCATTTTTAACCACAAAAATATATTCCTCATTTATATCCACATAAAATAAATATTTCCTAATCATATGAATCAATAATTAATTATTCACAAATAATATTACAGAATCACATTTATGACAACCAGGCCGTTCCAAGGAAAGAGGGGGCTTTCCAATAAGGATTTCTCCTTACTGACGCGCAATTAGATGACCAAATCTCTCCTTAGACAGAACTTTCTAGACATTGCCAATAATGTTATCTAATAATATTATTCAAATAATATGAATTATTGATCTGATAATGGGAAATACTGTGTAGTGACAATTATTGAAACAATAGTAATATAAAATATCAACGCAGCAATTATTGAATCAATAAAATAAAATACTGAACAGTAATTACTGTAACCATTATTGAGTAGTGCCTTCTTACGTAAGAATCAATAATTGGTGCAATACAGTGTGCTACTGTGCAACAACGCGTATTACTGTGTTTTAACCACCGAGTATTCCAACAGTATTAACGGTAACAACTACGCCGTTATTTATAAACAACTTATACTTGTCGTTTTCTTCATCCAATCGCTTTCCGTTATGGGGCTCACAAAAGACTGCGTCGTCGTACGAATACTCCCCGTCAGGAAGAATATTTCACGAATATTCCCCGACAACAATGAATATTTTATAACCACCTGCTTATTTGAAATATTTGCGCATTTTACTCATAACTAACATCATTAATCAATTTAACCCTTACTATTTCAAAATAATAAATAGAGGGAATTTAAATTTCATTTATTAATAATTTGGGGTCTTACAAGTAACATCTCGTGCCTTTTCAAGGGCTAAGTACTAATCCGAAGGGTCACCAACCCCTCCTATAAATAGATAGGAAGGGGCAGCCTTCTCATTCATTCATTTTCTCAAGCATTCAAGCATAATAAAGTTTTCAAGTCTTTATTTCTTCATCAGTTTCCTTAGTTCATTTTGAGAGAGAGAGTTCGAGCATTTCTTTGGTTCGTAAAGTATACTTTTTGTAGTGCTGCTAAAATATACGTTGTCATTGTATCCTGGGAGACAAATGCTATCAACTCTAAGCAACATACGGAGGGCATAATTGTCTTAAAGACATAGTACCAAGTACTAGCCTTGACAAATCTTTTTCAATTGACCGACCAAAATACATACCTTATGTGTTTGACGCATGTAATATAAAAGTCTAAGCGACCACTGATGGTCCACTCGACCTCAAACCCATTGGGCAAGATCCGTCCTAATGTAATGTTTGGATTGAAAGAATGTAATGAAGAGTGGAATGATTCATTCCATTCTAGTTTCATCTTGGTTGTAATGAGTTATTTCATGTTCTCCTTCTCTCAAGAAACCAAACACAATTTTTTTCATTACATAGAAATGAGTCATTTCATTCTCACCTTCATTACTACAATCCAAACGTAGCATAAAGGTCGAGCAGGGCGCCAAAATCCTATTCGAGCCATAATCACTTACTCAGATTGTGGCCCGTGGTGCCCTAACAAGAGTATCGGTGAATATAACTATAATTGGCTAAATACTTAAATAAATATTAATTGATAAATGAAAATTAAAAAAATAATAAATATTATTATAATTATTATTAAAAAAATGTCATATTTTATTTATCTAAAAAAGTGCTGCTCCAAAGTACAGTGTAGCAGTAGGGCCAAAGGAATACACAGAGTTCGTTTCAAGTTGCAAGTAGTTGCAAGTTAGTACTCCAAATCATAAATATCAGCTATAAGCATCCGACCCCCAAAGTCCCAAACAATGTGTTTATTCCGTGTAAAGTTGTCTACATATTTGCCAACTAACATACGGTTCCGGTTCCGGTTCCGGTTCCGTGTGTATTTTTATAGTATAGTAGTGTGTATATATACAGTCCATTTCAAAGACATACTATTTTTACTTTACTTATCATATTCGCTAAAAGTCGGACGACGGTTCGGTCCGTCGCTATATAACAGATAAACGGTTTATATGTTATGAAGACAGTTCGATACGTCGCTAAAAGTTAAGATGGTGATTCTCTGATATACGCGACGGGCCGAACTGTCGTCGGGTCCGTCGTTAAAAATGATAAGCATGGTATGTAGGTTCAAAGAGTATGTCCTCGATCTTTTCCGTGTGTCTGTGTAGACTCCAAATGTACACAATCTACGATTTGTAAAATTAAGACAATAAATTTCATGTTAATTAAGCTACATTAAATATTATATATTAAATAAATTTCAATATTTAACTTTTAATATTAAAAATGATTTATTATTAAAGTAGGTGAGAGGGATATAAAGCTTAACTTAAACTTTACGAGAACTGATGGAATATAAACTTTACACCTTATTAAGGGATTGACCCCGATAGTACTAAATACTAAATATAAGATAAAGCTCATCGTTACATGTTAATATTCAAAAATAAAATATAAAAAAGAAGTAATTTTTGAAGGAAGGGCAATTATATCTTAATATAAATAATACTCCATTATTTGCAATACAATATACAACATGAAAGTAACTTTTAATTTGATTTCGAGATAAATCATTAAAATGAATTCTAAAAGTATAAATATGTTAGTGTGAGAGATAAATTTTTTTATTGTTACATTTTTAATAGATTAATGTTATATTTTAGAAGAAAGAGTATTTGTTAGAAGAATCCCCTACTAGCTCAAAAGAGTGCATAATTTATCAAGTCTCTAAGAGAATAGTTTATCGCTTACTCACCAAATTTAATGGAATTACTCATTTCTGTAGAAGTGTTTGGTTGTTTTATTGAAATAGAATAAATTATTTTTATTTTTATTAAATTTATGAATTTTATTCTTTTGAGGAAAGTATGGAATGATTGATTTCTATTGAAATAAAATGAATAATTTTATTATTTATTTTATTCCCTATTTTATTTCATTGATTCAATTCAAACGTATTATAACTTCTAAAAAAAACTCCACGTTATCTATTCACCTCCTTATTTTTCTCTCAACTACTCTCTGATACTATGTTTAGGTTGCAGAAATCAATGTGAGAATGAAATAGAAAAAAAATCGATTGTTTCATTAAAATTGAATGAATTATTCTCATTCTAGATAAAATTTGAATATTTTATTTTTTAGAGAAATGTATGTCTAATAACTTATTACGATTAAAAAAATAGAATGAATTATTATTTTTCGTCTCGTTCTCTCATCTATTTCATTCTACTAATTGTAATATTAATAATGTCACTATCACATAAAAATATCACATATCGTTCATATACTGTATGGGTGACACTTATAAATTTACTATTAAATTAAGTAGGTCATATTAATAATAAATTTATGGATATTATCCCATATAATATATGAGTATAACGTGATACTTTTAATAGTAATATTATTTTTGTAATATAAGGGAGTAAGAAAGATCGAGTGTGTGAAAGAGAGAGGGTGAGACCGACCCGACTCTTGTCGTAAACAGAATCTGTCAGGGTCACAACTCACCAAATTCTAATTTTAGCATCTGAATCAAACGGCGTCGTAAGTTACCTTCTGCCGACGGTACGTTCCTAAATTAGCTACAGTCCCTCCCTGTGACAATCAACGCAGCATTAGCCATCCCCATCAAAAGAAACGTGTGAGTTTAGCTGGCAAGCTATGGAGTGACTGTGACCATAATGAGAAACAGGCACCCGTCATATTAGCAATATATCTGAAAAGCCTAGAGCTACAAAACAGACCATCCACTAATTAACAGCTAGCTCTGCTTCTCTTTTATACCTCACCCTCCTCCTACTCCTCTCCACCATTACACTTCAAGCTTTCTCTCTCTAAAAAGTTCCATTTTGAGAATTTTATAGGCACATAACTCTTCAAATATCTGGTATATAACTTTATACCCATTTGAGAATATCACCATTTATCTCATCCTTTCAAGCTCTTTCTCTCTCTCTCTCTCAAAAAGTTCCAATCTTCAAATACTTTGATAGTTTAATTGATCCTTTTTTATAGAAATCTACTTCAAGCTCTGTTTTGATTGTTCTTCATGAATCTTCAAAGTTCAAATATAATTGATTCCATCAAAGGTCAAATATAATTGATTCCAACTAAATTTCATCCTTTTTTTCTACAAACCCACCATTAATCAAAGCTCTGTTTAGTTCTTCATGGAAATTTCTTGAAAAAAAGCTATTTTCGGCTATTAATTTTCAGCCTCTTTCTTCTTAAACCGTGGAAATTTCTTCAAAATTGGCTAACTTTTCAATCTAGAAATACAGTTTAGTTTCTATATAAATAGTATCCATTTGATTAATTTGGCAATTATGGTTTCAGTGCAAGATTCTCACTCCAATTCCAGTCGGTTTTCCTCAAACCGACTATACTACTATACTCCGCCACCGTCTTCCTCAAAAATCCAGCGCCCACTAGGCCGCTCCATGCGCACTATCCGGTCCAACCTCTACCAGTCCGACCAGAGCTTCTCCTCCCTCCCCTGTTCGCCGCCGTCCACCTATTTCTCCGAGAATCTCACCGACTCCGTCATGGACCTCCGGCTCGGCGAACTCGCCAATAAATCGTCCAAATCCTCCGGTTCTACTACCCTAGAAGAATCCGAACAGTTACTTGATTTCTCTCAAGCTTTCAGCGATTTCTCCGCTTGTAGCAGCGACGTCTCCGGCGAGCTTCAGCGGCTCGCAAATCTCCCCAGTCCCGAAACCCCGGGTCTATGTGACCCGACCCGAGAGCCCGAGCCTTGCGAAGGGTTTCTCCAACGGGAGAATTTCTCGACGGAGATTATCGAGAGTATTTCGCCGGAGGATCTTCAGCCGACTGTGAAGATGTGCATCGACGGCCTCAATTCTACGTCGGTCGCCGTTAAACGATCGGCGGCGGCAAAGCTCCGGCTGCTCGCGAAGAACCGGTCGGACAATCGTGCCCTAATTGCCGAATGCGGTGCAGTTCCGGCGCTTATTCCACTCCTCCATAGCTCCGACCCTTGGACACAAGAACATGCGGTAACAGCTTTACTCAATCTCTCTTTATTGGAAGAAAACAAAACCCTAATTACCAAAGCTGGAGCAATAAAACCTTTGATTTATGTTCTTAAAACCGGAACCGATACGTCTAAACAAAATGCAGCTTGTGCGTTGCTTAATCTTTCATTTTTGGACGAAAACAAAATGTCAATTGGAGCTTGCGGAGCGATTCCGCCATTGGTTGCTTTGTTGAATAACGGAACGAATCGGGGAAAGAAAGATGCGATAACAACATTGTATAAGATTTGTTCGGTGAAAGTGAATAAGGAGAGGGCTGTGAGTGCTGGAGCGGTGAAGCCGTTGGTGGAAATGGTGGCGGAGCAAGGCAGTGGAATGGCGGAGAAGGCGATGGTGGTGTTAAGTAGTTTGGCCGGAGTTGAGATGGGGAATATTGAGATAGTGGAGGAAGGTGGGATTCCGGCATTGGTGGAGGCGATCGAGGATGGGTCGATGAAAGGGAAGGAATTTGCTGTGGTTACATTGCTTCAGTTGTGTGGTGAGAGTGTGAAGAACAGAGGGTTGTTGGTTAGAGAAGGCGGCATTCCTCCCTTGGTGGCACTTTCCCAATCTGGCACTGCTAAAGCTAAGCATAAGGTGAGATTTTTTTTATTGGCTACAGTATTTGAATTGAATTGAATTATCTTAGTTTTGTTTACAGTTTGTATTATAATCGGTAACCATTTAAGATAATAAAGAAAAAAGGAAGACCATTTATTGCATATTGGTTTTTATTTTATTGGGTTGAGTTAGCTTATTAGCAGTTGATTTTCATAGGAGAATGAATTGTTGGAGTGAAATGGGTACCCAAGAACTTGAAAATCTTGGTTTATTTGAAAAGTTAGTTGGTGATTCATATTTGGATGAGTGGCATTATAGCTGAACTTGAATAGTATCTTAATTTTTTATTGGTTTTAAACTTTTAGTAATTGGTGAAGCAGAATTATTAGATTCAAAAGGATTCCAAATGGGTTCAAAATTCTTGATTTAGTTCAGTACATAGTGAAACTAAATGACTACATGTATTAGGTTAAATTAGCCTAAATTGTGTAAATGGTTAGCTTAATTGATCTATCGTTTCTTTGTTTCTAACAATTGCTTTCTCCCTTTGTTTATTGATTGGAGGTGGGAGTGCTTGTTGTTTTCTCGGTTTCGTCCATTTTAAAACATGTATATATTTTTAGTTCAATCAAACTTAACATTTCAGGTTATAAAATAAAAGTTTCTTATAATATAACTATTGTGTGACCAATGACCATTTGGTTCGTTGGTATGCTCCTACTTTCTCCAAAGAGTGTTTGATCCTTGGCAGTGGCCAGGTATACTACTATCATTCCAAGAATTAAAAAGGGCTCATGGGATTTGGGGGTTGGAAGTGGGAGTTGAGATTTGGTGAAAACTAAATGTACTAAATAAAAACTATTGTAGTAAGAATTGTACTTTTGAGCATATAGCTGGAGTTGAAGTTACTTCTTAACCGATTAAGAACTACTTAGGTGGAGTTTGAAAAGAAAATGGAAGATTTCTAATTTGTTGCATGATTTGTCTTATCAAATAGTCAATAACTGACTAAGGTATATGTAACAGTTGTGGTTCCTTCAACTTTATTAACTCTGTTTGTGTTGAAGAATGGAAGCCTTTTTTATGTATGAATGATTTTTTTATTGATTGCTGTATTCTGATGGTGTTTGGTTGTATTTGGCAGGCTGAAACCCTTCTGGGGTATTTGAGGGAACCAAGACAAGAAGCTTCCAGTTCAAGTCCTTAGAGAGGTATTTTATTTTTATACCAACTACTTTATACTAGAAGTGGTTGGTTTTTGGTTGTATATAGGTAGTGTTTTGTTGATGGATTGTACAGAGTGGTTGAGAAAATTTGAGAGTTTTACCATTAGTGTGAACAAATTAGTACTAGAAGAAGGCTGACTATTTAGGTTGTATGGCTGTTGACTAGTTTTCTTAATCTTGGAGCTGTTTTGTCTGTTTATCTTGGCTTGTATTTTGTGGACAAAAACTTGTATGACTAGTAGGTATTTTTGGGTGGACTGATGATTTGGTTTTGGATCCTTGTGTTTTGTTGGGATTACACGGTGTTTAGTTTGTTCAAAACATGAGTTTCTTCCGTTTCAAATTATATATATATATATATGGTATAACTTGATCTAAAGACTTCTTACATCTCCATCCTATGAGGAATGCTAACAACTGTGTGGTAGTTTTGCGGGCACTGATAACTTAAATCTCATTTTTGGGTAAAAATGATCACAATAATATCCCTTTCTATATTTTCGTTATGATTTGGCTTTGGTTGTGTATGGTTAGGCAACGTTTAGTGGTTTAGAACTTTCTAAATGTACTTGAATATCTTGTTTGTCTGGAAACAACTTATTTTAAATGCATATTTAATTCACAACGTTATGTTTTTTAAGGCTCAAGCGCAGCGTACCAAAAATAATGCAGTGCATTTAGAGATTCAAAAGTTGTTGTTGCAGAAGATAGTAACCGAATAAACCCTTTGTGGATTGTGAGATGTTTAAAATTATAGTACTACAATATCTCCTAAAGCTCTTGTTTTCAACTCGGAAATCATTATGCAGCCGAGGAATGAGATCTAAAAAGAAAGACACTACACACAGTCTCTCTTAAATGAAAATGGTGATAACATGGTAGGGGAGGGGACCCTTAAACTTCCAGTATGTGGTGTAAAGGGGCCCTACAATGTAGGCCATGCATGCAGATGCATCCAGAAAAACTACCAACCCAACCCCACAACACGAACAGATTTCTCATATTGTTAATGCTAGGTGCATTTTATAATATATCAGACCTATGTATGGGTCTTAATGTTTTCTTTTATTATCCTTGTCTATATGAGCTGACAGAGTAGGTATGACCATATATATTCTTACATTTCAAAATTCCACATTCTGTTTTTGCACTTTTCAATCTTTTGTTGGTCAAGTGTCGGGGGTGTTAAACACTATTTAAGATTTGTGGGGTGGTTAGCATGAAGTTAATTTTGGTCAATTGACCAATACGGTGCACACGCAAGTCGGAAGGTGATCTCTCCTCTCTGCGTATCAGTACTGTATTGGTCAATTGACCAACTTACCGTGAAGTTAACTTCATAATAATCGGATCAAGTTTTGCTAATGAGTTGGGATGATTTGTTGGCACCCTTTTGTTATTTGCTTTTGTTGTTATTAGATGATTAATTCTTCATTTTCAAATCTTTACGCTAGAATGGTTAGCAGCAAAGGAAAATGATACTGAAAATGGCCGAGGGGGGAGGAGGTAAAAATATTTTGTCCTTTGTTGTTTGGCATCGGCTTCATTCGCCATAGCCCGGTCGAAGGCTGACCTTTTCGTGCTGGTTTAGGGGATTCAGGAGTTTTACTCTTGAAGATTGGAATAATGCCTAGGGAGACAGAGAGATGATGGTTGCAATAAACTGGAATGAATGGAATAATGTGACATATTTGTCGACATATATACATTACCCATAAAGATATTACAAATTTTATAATGCCAGTTTGTGGAAAGGGAAGAGTTCAAACTCATTGATTGGGATGAAAAAACAACTTTCTCGACAGAAATGAATCAACATATAGATGGGGTATGTCAAACATATACCACTTGTAGGGGCATTGCATCCTATTATATGCCTCAAAATTAAGACCATGAAAATTAACTACAGCTTCTGATAAAAATTATGAGCAGTTGATGCAATCTGATTAAGATCAACCACAGCATCTCAAACCCTCTACAAAATATAAACATATCTAGGACTAATTTGTAAACCCAATATAAATAATGACCAAACAAATTTGTCCATAAACTTAACTTTAGGCTTTAGCCATATATGTATCTACAATTTCAGTTTTTTAGTAGTCCTGCATTCTGCAATCTGGCTAAAACAATTATTATCAAAATAATCTAGCTACTTTCAACGGAAAACCATATAATTTGTTTACTTTTTATCAGGCTCGATTTCCTTCTCATTTGAAGAACACAAGCTTGGTCTAAACCCTTTCTCAAGTAACTTCTCAACTTCCTCGAATTGTAATCCTTTTGTTTCGGGCACGAACAAATATATTCCTAGCCCCGTAAAGAATGAAATTCCAGCAAATAAGAGAAACGTGCCAGCAGAACCAAGAGCACGAGTCAAAGTTAAGAAAGTTTCGCTTACGATGAGATTAGAAATCCAGTTAAAAACTGCCGCGATTCCTCCACCGATGCCTCGGTATTTCAATGGGTATATCTCCGAGTTCACGATCCAAGGGACTGTTCCCATTCCAGGAGCGTAAGCTACAATGTATAGACCAAGAAGTATTACTGCGAGAAACCCGATATTACTTGGGCAGCCTTGGGTGTACCATGTACGGTGTTCCGCACGGCATGCGCCTTTTGTAGCGTCGTTAGCACCCAAACATGCTCCAGGATGATACTGAAGATGGTGAAAATTAATCAGTAACAAGTAGCATTTAACAAAAATCAATGTATTCCCTTTGTCCAGTGTTTTATAAGTCGCTAGGAGGCGAGGGGGTGCCAAGCGCTTAGGCCGCCTTGCGAGAAAAACCTCTGTTCAACTTGATGCAAAAGCAGATAAAGTTTGCCTCTTTTAAATAATTTGGAACACCTAATTGCATCTTGAAATAAGTTATCAACGGATATCTTGAAATAAGTTATTAACGGAGTAAATTAGGACCCCAAGGCTATGTTTTTTTACAATTATGCATGAGATTGGACTCATTTACTCGTTTAATACATTTAAGCACTTTATTTATCTGACTTTTAAGATGACAATCTCATCGACTATTTTTTGTTTCTAAGGTCATTTATCAGAATTTACATAATTCAACAAGGAAGGTGTCAATTGGCCTTAGGAGTAAAATATAATATACGAGATAGTCTTTAGAACTAATTGAAGGAAATAAAGAACTGCTTAAAGGTATTAAACAAGTATAAACAGTTCAAGCTTATGCAGCATAATGACAAACATACATAGCCCCAACAGAAAACTTTTAGAACTCCTAAAAAAAATAGTAAAAATACAAGGAAATTTTGAACTTACAGTGTTTACTCCGTTGGCACAAAAGGCACAGTCTGAGGACGCTTTTAAGCATGTCATACAATTCCAAGAAGATGGATTTGTGGCTTTAATGTAACTCGAACACGTAGAGTTCCCACCAAAATGAGCCGACTCAAAATTGCTGATATGGGGAGCACGGGCAGAAGCTCCATAAAATACACCAGACAACGCCACAAGGCAAACAATAATCATAAACATGGAAATGAGCATCAACCTCCTCCTCCCGTATCTGTCGACAAAAGCCATACTAACGATGGTTCCAATGGCATTTAGACCAGATGTGATAAGCGAGAGTGCTAAGGCTGTCTTGTTTGAAGCAAATCCAGCAAATTGAACAATGGTAGGACTATAATACATGACTGTGTTTATACCCACAAACTGCTGAGCTACTTGAACTGTGATACCGGCACAAAGACCCCTTCGAAAAACACGATTGCCCAATGCATTCTTTAATTTTGAATAAAATCCGTCCCCAATTGAACTTTCCTCGGCCTTCTCAGCTTCAACGGAAGATTGTAAGGCCAACATTTCATTTTCAACTTCGTTGGCTGGATATATCTTTTCTAAGATGGCCCTCGCTTCTTGCTTTTTGTTCTGCTCAAAATTAACACACATTTTACCTACAAAGTTGATTATATATAACAGTTCTTTCGAGTTGCATTAACCATTTAAAGCAGTGTATGCATTCGGCACGAGAATTAAATATAGTTTATGTATTCAACACAAGCATAACAGTCGAATTCTTACCAAGCTAGGTGTATCAGCAGTTCACAATTTTAAATGAAAATTGATATTTCCACATGAAAAGTGTCGCTATAGATGTAAAGAGACGAAAAAAACCGTCGCTATAGAATCTATAGCGACAATTTTCATGTGAAGATATCAAAAAGTCGTGTGGAAATATCAATTTCCTTTCAAATTAATGCAACCTTTTAACTTTTGAATATCTTTTCATGCTTTCAAATTAATCACAATCTTACACTTAACATTATTGAAATTTTCAAATCAATAATAGTCCCACGGACTTGGCTTCACTCCATTATATTTATACCTTCTCTCAAATTCCATCCAATACACCATATTTTTATAGTTTCGGATAGTATAATTGAAAGCAACACCAGTGAATTAATTTATAATATTTAGTATAATTGTTCCAAAAATTATAACAATCCGACATTTTTTCACAATTTGATAAACATGTGGATTTTTCATCAAAATTTCAATGGTTGAAAATTCTTTTAAACTTTTAACGGTAAAAATATTTTTAATAATTCTAATTTTTGGTAGGATTAATATCATCAAATATCTATTAACATATTTTGATTATTACTAACAAAATTATTAAAAACAAATAGTTAGTGTATTGGATGGAATTTGAGAGACACTGTATTTGGGGGGAGCCAAATCCAATCTTACAAACACTTAGAATTTAGAAGAAATTCCAAATTGTAGCCGCACCGAAGTCACAAGCCTAGTTTGCTAAAGAAAATTTATAATATACCTTAATTTTCCAACATCACATTCATCTTAATAATGTACCTTAATAAATAATACATGTGCATTGATTCCATTCACATTTAATAAAAAGGAAAATTAGAGGAAAGTTTGATTGAAAAATAAAATTACTTCATTATCCAATATATATATACAACAAAAAGGTCGGAGGTTAAAGAATAACATAAGGAATATAAGGGTTCATATGGTATATAAGCAATGTTATAAATGTAATAGAAGAATTCATATCTTAATACTTACAAGGTATTAACATAAGGTCTAGATTCTTGCCAAGTATAGGTATAATTTACGGATTCGGCACAAGCATCTAGATTCTTAATAAGCTAAGTGTATCAACAGTTCACATTTTCAAATTAATCGCAATCTTGAGGATTTTTAATATAGCCTCTATGTTGTTAATCTTGATCTTGTGGACTTGGAATATTATCTTAAGAAAGAAAGTAATTAAATAAATAAATATATGATTTCACATACTGACCTGACTATATAGCCATCTAGGAGACTCGGGAAGTGACAACATCAAAATAAATTGAACAAGGGCTGGAACTCCAGCTACCCCGAGCATCCACCGCCAGGTTCCAGGTGCCTAAAATACATTCAAATGAGTTACCACCTCCTTCTGAAACAATAGTCACTCACAGATTTAAAATGTGTCGTTTGTCTATTATATTTTCAGCAAATATTAAGTAGTATATAAATATGTAAATATTTTTCAACTCTTAAAATTCAAATATTTAAAATAAAATCATCAAATTATACATACTTTGGTAAATGCTAAATTTATAAGATATGCTAGAAATTGCCCTCCAGTGATTAGCAAACCATTTGTGCTAACTAGTGCCCCTCTAATTCTAGCGGGAGAAGCTTCAGAAATGTAGAGTGGAGCGGTCATGGACGCCATTCCAACTCCCAAGCCGACAACAATTCTTCCAATAATTATCATCCACGGGCCCACAGCACCAGCCATCACTACTGCACCAGCAAAGAACACAATATCGGCAAGCAGGATTGATTTCTTCCGCCCAAACTTGTCATTCATCCATCCCCCAAATGCCGCGCCAATGATTGCTCCTGCTACAGCCATGCTCACAATAGTTTCCTATATATACATAAACAAACATAGTACATTATATTGTAATCCATCAGAATTACGGAATAATTTTAACAACTTTCGTATTAAGAAAAACCTACCTGCAGCCATGCGTGCTTCTCAACTGATTTGTACTCATCCCGAATGTAAAGTAGTGCACCCGAAATAACACCTACACTCCAATAACAAAATTTCATCAATAAAAATTTCACCCTAGTTTACATGGACTTGGATGGAGTGTCTTGTTGGATATAGGGCATGTTGACGAGTCCAACACTAGTACTTGTAAGTTCTCGCGAATTTTTTACACCAAAATGAAGTGTCCAACATTCATACCCCCTAGTTCGAGTGCCGAGTATCGAACACATGTAATTGAAGGCAAAGTGAGTCCATGTAGTATAAGATGTCACATTCAATTAACCAATTTAAGTGCTTTGACAATGTAGAAACATGATTTTTACTAGAATAGAAAAATAAATCAAGCATATGAGCATTGTGTTACAATTATCAAAAGACAAAGAGGAAGAGGGATATATGAAAAACAAGCACCATCTCACCAGTGTCGTAACCAAACAGGAGGCCTCCAATGCCTGCTGATAAGGCAAGTCGCATTATATAAGGTGTTTTCCAAGTAGTACGCCAGCATTCTGTGAATTCGGTTTTATCTACCTTAGTAGGACCTTCCTCCATATTGTTTCTGGTTGTGAAATTAGCAGAACCTTCCCCTGAGGTAGATATAAAATGGAAAACTGCAGCAAAAAGATGCTTTTGGATTAAAAATAAAAGAGAAGAAGATAGAACTCAATGGACAATCAATGGAAATTCAAGAAAATCGATGACATTCATATTGCTTATACAAAAGGCACATCAACTATTCATTAGGTAGGAAATTTTTCACTGAATTACACAACAAATATCCTTTTTCTTTGAACTTCTTTTATAATCTTGTTCTTCATCTTCTGTTCTAGACAATAACCCCAGCTCAATGTGCAAACTTAATGAAAAATTGACCTCGGCTACGGCATGACAAAGTACTAAAAGAGATCTTATAACTAACGCTTGTAGGAGATTCTAAAGAAAACCATTAAATTGAATTAAATAGTGAATTAAAAATGTTAGGGACAATCAGAGACAATTCTCGAAGGAATAGAGAAAGAATTGCAAGATAGATAACAATTGTCAAATTTAACTATTAAAATATATATATATATATATATATATATATATATTAGGGAATTCAAGTTATCCACTCTGATTTCAAACAAACCCTTGTTTCCCATGACATCTTAGATACAAATCAATCTCCAAGAATATAATATCCAACAAACTGAAAGAATGACGCTATCCTAATCTAACTTCACATACTCTAGGTTAATTACCTAAGTAAATTCATAAAAATTCTTGATTTTCTAAACTTACAAAATTTGGCTTCTTAATTTATCCGCAAACATAAATTTACTGGAACTAAAACAAAAAAAATATAAAATAAAACTGAAAGGGCTAATTAATTTCCCAGTTTATATGAAAATTTACGGAAGGGCCTTACCAAGGGTAACAAATTGAACTGTAATTATTACACCATTAGCTCAATGATTTTTTTAGAATTAAGTAGACATAGAAAAAACAATCACCTCCATAGGTTAGTTTACCATAATTACCCTAAACAAACAAATAATGAGAACCCAAAATGAATTGAGAAGAATATAAAGATTATTGTGGTTCAACTTTGACATGAGATTTTCAGTCTGCTTGAAGGACATGTTTGTTTGAGGGACTTAGGTTGGACTATTAATCCTCGGGACTAGGGGCATGTTTGTGAGTTTTAATTTGAGGGGAAACGGACGGATGAATAGAGAAAGTTATTTCCGAAAAAATTTAAAGGAATAACTTTCCCATCTCTTTCCCTCCAAATTAAAAGGGACTAACAGTCCAGTCCCCTACTCTAGACCCACAAAACGAACACATTATTATTTGTATTAAAAGGGACTAACAGTCCAGTCCCGTACTCTAAACCCACAACCAAACGTGGCCAAAGTATACATAAACTGTCAACAACACACAACTGAGAATCTTTCTCAAAACCCTAACCCCAAATAACACAATCTCAAAAGGAAGACAAATCTTTAATCCAATAAGGAATACAGAAAATCTCAAAATCAAGATCCAAATACTAAAAGAGTAATGGACTCATTATATGTACACTTAAATTACACTTAGAAAAGGAAAAGAGGATCATGTATAACAAAATCAAAGATTTATATATTCTCCTACCACATAAGCATTGAAAAAGAGGGTCCTTTTTCTTTCATGCATAAAGAATAACAAATAAATGAAATTTCAAAACAAATCAATGGAATTTCAAAATTTTCTCTTATTCAATTACCTCAATATTCTTCTTCTCTTCACACTCTGCTGCTTCTACTAAAATATTACTTGTCCCCAACCCTTTATCCTTATATCTATATCGGTATGTATGTATAATAGGTATATATACAATTATATATTGATTTAAAAACTAGGGTAAACAAATTTGAATGGGATTGATAAGTTTTTTTTTGGCACTTTACATTAATTATTTTGAGAATTCCTATATATAAGTCTGACGGACTGTTCACAAAAAGTAATAACTACCATAAGAATCATCCGTAATAATTGAAACGGTTTTGGAAACTTTGGATTGTTTTAGAACTCTATTTTATTTCAGTTGGATAAAGATAATAGTAGTCTTTTTCAAAATTGGATCTGATGACTCGAATATTTTCCTAAATAATTGGTCATTATCCAAAAATCTTTACTTTCTTACACATGTAATCAAACACTACTTTCCCAACACTACTTTCCCGTTCAACTGTGTCCCACTTCAAAATTTAAAAATTTTAAAGACATATTTTATGTTTATTTACAAATTTGTTAGGTGTTTTATGTAGTAATGACTATGTGATAATGAAATTATTAGGATAAATTTAATATATAATGGTATTTTATATAATTTATACTAGTATATAAAGAGATAAAATGAGGTAATTGTTGGTTTAATATACCTTTTAAACTCGTTATAATTTTTTTTCAACAAAAAAATATTACATACAATATTTGTCGGTTACGATTAATATATATTATGAGTATTATATATGCACACACACTAAAATAAAAAGTTAATATGTTTATTTATTATACTTATATAACATAAAATTGAAATTATATTAATTTTGGGTTGAGTTTGGATGAATTTGTGTGATAACCAACAGTGAAAAGTGATGAAATATAGTTTGTTCCTTTTGAGTTGTTAAGTTTAAAGGAGGAGAAAAAAAAAAGACAAAACTGAAAAGTGCATAATTGTCTTTACACGATTTGGTTAATGGAGTTACTATGAAGAGCTATTTTTCACTTGGACTCAATAACTCAAGGTACTAAGTGTTAAGACACCTATTCGGGTTTACTGGCTCGAGTAACAAAAGCCACACTTCGAGACGGGTCAGGCGGTCTACTCTATTCTTATCGCTTGAGCTTGTGCAAGATTTTCTTATCGCTTGAGCTTGTGCAAGATTCATTTTCTTAGGCTTAAATTAATCATGTAGCGAGTGTTGGGCCGGTGACTCCCAAACCAGACGACTTTAGGGCACCAGATGTGAAGACAACTCTCAGGTTTAATTACTCGAGTAACCTAGTCCACGATTCGGATCTGCTCAGGTCTCGCCTTCTTCTTCTTCCTTGTAATGCTCGTTTTCTTAGACACTAAGTTACCCACGTAGCGAGCTTTAGGCCAGTGGCTCCTAAACCAAATGGTTATAGGGCACTAAGTGTAAAGACACTCCTCAGGCTTAATAACTCGAGTAACCCAGACCACAACTACGAGTTAGGACAACTGCAAAGTGCAGACATGCATATGAGGCCAATTATACTCCAAAAAGCGCTTTGAACTAGGATGTCATACCTAATCAAAAGGTTGAATGGTCTTAATTCTCTAATCGTTCCCGTGATTCTTGATCCACGAACGCTTATCAGAATTAATCCAATTAATAACAAGTTAAGCAAAAGTCTTCTCTTTTAAAATCTTTTAGATTAAGATGGGATTGCTAAAATGAAGAAACAGTTTGAGAGGATTTTCAGAGGAGGAGGAGATCAAACTGATTGATTCATTACCGATCAAGAGGCAAAGAGATGGAATTTATAAACGAGGAGATGAAGAGGAGTCGTTTAATTTTTTGTGGATTAATTTTTTTGAATCCCATTGAGTTGAGTCTTTTTATATATACTTATATTGATTGGGTTTATCGAAGTAATCCTTGCTTTGTACTTTATAAATCATTGTTCTCTCTTCACATTTTTGGAAAAATGAGTTTTGTTGGAGTCCCATCGGTACCAATTTTAACTTAAAATAAGATCATCTCCAATATTAGTAGCAAAAAAAACTCTTCAAATTGAAGTTTGTTAACCTACGTGGTAATTTGAAGAGCATTATTTAATACTTTAATATTTTGTGTCTCATCAGCCTCTTTAATTCAATTAATTCAGTATTTGACTTAAAACAATAATAATTGATAACATTTGAAATAATTAATAACATTCATTTTTTAAAAAGATAACATCTTGAAAAATAAATTATATTTAAATATTAATATTTAATTAAAATTAAATTTCCTTCCAAGAATTTCATGTTGACAATGACGATAGTACTCAGCAAGATGAGGAGGCATTCATTAGTACCCAGCAAGCAAACTTGATTATCCAAGGTCATTGGATGAGCTTTTAATTCACGTGATTATCCAGATGGTCATATTTAGATAAATCAGAGGGTCATAATTAACGTGATTATCTAAAAGGTAATCAAAATAATATTTTATTCAATATGATAAATAAATAAAAAGGAATGATATTTAATTTTAAAATGAGCTATACATTAAACTCATCAAGTAAAATAAATATTTTTAGTTTTTTTCATATGATTTTGATTATCCAAAAACAAAATAAATGTTCTGAAGAGGCAAGGTCAACTTACCCGTTCTGAAGAGAGAGAATGAGATTGCAGATTTGATGTCTAAGGTTGAAGAAGTTGTTGGAGATAATTTTTCTGAGGTGTCTCACCTTATTTGAGTATTCCAAAATGGTTGAAGAGATTGTTAGATATGCTCTAAGGGTGTAACATGAGAGGGGCCCAACAATTTAATTTTGCTCACAAGGGGCCGCAAATCGATTTGATTGGCCATGCGGGTTTAACCCGAATAAACGCAATTTTTTATTATGTTGATTTAACTTTGATGAGGTAAGCGTGATTTTTATTTGTGTTTGTGTAATACCCGGAAAAAAAAATATTAAATAATAAAAAATTATTATGTTTTTAAAACGTATTAATTGGACATTATCATTAAATTGGGTCAAATTGTATTTAATTATTGCGGACCATAATAAGTAAGTGATAACATTAATTTAGGCCTTTATTTTTTTAATTGGGTTTAATTTATATTTGTGGGTAATAATAAATCCTATTTAAATTAGGAGAGTTAATATTTAAATAAATTAATAACTAAACCTAATCTTCCTAACATATATTTTGTTACGCATTGGTGGAGAGAAAAGAAGAAAGAAGGCGGCTGAAGAATGAAGGAACCGGAAGAATTGTTAATCAAGTAAGTTGTTAATTAATTGTTTATTGCCGATGTGATCATATAGCAATTAGAGAGTATTGAATTCAATAACAATTAAAAGGGTTCATCAAGAAAAAAAGAGAGAGAGTAAAAACCTTATTTTAATTTAAACTTCTTTCGTGAGTATCATATGGAGAAAATAGTGGATTTGAATAATGAACTTTCATGTGGGATTTTAAATGCATATTTTATAATACTAAAGGCTAATTGTAGAGATGGTCAGATTGCTTTGGTTGGAGCAGAAGACATCGGCAATGTTTATATATATATATATTGAACCTGCTGCTGTTTTAAAAAAAAACGTAACATGAAGGTAATCAGTTTTGATGCTGTATAGTGAATATATATATATATATATATATATATTCATGATTTGTCAGATCCGTGAGTTGTTAAGCAGCATTTGTATATGTGGTATGTTATTAATAGTATGTATATTATATTACCAACCTATGTTTTTTTTATAAATTAAATTGGAAATTTCGTATACAAATTTGTTAATTCTAATGATAAAATTATAAATTTACTTAATAATAAATTAAATAATATTATGTTAGTAATGGTTAAATTTGTAATAAAATTTATTTTGTTAATTTGTGTAATTAGTTCGAACAGAGGGAAATTAAAGAGTTATATTTGGAATATAAATTTTGGAGTATTAATAATTGATATAAAGCGATGATTAAAGGCATATTAAATAGATTATGAATTATTTTGGAATTTATTAGTTTAGATTGTTTTTAAATTGAGGTGAATATGTTTAGGTTGCGAATAACGTTTCGTATTTGATATCGTTGATATTTGAGGGTAACATTTTGTGGAGTGTGCTATAAATGGTTTGGAAGTATCATGTACGAATTCTGTACTCTTTCAGCGATACTCTTGTTAAATTTGATTTGTTCGTTTTGTCGCTTGTTCGAATTTCGTTATTATTTCACATAATTGTTTCTTGTGAAATAAATATATTAATTTCATTTTGAAGTTGATATATATGACTCGTATTTGTACTCTTTGAATTAGGTTATCATGTTTAGTACTATTTATTTTTTATAATTGTAGAGCCGTACATGTTGCTACCTTCTTTTTGAGACCTTGTGACTATAATTTGATTTGGTTAAATATGTACATATAGAACTCTTTTGTTGGTATTTTGTCGCATGTGTTGTGACATGATATTTTTGTTAGAATATACCGTAGGGTATACCTGACCACCTGTGGGGGTACCATATGCATGTCGTCTTGGCACGAGAGACATGACACTTTTCGTGGCGGTGTGATTAGTCCACGGCGTCTTCGTTTTGGGCTCCGGAGTAAGTGGGTCATTTGGTGTTTTGTTGTGGGAGGCGTATGGGTTAACCCTAATTTTCTGTTCTGCGGATTGGTGATGTTGTGCCAAACACAAGATCCGATTTGCATACATTTGGATTCGCGGTCCAATGTGTGATTTGCCTGTGTGACATTATTTTGGTTGCCTGTGTGACATCATTTGATTTACCTGTGTGGCATTAGTTTGACTTGCCTGTGTGGCAAGATATATTTCTGAGCTCATTCGGTATGAAATAACTCCAGCCATTTGTTTCAGCCTATTATTTTATTGAATTAGTTTTGCTGGTTTCTGTTCAGTTCAGGTCATTGAGTTAGTTACTTCAGTTCGTTATTTCTTTATTCTTTTATTGGTTTCGTCAATTATGTTGATTCAACTATATTCCATTCATATCTTTGGATATTATATTTGTGACAACCCCAAAACAAGTTCATTCCATCCAACCCATTCTGAGTCGTCAAATACATGGTACAGAAAACAACTACAACTCTATTACAACAATTGTCGTACAAAATACAACAACACATATGCTGTGAGTTTGAATACAAATATATACCAAATGTGACACATGTCCCAACCGTGGACAGCACCTCACAGTAACACCTTACATAAGGGTATAGTCAAAAACTGTTTTAGAAACTAGAATATTTGGGAAGTGCTCAAGGAAACCTTCGTACATGGGAGGCCATGCTTCTAGGTTATAATAGATATCATATGGTCACAGAATTATCCTTGGTTGACCCAATAGACCCCAAAGAAAAACGAGAAAATTACTATCATATTCTTCCCAATGGTGAGTCTTCTATTGACTTATCATTATCTCCACTGTCTCTAAATGAGAATTATACTTCAAACAAATACCAATATTATATAGGTAGTGCTCGTAAATATACTCAGCACGTGGATGTGTACAATCATGTCTTATGATGACACGAGGTTGTATGTCGTTAGACATCTTGTATGATAGTGGCAAACCACCCTTCCAACGTTGGGTTCGCCTCATCCTATTTTCTTCACCAAATATAACTACTAAATGATGACCACCGTTCTATTCCCTTGTTACCCCCGCTCGACCCAGCTACACTCTTATTACCTGAAAGGAATTGTGAAGCAAAAGGGTGAGCACAACTAGCTCAGTAAAGAATATCATGACTAAAGATAATTCAATTATCAATAGCCTTCATCAACAATAAATCAGAGATTTAGAACATATGGTAAATGATAAAAATTTCAACCATAGTTGCAGCGGAACGAGCAATCCATTAGAAGAGTCAAATAGACTATAAAGTCTATTATCTTCTCCATGTTAAAAATCCACCAACAATATTTTATCCATGTAACATCACTCAACAGTTTCTTTCCACAATCATATTAATAACTCATAATCATAATTGTGACTATAAATTTTTCTTCGCACCCAGGACGAAGAATATTTTCATCACCTGTCTTTACCTGAAACATCAAAGATCATGGTTATACCAAATCACAGTTCCTGTTTATAATCATACTAACAAATCTATCTTTGCACTACGGGCCAAAGATATTCATCACAAACCATCTTTGCACTACGGGCCAAAGATATTCAACAACAGTTCATCTTTGCACTACAGGCCAAAGATATTCATCAACAGGCCATCTTTGCACTACATGCCAAAGATATTCATCAACAATTCATATTTGCACTACAGGCCAAATATATTCATATCTCAAAGAAATATATAATCATTTCAGAATTTATATAAACAATAATTATAACCATGTTGATCAATTCACCTTTGCACTTAAGCTTAAGATATTCAATTATAAATTCAATGGTCATGATCATACCAGTCACAATTCAACTTTGCACTACAGGCCAAAGAGAACCCTAGTCATGATCATACCAATAATCTACCCATCTTTACACTCCACTGAAAGAGAATTTTAACATCAGGGTTATAAAAATGTTATATATGATAATAAAAATAATATGATCAACATATAGTTTTAATCTCAAGAGTAATATTCGTAACTCATGAATAGTAAATCGTGAATAGTAACTCATGAATAGTAACCCCGACACAAAAGATAGAAATTCCACAATAAAATCCATACCAATATTTCGGTATAATGATATTGAAAGAATAACATTACTTAAATTTATAAACAATTTATTTTAATTGTTTACACTTTACTAATTAATGCATTTAATCATCATAAAATGCCAACTCTTACAATTTCATCATCAATAATCAAAACCCTCATCAAAAATCTGCATATACCTCATATAGGATTCTCAAGCCATAAAATCCTATTTTCCAATTTTCTTTCTTCACAAAACATATTTAATTCATTTACTCATAACTAGACCATTTTCATGAAAAATACCAAATCAGTTCCAAAAATATTTCTTTTCTAGGATTTAGCATAATATAGTCCCATAGTGAACATATATTTTTCTCAGAATTTTTAAAAGTCATTTACTATTTTTCATATGGCCAAAATAGTCGAATATTTAGACATTTATCAAAAATTGTACTTTTGTCTAAAAATTCTGAAATTTACAGAGTATACTTCTATCATATACATGTACTCCCAATAAAAATTTCATCAATTTTGGAGTTAACCACAAGGAATTATAAGCTGTTACTTCTAAAATAGTCTTTTCTCATAAAATTCATAACTCTCAATCTATACATCCAAAAATCACCATTTTTGGACACAATCAAGAAAACTCATCAAAATATCATTTCAAATTTTTTCAGAATTTTTGAAGATCAGAAAAATTACGAAACTGAAAATCATAACAACCCTTAAAATCCCTTAATATCCCTTACAATCCCTTACTATCCCTTACCTCAAAAGAGCAGTACTTCTGACTGGATATCGGATATGATGCTGAAGGAAACTTGCACTGATGAATAGTAACTCACCAAGTATCTAAAAACTCACAAAATATGCTTCATAATATAGAGAGAGAAAGAGAGAAAGCTTATGTTTCTGGTGTGATTTTCAATTCTAACTTAGCCCTCTATTTATAGGAAAATTTTGGTAGGTTTGACCTGCAACCTGATGGCTTTACCTGCTACTATTTCCACCCATCACATTTGAAATATAATTCAGCACATTTCTTCACCAACCACAAGTGGGGCCCACCAATTCTAGAATTTTCCACCAAAATGATAAACTCTGAAAATTCAACAATTTCTGAACCAGTCATCTCGTAAAATTCATAACAAATTATATGTTCATTTTTAACGGTTCAAAATTTGTGGACATATACTCAACTTATACATGTATAACATATCCAAATATTACCACGATCCAACGGTCGGATTAAAAATTATAATCTTCGCAAAATATCTCAAAAACCCTGATTTTTAATACCTCCATTCCGACAAAAATACTGATAAAAATCTCAACATTAACTCCTACATTTTTAACCACAAAAATATATCCCTCAGTTATATCCACATAAAATAAATATTTCATTATCATATGAATCAATAATTAATTATTCACAAATAATATTACAGAATCACATTTATGACAACCAGGCCGTTCCCAGGAAAGAGGGGGCTTTCCAATAAGAATTTCTCCTTACTGGCGAGCAATTAGGTGACCAAACCTCTCCTTAGACAGAACTTTCTAGTCATTGCCAATAATGTTATCTAATAATATTATTCAAATAATATGAATTATTGATCTGATAATGGGAAATACTGTGCAGTGACAATTATTGAACAACAATAATATAAAATTTTAACGTAGCAATTATTGAATCAATAAAATAAAATATTGAACAGTAATTACTGTAACAATTATTGAGTAGTGCCTTCTTACGTAAGAATCAATAATTTCAAAAATACCATGCAATACCGTGTGCTACTGTGCAATAACGCGTATTACTGTATTTTAACCACCGGGTATTCCAACAGTGTTAACGGTAACAACTACGCCGTTATTTGTAAAAACTCAAATTTGTCATTTTCTTCACCCGACAGTTATTCGTTATGGGGCCCACAAATAGCTGCGCCGTCGTACGAATATTCCCCGACAGAAAGAATATTCCACGACCAAACGAATATTCCCCGACAACAATGATTATTTTATAACCACTAGCGTATTTTGAAAAAAAATTCATATATCACCTTTAAATTTAACTTTTTATCAATTTAACCATTTACTGAATCGTAATTATAAGAAAAATTGAATATTTTTATTTTATAAAATTCGGGGTCTTACAATCTCCCCTCCTTATGAAATTTCGTCCCCGAAATTTACGTACCTGGTATTTCAAAGAGTTGAGAATACCTTCCTTTCATTTCAGATTCCATCTTTCCTGTCATCATAATTTCTCCATTGCTCATCTCCTGTATTTCAAATATCATTCTAGAATACAGCTTCAAAACAAGGGTTAATTTAACAAATTAACGTATCACATAATATCCTAATATTATGACTGACCAACAAATAAGCTTAGGTAGGACACACTAGCGAAGGATTTACTCATCTCTCCCCTCCTAGTTGTATTCCCCGATCTCCGCCAGAGATCATATCCCTAAGCTCTGATACCACCTGTGACAACCCCAAAACAGGTCCATTCCATCCAACCCATTCTGAGTCGTCAAATACATGGTACAGAAAACAACTACAACTCTATTACAACAATTGTCGTACAAAATACAACAACACATATGCTGTGAGTTTGAATACAAATATATACCAAATGTGACACATGTCCCAACCGTGGACAGCACCTCACAGTAACACCTTACATAAGGGTATAGTCAAAAACTGTTTTAGAAACTAGAATATTTGGGAAGTGCTCAAGGAAACCTTCGTACATGGGAGGCCATGCTTCTAGGTTATAATAGATATCATATGGCCACAAAATTATCCTTGGTTGACCCAATAGACCCCAAAGAAAAACGAGAAAATTACTATCATATTCTTCCCAATGGTGAGTCTTCTATTGACTTATCATTATCTCCACTGTCTCTAAATGAGAATTATACTTCAAACAAATACCAAGATTATATAGGTAGTGCTCGTAAATATACTCAGCAAGTGGATGTACACAATCATGTCTTATGATGACACGAGGTTGTATGTCGTTAGACATCTTGTATGATAGTGGCAAACCACCCTTCCAACGTTGGGTTCGCCTCACCCTATTTTCTTCACCAAATATAACTACTAAATGATGACCACCGTTCTATTCCCTTGTTACCCCCGCTCGACCCAGCTACACTCTTATTACCTGAAAGGAATTGTGAAGCAAAAGGGTGAGCACAACTAGCTCAGTAAAGAATATCATGACTAAAGATAATTCAATTATCAATAGCCTTCATCAACAATAAATCAGAGATTTAGAACATATGGTAAATGATAAAAATTTTAACCATAGTTGCAGCGGAACGAGCAATCCATTAGAAGAGTCAAATAGACTATAAAGTCTATTATCTTCTCCATGTTAAAAATCCACCAACAATATTTTATCCATGTAACATCACTCAACAGTTCCTTTCCACAATCATATGAATAACTCATAATCATAATTGTGACTATAAATTTTTTTTCGCACCCAGGACGAAGAATATTTTCATCACCTGTCTTTACCTGAAACATCAAAGATCATGGTTATACCAAATCACAGTTCCTGTTTATAATCATGCTAACAAATCCATCTTTGCACTACGGGCCAAAGATATTCATCAACAAACCATCTTTGCACTACGGGCCAAAGATATTCAACAACAGTTCATCTTTGCACTACATGCCAAAGATATTCATCAACAGGCCATCTTTGCACTACATGCCAAAGATATTCATCAACAATTCATATTTGCACTACAGGCCAAATATATTCATATCTCAAAGAAATATATAATCATTTCAGAATTTATATAAACAATAATTATAACCATGTTGATCAATTCACCTTTGCACTTAAGCTTAAGATATTCAATTATAAATTCAATGGTCATGATCATACCAGTCACAATTCAACTTTGCACTACAGGCCAAAGAGAACCCTAGTCATGATCATACCAATAATCTACCCATCTTTACACTCCAGTGAAAGAGAATTTCAACATCAGGGTTATAAAAATGTTATATATGATAATAAAAATAATATGATCAACATATAATTTTAATCTCAAGAGTAATATTCGTAACTCATGAATAGTAAATCGTGAATAGTAACTCATGAATAGTAACCCCGACACAAAAGATAGAAATTCCACAATAAAATCCATACCAATATTTCGGTATAATGATATTGAAAGAATAACATTACTTAAATTTATAAACAATTTATTTTAATTGTTTACACTTTACTAATTAATGCATTTAATCATCATAAAATGCCAACTCTTACAATTTCATCATCAATAATCAAAACCCTCATCAAAAATCTGTATATACCTCATATAGGATTCTCAAGCCATAAAATCCTATTTTCCAATTTTCTTTCTTCACAAAACATATTTAATTCATTTACTCATAACTAGACCATTTTCATGAAAAATACCAAATCAGTTCCAAAAATATTTCTTTTCTAGGATTTAGCATAATATAGTCCCATAGTGAACATATATTTTTCTCAGAATTTTTAAAAGTCATTTACTATTTTTCATATGGCCAAAATAGTCGAATATTTAGACATTTATCAAAAATTGTACTTTTGTCTAAAAATTCTGAAATTTACAGAGTATACTTCTATCATATACATGTACTCCCAATAAAAATTTCATCAATTTTGGAGTTAACCATAAGGAATTATAAGCTGTTACTTCTAAAATAGTCTTTTCTCATAAAATTCATAACTCTCAATCTATACATCCAAAAATCACCATTTTTGGACACAATCAAGAAAACTCATCAAAATATCATTTCAAATTTTTCCAGAATTTTTGAAGATCAGAAAAATTACGAAACTGAAAATCATAACAACCCTTAAAATCCCTTAATATTCCTTACAATCTCTTACTATCCCTTACCTCAAAAGAGCAGTACTTCTGACTGGATATCGGATATGATGCTGAAGGAAACTTGCACTGATAAATAGTAACTCACCAAGTATCTAAAAACTCACAAAATATGCTTCATAATATAGAGAGAGAAAGAGAGAAAGCTTATGTTTCTGGTGTGATTTTCAATTCTAACTTAGCCCTCTATTTATAGGAAAATTTTGGTAGGTTTGACCTGCAACCTGATGGCTTTACCTGCTACTATTTCCACCCACCACATTTGAAATATAATTCAGCACATTTCTTCACCAACCACAAGTGGGGCCCACCAATTCTAGAATTTTCCACCAAAATGATAAACTCCGAAAATTCAACAATTTCTGAACCAGTCATCTCGTAAAATTCATAATAAATCATACGTTCATTTTTAACGGTTCAAAATTTGTGGGCATATACTCAACTTATATATGTATAACATATCCAAATATTACCACGATCCAACGGTCGGATTAAAAATTATAATCCTCGCAAAATATCTCAAAAACCCTGATTTTTAATACCTCCATTCCGACAAAAATACTGATAAAAATCTCAACATTAACTCTTTCATTTTTAACCACAAAAATATATCCCTCATTTAATCCACATAAAATAAATATTTCCTTATCATATGAATCAATAATTAATTATTCACAAATAATATTACAGAATCACATTTATGACAACCAGGCCGTTCCCAGGAAAGAGGGGGCTTTCCAATAAGAATTTCTCCTTACTGGCGCGCAATTAGGTGACCAAACCTCTCCTTAGACAGAACTTTCTAGTCATTGCCAATAATGTTATCTAATAATATTATTCAAATAATATGAATTATTGATCTGATAATGGGAAATACTGTGCAGTGACAATTATTGAACAACAATAATATAAAATTTCAACGTAGCAATTATTGAATCAATAAAATAAAATATTGAACAGTAATTACTGTAACAATTATTGAGTAGTGCCTTCTTACGTAAGAATCAATAATTTCAAAAATACTATGCAATACCGTGTGCTACTGTGCAATAACGCGTATTACTGTATTTTAACCACCGGGTATTCCAACAGTGTTAACGGTAACAACTACGCCGTTATTTGTAAAAACTCAAATTTGTCATTTTCTTCACCCGACAGTTATTCGTTATGGGGCCCACAAATAGCTGCGCCGTCGTACGAATATTCCCCGACAGAAAGAATATTCCACGACCAAACGAATATTCCCCGACAACAATGATTATTTTATAACCACTTGCGTATTTTGAAAAAAAATTCATATATCACCTTTAAATTTAACTTTTTGTCAATTTAACCATTTACTGAATCGTAATTATAAGAAAAATTGAATATTTTTATTTCATAAAATTCGGGGTCTTACAATATTTTCGTTCGTATTTACACTTGAGGCTTGTTCAGTATTTTGTCTAAGTTATTTTTGTATATCAGTTGTATATCTTTTGTATATCTGTATCCGTACTGGGCAATTGGCTCATGTTGTGTTTTTCTTCCAGCAGGTTTGCAGGGGTGATTCAGGGTTAGTGTGATGAGAGTGTTACCTTTGACCATCTAGGTTGTTTCGATTTTTGATTTTTGATTATTTTGACTCTAGTTGGAGAATTATAATTAGTACTTCATTGATGGGTCACCACTATTAATATTTTACAGTTATTAGTGCTCTGTTTACTAATTTTGAGGTTTGTTGTGTTTTGCACGTGACCTCCCTTTCCTTTTCGAGAGGGGGTGTTACAGTTTGTCTAGTTATAAACATGATTATAATGACAAAAGTTATTTATTTTTAAGGTTGTAAGTATTGATGTACAGAACAAATATCTACTTTAAGTTGTATTTGTTTGTAAAAATTTTCAAGAAACATAGACTATCAATAATGAAAAGGCGGAAATATTGAGTGATGAATGCCTCCTCCATTGAGAGATATCAAAGACTGTGGAGTGAAAACGTCAAGATGTAAGCAGAGCCGGCCCTGGGGGTGGGCCACCAGGGCAACCGCCCAGGGCCCATAGTTGAGAGGGACCCAAATTTTTTTATAAGTTTATGTATTTATGTGTATAAAAAAAATAAAATAATAAAAAAATTAGAGATATTATACATTAAAAATGATATGTTAGAAAACATTAAATATGATAGTATAATTGATGATTTTGCATCTAAAAGTGCAACAAGAAGATATTTTAAATAATGTTTTGTGGTTTAGATTTCATTGGGCAAAACTAAAGAAATACCCACTGTAGTTAGTAGGTTTTACTAATTACACCATAGAACTTTTAATTTTTCAAATTACACCACTAAACTAATTATTATTTTGAAATTGGGTCATTCCGTTAAAAAGAAATAAACGAACGTTAATTTTTTATCTACAAAATTAATGAATTACCCACTGTAGTTGACACATTTTACTGAACTTTTTAATTTTTTAAATTACCCCATCAAACTAATTAAAAATAATTATTTTAAATATTTTTAAAAATAATTATTATTTTAAGTAAAAAATATTAGAAACTTTTTTTTCTTCATAAAATGAGTAGAGTTTTATAAAATATAGATTCAAAAAAATTAAAGTGATTTTAAATTAAATTAATGTTTACTTAACTTTTTAACAGAATGACACATTCTTAATATTAGAATTTTTTTAAAAAAAACTAAAAATAGAAATTAAAATAAATAAACAGTAAAAGATAAATAAAAAAGTTGATTCAATTTTTTCAAAAAAGAAATTAATAATTTTTATAATTAAATATTATTTTCAAGAAAAAAATTGGAAAATTGATCTTCATATTTTAAAAAAATGAATAAAATTTTATAAAACATAGATTCAAAAAAATAAACTTTATTTTCAAAAGGAAAAATAAAGATTTTTTTTTAAAAATCAACAAGGTTTCATAAAACTTTAATTTTTTTAAATCTATATTTTATGAAACTTTACTCATTTTATGAAGAAAAAAAATTAAAATTTCTAATATTTTTTACTGAAAATATTAATTATTTTAAAAAATATTTAAAATAATCATTTTTAATTAGTTTAATGGGGTAATTTGAAAAATTAAAAGTTTAATAGTGTAATCAGTAAAACTTGCCAACTACTGTGGGTATTTCATTAGTTTTATTGATTTCATTGATATTTTTATTTTGTAGGTACATGTAATGATTCTTTGCTTCGATGACATTTTAAAGTGTCTTTCCTTATCTTTTGTAAATTCTAATAATTTTAATAAAAATAATTAATTGATAATTTATTTATTTAATTTTTATAAAGGGGCGCATTTGAAATTTTTTGCCCTGGGCCTTGGAAAGCCCGGGACCGGCTCTGGATGTAAGACTAGGATTCGCTTAACTATGAAGATTGTCGAACTCTCATATAACTAGAAGATTGAAAACTATTAGGAATGGAGATTAATGTTGAGCGAAAAAACAAACCAAATAACACTAACATCATAACGGAACAATATAATTCTCCCTTCTTTTGAAAATTCAGTTGGAAAAATAATTCAAACGGTTAATAATTGAGAACAAGCACATACAAAGAACACAATCAAATTTTTAAGTGAAAAATCCCATCGATGTGAGAAGTAAAAACCAAGTGACATTAGCCCACTAAATTTTTTATTAACAATAATAATGGGTAGTACAACGTTCTCTCTAATAAAAATTATAGGCATAAACCAACAACAACCATCAAGAAGAATAATATATTATTGGCATACATCTTCAACACAAGAAGAATAACAAGAGAAAACTTAAAACTCCACCAACTCTGGCAAAAAAACATATCAACAATGTACAACAAAAACTGATACTAGGAGACTCTGATGCTCAATCCTACCGTTAAGATCGAAGACCAACAAATTATGGGGTGACCACCAAAAATTAGCCAAATTGGACTATGAATGACTTTTCGCTGAGTAGAAAAATATTTCACTATTTCTTACTAGAATCAATTTTTCTTTTTTCTCTCTCCCGTATTGTTACTACTTCGTTCTGTAAACCTATGTTATATCATCGACCATATGGGTTACTATTTGGCCTTACCAGGGAATAACCCAACAGTTAACACCGAAGAAAGCATTGAAAATTTTCTAATCTCGAAATTATGCCCAAGTGTTTAAAGCTCTCTACTATATGAACTAGTCTTGGTAAATTTTCTCTTTGATAAACTTTGGGTGTCTACAATAAAAATAATAATTTTAATATAAAAATAAGATACTAAGTTACATGTAAAATTTTATTTTTTTATAAATTCAACATAAAAAAAAACTTTTTAAAATTTTGTGTTGTTTTATTTTCTAATTTAACTATCCATATTTTTATGGAACAATTACATATTATAGTACATTTTTAAAAGTAATTATAAAAATCATACATTAATAAAATAATTACAAAAATAATACACTTTTTCATATTTATTTATAATTTTAGTACAACTAGAATTTCTTAATTTAGGGAAACGCGTGAATATCTGTTGTTAACCCTTCTTTTTCTCTAATTATTTTTCAGATCTATCTTTTTAAAACACTGTCCTCGTCAAAGGAGGGAGAGAGAGAAAATCCAAAAGTTGTCTTCCTCGATCGAAATCCTTAGAAGAAAAAAACGAGAGGAAAATGCCGAAAGAAATTATAACACTGCAAGTGGGACAATGCGGGAACCAGATTGGAATGGAGTTTTGGAAGCAACTTTGCCTCGAGCACGACATCAGCAAAGATGGCATTCTCGAAGATTTCACCACTCAGGTTTGAATTATTGTGCTACTTTATAAAGTTTATGCTTTTTCTTTTTTATTTTTGGGAGAAAAATTGAATCTCTAACCAAGGTATAGTCAGAGTTTTTGTAGTTTATTATTAATCTTTTGGTTGTTATATGTAAAAATTATTTTTATTTATGTTGATATTAGTTCATTAGAGCACATATTATAAATATTTTTTATGGAAATGTGGTGCTGTTATAATTAATATTATTTTATTATTGTTACTATCATATAACTGTTTGGTTACTTCTGCATTATGTTTTGGCTACTGTTAGCTTGAGATTCGGATACCATGTTTGTTACCTTGATTTGGTATTTTGGTTACTTTTTTATGTTGTTATGGTTACCATGTATTTGCTTAGTATACATGGTTGACTAAACTTGTTTTGGTGTACATGTTGTTTATGTATTGGTTACCATTAAAATATATTTTGGTTACTATCATATAAATATTTGGTTACTTCTTTAGTATGTTTTTGGTTACTGTTAGTTTCTGATTTGGATTCCAATTTTGTTTCCTTAAGTTGGGATTTTGCTTATTGTTTTTTGTTCTTCTGATTACCATATATTTGCTTAATACATGGGTTGACTAAACTTTGTTTGGTCTATATGTTGTTTATGTATTGGTTACCATTAATATATGTTTTGGTTACTAACATATAACTGTTTGGTTACTTCATTAGTATATTTTTTGTTACTGTTAGCTTATGATTTGGATACTATTCTTTTTCCCTCAATTGAGATTTTGGTTACTTTTATATGTTATTTTGGTTACAATATATTTGTTTGGTAAACTGTTTATGATATAAATATTGTTTTGGTTACTAATGACTGTAAATCTAATTTTTTTTATTTGCAGTTATGGAATCTTTACTATGAGGAATGCAATAGAAAATTCATTGGAAAAGTTATACATTGGTGTGACATGGAAGACCCCGACATTATTACCAAGAAATTGAACTCAAGACAGTTAAAGAAGGTTAAGGCATCATTAGTTTGTGGATGTATTATTTTTGTAAATAATAAACCCAAGTCATAATAAATCATGTATTTGCTTAGTATACATTGATGTATTATTTTTGTAAATTCCTTCAAATATATTTTACAAGGTTTATGCTATTCTATTTCTACTTTTATTTTCACCAACACATCTTACATGTGCTGGTTACTTTCATATAACTATTTGGTTACTTCTTTATTATGTTTTGGTTACTGTTACCTTATGGTTTGGCTACTATTATTGTGTCCTCAATGTGGGATTTCGGATACTTTTATTTTTTTTATTCTGGTTAATATGTAATTGTTTAGTATACATGGATTGTTTAAACTAGGTTTCATTGCATGATATTTCTGTTTTGGTTACCATTAAAACATGTTCTGGTTACTATCATATAATTATATGGTTACTGTTTTATTATGTTACATTATGGTTACTGTTATTAGTAACCAGATAGTTACAAATTTATATCACAACAAACATCAATTGTTACAAGCTTGTTAGTAGCATGATAATTATCATAGATAGTTACAAGCTTGTTAGTAACCAGATAATTATAAGTTTGTATCAAGACTGTTATAAGTTTGCATCAAGACTGTTATAAAGCGTGTATATGTTTACTTTATATTGATAACTCACGATGGAATCAAAAATTAAAATATTAATCAACATCAATTTTGTTTAATGTGCACCATCAAAAATGTTACCAACCATGTGGTTAATGGTTACTAACAGTAAACAATTATATATTGCTGTAAACAATTAAATTTATTATATTTGTTACTGTCAGTCTCCATTGTCTAACAACTGAATAAACATTGTAAAGTAACCAAATCAATATTAGACAGTAACCAAATTGCATAATCTTAGTAACCATAATATAAACCACATTTTTACATGCAATTTTGAAGGCCTAAATGATGGAATTTGATCAAAAAACCCTGCAGTTCACCAGTAAAGCTTGTGACTTTTGATTGTTGACCCGTTTTCAATGAAATTAGGCTCCGAAAATGCCAAAATTCGACACTCCAAACTTGACAAAAATTATTAAATTCTCACTGGATCAAATCTTTACATAAATTGACACGCCTGCTCTTCAACCGCATCAGTTTGTTACCACCTAAAGACTAACAGTTGTACGAAGTTAAGCAATGTAGTCAATAAGTAATCATCAATATAAAACAAACCAGTATAAAACACACTAATATTATACAGTAATCATAACAACATTAGACAGTAACCAAATTTAGATTAGACAGTAACCAACATATGTCTATTTAGTAACCAGAACATAAACACATTTTTCATTACATTTTACAGTAAAAAATAACCAGTATAATTTATTTGTTACCAACTAAAAGCTTACTTTTGTAAGAATGTAACCAATTTGGCTAACAAGTAACCATTAATATAAAAAACATAAATAGAAGTTTACATTAATATGCTTCAGCAACCAATAATACAGTAACCAATTAATCACTGCAGTAATTAAGTTTACATTAGTCAATAACCAAGTCAGCATGAGTCACTAAATAATATTTTTACACAGTAACCAAGTCAGCATTATAATTTTATACAGTAACCAATTCAGGATTAGTCAATAACCATTATAGTGTTACACAGTAAGCAAGTCAGCATTAGTCAGTAACTAATATAACATTACTTAGTAACCAAGTCAGCATTAATTAGTAATATTATGCAGTAACCAAGTCAGCATTAAGTCAGCATTAATTAGTAATATTATGCAGTAACCAAGACAGCATTAGTCAGTAACTAAGACAACATTAGACAGTATAATGTTACACAGTCAGTATACTGACTTTGTTATCAAAACAGTCAGTATACTGACTTTGTTAATCAACATCAATTTTGGTTACTGTACACCATCAAAAATATTACCAACCATGTGGTTAATGGTTACTAACATTAAACAATTATATATTCCTGTAAACAATTAAATTTGTTGTATTGATTACTGTCAGTCTCCATTGTCTGACAACTGAATAAACATTATAAAGTAACCAAATCAATATTAGACAGTAACCAAACTACATAATCTTAGTAACCAGAAAATTAACCAAATTTTTACATGCAGTTTTGAAGGCCTAAATGATGGAATTTGACCAAAAAATCATGTAGTTCACCAGCAAGGCTAGTGATTTTTGATCGTTGATCCGTTTCCAATGAAATTAGGCTCCGAAAATGCCAAAATCTGACACTTCAAACTTGACAACATTATACAATAATATGATTCAGCAACCAATATTACAGTAACCAATTAATCTCTGCAGTAATTAAGTTTGCATTAGTCAGTAACCAATTCAGCATTGATCAGTAACTAATTAAGTCAGCATTAGTCACTAGATAATTTTACACAGTAACCAAGTCAGCAATATAATTTTACACAGTAACCAAGTCAACATTAATTAGTTAGTAACCATATAATGCTACACAGTATTTGTAGTAACCATTTTAAACGTGAAAAACTTAAGAAATGTTATCAATATAGGAATTCGTAGAAAACAGAGGTAACTATATGCATATGAATCACTTACCTCAGTATTCAGATTTTTATCAAAGTTGCTGCGATTTTGTTACTGAACTTCAACAATCACGATAGTTCGATTGTTTTTGGTTACTGAACTTGAAGTTGTTGTTGATTTTGTATGCTATTTTGTGATCTCAGCGTGCCGTCGCGACGAAAAGTTCCGTCTTCTCCGATCTCAGTGCTGTGTCGCGCCAGAAGATTTGGATTTCTCCGATATCAAAGTTGCATGTTTTGTTCAGTTGCTTGAATGTAGGAGATTAGGAGCGATTTTTTGCGTATAAAAGAGTCTGTAACTGACGTATATACGTGATTTTATCAACTTTATATTGTGTTGTTTTATCTTTGTAATTATTTTGTTTGTGTTTTATTTTTGTAAATACTTTCTAATTGTTGTATATTAGTGTTAAGGACCCTATTTTTATTTTATGTCATAAACATAGTTTGAAGAGATCCAAATAAGTAGATGGTTTGGGCAATAAAATCACATGGGCCCAAATTTGGCCATTTGAAGCAGCCATCCGTTTGATGTGTGTATGTGTACGTGTAAATCTGGCTACGTTTTCTGGTTTTTCTCCCCCCCATCATCTTTGTGCTCGCTTATTCTCTCCTTTAATCGCGAAACCTAACCCCTTACCGAACCCATTTGGATGTATTATTAAGAATTGTTGCATTTTAATTCGTCCCTGTTTCTTTGATCTGCATTTGATGGGTTCTGATTTGATCAGAATGCTGAAATAAGGTGAAGGAAAGATCGCATTCAATCCGTAAAGAGATGGGTATGTTACAAAATCTATTAATTTTGTTTCAATGTTATTTGACGTCTGTTTCTAGATGTTTGTATAATATTGGGATTTCATGTAATTTAATTTTATTAAGCTTTAGTGTGATTGAGCTGTTGAAGTTTTATGTGTTTGTTTGTGGATTGTATATTGACTAGACTTGAACTTGCTATATATATATATATATTAGTTTCATTATTGTTGTCAAGATATAGGAATTAATATGTCAGGCAATGCTTTGGAGATGAAGACTATTTTTGCACCCAAATAAAAATTTTCAAAAATAATTTTTTCTTTTTATAAAAAAAAATGGATGTATAAAACTTTACAAAATGGGTATTGCAAAAGGTTGTAGACTGTACAAGGAATGACAAAGATAAAAGGTTTTACTTTATTCTTGTGTCAATTGGATATGGTACCAGCATGCCCTAAGGTTAATTAAGTTCATCACAGAAAGGCAGAAAGTGTTCAAATTAAGCAAGTGTGCACGTCGGATTTTATTGTAAGGAAAAAGGTGGGTTAATTTCCCTGCTGGATGTTAACAAGGATCGAGTTGAACAGTAGCGGTAACTAACTTTCAAGTTGTCTATCGTTAGACATGACTAATGCAAACTGTATATTTACATTTAACCCGAGTAACTTATTCATAGAATGATAGAAGTGTCCTTAGATGACTGCTTCTTTCGCAATTATTACTGTCAACATTGATGTAAGAGTAGACATCAGTATCATGACAATCGAAATCACTTATAAAAAGGAAAATGACATATATGAATGAAGTCTTAGTGGCTACAATTCTTGTTTCAGCACAAACATGGGAATGCAATACTCTTTTTTTACGACGTGGGCCCCATAAGTAATTTCTCATTGTTTGAAGTTCATGGTCACATCTCAATTGGCAAGCCACAGTTGATGCTATGTCTTGGGTATATACTTCAATTGGTTGAAACATATGGGTCATTCAGTTATGCATGTATTCGTTCTTGTAACCAGCAAAATCTAAAATTGAGTTGTCTTGGCAGCCATATTAAATTAACTGTCTTCGTATATCTTCTTATATTTTGCATTAATTACAGTGGTTTATGTTTTGTTTCCCATTTCAATATTGATTTAGGATTTGGAATTCAGCATACAGGACCACCTATATTATTTTTTTCGACAATGGTGTTAATTCTTTCCAAGTAATGAAATGAACTTTTGCTCTGTAAAGTAGAAGTTAAAAATAAAATTAAGGCTATTCAATCAGGACTTTCTATTTAAATGTTTCTCCTTTTAAATTTTGATTTCCTTCCAAAAATTAATGGAGAATCATATCTAATGTGCTTAGAGTCTGTTTCTTAATTATTAAATGTAAGTGGTATCGAGGTCTTTTTAGTTGGTAGAGAGTTTTGTTAACCTTTTTAAGTCAATGGACAATTGCAATTTAGTACTCCAAGCGTTAAAGGTATTATATTTATGTGTATCTCTAGGCCACCTATTCTCTGTATTCTCTTGTTTCATCAAATAAAAATTCTTCTTATATGAAAAATAAGGTAGTATAAAGTTGATTTTTAGTTGGAACTGGAAGAAAGTTTTGTTAACCTTTGAAGTCAATGTACACTTTCAAATTTATAGTTCAAGTTTTAAAGGTTCATCTGTATGACAAAGATGGTCTATTCACCCATTTAATCTCAACGATGCATGGCTTAGATGGTGATTTTTAAAGTTGACAGCTTTTTTTCTTGCAAGTTTAGTCCATTGTTGTTACTTTGTTTGCTCTCTTAATACCCAATTCTTTTTTCTTATGAGGAGCTTTTGTATAAAAAGCCATTTGCATGTTGGGATGGCTAGTGGGTATATTGATATATGGGGAATGATCCCTAGCCACAGTTGGGTAGGAACATTTATCAGGCCAACTAGTCCAAATAGGGGTCGAACGACCAAGATTAAGAGAATCATTTAAGTGTCCGCCCAAAAATTGGGCCGATGTTTCAAACTGTTGGCTGGATTGCTGTAATTACGACTACACTCACCCTCCCTCCCCCGCCTTGTAACTGTAGTTGCTCGTCCGTGCGGCATGTTTTTAACCCATCCACCCTACTGTTGGACGTATTGGTTAAAATATACCCCCAAAATCCCTTTTCTAACATGTACCTTTTTCAGTTATGTATTAAGTGTAAAAAATGACTCAAGTGTGGGAATATGAATTTTTCAGGATATATATTAACCAATGGTTCTAGTTCTAACCTACAGTGTTTAACATTCCTGCTTAGTTGTAATGGTTCTAGAATTATTTGGTAGTAATGTTTGTATTGATATGATTTAATTGGTTGAAATGGTGGTTTTAGTGATTTTTGGTTGAAATGGTTGTTTTGGTACTTTTTATGTTAAATTGTTGTTTTGGTGCTTTTTAATTTGAAGTAGTTGTTTTGGTAGGCGGATTGGTTAAAATATATTCCAAAAAATCCCTTTTTCCTAACCATTTTTTCACCTTTCAATTCATTAGAATGTCTGTTAGTGTTTTATCTAATTCGCCAACAGTAGGGCGGATGGGATAAATTTTTAACAGAAAAATATTGACCACACTTTTGCCATCTGCTATGGGTATAGTCTGCGGAGTGCAGACTGGTTAAAACTTGCAATATATCCCGAAAATCCCTTTTCTCACACTTTAGCCACGTGGACTAGCAACTACAATTACAATGCTGGTGGGGTATTGTCGTAATTATAGCAATCTGCCCAACAGTTTGCACCATTCCTGCCCAACTGTTGGGTGGATGCTTAAATGAATCTCTTAAGCTTGGCCTTTTAATCCCTACTTGGATGATGCGAGTTGGGTTGTCAAATAAATGTCCCTAGCCAGCTGTGGCTAGGGATCAACTCCCTAGTCTTTGAGAAAGGTTGACTAAGTGACGGTTTTTTCCTCCCACGAGAAAGATTAAGCTTTAAGACTTTAACTAAGGGGCTGTTTGTTACGTACTGAATGGTTGAATCGGTCAGTCATTCAGACGATTTGGGCTGAATGGTTTAGTGTCATTTTTTGGCTGAATGGGCTGTTGATTGAAGTATTTTTTTTACAATATTAACTATTATATTAAGTAATATTAAATAAATTTACAACAATTTTGAATTTTTTCAGAGGGCTAAAATAATAAAAATCTGTTATTCAGATGTTTCAGACATGTCAATTCTCAAACAATTTTTTTCATTCAGTATTCAGTTTCAAAACCATTTCATTCAGTTTTTATCAAACAACCCCTAAGTCACTTAGGTGATGTTTGATAACCGAGTAATTAAAATCTAAATGGTTAATACATCTTAATAAGTTAGATCATCTGAATGGAATAACATTTGAATCTAAAAAATTGTTCGCTAACTAAAAAATGTAAAACATCCAAACGACACTATTTTATCATTTTAACCCTCTGAGTTATTTAAATTTTTTATTTGAATGATCTTAAAATTTGAAATTGAAGGAGTACAATATTTATTTATGCTATTTTTGTCCATAAATTTTAAATAAATCATTAAGAGGCAGCTCTTAATAGTTAAGATTTGAGTTAAAAAAATATTACCAAACAAGATTTGTCTCTGACCGAATCAAAGGCAGGTGAAATAAGAGTCATTCAGATCCAAACAAACACAACCTTAGTTGTTTAAGAAGCTTATTCACCCGGCTCTATAATGCACTGTTACTTTCTATTTCAAGTCATTTGCAGATGAGCTTAGCTCAATTTTTTGGACATATGTCATACTCCAGTGATTATACAATGTGAATTGAGTCTATCACAGATAAATATATCTATAATTACTAGTATTAAATCTCGATCTGCTCTTATCTTAAAAAGAATTAAAAATAATGGAAGAAAGAAAGGATTTCCAATTGTTGGAAGCCATGTTTAATATTCTTGTGGTATATTTATGCCAAAAGAACTTCATAACTAAAGTCATACTGTTGGCTCTCTAGAATATATGAGTCCATCGTGAAAGTAATGAAGCATTTTTTTCTGCTGAAGAATGTTAATTTGGATGGGAGCAAAATGAGAACACTATTGCCCTTGTACTATTGAAACTACAAGGTTCACTCAATAATGATGCCTTTGATGAAAAAGATTACCTAGACAAACTAAATATCATAAAGTCAATTACTAGTTTGCTACATTATTGGAGTACTGTAATTAGGAAGGGATACTTTTTGTATCGCACCGCAGGATAGTAATTCTGAAGAGGCTTATTATTTGCAGATGGCAGGTCAAGCGAACTACTCTGCATTCTAATTAGTTTAGCTCCATGAAAACATTATGAAGGAAAAGAGAAAATGAGAAGGTTGGATTTCTTAATGCCTTTCATATTCTCAAGTGCCAGTTCATGTTATAAACTCCTAATGTTTTACTTTTGCATGGGAAATCCCAAGAACTATGACATTTGTAACACTTAACAGTATGCTAGGGGTACTAATTGAGTTCCCAAATTTTTGGTCTCAATACACGTGTCATACTTACATTAGTTCGTCAACATTTACATTCCATGTAACATATGCCATAATTGAGTCACAACATTAGACATTCCAAACCATTGAGTCACATCTTTAGACATTCCAAATTTTGCACACAATACAAGCAGGCACATGCACAGGCCTGTTAGTTCACAAGATCACAGTAGCCTTGTGTTTCTAATAATTTGTCCTATAGTAAGTACAACTCATATTGTGAACATTTTGGAAAGGAAACAATACTACAACACAAGTCCTTCTGGTAATAATTTTGGATTCTGATGCTTGCTTGACACTGCAGGTACCATAAAGCTGTCACTTTTTAGTTTATGGATAACCAGATTGGAATCTGACACAAAACTCTCCAGATAGATTTGCCTAAGTGCCAGGAAAAGGTGCTGAAGGTGGGGAAGTTACCATCTTTGATTAGTTTGAACTATCTTCACTTTCGTATGCATTGATACTTTTTCAGATTCCTTTTGCGCTGCATTACATAAACTGCCGGACTACAGCTTTTGTCCCTTCATATACCATCCCTGCCTTCCAAGCTTCCTTTTAACATTGCATTTTAAAGTGTGGAAAGAATATCATTTCACTGGAATTAGTCCCTGAAGGGCCAGGCCTTAGTGCTATATATTGGTAAATATGGTTTTCTAGTCGTCTGATATTGTGTAACAGTAGAACATGGCATTTTACTCCGAGGAAGACAAAACTGAGGACTACCTTTTCAAGATTGTACTGATTGGTGATTCAGCCGTTGGGAAATCAAACTTGCTTGCAAGATTTGCAAGAGACGAGTTTTACCCTAATTCAAAATCGACAATAGGAGTTGAGTTCCAAACCCAGAAGATAGAAATTAATGGGAAGGAAATTAAGGCACAGATCTGGGACACTGCTGGTCAAGAGCGGTTCAGGGCTGTTACATCTGCATATTACAGAGGTGCAGTTGGAGCACTTTTGGTATATGATATCAGTAGAAGACAGACTTTTGAAAGCATTGGCAGATGGCTTAATGAACTTCACAGTAAGCACTATGAAAACTTGAATTTTGGTCCATTTTTGTTTTTGCTTCTTTTTGTTGTGGAATTCACATTTCAAGATGCTGCTTCAAACAGCCTAATCTTGGGCATATTTCTTTGATTTGCGCACCTACCAAATCATGAAGCAAGAGTAGTTAAAATTTCATACCAACAAGTGTAAGAATCGTAATCGATACTATACTAGGAAGCTTTAGCGGTTTTGCTGTCTTCGTACAATATGATTACCTTACACTAGTTATCCATTAAACATATTGGTTGACGTTTGATTTTCCTGTTTACTTTTATTAACAGCTCATTCCGATATGAATGTTGTTACAATACTTGTTGGCAACAAGTCCGATCTCAAAGATGTCAGGGAGGTTTCCACAGCTGAGGGCAAAAGCTTGGCTGAGACGCAGGGTCTGTTTTTCATGGAAACTTCTGCTCTTGACTCGTCCAATGTGACTGCAGCATTTCAGACAGTAGTCAAGGAGATCTACAACATCTTGAGCCGAAAAGTTATTCAATCTCAAGAGCCCAAGCAACAGGAGCCGTGGATGGGAAATGGAAAGACTGTTGTTTTAAATGCTGATGAGAACCAAGAAGCAGGTGGGCAGCCAAAGAAATCCGGGTGTTGTTCATCTTAGAGGTACTTGGAATGTCATATTCTTCAACTAATATTATCTTGTTCCCTTAAGCCCGGCTAATGACAACAGAAAAGTTTGCCAATTTCCCACCCTCCATGTGATTCTTTTACCTGTTTAAACTGAAACAAAATTTTCTTGACCGTGGTAGTTGGTGAAACTGTATTAGAAATTGTAAATGACACGAAGAGATGAGATTTTTCTTATATTGTCGAGTATCTTTTAGTGTCACAATTCAGTACATGTTCATTCTTGGCTTGTTCATTTTTCTTTCCTTCTCTATCCCAATAATTGCCCTTTATGACTCTAATTTTGCACAAGTAATATGTGATGAGAAGTGAATCAAAAGTCCCATACTTAATTGCCAGTTGGCATAATCTCAATGTTATTTGGTGTTGTCTTTTATTGCGGATAGATGCATCAATCAACTACCCATGTATTTGAATTAGTTTTCAGACCATGTCATTGTCAATAGAAGTTGTCTTAAATTTTATCACCTCAATGTCTTGCAAGTTTGAGAACCAAGTATCCTTTTATCTTCCCCTCCTATAATTTGGTAAAAAGAAAATGTCTCCTAAGACTATATTTTGCGTTAATTGTAACTTTGGGGATCTTACGAATTCCAGAAGAAAACAAAAGATACTTTTGTACTCGAAACAAAACGAAAATCATCAATTTCAATAATCAACAGGCCAAACAATCACCTAAAGTTTCAAAGATCTGATCCGCCAAGCAAACAGTTCGGGCGAGATTCAGATTCGTTAATAATATGATCAAAATCTAAATATAAAAAATAGTATCTAAATATAAAAAATAGTTCGAATAATAATATGAGTAAAATCTGATCAAGTTTATAGTCGACTCATTTAAGATTCAAACTACTCGAGTTCTCGATTGTGATTCGATACATACTCGATTGATACAGATTCGATTAGATTCTCGATACATTTTCTTATAATATATACAAAATTAAATCAAATTAGGATAATTAATTATTATTATTTTGTTTTGTTTTTAATTTTAATTGTAATTTTATATTTGTAAAGTGTAATATTAAATATATTCTCATTTTTAAGTAAAACAAAGAATTCAATTTATAATTATATTTATTATAAAACTAGTTTTTATGTACAGACTCGAATTCGAGCTTGAATTTGAAACTCGCGAGTAGTTTGAATATAATTCGATCCGAGTCGAATCAAATTTGAGTAATAAATATTCGAGTCGAGACGAATCTAAGTAGAATTTTTCAAATTCAATTTGAATTCTAGTATGAATTTAATGTTTCCAGTCGAATTCGAACAGCTCTCTGTTCTTTTCGATTATACTCGTTTACACCCTTATCTGTCATTGATAGTTAGGCCTTGTACAATAATTTTTCTATTTTTTACTCACTGTTGTTGATTTGGTGATGGATTCTATGTTGATTTCTATGTTGATTTTGGATTTTCATGGGCGGGGGAGGTGGTGGTGTGGTGGTGGTGGAATCTATGGCAAACAAGGTGCATTTAGAAACCTTTTTTTTCAAAGTTACGGTGTATATACATATATATATATATATATATATATATAGAGAGAGAGAGAGAGAGAGAGAGAGAGAGAGATAAAGAACTTCTTATGCGGGTAATCCGCATACGGACCGAGCAAGGATCAAGAGCATCCCTCTTAAATATCATTCCTCCTTAAATAGCACTTCTTTATTAAACCTACGTCGTTTTGAAGTTTTTTTTAAAAGAGAGTGGTCCCACTTGCTTTTATTTTATTTATAAAAATACCACCCGCGGCCACACTTGTTTTTTAAAAGAAACTTCAAAACGACGTAGTTTTAATAAAGGAGTGTTATTTAAGAAGGAATGCTATTTAAGGAAATGCTCTTGATCATTGTTTTATATATATATATATGTGTGTGTGTGTGTGTGTGTGAGAGAGAGAGAGAGAGAGAGAGAGAATTAATTCATGGCAACCGATTGCCATGGACACTATTTGAGCAACCAAGCTTCTAACTGTTGATTATTATAATGGATGGCAGGCATTGCCGTTACAGGCTGTAACGACAGTCACTAAATTAAAATAAAGTGTTTTAAATTACATAATTTCCCCCCTTAAAATCAATTTGCAATCTCCGGATAATTACTCATTGCCGCTAAAGGCTGTAGCGGCAGGTAGGGGTGCTCATCGGTAAAAAACCGAATCGATACCGAAAAAATCGAACCGGTACCGAACCGAAATTACCGCAAAAATAAGAATCGAAACCGGTACCGAATTACCGATTTCGGTACCGGTTCGGTACAAATTCGGTACCGATTTTTTCGGTTCGATTTTCGGTTATACCGCATGCATGGTGATATATGTAATTATTAATAAATAATAATAATTAAATAATTTTTTTTAATATATTAACATTTTTTTTAAAACTATGAAAAATAAATTATATACAATTTATATATGACTTATAGACTGTAATTGGCTGCTTGTTATGTCAATTGAAATTGTTGTTGGATTTTAGTCTCCTATCATGACTGCTTTGCATTAAGTTTTTTGCTCCTCATTCATTAATTCTAGTCTTTTGCGATAAAGTAGTGAAAGCAGGCTGTCATTTTAGTTTTGTGTATAAATGCAGATCATGTATGAACTGATCTATAGTTCACAATTATATTATCATGTCATTGCAAAAAATTAAATACTTTAAAAAAATGTATATCTTTAAAATTTTTATATTTTATGAAGTAAACTTCTTTTATTAAAAGAATATCCATCAATAATAGAGATATATGTGACTTATTAAATTTAATTTGTAAAATTTTAAAATTAAAAATAAGTATAAACCTATTTAATTGTAAATTATAATACAAATAATTATAATTATTGAAAAATAAATAAATTTATTGTACATTTGTTTTAAGAAATTAATAAAATAATATAATTTAGTTTGTTTAATTTAAAAACGGAAGTAGAATGAAATATGCTTTCGGCTAGGGTGAGGTACTAGGGTTAGCATATATGAGCAGGCTGTCATTTTAGTTTTGTAAAACTTTGGTATTATAGGCTCATTAGAAATGAATTATCAATAAATGGATTTGTCAGACATCATTAATTCATTAGCAGTAGCAGACATCATTCGATTTTTTTTTTCGGTATTTCGGTTTTTACCGAATCCAAAAAATTCATTACCGCAACCGGTACCAAAAATTATAAAAAAACCGAAAAATCGGTACCGAAAAAAACCGATACCGCCGGTTTCGATACAGACCGGTTCGGTAAAAAATCGAAAGAATCGAATTTTTTGAGCACCCCTAGCGGCAGGTGTAAGACCCCGAATTTTATGAAATAAAAGTATTCAATTTCTTTTATAATTACAATTCAGTAAATGGTTAAATTGATAAAAAGTTAAAGTTATGGGTGAAATGTGAAATTTTTTCAAAATAAACAAGTGGTTATAAAATAATCATTGTTGTCGGGGAATATTCGTTGGTCGTGGAATATTCTTTCTGACGGGGAATATTCGTACGACGGCACAGCTATTTGTAGGCCCCATAACGGAAAACGGTCGGATGAAGATAACGACAAAAATTGAGTTTTTATAATTAACGACGTAGTTATTACCATTAACACTGTTGGAATACTCGGTGGTTAAAATACAGTAATACGCGTTATTGCACAGTAGCACACGGTATTGCACAGTATTTTTGAAATTATTGATTCTTACGTAAGAAGGCACTACTAAATAATTGTCACAGTAATTACTGTTCAATATTTTATTTTATTGATTCAATAATTGTTGCGTTGATATTTTATATTATTATTGTTTCAATAATTGTTGTTGCACAGTAATTTCCATTATCAGATCAATAATTCATATTATTTGAATAATATTATTAGATAACATTATTGGCAATGTCTAGAAAGTTCTGTCTAAGGAGAGGTTTGGTAATCTAATTGCGCGCCAGTAAGGAGAAATTCTTATTGGAAAGCCCCCTGTTTCCTGGGAACGGCCTGGTTGTCATAAATGTGATTCTGTAATATTAATTGTGAATAATTAATTATTTATTCATATGATAAGTAAATATTTATTTTATGTGAATATAAATGTTGGATATATTTTGTGGTTAAAAATGAAGGAGTTAATGTTGAGGTGTTTTATCAGTATTTTTGTCGGAATGGAGGTATTAAAAATCAATCAGGGTTTTTGAGATATATTGCGGGGGTTATAATTTTTAATCCGACCGTTGGATCGTTATGATTTTTGGATATGTTATACATATATAAGTTGAGTATATGTTCACAAATTTTGAACCGTTAAAATTGAACGTATGATTTGTTATGAATTTTAAGAGATGACTGGTTCAGAAATTGTTGAAGTTCCAGAATTTATCATTTTGGTGAAAAATTTTAGAATTGGTGGGCCCCACTCTTGGTTGGTGAAGAAATGTGCTGAGATTTTTATTCAAATGTGGCGGGTGGAAATAGTAGCAGGTAAAGCCATCAGGTTACAGGTTAAGTCTGCTTCAGCGTGCTAACATTTTCCTATAAATAGAGGGCTAAGTTAGAATTAAAAATCACACCAGAAACATAAGTTTTCTCTCTTTCTCTCTCTATATTATGAAGCATATTTTGTGAGTATTTAGATACTTTGAGAGTTGCTATTCAGTGCAAGTTTCCTTCGACTTTGCATTCCAGTCAGAAATACTGCACTTTTGAGGTAAGGGATAGTAAGGAATTTTAAGGGTTATTATATTTTTCAGTTCGTACTTTTTCTGACCTTCAAAAAAATTCTGAAAAATTTAAAATGATATTTGATGAGTTTTATTGATTGTGTCCAAAAATGGTGATTTTTGGATGTATAGATTAAGAGTTATGAATTTTACGGGAAAAGACTATTTTAAAAGTAACCGCTTATAACTCCTTGTGGTTAACTCCAAAATTGATGAAATTTTTATTGGAAGTATATCTATATAATATCAGTATACTCTGTAAATTTTGGAATTTTTGGATAAAAGTATAATTTATGATAAATGTCTAAATATTCGGCGGTTTTGGCCATATGAAAAATAGTAAATGAATTTTAAAAATTTTGAGAAAAATATATGTTCAATACAGGACTATATTCTGCTAAATCCCAGAAAAAAAATATTTTTGGAACTGATTTGGTATTTTTCATGAAAATAGACTAGTTATGAGTAAATGAATTAAATATGTTATGTGAAGTAAGAAAATTAAAAAATATGATTTTATGGCTTGAGAATCCTATATGAGGTATATGCAAATTTTTGATGAGGATTTTTGGTTATTGGTGATGAAATCTTATGAGTTTGGCATTTTAGGATGATTAAATACATTATTTAGTAAAGTGTAAACAATTAAAATAAATTGTTTATAAGCTTAAGAAATATTATTCTTTCAATATAATTATAACGAAATATTGGTATGTATTTTATTGTAGAATTTTTACCTTTTTGTGTCGGGGTTACTATTCATGAGTTACTATTCAAGAGTTACTATTCACGAGTTACTATTCACGACAAAATTGGTTTCTTTTTCAGACCAAATTATAGTTATTTTTATAAATATTACTCTTGAGATTAAAACTATATGTTGATTATATTATTTTTATTATCATATATAATATTTTTATAACCCTAATGATGATATTTCTCTTTGACTTGAGTGTAAAGATGGGTAAATTATTGGTATGATCATGACTATGAGTTCTCTTTGGCCAGTAGTGCAAAGTTGAATTGTTGACTGGTATGATCATGACCATTGAATTTATAATTAAATATCTTTAACTTAAGTGCAAAGGTGAAATGATCAACATGGTTATAATTATTGTTTATGTAAATTCTGAAATGATTATATATTCTTTGAGATATTTATATATTTGGCCTGTAGTGCAAATATGAACTGTTGAGGAATATATTTGGTCTGTAGTACAAATATGAATTGTTGAAGAATATATTTGGCCTGTAGTGCAAAGATGAATTGTAGATGAATATCTTTGGCCTGTAGTGCAAAGATGGTCTGTTGATGAATATCTTTGTCCCGTAGTGCAAAGATGATATGTTGTTGAATATCTTTGGCCAGTAGTGCAAAGATGAACAGGTGTTGAGATGAACATGACCAATTGGTGATACAAATGAATATCTTTGGCCGTAGTGTAAAGATGAAGTTATTAGTATGATTATGAACAGAAAATGTGATTTGGTGTAACCATGATCTTTGATGTTTCAGGTAAAGATAGGTGCTAAAAATTATCTTCGTCCTGGATGAGAAGAGGAATTTAGAACTACAGTTATGATTATGAGTTATTCATATGATTGTGGACCAGAATTGTTGATTGATGTTACAGGGATAAAACATTTTTGGTGGATTTTTAACATGAAAAAAATAATAGACTTTATAGTCTATTTGACTCTTCTAATGGATTGCTCGTTCCGCTGCAACTATGGTTGAAAATTTTTATCATCTACCATATGTTCTAAATCTCTGATTTATTACTGATGAAGGCTATTGATAATTTAATTATATTTAGTCATGATATTCTTTACTGAGCTAGTTGTGCTCACCCTTTTGCTTCATAATTCCTTTCAGGTAATAAAAGTGTAGCTGGGTCGAGTGGGGGATAATAGGGAAATAGAACGGTGGTCTATAGCTGTTGAGGGTGAGGCGAACCCAATGTTGGAAGGGTGTTTTGTCACTATCATACAAGATGTCTAATGACATACAACCTCGTATCATCATAAGACAGAGATGTGCTCATCCACTTGCTGAGTATATTTACGAGCACTACCTATATAATCTTGGTATTTGTTTGAAGTATAATTCTCAATTAGAGACAGTGGAGATAATGATAAGTCAAGAGAAGACTCACCATTGGGAAGAATATGATAGTAATCTTCTTGTTTTTCTTTGGGGTCTATTGGGTCAACCAAGGATAATTCTGTGGCCATATGATATCTATCATAACCTAGAAGCATGACCTCCCATGTACAAGGGTTTCCTTGAGCACTTCCCAAAGATTCTAATTTCTAAAACAGTTTTTGACTATACCTTTATGTAAGGTGTCATTGTGAGGTGTTGTCCACGGTTGGGATATGAGTCACATTTGGTATATATTTGTATCCAAACTCACAACATATGTGTTGTTGTATTTTGCACAACAATTGTTGTAATAAAGTTGTAGTTATTTTCTGTACCATATATTTGGCGACTCAGAATAGGTTGGATGGAATGAACCTATTTTGGGGTTGTTACAGCAGGGCCCCACCACAATCCCAAATTTTCATGCGCAAAAGCTGCCTTAACTACTGACAAAGTTGTTGGCTGCATTGCTGAAAAAGTTGTTGACTGCATTGATTTTCCCTCCCTTACCGCTATAGGCTGTAGCGGCGCCTATATTGGCAACCCTCCCCCAACTTCAACTTCCCTTCACATATTTTCTTTTTCTGTTGCTCCCTCTCCCTCTCCCTCTCGTATTCTCTTCCCCTGTCGCTCTCTCATATTCCCCTCTCCACCTGCTAAATCAACTTCCATTCAAACAACAAAAGAGAGAAAATAGAAATAAAGAAGAGGAAATTGACCATCAACGATTTTTCTACATCACAGTCATCTACAAGTTTTCTAATTCAAGTATCATTTATGTAAGATTTTTTTTACCAATTTTCAATTTAAAACTAAATAAATATTATAATAGTTTTTAAAAAATGTATTTATGATAAAATAGAAGTTTAAACTTTTAAGAGAAATTATCAACTATGACTATGTCTACATATATGCATGTGAATTTTTGGGCAATTATGTATAACTATGTGGTGAAGTAGTTATTATGATTTTTGACTTTTTGTTAAATAGTTTTGCATAATAACTGTAAGGGAGTATTGTTTTATTATGAATGTTTATTTTGGCAAAATATAGTGAGTTATGTGTTTGGGTAAATATATTGTTATGTGATGAAGAAGTTATTATTTTAATGGTCATGATTTTGTCTTCATGCATTTGTTAAATGGTTATACATAATAATTGGAAGGGAGTAGTATATTATTAACTATAAATATTGAATTATGTGTTTAGGCCATTAAATGCATGTAATAATGTATTGGGACTAATAATGACTATGAAAACTTTGAAAAATAAAATCATTTAAATTATTGTAAAATGGATTTTTTTATGATTATTGGGATATAATTGTGTTACATAGTTATTAAATAATTATAAAATACTTTTATGTTATTTTTTTAGATACTAGATGGATAGTTGGAATTATGGACCAATAGACACAAGTGTTCTTTATGACCAACAAAATCATGTGTTAGGTGACGTATATGACAAGAAAGATAGGGAAAAACTACTCTCATGCCAATTAACTGAAAAAAATACGATCAATGGATATTAACAAAAGCTCAAAAAACTCTTCTACAAAAATGTAGGTTTGGGGTTTTTAACTATCCGGCAGTTGTACCCCAAACTGACATTGGTCTCGTGTCCACCCTGGTGGAGCGATTGCGGCCAGAGACCAATAGTTTTCACCTAAATTGTAGAAAAATTACAATAATCTTAGAGGATGTCCACTTTATTTTTGGGTTATCGGTGGTTGGCAAACCCTTAACTTGTCCACTATTTGACACTCCACTGGCTCATTTTAAAGAAAATTTTGGTAGTGAAGTAGCTGCTGAATATCAGGAATCAAAAAAACGAGGCTATATTTCATTATTGTGGCTGTATGAGCATTTTAATAATTGTCCACCTAAAGTAAGTAAGGAAATTGTAGGTCGATGCACAAAGGTCTACATTCTTTCGTTGTGTGGGGAAATATTGTTCCCCACTAGGAATAAAAATTCTGGTCATCCCAAGTATATGTATTTTATTGCCAACGCTAAAAATTTTGTAACGTATTCTTGGGGTACGACTATGTTAGGGTATTTGTATTATTGTATAGGTCTTTATATACTGCCACTAGGAAATGAGTGAAATATATTAATGGTTGTGTCACACTTTTACAAATTTGGGCCCATAAGCGTATACAAGTTGGAAAGCCTAACCTTTGGCCTCAATCACAGTTATGGTTACCTAGGGCCCTAGCGTGGGCATACTCAAAAAATCATAGTTACCCTGATAGACGACACAATCACCATCATTATTTGACATTTTACCAAGGGGAGTTAGATGTATAGCCTGAATGGTAAGTAGTTTGGCGCTCTTACATAAGGTGAGATGATAATATGAATGGATTTAATTTTGAAGGAAGGTTGTTGGGATCTGGTAGAATTTCCTTGATCCATTTTGATATCGTAGAATACTAGATGTCAGACAGGGTGATGAGACAGTATGGGTTCCTGCAAGGTATACCATCTCCGGCAGAAAATCACGACAATCTTAGAAAATAAAAAGTACATAGATTTGATGTAAGACCCCAAGTTTTATGAATAAAGATTAATTTTTCTCGAAATATATTTTTGAATATTATGGTGTGGATTTGATATAATGTTATAGTTGTGGGTAATATTTATAATTTTTGCAAAGTAAGCAAGTGGTTTTAAAATATTTGATTGGTCGGGGAATATTCGTTTTAACAGGGAATATTCGTACCACGGCACAATCATTAGTGGACTCCATAACGGAAGTATTGTCGTAGTTAGAAAATGACAGAAATATTTCTTTATAAAAATAATGGCGAAAGTTTTACTTTTAAACTGTTGAACTACCCGGTAGTAAAAGTATAGTAATACGCGTGGTTGCATAGTAGCACACGATATTGATTATTGATGCTTACGTGAGAAGTCACTCAGTTATACTCAATTTTTGCTACAGTAATTGCTGCATAATATCTCTCATATTATTGATTCAATTATTATCACAATATCATCTGCATAATATTTTATATTATTAAATCAATAATTGAGACGACAAAGTTATTCATATTATTATTTGCAATATTGACGATGTCTAAAAAGTTCTGTCGAGGAAAGGGGTTTGGTCACTTAATTGCGCGCCAATAGGAAAAAATCCTTATCGGAAAGCCCCCTCTTTCTTGGGAATGATCTGGTTGTTAAATATTGTGAGTTATAATATTAATGATGATTAAGTTTGTGTTGATTAAAGATGAAATTAATATTTCTATTGTGTTGGGATTATTTGTGTTAGTGGAAATTAACATTTATTTCGATGATAATTGATTTCTGGAGGTTATATTGACCAATTGGGTAATTAATCGGATAAATGAGCAATTAATTGCTATTAGTTCACATGCATATAACTATTTACTCACATGAATGGAACTATTGGTTCACATGCATTACTAGTAGGGGAGCTGGTGAAAGATTGATAATACTTGCATGACTAAATTAAAAATAGAGGAAAAGATGAATGTACTATACTGTAATAATTCGAGCCCCAAAACATGTAATTATCGAAACTATGTTTTCCTATAAATAGAAGCTCATTCTTCTTTCATTCTCACCAATTCATTAAGACTAACAAAAGCAATTATAGAGATAGAAGCTATAGAGAGGAAGAAGAAGAGTATTCTGCTACTTCACTATTCCAGTATCAAATCTTCTTCTAAGGTAAGGGATATTATTTTTATTCAGTATTCATAAGGAATAATATTTTTTTTCATACTCTGTAGTATGTGAGTAATATTATTTCGTCTCGTATTCCTAATTATACCCTCATTTTGTTAAAGTATTGCTTCTATACTCCGTGAAATTAGTAGAATATCCTTGAAATTTGCACTTCATCTAGTATCGTTTCACAAGGATATTTTCTGTACATTCTTGTTAAATTTTAAGCTTTTCATGCCGGAATACTGTCCATGAGTACTATTCATTTATATAGTACTATTCACAAAGTACTATTCACGGGGTACTATTTATAAAGTACTATTTACGGGTACTATTCGCGAGTACTATTTATAAAGTACTATTCATAGGGTACTATTCCTGAAGTACTATTCATGGGGTACTATTCACTTGGGTACTATTCACCCGGAGTACTATTCATGACAAAAAATTGATTTTTTTGATGTCCAAATCATTTTTGATACAATATTATTCTTGAATTTTACTCCACAAAGTAGTATCATGTTGACCATTTGGACATTATTGAATTCTGGATAAATTAAATTATAAATCTTTAAAAATTCATCCTTTATTTTCTTTTAATTGAATTCTTATATCATTGTCATCATCCTCATGCTTATATTGTGATGAAAGTCATCTCTGGCTTACTTGCATAGATGGACTGTCGATTGGTATGATTATGATCAGGGATCATTCGGTATAATCATGACCCGTAATGTTACAAATGTTGTGGTAAACGTTCTTATTGGCCCGTAGTGCATTGATGGACAGTTGTTGGTATGATTTTGAGCAGGGATTATTCGGTATGATCATGACCATTGGTGAAAACATGAATATCCTTGGCCCGTAGTGCATGGATAATTCGTGGTTGTGATCCTATTTATTGAGCTGAGTTTCAGCGATAAAATTGATGATAAACTCTTAAATCATAGAAGATAGTAGATATCATGCTCTACTTGACTCTTCTAATGGATTGCTTGTTTCGCTGCAGTTAAACTTGATGTTTATTATATTTTATCAGTTTAACACTGTTGAAGGCTAACGATAATTTATTCTGCATTATCTTAGTCATAATATTTTTTAGTGGGCTAGTTGAGTTCACCCTTTTATTTTTATTGTTCTCTTCAAGAAATAAGAACGTAACCGGGACTAGTCGGAGAATGGAGTGACGGTCCGAGATGGTGGCTATAGTAGTCCTCACTATTTTATAAAATAGTGTGTAATAATTGTAATGATGACTCCTTTTTGAGTTTGAATACTGTCTTTTAGACAATATTCATGTAAAAACTCTCTGTAAGACCCCGAATTTTATGAAATAAAAGTATTCAATTTTTCTTATAATTACTATTCAGTAAATGGTTAAATTGATAAAAGTTTAAAGTTATGAGTGAAATATGATTTTTTTTCAAAATAAGCAAGTGATTATAAAATAATCATTGTTGTCGGGGAATATTCGTTTGGTCGTGGAATATTCTTTCTGTCGGGAAATATTCGTACGACGGCGCAGCCATTTGTGGGCCCCATAACGAATAACTGTCGGGTGAAGAAAACGACAAATTTGAGTTTTTACAAATAACGGCGTAGTTGTTACCGTTAACACTGTTGGAATACCCGGTGGTTAAAATACAGTAATACGCGTTATTGCACAGTAGCACACGGTATTGCATAGTATTTTTGAAATTTTTGATTCTTACGTAAGAAGGCACTACTCAATAATTGTTACAGTAATTACTGTTCAATATTTTATTTTATTGATTCAATAATTGCTGCGTTGATATTTTATATTATTGTTGTTTCAATAATTGTTGCCGCACAGTATTTCCCATTATCAGATCAATAATTCATATTATTTGAAAACTATTATTAGATAGCATTATTGGCAATGTCTAGAAAGTTCTGTCTAAGGAGAGGTTTGGTCACCTAATTGCGCGCCAGTAAGGAAAAATTCTTATTGGAAAGCCCGCTCTTTCCTGGGAACGGCCTGGTTGTCATAAATGTGATTCTGTAATATTATTTGTGAATAATTAATTATTGATTCATATGATAAGGAAATATTTATTTTATGGGAATATAAATGAGGGATATATTTTTGTGGTTAAAAAATGAAGGAGTTAATGTTGAGATTTTTATCCGTATTTTTGTCGGAATGGAGGTATTAAAAATCAGGGTTTTTGAGATATTTTGCGGGGGTTATAATTTTTAATCCGACCGTTGGATCGTGGTAATATTTGGATATGTTATACATATATAAGTTGAGTATATGCCCACAAATTTTGAACCGTTAAAAATGAACGTATGATTTATTATGAATTTTACGAGATGACTGGTTCAGAAATTGTTGAATTTTCGGAGTTTATCATTTTGATAGAAAATTCTAGAATTGGTGGGCCCCACTTATGGTTGGTGAAGAAATGTGCTGAATTATATTTCAAATGTGGTCGGTGGGAATAGTAGCAGGTAAAGCCATCAGGTTGCAGGTCAAACCTACCAAAATTTTCCTATAAATAGAGGGCTAAGTTAGAATTGAAAATCACACCAGAAACATAAGCTTTCTCTCTTTCTCTCTCTATATTATGAAGCATATTTTGTGAGTATTTAGATACTTTGAGAGTTGCTATTCAGTGCAAGTTTCCTTCGGCTTTGCATTCCAGTCAGAAATACTGCACTTTTGAGATAAGGGATTGTAAGGGATATTAAGGGATTTTAAGGGTTGTTATGATTTTCAGTTTCGTAATTTTTCTGATCTTCAAAAATTCTGGAAAAATTTGAAATGATATTTTGATGAGTTTTCTTGATTGTGTCCAAAAATGGTGATTTTTGGATGTATAGATTGAGAGTTATGAATTTTATGAGAAAAGACTATTTTAAAAGTAACAGCTTATAATTCCTTGTGGTTAACTCAAACATTGATGAAATTTTTATTGGGAGTACATGTATATGATAGGAGTATACTCTGTGAATTTTAGAATTTTTAGATAAAAGTACAATTTTTGATAAATGTCTAAATATTCGGCTGTTTTGGCCATATGAAAAATAGTAAATGACTTTTAAAAACTCTGAGAAAAATATATGTTCACTATGGGACTATATTATGCTAAATTCCAGAAAAGAAATATTTTTAGAACTGATTTGGTATTTTTCATAAAAATGGTCTAGTTATGAGTAAATGAATTAAATATGTTTTGTGAAGAAAGAAAATTGGAAAATAGGATTTTATGGCTTGAGAATCCTATATGAGGTATATGCAGATTTTTGATGAGAATTTTTGGTTATTGGTGATGAAATCTTATGAGTTTGGCATTTTAGAATGATTAAATGATTTATTTAGTAAAGTGTAAACAATTAAAATAAATTGTTTATAAATTTAAGAAATGTTATTCTTTCAATATCATTATACCAAAATATTGGTATGGATTTTATTATGGAATTTCTATCTTTTGTGTTGGGGTTACTATTCACGAGTTACTATTCATGAGTTACTATTCACGAGTTACTATTCATGGGTTACTATTCACGAGTTACTATTCATGATAAAATTGATTTCTTTTTCTGACCAAATTATAGTTGAGTTATGAATATTACTCTTGAGATTAAATCTATATGTTGATTATATTATTTTTATTATCATATATAACATTTTTATAACCCTGATGTTGAAATTCTCTTTCACTAGAGTGTAAAGATGGGTAGATTATTGGTATGATCATGACTAGGGTTCTCTTTGGCCTGTAGTGCAAAGCTGAATTGTGACTGGTATGATCATGACCATTGAATTTATAATTGAATATCTTAAGCTTAAGTGCAAAGGTGAATTGATCAACATGGTTATAATTATTGTTTATATAAATTCTGAAATGATTATATATTTATTTGAGCTATTAATATATTTGGCCTGTAGTGCAAATATGAACTGTTGATGAATATATTTGACCTGTAGTGCAAATATGAACTGTTGAGGAATATCTTTGGCCTGTAGTGTAAAGATGAATTGTTGATGAATATCTTTGGCCGTAGTGCAAAGATGAATTATTGATAAATATCTTTGGCCTGTAGTGCAAAGATGAACTGTTGTTGAATATCTTTGGCCTGTAGTGCAAAGATGGTCTGTTGATGAATATCTTTGGCCTGTAGTGCAAAGATGAACTGTTGTTGAATATCTTTGGTCGTAGTGCAAAGATGGATTTATTAGTATGATTATGAACAGGAACTGTGATTTGGTATAACCATGATCTTTGATGTTTCAGGTAAAGACAGGTGATGAAAATATTCTTCGTCCTGGGTGCGAAGAGAAATTTAGAATCACAATTATGATTATGAGTTATTCATATGATTGTGGAAAGGAACTGTTGATTGATGTTACAGGGATAAAACATTGTTGGTGGATTTTTAACATGGAGAAGATAATAGACTTTATAGTCTATTTGACTCTTCTAATGGATTGCTCGTTCCGCTGCAACTATGGTTAAAATTTTTATCATCTACCATATGTTCTAAATCTCTGATTTATTACTGATGAAGGCTATTGATAATTTATTTATCTTTAGTCATGATATTCTTTACTGGGCTAGTTGTGCTCACCCTTTTGCTTCACAATTCCTTTCAGGTAATAAGAGTGTAGCTGGGTCGAGCGAGGGTAACGGGGAAATAGAACGGTGGTCTCTAGCTGTGGATGTTCTCCCGAAGCAGTATAGAAAAGTTCATTTAGTAGTTTTATTTAGTGAATCCAATAGGGTAAGGTGTACCCAACGTTAGAAGGGTGTTTCGTCACTATCATACAAGATGTCTAATGACATACAATCTCGTGTCATCATAAGATAGGATTGTGCTCATCCACTTGCTGAGTATATATACGAGCACTACCTATATAATCTTGGTGTTTGTTTGAAGTATAATTCTCAATTAGAGACAGTAGAGATAATGATATGTCAAAAGAAGACTCACCATTGGAAAGAATATGATAGTAATTTTCTCGTTTTTCTTTGGGGTCTATTGGGTAAACCAAGGATAATTCTGTGGCCATATGATATCTATCATAACCTAGACGCATGGCCTCCCATGTACGAAGGTTTTCTTGAGCACTTCCCAAAGATTCTAATTTCCAAAACAGTTTTTGACTATACCTTTATGTAAGGTGTCATTGTGAGGTGATGTCCACGGTTGGAACATGAGTCACATTTAGTATATATTTGTATCCAAACTCACAGCATATGTGTTGTTGTATTTTGCACGACAATTGTTGTAATAAAGTTACAGTTGTTTTCTGTACCATGTATTTGGCGACTCAGAATAGGTTGGATGGAATGGACCTATTTTGGGGGCGTTACACTCTCAGCTACGTTTTGTCGTATTGTATAAAAGAAGTTTGTATTTGATTTCTGTACCATATATTTAGCGACCCAAGATGGGTGATGTATACCTATTTTGGGGGTGTCACATTTGACGTCGATGATTGTATAGCCTTGAGGCGAGAGTACATCGTGCTTTGGGAGGCTTACATAGACCATCTTAAGGGACAACAGTACAAAATTTCTAACTACGTGAAACTTGATTCATACATGGCTTGGTATGGAAAAATTACATGTAGAAAATTGCATAGCCCACGGGGAAGGGGGCTCAGACCCTACTTACGAGCCCCAGATTGTTTACAGCCAACGTCATCACCTTATAAACATGGTATTGAAACATTATTATGTTTAACTTTATGTAGTACATTAAATTCTGCATATTACATTTATTGATCTTATTTACTATTACTAATATTGTGTTCATCTTACATGACAGGTTGAGAGTACAAAGTCATTACTTGATAAGTGCTTTGCTTTATTTAGATGCCTCCTAACTATATAGTTGAGAAATAGGGATGGGACCACCAATACAATGTATACAACTCTGAAGTTAGAGGGAACATGGTAACTCGGGAGGGGGGCTCAATGGTGAAGGATCTCATTCCCAATTCTCCCAATGGAACCAAGAGTGAGGGGAACCAAGTAATTATTCAGTACAAGAGAGTTACATCCCTACCACGCATGCTTATTTTTAGTTCCCGAAGTCACAAAAGAGATCTACAAGGAGGATTGAATAGATTCTTTAAAACTGTTTTCTTTTCTTTTCTTGCTAAGTGATTAGCAGATAGTAGAATTAATTCATGCACAGCGGAATATGTTAAGATCTCCTTCAAGGATGCAACATTAAACACAGTTCTAATGTTAGATTAGTTGCAAGCAGATATAGCAGTTATAGTGCTAAATGTAAATGACATAAAGTAAGTGACACCATTGATTTTAAGTGGTTTAGAGACTAATTGCTTTTACTCCATTCTTCTGCTTCAACAAAGGGATTCACTAAGGATTTGATCATTTCTCTGAATCACAATGATTCCTTCAGGTCCCGTAATCTCGAAACTCAGACTAAGCCTAACAGGCTTAGAATATTTAGTCACTTAAGAAAAGGACCCCGAGGACCCTCAAGTTCATAAGAACTCTTCAAGACTAGCAGTATTGGAAACTGTAGACTAAGCCCAGCAGACTTAGAATCTTTTGTACCCTTCGGTACTCAGAAAGCCCAGCAGACTTGACTTTGGTTTAGTCATTAAGATAAGGACCCCTCAGGCCTTGTATGTTTGGATAATTGTTTGTTGTTTTTATTGAACTGCTAAGATTACATTTAACTTGTTCATTTTCTGGTACTTAGTAGTTTCTTGTGATTATATGGCATTCAACATTGGTACTTGATCACAACTGATGGACTTTTAAGATGTTTTTTTAGTTTGACATCTTGTTGTACTTAGCAGTCTGGCTCATCCCTTTGGTGTTACTGATCTTTTTTGTTGATGCTTGACTTCATCTATTTTTTAGCATTGCACACTATCACCATTGAGGTACTGCTAAGTCTTGCATATCAACTCGACTTCTTCTGGTACTTAGCAGTCTTTGAACACTGGTTATCTTGTGTACAGATTTCGACTCTGTATCTTCTTCTCTTTAGCTCATAGTGTTCATGGTGAAACGTATAATGGCTCTTGTATTCTGCTTTCTGATTTGCCACTTTAGTTGTTGTTTTCTTGGCCTACTGGCTCTCAGCACAGATGCCACTTTGTTGGCATACTCCTTTTCATTGAGTGAAACTTTAACAGTGTAAGACTCTCATTGGATATGCTTCACTTACTCTTAGGTAGTCTCACTCTTACTAAGACCTTTTTTCGTTAAACTAAGTTTTTCGTGCTTCTTCTCTTATATTTAGTTTTGAAGCGTTGTCTCATTTAAAGGTTCATCCATCATCTTCCCATTGGAGTATAGTCGTTGAGAACTATTTAAAGAGCTTCCTTTTGAGCATTTAATACTTCAGATATTCTAAGATCTTTGATGTAGACATACTAGATTGATGTGATAACTCCTTTTTGACTTACCTGACACATCAGTCTGCATTTTCACTAAACACTTCTGAAACGTCACTTTCAACAGACTAGTAGGTAGTCACCATTTTCTTTTGTTTCCTCGATTTAGACCAAGGATGTTTGGAGAGTATTTTGGGATCCTCAATCCACAACGTTCAAATGTTAGTCTTCTTTGTTTAGACATTCTCACTAATAAGACAAATGCCTTCTACGATTCTGATGCTGACCTTTATGAACTCTATGATTACTTGGTTGTAGCTTGTCTGTGGAAATCTTAGGGTGACTTTATCTTGATATCTCTTATGATTCTGAGAGGTAGTCTCACTCTTACTGAGACCTTTTTCCGTTAAACTAAGTTTTTCGTGCTTCTTCCCTTATATTTAGTTTTGAAGCTTTGTCTCATTTAAAGGTTCATCCATCATCTTCCCGTTGGAGTATAGTCATTGAAAAACTATTTGAAGAGCTTCCTTCTGAGCATTTAATGCTTCAGATATTCTAAGATTTTTGATGTAGACATACTGAATTGATGTGACAACTGCTTTTTGACTTACCTGACACATCAGTCTGCTTTTTCACCTAACACTTCTGAAACATCACTTTCAACAGACTAGTAGGTAGTCACCATTTTCTTTTGTTTCCTCGATTTAGACCAAGGATGTTTAGAGAGTATATCAGGATCCTCAATTCACAATGTTCGAATGTCAGTTTTCTTTGTTTAGACATTCTCACTGATCAAACAAATGCCTTCTACGATTCTGATGTTGACCTCATGAACTCTACGATTACTTGGTCGTAGCTTGTCTGTGGAAATCATAGGGTGACTCTGTCTTGATATCTCTTATGATTCTGAGAGTGCTCAACGTTATACCATCTTGCACTTAACTCTTGCAGTTTGATCTACGATCATGCCTGTCTTGTCTTGCTTCATGAACTAGTAAGTTGACTTACTATTTTGGCCCTTTGGTTTGCATGTCTCTTTTGATTAGTCATGTTTAGTTTCCTTAGCTTTCAGTCTTATGATCTCTTGATCATACTTCATGGTGAGGCTGAGCATTAACACCCTCCTCGTTTGTCCTCTGCTTACTCTATGGCAGGTTTATCATTATCTCTGTAGTTTATCTATCAGACTCTTCTGCTATTTGGTAAACACTACGATCGTTGTCTTAATACTACGATTGTTGTCTCCTGATGAATACTTGTAGGCGACTCCTTCTGACTGGCTCTTCACTTCTAAATCAGCCTTGTTGATAGAGTTGGTGCTTTGATCTTCTATTTGCTTCCTGGCCATTTAGAGAATGCTTTCTGATAATCTTCAAGTAGACTATATTCTGAAACTTGACTACTCTACGATCTTGCTAGAGTTTCTTAGAGATAGCTCTACGATCTCTCAGTCAGACTCTACGATTCTGTAATTGCTTGAGCAGACTCTATAATTCTGCACTTAGCTTTTTTCTTGGACAAACTCTGCGATTCTGCGATTGCTAGGGCAGACTCCATAATTCTGCACTTAACTTTTTTCTTGGACAGACTCTGCGATTGCTCGGGCAGACTCTACGATTCTGCACTTAGCTTTGTAAGCACTTAGTTGACTATGATTTTGGCTCTGGTTCTGCAGACTACGATTCTACTCTGGCTCGGCAGGTACTCGACTGATTGACTATACGATTTCGAGAGTAGTCTACGATTATCCTTTGGCTTGGCTGGAGCTTGACATATAGCTTCTATGATTTCGAGTGTAGTCTACAATTTTGCCTTGATAGACTACAATTCTGCCTTAGCTCTCTTGATATACTATGATGGCTGGTGCAGTGCTCTTTGATTAGACAAGCCAATTTATTACACTTTATAAGATCAACCTAACAAGTTTGATCTTTCTATTTATAGTCCTTGTACATTATAATCTTTTGAAGGACTTTACAAAGCTGTTCATTCATATTAGCTCAACCTAACACATTTGATCTTTTTAATCTAAGTCCTTGTACATATTGTTTATCATCTATTAAGGACTTTACATCTTTTATCAATGCAGACATATTTGCATATTCATTTATTAGCTTCATCGTCAAATTATATGAATAAAGGAATAACATTTACATGCATATTCTTGACACTTATGTTCTCTCTACTCATTCGAGACTGACTTCATAAACAAGACGAAATTTCAGGTACTTGAAGTGGTCATGTTACTATTAATATTATTAATGATTAATAATAATAATCTTAATATTATTATTAATATTATGAAGATCAATATTATAGGACTTAATATTATTAATGGTAATATTAATAATTGGTTCTATTAATAGTATTAATAATCATAATCTTAATATTATTATTAGTACTATTGAGATTAATATTAATAATATTAATATTTTTATATTTATTAATAATATTAATATTAATATGAATAATATTTATGGGTTAATAATATTAAAATTATTATTATTATCAATATATCTTCTAGGTACAAGATATAGCGGAAGTGCACATCCCCACCACCCAGGCTTATGTTCCCTCATACTCATTCGAAACTGATTTCATAGACAATGCGAAACTTCAGGTACTTGAAGTGTTCATGTTAATATTAATATGAATATTGGTATATAATAATAATAACATGTATATTTAACTCCCCTCGGTAAAATGGTCCATGTAAGCCTGAGGTATTATCATTTTAATAAGAAGATTCTACCAGATCCCAACAAACTTCCTTCAAAATTAAATCCATTCATATTATCATCCCACCTCATGTAAGGGCGCCAAACTACTTTCCATTCAAGTTGTACATCTAACTCCCATCGATAAAATGTCAAATAAATGATAGGGATTGTGTCGTCTATCAAGGTAACTGTGATTTTCTGAGAATGCACACGCTAGGGTTAGGCCTTCCAATTTTTATACGCTCGCAGGCCCAAATTTGTAAAAGTGTGGTACAACCATGAATATATTTCACTCCTTTCCTAGTGGCAGTATATAAAGACCTATACAAATACCCTAACACAGTTGCACCCCAAGAATACGTTACACAATTTTAAGAGTTGAAAATAAAATACATATACTTGGTATGAACACTATTTTTATTCCCAGTGAGGAACAATATTGCCCCACACAACTAAAGAATGTAGGTCTTTGTGCATCGACCTACAATTTCCTTACTTTCTTTAGGTGGACAAATATTAAAATTCTCATGTAGCCACAGTAATGAAATAGTGCCTCGTTTTTTAATTCCTGATATTCAACAACTACTTCACTACCAAAACATTATTTAAAATGAGCTAGTGTTGTGTCAAATAATGGATAAGTTAAGGGTTTACCAACCACTGATAGCCCAAAAATAAAGTGAACAACCTCTAATGTTATTGTAATTTCCCCACAATTTAGGTGAAAGCTATTGGTCTCCGGTCGCTATCGCTCGACTAAGGCGGACACGAGACCAATGTCAGTTTGGGGTACAACTTTCGGATAGTTAAAAATCCCAAACCCACATTTTTATAGAAGGGTTTTTTGAGCTTTTGTTAATATCCATTGATCGTATTTTTTTTCTTCAGTTAATTGACATGAGAGTAGTTTCCCCCTATCTTTTTCATCATGGACGTCACCTGACACATGATTTTGTTGGTCATAAAGAACACTTGGGTCAATTGGTCCATAATTACAACTGTCCATCAAGTACCTAAAAAAATAAGGATTAATTACATATTTTAGTACATTTTAAGAAATAATTACAATAATGGTGCATAGATATAATAATTACAAAAGTAATACATTTTTCCATATTTATTTATAAAATTAATATATTTGGGTATCCTTTAATCGTGGCCCACGATTATTTCCCTTATCTCTCCCCGTTAATTGTGGCTGTGGTTCCTCCCACTCCATTGATCACCACCAATAGCCATGCCTGCAAACCCTTCACTCCTTATTCTCCACCCAACGCGCTTCTCCATCTTCTTGAAACCCTCCCTTCTTGTTCGGCCTCTCTCTCTCTCTCCGCCCTTATTACTCTGGTTAAAAATCTGTCTGTATACCCGAAAGCTAACACTAGTTTTCGTGTCTCTGGAGTGGCCGCTTTGGCCTGATTAGCAAGATTGTAGTCATCAAAGCAGATAAATTTGTTAACGTAAATTTTATCACTGGGTTAATCACCAGTGAGAAAGCTATCAGCCACGGTGAAAATCAGATGGTGGAAGAAGAACAAGACTAGGGGAAGGGAAAGAATCCATAGTCGACGAAGTATTATGCTTTCTTGTACTACTGCTAGAGAGTACTGAGTTCACATATGGTTGGTTGTAACAAAAGCAAGCTCAGACAAGATAGATTAAAAAACTTTGCTGATTATCAAACTATCCACCTATTAATTAAGGTGCCTGTACTATGCGGGCACCTTCACTCCATGTGGATTTTTATGAAAGCTCCACGTAGTTGCTGTGCTTTTCATAATGTAGTAAGGTCAGAGTTTTCATATTGAAATAATTCATCACCATAGCCTACACACATGGTGATGCTACCTATTTCATGACTTTGACTCTTTCTTTCTTTTTTACTTAATAGAAGTGTACACTCAACCATCTTGATCTGTAAATACCAGAGCCGAAACATTACCAAACTGTCATACCAAGGTAGCCAATCAACTTCCACACCTTCAGTTTTTTCATAGTGCAGTTGGTAACTAAATCTTTACACCAAGGTAACCAAACCTTCATATTAAGGTAACCAATCCACATCCACACATGTAGTTTTTTCATACTGCAGTTGGTAGCCAAAAATTCATACCAAGGTAACCAATTCAGTGTTATTAGGTTACCAATTTATTTTGAACGTGATGCAATTGGTAGCCAAACCTTCATGCAATTGGTAGTCAAACCTTCATACCAAGGTAACCAAATCAGTTTTATTAAGTTACCAATTTATTTTGAATGATGCAGTTAATTGATAGCCAAACCTTCATGTAGTTGGTTGCCGAACTTTCAGACCAAGGTAACCAATTCATACTGCAGGTGTGGAGGTAGATTGGTTACCTTGGTACGAAGGTTTGGTTATCAACATTACATTACACATCACTCTCTTATCTCTCTCTTTCCTATGCAGTGTTCTTATTTTCCTTTGGACATGAAATTGGAATTGAAATTTTTGGACATGAAAAAAATTGTGAAAAATCAAATATCCACCTTCTTTCTCTATCTCATCGACCATTTTGTGGGTAACTCTCGCTATGTCTCACCGGTGAAAGGGGGGAGGAAGATGATGTTGTCAAATCTTCAGACCAAGATAATCAATTCAGTTTTATTAAGTTACCAATTTAGTTTGAATGTGATGTAGTTGGTAGCCAGTCATTTATACAAAGGTAACCATTTTAGTTTTTGTGGATAACCAAATAGTCATAAAAAAATTCAGAATAGTAAGAGTTACATCTATTTATTTTTAAACTTTTTGTAGGGCGAATATTCTTCTTCTTCTCATTGGCGTTTTGGAAAACACAGATTTGCGGCGGAGTAGCGGAGGAGAGGGCAACCTGTGAAGAAGAAGATTCGCGGCGGAGTAGCGGAGGAGAGGGAGATGAAGATTTAAATTTGGATATTTAAATTTGAATTATTATTTTGAATTTGAATTTATTTTTGTTATTAGATCCAAGATATTTGAATTTAGATGATTAATTATGGCAGTTACTTCTCCTTGATGTTAGGTTTCCTTATTAATGTGAATTGTGTTATTTTTGTAATTATTTTGTGAATATATTATTTTTGTAAATACTTTCTAATTGTTGTATATTAGTGTTAAGGACCCAAAAATAACATAAAAGTATTTTGTAATTATTTAATAACTATGTATCACAATTATATCCCAATAATAATATAAAAAATCCATTTTACAATAACTTAAATGATTTTATTTTTCAAAGTTTTCATAGTCATTATGTGACACCCCCAAATCCTGGTACTTCAATTCCACGGGATTTGGTGTTCACTGTATAAATATCATTTATCTATCTATCCATAATAAATGCAAACCATGCAATAGATATAAATAAATCATCTCCTTAAGGAGTTACATCATCTGAATTAAATACATAAATCCCAGGTCATACTAACCTTAAATCTCAAATGCAGAAATATAAACAAATAACAGTCTTACACAACATTAACATAAGTCTGAAACATAAATACATAATCACATAAACAAAAAGTCTTCATCACTTGTTAATCTTGCCCTTGCCTACAAGTATAATAGTACAACAATAAAATAATAACATGCGAGTGAATCAAAAACTTCTGTAACAAGAAAACTCGGCTTTTGAATCAAGAATGAATAACAAGAATCAAAAGAACTTCTGAGGGTCATAAGACCTTGAACTATGTCCTAGGTTGTCAAGTGTTATACTTGAAACCTTTAACAGTCATAAGACTATGAACTCTTCTTCTCGTACTTAGGGGGATCAGCTCGTAGTACCATACTGTGCACAATATCTTAACGCTAAAGCGTAAATAATCCCCTATTAAAGGGTTGTTCATCTTAGTTTGACATCGGAGTCTGCACCAAAGGAAGTTTGATTTGGATAAGCTCAATAAAAGTTCTAGAATTTATAACGCTCATCAACTATGGACTAGTCGAATCAATAAGGGTTCGCTAGTCTTACAATAATTGATATTCAATTTGAATAATAAAATTCAATATATATACAATCGAATAAGTATTGTATAATAGGAATTATGCTTTTAAAGAATGATAACATCTAATATGAAATCTTGACTTGAACAATAGTAAATAAGATATAATAAGGAACTTGCTTTATGTAAAGAAACAAGATTTAGGAACTTGCCTCGTGTGTAGACTAAACGATTACTACTTCCATTCACCACAAGTCCTACACACATACCATATATATTTACGACATTCATTAGTTACATTTTTACTTAATTATTTAATATAAACTCCACTTTATTTAACAAATCATTACCCTTCTAATTTAATTACTTAAAATTTAATTACTTAATTAAATTAGAATATTTTCATTTCCTTACTATTATTACACTCGAATAAATTATTTCATAATAATTTTCATCGAATATTTATTTTATTCCATAAATATTTCTACTAAAATATTTATTTTATTTTATAAATATTTTAATAATAATTTCTATTGAATATTTATTTTATTCCATAAATATCTCAATTAAAATATTCATTTTATTTTATAAATATTTTAATTAATAATTTCCATCGAATATTTATTTTACTCCATCAATATCTCAATTAAAATATTCATTTTATTTTATAAATATTTTAATAATAATTTCCATCGAATATTTATTTTATTCCATAAATATCTCAATTAAAATATTCATTTTATTTTATAAATATTTTAATTAATAATTTCTATCAAATATTTATTTTACTCCATTAATATCTCAATTAAAATATTCATTTTATTTTATAAATATTTTAATAATAATTTCCATCTAATATTTATTTTATTTCATAAATATCTCAATTAAAATATTTATTTTATTTGATAAATATTTTAATTAATTATTATTATTTATTTATTATTATTATTTTATTTGTTTTGCCCGCCGGGGCGGGGTAATTTAGTTTGGTAACACCCGCCAGGGGTAGGGTTACCCAGACTCAGTTTTTGCAGTTCACACGTAACAAGGCCAATTTAGGCCAAAAAAAATCTCCCAAGTTCGCCCATATGTTCTCGTGAAGAACACAGAGAACATGGCCATAACTTCCAATTTCCTTGTCCATATATTAATTTAAGCATACCCAAATACTATAATTCATATATGATTATTACCCAACCTTAACATGATTTTAACAAGTTAAAACACAAAATTTTCAGAATCAAAACATGTAATTTCACTGTTCTTGATGTTCTTGAAAGTTTTGAACAGAAAACATAAAAATTAACACTACCGGTTCGTTATAACACCAAATCCGTCCATTCGAAGTTTGTTTTCTTCATTTTAACGTACATAATTATATACAAGTGTAAATTTATGATACAACATATGATTGACGCATTAAATTTATGCGTAAGGGCCATATGGCCATATTTCTATACTCTGTAATTTTGAAGCAACTATATACGACATATTTTTATGAAACTGATGTTATGAAAACATACAATATATAATAAAACACGTTATAATAACATCTTATCACATATCTAAACACATAATTATTACTCTTTCCAACTACAAAGATTTTAACAGAAACTTGAAAGCCATTTTCATGAAACTTTAATGACGTAAATAAAACTTGAGTTTGAGGTTTTTACCCTTGATTGCTCTGCTTGGATTACACAAGGTGATAACAACTTCTAATTTTGCACAATTCTTCTCCTTTAATCTCATTGATTCTCAAAATTCTCTCTGATTTGTTTTTCCAGACTTAGAAAATAAAAGAAAGAAGACGTATATAATAAAGGAAACTGACGCTGTGTGTGGTCAGTTAATCCGATCATGGGTTAACTGCTCCCAACTCCCAATAGGGCTCCGTTTGGCTAGCCTTAAAAGGCTCATAACCATTTAATTTGATTAATCCTTTATAATATAGTTTAATCGTGTCACACCTATTTAGGAAATTAATCAAATATCTTATTTAATTTAATTTAAATAAAATATGATAATTTCTCATTAATTCACATAGTTACATAATTAATTTTCTCATTTATTAATTATGTCAAATTATTAATTCTCTAATTAATTATTACATTAATAACATTATGCTTATTAAATATTTTATTTAATTCAATAAGCTCACATAAATACATAATTTGAGTAATAAATATTTCTCCACATTAATTTAATAAATATAACACATATAATTAAATTAATCTACCATAATTTTATCAATTAATTATTTAATCTAATAATTAAATCATCAAAAAATATTTATTTAATTTAATAAATATTCAAATAAAATTATAAAATCTCGTTTGTCACATCTTTCCCCCCTTTAAAGGATTCTGTCCTCAGAATCACGACTCAATCAATTCGTCTCGCTACATTCTCTCCCCTTACAAAGATTCTGTCCCTAGAATCGCTTACACATAATTTAAGTAAATAATTGAGGATAGTCCTTCATCATATGCTCTTCGAGTTCTCACGTAGCTTCTTCAGCGTTGTAGTTCCTCCAAATTATCTTAACTGAAGGTATTACTTTATTTCTAAGTACTTGCTCTTTCCTGTCAACAATCTGAACATGAACTTCTTCATAGGATAAATCTTTCTCAAATTGCAGGGGTTCATATTCAATCACGTGTTTGTAATCGGGTTTGTAGGGTCGTAAGACAGAAACATAGAAAACATTATGAATATACTCTAAAGACGGGGGTAAGGCTATCTCATAGGCAACTTCACCAATTCTTTGCAACACTTCAAAGGGTCCAATTAACCTCGAACTCAGTTTTCCCTTCTTACCGAATCTGATCTTTCCCTTCCAGGGAGAGACTTTCAAGAATACAAAGCTACCTGATTCGAACTCAACATTCTTACGGTGTGGATCGGCGTGCTTCCTTTGTCTTTCCTGAGCTGCTACTAGTCTTGTCTGGATTAGTTTGACTATCTTTACTGTTTTTTGTTCCAATTCTGGTCCTAGTAACTGTCTCTTGCCAACGTCATCCCAGTAAAGTGGAGTTCTGTACTTTCTACCATACAACGCTTCATAAGGTGGCATGCCAATACTAGCGTGGTAATTGTTATTGCAGCCGAATTCTACAAGCGGTAAGTGATCATACCAATTTCCTTTAAAATCCATTATGCACGATCTCAACATATCCTCTGATGTCTGAATCATTCTTTCGCTCTGCCCATCTGTCTGAGGGTGATATGCCGTACTCATTCTCAATTGCGACCCCATGCACTCCTGTAGTCACTTCCAGAAGTTTGATGTAAAGCGCGGATCCCTATCTGAGACAATTGACACCGGGACTCCGTGCCTCGAAACAATCTCTTTCACATATAACCTTGCCAATTGTTCTAAGTTAAATCTAATTTTGATCGGAAGGAAGTGTGCGGATTTTGTCAGTCGGTCAATGATAACCCATACTGCGTCATAGCCTTTCTGAGTTGTCGGAAGGCCAACCACGAAATCCATCGTAATGTGTTCCCATTTCCATTCTGGGATTTCTAAAGGTTGTAGCAATCCACTCGGCCTCTGATGTTCTGCTTTCACTTTCTGACATGTCAGACACTTGGCAACACACTCTGCAACATCTCGTTTTAAATTCGGCCATCAGAAATGTTGTCGAAGATCTTGGTACATCTTAGTACTTCCAGGGTGAATCGAATATCGTGAGCTATGAGCCTCATTCAAAATGTCTTCCTTAATCTCTGACACTGGCGGTAGTCCCTCACTATCTATTTTGAATCTCGGTTCAGTCCCTTTAGATATATTCTTTTTCATTTTCTCACATTCTTCGTCCTGAAGTTGAGCCTCCTTAACTTTATCTGGTAAAGTTGTATCAGCTTGCATCTAAAACGGCTTCTCGTCAATCTCCATAGGATACTTCACTTCCAATTCTAGCTTTTCCATTACTGAAATTAGCTCCTCCTGAGCGGTAAACGTCATCAATTTCTCCCGACCCTTCCTACTTAAGGCGTCGGCAACCACATTTGCTTTACCCGGATGGTATAAAATCTCGCAATCATAGTCCTTAATTAACTCCAACCACCTTCTCTGGCGCATATTCAGATCCTTCCGTGTAAAAATATATTTCAGACTCTTGTGGTCTGCATATATTTCACACTTCTCTCCATAAAGATAGTGTCTCCAGATCTTCAAAGTGAATACCACCGTGGCTAATTCTAAGTCATGGGTCGGATACCCTTTCTTATAGTCCTTCAATTGTCATGATGCATACGCAATGACCCTGCCGTTTTGCATAAGCACACAACCTAATCCTTTATGCGATGCATCACTGTATACCACAAAATTTCCTGTATCATCCGGAAGAGATAACACAGGTGCCAAACTTAACCTCTTCTTAAGTTCTTGGAAACTTTCCTCACACTTCTCCATCCAAACGAATTTCACCGATTTCCTAGTCAAATTCGTCAACGGAGTCGCGATCTTGGAAAAGTCTTGAATGAATCTTCTATAATAACTTGCCAATCCGAGAAAAATTCTTACTTTCGACGGCGTCTTCGGCTTATCCCAGTTAATCACAGCTTCGACTTTGGAGCGATCTACTGAAATTCCGTCCTTATAAATCACATGTCCGAGAAATTGTACTCTTTCAATCCAAAATTTACATTTCGAAAATTTGGCGTACAACTTCTCTCCTCTCAATGCCTCTAACGCTACTTTCAAATACTATACGTGCTCTTCCTTGGTTTTTGAGTATACCAAAATGTCATCGATGAACACCACCACAAATTTATCCAAAAACGGTTTAAATACCCTGTTCATCAGGTCCATAAACGCTGCAGGAGCATTTGTTAGATCGAATGACATCACCAAAAATTCTTAGTGACCATATCGAGTCCTAAACGCTGTCTTTGGAATTTCCTCTGGCCTCACCTTCAACTGATGATAACCACTCCTTAAGTCTATATTTGAAAAGTATCTCGCTCCTTTCAATTGATCAAACAGGTCGTCGATCCTCGGTAATGGATACCTATTCTTAATTATGACCTTATTCAGTTCTCTATAGTCAATGCAGAGCCGCATCGTCCCGTCCTTCTTCTTTACAAATAACACTGGCGCTCCCCACGACAATACGCTCGGTTGAATGTACTTCTTGTCCAGTAACTCTTGCAGTTGTACCATTAATTCGTTCATCTCTACCGGAGCCATCCGATACGATGCCTTCGATATTGGAGCCGTTCCTGGTGCTAAATTGATCACAAACTCAATCTCTCTGTCTGGTGGAAGTCCTGAAAGATCATCTAGAAATACGTCTGTGAAGTCCCTCACTACTGGTATCTCCTCTAGTCTCGGGTTCTCTTTACGACTGTCAACTATGTAAGCTAAATATCCTACACAACCTTGCCACAACTTCCTTGCCTGCATCATCGTCAGACAACTCGCTTGTCTAGGCAACTTATTGCCATAAAACATAACCTTTGACGGAGTCATAAGGTTAATACGCTTCTTCTGGCAAGAAGAAGAATGAGATGGGAGAAAGAAAGAATTGGACGGAAGGTTAATACGCTTCTTCTGGCATGAATGGGGATGGAGGGAAGAAGAATGAGATGGGAGAAAGAAAGAATTGGACGGAAGGTGTATTATTATGTATATTATATTATATATATATATATATATATATATATATATATATATATATATATAGGTAAGTTTGAAAAATTGGGTAGAGGGAGTAAGATGGATAACCACGGGTCTTCCACCCGTGATTTTTTTTCTTGCACATGTTATATATATAATATATATATATATATATATATAATATTATATTTTATTTAAAAGATTTTACTTTAATTATGGACCGTCCGATTAAAGTAAATCAATCTGGATCATTCATGAGTTAGTTACTATGCAGTCCATTTTCCTATAAATAGAAACTCATTCCTTCATTATTTCTTACGAATTCACTAAACTCTAGAGAGAAAAACTATAGAGAGAAACTATAGAGAGCGAGAAGAAGAGTATTCTGCTACTTAACTACTTCATTCTTTCAGCTCTTCTTTAAAACGGTAAGGGGTGTTATTTTTTCTTATTCATGAAGAGAACTTTTGTTATTCCATTTCTTATTATTCTGTTGGAATAACCTATATACGCGGTCTATCCAAACTTGGTGACATTCTATTATTATTCTGTTGGAACATCCTGTCTGTGTGTTTTACACCGGACCTGGTTCCGTCTTTGTTATTATTCTGTTGGAACATCCTGTCTGTGTGATTTACATCGGACCTGGTTCCGTCTTTATTATTATTCTGTTGGAACATCCTGTCCGTGTGTTTTACACCGGACCTGGTTCCGTCTTTATTATTATTCTGTTGGAACATCCTGTCCGTGTGTTTTACACCGGACCTGGTTCCGTCTTTGTTATTATTCTGTTGGAACATCCTGTCTGTGTGTTTTACACCGGACCTGGTTCCGTCTTTATTATTATTCTGTTGGAACATCCTGTCTGTGTGTTTTACACTGGACCTGGTTCCGTCTTTATTATTATTCTGTTGGAATATCCTGTCTGTGCGTTTTACGCCGGACCTGGTTCCATTATTTATTATTCTGTGGGAATAACCTGTCTGTGCGGTCTATCGCATGCATGGTGATTTCTTTTGTTATTCCATTCTTTATTACACTCAGTTGATTAAGTTTTGACTTCTATACTCCATGAAATTTGTGGAATATCCTTGATAATTGCGTTTCATCCAGTATCTTTTCATAAAAATATTCTTCTAAGCATTCTTGAATTTTACTCTACAAAGCAGCATCATGTTGACAATTTGAACGTTGTTAATTCTTGGATAAATTAATTCTTGAACTTGTTTTTATTGAATTCTTATATCATTGTCATCATCCTCATGTTTATAAAATGTTAAAAGTCATCTGTGGCCTGTAGTGCATAGATGGACTTGGTATGATTATGACCAGGGATTATTCGGTATAATCATGACCGTAATGTTACAAATGATGTGGTAAAAGTCCTCATTGGCCCGTAGTGCGTTGATGGACAGTTGTTGGCATGATCATGACCATTAATGAATACACGAATATCCTTGGCCGTAGTGCAGGGGTGATTCGATGATGTGGATTATTTTATTAAGCTGAGTCCCAACGATCACAGTGTTGAAAAACCTTTTAAATCATAAAAGATAGTAGAGTTTATTTTCTACTTGACTCTTTTAATAGATTGCTTTTTCCGCTGCAGTTAAACTTGATGTCTATTATATTTTATCAGTTTAACATTGTTGAAGGCTAATGATAATTTATTCTGCATTATCTTAGTCATAATATTTCTTACTGGGCTAGTTGAGCTCACCCTGTCTTTCACTGTTCTCTTCAGGAAATGAGAACGTAGCTGGGGCAAGTCGGGAAATGGAGTGATGGTTCGAATGATAGTATTAGTTAGTAGTCCTCCCTATTCTATGTAATAGTGTGTTAATAAGTGTAATGAGGACTCTTTTTGAGTATGAATACTCTCTAGAAGATAATATTTGTATTCAAACTCGCAGTTTATATTTTGTCGTATTGTACACGACAGTTGTATTAGTAAGTTGTATTTAGATTTATGTACCATGTAAGTGGCGACCCAAGATGGGTGATGTATATCTAGTTTTGGGGGCGTCACAGTTGGTATCAGAGCTTAGGGATATGATCCCTGGCTAAGATGTGAGAATAGAACTAGGAGGGGAGAGACGGAGAATTCCTTCGCTAGTATGACCTACCTAAGTTTATTTGGTATTTAATTGGTCGGTCAAAGTATATGGATAATATGTTATATGTTAATTAACCCTTGTTTTGTTGCAGTATTTGCAAATGGCATCCGAAAATGTTGAGATAATCAATGAAGCACATGAGACCATTGAATCACCAACGATCAATGCTCAGGGTAATGTGCAACCAGAGGACAATAATCCTCATGAAAACAATAACACCGATGAAATGGTGAATGATGGGATGGTCAGAGGCTTTATGCAATTCATGCAACAACAAAATAACTCTCGGACGGTCACCGCTAAGCAGTTTAAGGAGCAATTCATGCAACAACGGGCGAGAGCGGCTCCTATCCAAAATGAAGGAGGAAACAATGACAACCCACGGTTGGTCACCGCTAAGCAATTCAAGGAGCTAGGACCACCGGAGTTTTTGGGAAAGCTAGAACCACTTAAGGCGGAGACGTGGTTAAAGCAGATCACCAAGATATTTAATGTCTTGGGATGCTCCGAGGAGCAAAAGGTTCCCTTTGCCGCCTTTATGTTGCGAGGAGAGGTAGATTACTGGTGGGAATCGATTAAGCGTACTCAACCTGCCGCACTGAAGATGTCTTGGGAGAAGTTCCAAGAGCTGTTCAATGATAAATACTTTCCCGAAAGTGTTCGTCACATGAAGGAGGTGGAGTTCATCAAATTGGAGTATAATAATACGACCATGTCGCAATATGAGGCTAAATTTGCTGAGTTGTCCCGGTTTGCGTCCCACTTGGTGGATAATGAAGAGCGAATGACGCGAATATTTTTGCGAGGTTTGAAACCTGAGATACGTCAGCATCTTATTTCTCATAAACTGTGTTTGTATTCAGATGTTGTGAATAGGGCTCAGTTAGTGGAGCGCGATAACGAGTCAACGCAACTAAAAGAGAGTAGTCGGCAAAATGATAATACCACTGAGAGCAGTCATCAAAGCGGTGACAACAAGCGTGGAGGGAATCAACAGGCCAGAAATGGTAACCACTTCGGTGGTAATCAGGGCCAAAACAATAAGAATGGTCATTTCAAGAAGAGGAGATTCAACAATGATGGAAAGACGTCAGCACCAGCACCCGTTATTGAGGAAGGAGAACGACCACCTATCATATGCTATAGATGCAGAGAGGAGGGACACATAAGTCCAAACTGTTCACAGCCTTCCAAGGTATGTTTTAGTTATGGAAAAGAAGGTCACATAGCTCGATTTTGTCCTATAGCGAAATCAAGTCCAGCTGGGACGGTGGCACCAAAGGCGGATACGGACAAAACAAAGTCGGTGGTTTCAGGGAGAGCATTTTTCGTGACGAGAAATCGAATGAAGTTATCACGGGTTAGTTAATTATAAATTCTTGCGAAGTCTATACCTTATTCGATACCGGTTCTACCTATTCTTTTATCTCTCTTGCTTGCGCTCTACGTTTAAATTTGACTCTAGAGAAGTTAGACTTTGACTTATCGGTTGAAACTCCGTTAGGAGAAACCTTCATTACATGTGCTATCCAAGTCTTGGATGAGGGTCACAGTTTTGAACGATATTTCTATTATTAATAAAGTTCCTGACGTATTCTTGAAGACTTCTTAGCCTACCCCAGAGTGTGAAATTAAATTTTGTATTGACCCCAATACAAATCCCATTTCTTAAATCCTCAAATATTTCTTTACTTAAAACGAACGTATCATGCGCCAAAGACGTTGGCTCGAGCTGTTGAAGATTACGATCGTACCATGCAATATTATTGTGAAAGTACGAACGTGGTAGCTGACGCGTTGAGTAGAAGATCGTATGCGTTTACAAGTGCGAATATACGAACCCATGTGAAGATAACGAATATACGAGTAGAATTGACTTTAATCGATAAAATTAAAGTCATTTAAGCTACATACTCAGAGCTGATGAATGTGAAGAAGAAGGTTCAAGAGGGCGTTATTCTGGAAGCAAGAATCGACGAATAGAGTAAATCTCAACCCTCGATTTAATTGGCCCATTTGAAATCCTCGATGAAGTAGGAACTGTGGCCTATAGACTCGTTTTACCGCCAAGTATGTTGCGTGTTCAGAATATTTTTTTTACGTATTGATGTTACGTAAATATGTGGACGACCTGAACCACATTATTGAATTAAAACTAGACGAGATTGCAGAAGATTTAACGTATAAGAAGATACGTGTTAACGTCTTGGATAAGGAGGATCATATTCGATGCTTAAAGGTTATACCTCAAGAGTTAGAATTTGAAGTGAAGTCAAGGTATCCTCACATGTTCGGCATACCAAGTACGTACGTAAATTTCGAGGGCGAAATTCTATAAGGAGGGGAGATTGTGAAACCCCAGATTTTATGAATAAAAATTTAATTTTTTTTCTCGAAATAAATTTTTTTTATTATGGTGTGGTTTTGATATAATAGTTATGGGTAGTATTTATAAATTTTGCAAAGTATGCAAGTTGTCGTATAATATTCGATTGGTCGGGGAATATTCGTTTTAACAGGGAATATTCGTACAACGGCACAATCATTGGTGGACCCCACAACGGAATTATTGTCGGATTGAGAAAACGACAAAAATATTTTGTTAAAAATAACGGCGGAAGTTTTACCATTGTTACTGTTGAACTACTCGGTAGTAAAAGTACAGTAATACGCGTGGTTGCATAGTAGCACACGGTATTGATTATTGATGCTTACGTGAGAATTCACTTAGTTTGCTTATTATTTGGATTCCTATTTTGCCCATTTTTCAAAAGAATCGGTAAAATTTTTTTAATAAGGATGGGGCCCACAGGTGGGGGCCACATATGGGGCCCACATGTGAAGTATGAAACCTGAAAATAGGGGTGGGAGAAAGTTTACGTAAATGAGGGGTAAAATATAAGAGTATGTAATGTGTGTGTGTGTGTGTGTGTGTATATATATATATATATATATATATATATATAATGTGAGTGGAAAGTGGTGGAAAAGTGATAGTATGAGAGTGTGTGTGTGTATTTGTAGTGTTAGTGGAGGATGTTGGAAAAGGAGGAGTGTATTATTTATATATTATATATGGTGTGAATAATTATATATATTTATAATGGGTGTGGTAAGTGGTGAATGTGGTGGATGGTGATATGTTGGTGGAGAAAACATGCGGGGCCATGTTGGAAGAAAAGAAAAAAAAATGAATGGGGATGGAGGGAAGACGAATGAGATGGGAGAAAGAAAGAATTGGATGGAAGGTGTATTATTATGTATATTATATTATATTATATATATATATATATATATATATATATATATATATATATATATATATATATATATATATATATATATATATATATATAACCACGGGTCTTCCACCCGTGATTTTTTTTCTTGCACATGTTATATATATATAATATATATATATATATATATATATATATATATAAATATAATATATTATATTTTATTTAAAAGATTCTACTTTAATTATGGACCGTCCGATTAAAGTAAATCAATCTGGATCATTCATGAGTTAGTTACTATGCAGTCCATTTTCCTATAAATAGAAACTCATTCCTTCATTATTTCTTACGAATTCACTGAACTCTAGAGAGAGAAACTATAGAGAGAAACTATAGAGAGAGAAGAAGAGTATTCTGCTACTTAACTACTTCATTCTTTCAGCTCTTCTTTAAAACGGTAAGGGGTGTTATTCTTTCTTATTCATGAAGAGAACTTTTGTTATTCCATTTCTTATTATTCTGTTGGAATAACCTGTATACGCGGTCTACCCTATACTTGGTGACATTCTATTATTATTCTGTTGGAACATCCTGTCTGTGTGTTTTACACCGGACCTGGTTCCGTCTTTGTTATTATTCTGTTGGAACATCCTGTCTGTGTGATTTACACCGGACCTGGTTCCGTCTTTATTATTATTCTGTTGGAACATCCTGTCCGTGTGTTTTACACCGGACCTGGTTCCGTCTTTATTATTATTCTTTTGGAACATCCTGTCCGTATGTTTTACACCGGACCTGGTTCCGTCTTTGTTATTATTCTGTTGGAACATCCTGTCTGTGTGTTTTACACCGGACCTGGTTCCGTCTTTATTATTATTCTGTTGGAACATCCTGTCTGTGTGTTTTACACCGGACCTAGTTCCGTCTTTATTACTATTCTGTTGGAATATCCTGTCTGTGCGTTTTACGCCGGACCTGGTTCCACTATTTATTATTCTGTGGGAATAACCTGTCTGTGTGGTCTATCGCATGCATGGTGATTTCTTTTGTTATTCCATTCTTTATTATACTCAGTTGGTTAAGTTTTAACTTCTATACTCCATGAAATTTGTGGAATATCCTTGATAATTGCGTTTCATCCAGTATCTTTTCATGAAAATATTCTTCTAAGCATTCTTGAATTTTACTCTACAAAGCAGTATCATGTTGACAATTTGCACGTTGTTAATTCTTGGATAAATTAATTCTTGAACTTGTTTTTATTGAATTCTTATATCATTGTCATCATCCTCATGTTTATAAAATGTTAAAAGTCATCTGTGGCCTGTAGTGCATAGATGGACTTGGTATGATTATGACTAGGGATTATTCGGTATAATCATGACCGTAATGTTATAAATGATGTGGTAAAAGTCCTCATTGGCCCGTAGTGCGTTGATGGACAGTTGTTGGCATGATCATGACCATTAATGAATACACGAATATCCTTGGCCGTAGTGCAGGGGTGATTCGATGATGTGGATTATTTTATTAAGCTGAGTCCCAGTAATTACAGTGTTGAAAAACCTTTTAAATCATAAAAGATAGTAGAGTTTATTTTCTACTTGACTCTTTTAATGGATTGCTTTTTCCGCTGCAGTTAAACTTGATGTCTATTATATTTTATCAGTTTAACATTGTTGAAGGCTAATGATAATTTATTCTGCATTATCTTAGTCATAATATTTCTTACTGGGCTAGTTGAGCTCATCCTGTCTTTCACTGTTCTCTTCAGGAAATGAGAACGTAGCTGGGGCAAGTCGGGAAACGGAGTGATGGTTCGAATGATAGTATTAGTTAGTAGTCCTCCCTATTCTATGTAATAGTGTGTTAATAAGTGTAATGAGGACTCCTTTTGAGTATGAATACTCTCTAGAAGATAATATTTGTATTCAAACTCGCAGTTTATATTTTGTCGTATTGTACACGACAGTTGTATTAGTAAGTTGTATTTGGATTTATGTACCATGTAAGTGGCGACCCAAGATGGGTGATGTATACCTAATTTTGGGGACGTCACATTCTTCTTCTGATCTTGATTGTACTTGGTCACCGCCTCGCTCCCACCTTCAGCGAGGATGGCCTTTTCCAGTACTCCAGCAAAAGTGTTTAACTGAAACATTGAGACTTTGCTATATAACTAGGGCTTTAATCCTTGTTCAAACCTTTTTGCTTTTCTCTCATCCGTGTGTACTTGATACGGGGCGAACCTAGCCAACTCATTAACTTTTGCCGCATAATCTGGTACGAACATATTTCCCTATTTTAACTCCAGAAACTGGACCTCCATTTGGTTCTGCGAGCTTGTCGGAAAGTACATCTCGAAGATCATCTCTTTAAACCTCTCCCAGGTGATCACATCTTCTCCTCCACGGACCTTATTTGCTTGCCACCAGTAACTGGATTCTGATTTTAACATGAACGTTGCGTAGGCGATTTTTTGTTCCTCTCTGACTCTGGCGACATCAAAAACTTTCTCCATCTCCATAACCCAAGTTTGAGCTTCTATCGGGTTCATGGAGCCTTTAAACTCTGGCAGTCCCACCGCCTTGAAATCCTTGAACGTTGTATTTGGTAGAGCTTGAGGTTGATTGTTAATTGCTCCAGCCAGTAAATTCACCAACTGCTGAACGGGGTTAGCATTGGCGTTATTGTTGTTGTTATTCGTTGACCCTTCCTGGCCTGGTTGACGATTTGGTCGTCTTCTTGGCAGCATATTTCTGTTAAGAATATACGCTTATTAGGTCTCTATTCAATCCCTTAAATATTTAATGCTTAACTAAAACATTTAAACATAATCATTTAACACATTATCTCAATAAACTGTGATATTTTATTTAATTAAAAGTTTTAACAAACTACGATAGCATCACTGCTATTTACATCAACTATCTCGAGATAAAGAATCTGCAGGATTTAAAACATCAAAATATTCCTCTGTTTATAAACACATCAGAATTTACATTTTTAACTACCAGATAGGTTTTCACATAATTAAACTATTCCTATCACTGTCTGCTAAGGCGTTGAATGGCCTTACTACGTTCTTCTTCCATAATGCGGGACATCATCCTGTGATCTACCATATAGGATGGTAGTCCTTCGAACTGAATTGGGTATCTCATAACTCGATCCTGAGCCTCATCCATTACATTTTTAAGTGTAGAGTACGTCTCCCCAAGCTTAGTCTTCTTCGCACGACAATCCTCTTCTACAAGATCAGCACGACGTGATTCCCTTACCCAAGCCTCCTCTACTATGGTCAGCCTTGCTGAGCTCTCTTTCAGTTCATTCTTCAACTTCTCTATTTCCTCGGACTTCTCCTCAGTTTGACCCTTCTCGTGAACCAAATCCCACTCCACATTTCCTAAACGTGTGTGAAGAGTCACAACCTCCCTATCCTTTTACTCGATGGTAATCTGCTGAATAATCGCCCGCTCCGTCAGATCCTGGACAGTGTCACGTAACTCTACGTTACGGTCATATTACTCGTCATACATCTCAGCATCGATGGAGTTCGGTGGGAACTCCTCTTCTTCCTCTTCCTCCTCAGAATCCTCCTCTGGATCAGTCTCAGGCTCATACTCCTAACCAACAACAGTGATTAACGGAGATGGCTCTCTCTGTACCAACTGCTCCCTGACGACATGAATGTCTCGGGGCTCCTCCTCTGTTGATACTCGAGGTTCCTCTGTAACGACCCCAAAATAGGTCCATTCCATCCAACCCATTTTGAGTCGCCAAATACATGGTACAGATAACAACTACAACTTTATTACAATAATTGTCGTGCAAAATACAACAACACATATGCTATGAGTTTGGGTACAAATATATACCAACTGTGACTCATGTCCCAACCTTGGATAGCACGTCACAATGACACCTTACATAAAGGTATAGTCAAAAACTGTTTTAAAAATTAGAATCTTTGGGAAGTGCTCAAGGAAACCCTCGTACATGGGAGGCCATGCTTCTAGGTTATGATAGATATCATATGGCCACAGAATTATCCTTGGTTGACCCAATAGACCCCCAAAAAAAACAAGAAGATTACTATCATATTCTTCTCAATGGTGAGTCTTCTCTTGACATATCATTATCTCCACTGTCTCTAACTGAGAATTATACTTCAAACAAACACCAAGATTATATAGGTAGTGCTCGTAGATATACTCGGCAAGTGGATGTGCACAACCATGTCTTATGATGACACGAGGTTGTGTGTCGTTAGACATCTTGTATGATAGTGGCAAAACACCCTTCCAACGTTGGGTTCGCTTCACCCTAGATGATTCACCAAATATAACTACTAAATGATGACCACCGTTCTATTCTCCTGTTACACGCGCTCGACCCAGCTACACTCTTATTACCTGAAAGGAATTGTGAAACAGAAGGGTGAGCACAACTAGCCCAGTAAAGAATATCATGACTAAAGATAATTAAATTATCAATAGCCTTCATCAGTAATAAATCAGAGATTTAGAACATATGGTAGATGATAAAAATTTCAACCATAGTTGCAGCGGAACGAGCAATCCATTAGAAGAGTCAAATAGACTATAAAGTCTATTATCTTTTCTATGTTAAAAGTCCACCAACAATGTTTTATCCCTGTAACATCAATCAACAATTCCTGTCCACAATCACATGTATAACTCATAATCATAATTGTAGTTCTAAATTCCTCTTCTCATCTAGAACAAAGATAATTTTCATCACTTGTCTTTACCTGAAACATCAAAGATCATGGTTATACCAAATCACAGTTCATGTTCATAATCATACTAATAATTTCATCTTTGCACTACGGGCCAAAGATATTCATCAACAACTCATCTTTGCACTACAGGCCAAAGATATTCCTCAACAGATCATATTTGCACTACAAGCCAAATATATTATTATCTCAAAGAAATATATAATCATTTCAGAATTTATATAACCAATAATTATAACCACGTTAATCATTTCACCTTTGCACTTAAGCTAAAGATATTCAATTATAAATTCAATGGTCATGATCATACCAGTAAACAATTCAACTTTGCACTACTGGCCAAAGAGAACTCATAGTCATGATCGTACCAAAAATTTACCCATCTTTACACTCAAGTCAAAGAGAAATATCATCATTAGGGTTATAAAAATGTTATATATGATAATAAAAAATATAATATGATCAACATATAGTTTTAATCTCAATAATAATATTCATAAATCAACTATAATTTGGTTAGAAAAAGAAATCAATTTTGTCATAAATAGTAACTCGTGAATAGTAACCCATGAATAGTAACTCGTGAATATTAACTCGTGAATAGTAACTCATGAATAGTAACTCGTGAATAGTAACTCCTAAATAGTAACTCGTGAATAACTAACTCATGAATAGTAACTCGTGAATAGTAACTCGTGAATAGTAACTCATGAATAGTAACTCATGAATAGTAATCCCGACATGAAAAAGTTCTAAATTTGATAAAAAGTTTCAACCAATATTTCGGCATAATGATATTGAAGAAATAATATCATTTATGAAGAAAATAACATCCCTTACTATCCCTTACGACAATATCCCTTACTATCCCTTACAATCCCTTACCTCAAAAGAGCAGTACTCCTGACTGAAATAACGCTGAACGAACTTGCACCGTATAGCAACACTCAAGATATCAAAATACTCACAAGAATACACTCGATAATATAGAGAGAGAAATAGAGAGAAAACTTCAGTTTCTGGTGTGATTTTCAATTCTAACCTAAGGACCCTATTTATAGGAAATTGTTTAGAACACCAAAGCAGAAAATTTAATATAATATTAATATATATATATATATATATATATATATATATATATATATATATATATATATATATATAAATTTTCAAGCCCACCTTTGAAGATCTGAATTCAGCACATTTTAACAACCAGTGGGCCCCACCATCTCACAAAAAAATGTTTTTCTCAAAATAATTAACTTAAACTCCCAAAAATCAATTATTTCGGAACTTCGGAACTTCAATAATTCATAATAAATAGCCCTTTGATCAGAAAATTCGAATCTAGCAAGTTTTTATAGGAAATTAAATTCTGTACAACTTTGCAGAAGAAAGTTTTTCCAAATTCCAAACAGAAATTGACCGAAATCCACAAACGGGCGATTTTACAGTCAATAATAAATTTTCGGTCAAGAATTGTGTCCACCAACACACAAAACATGTGTTAATCATTTAATGCCACAAAAATACTCGTCCTCCTCATATACTCATATATCCCATATTTATTGTAAAAATATCACCATCAATATATTATTAAAATAATATATTTAAATGAATTATTTTATCAGAAAAAGATAAAATATTAATTTTCAACAATTGTCACATTAAAAATTTTCTCCATCTATATCCACATAAAATCAATATTTTCCTCATCATATAAATTAATAATTAATTATACACAAATAATATTACAGAATCACAGTACTGGCAACCAGGCCGTTCCCAAGAAAGAGGGGGCTTTCCAATAAGGATCTCTTCCTTACTGGCGCGCAATTAGATGACCAAATCTCTCCTTAAATAGAACTTTCTAGATATTGCCAATAATGTTATCTAATAATATTATTCAGATAATATAAATTATTGCTCCGATAATAGAAAATACTGTGTAGTGACAATTATTAAAACAACAGTAATATAAAATATCAACGCAGCAATTATTGAATCAATAAAATAAAATACTGAACAGTAATTACTGTAACAATTATTGAGTAATGCCTTCTTACGTAAAAATCAATAATTGGTGCAATACCGCGTGCTACTGTGCAACAACGCGTATTACTGTGTTTTAACCACCGGGTATTCCAACAGTGTTAACGGTAACAATTACGCCGTTATTTGTAAAAACTCAAATTTGTCGTTTTCTTCATCCGACAGTTATTCTGTCATGGGGTCCACAAATGGCTGCGCAGTCGTGCGAATATTCTCCGACAGAAAGAATATTCCACGACCAAACGAATATTCCCCGACAACAATGAATATTTTATAACCACTTGTGTATTTTAAAAAAAAATTTATATATCACCCCTAACTTTAATATTTATCAATTTAACCATTTACTGAATAGTAATTATAAGAAAAATTGAATACTTTTATTTCATAAAATTCGGGGTCTTACAATCTCCCCTCCTTATGAAATTTCGTCCCCAAAATTTACGTACCTAGTAATTCAAAGAGTTGAGAATACCTTGCTTTCATTTCAGATTCCATCTTCCCTGTCATCATGATTTCTCCATTGCTCATCTCCTGTATTTCAGATATCATTCTAGAATACATCTTCAAAACAAGGGTTAATTGAACAAATTAACATATCACATAATATCCCGATATTATGACTGACCAACAAATAAGCTTAGGTAGGACACACTAGTGAAGGATTTACTCATCTCTCCCCTCCTAGTTATATTTCCCGATCTCCGCCAGAGACCATATCCCTAAGCTCTGATATCAACTTTGACGCCCCCAAAATAGGTCCATTCCATCCAACCCATTTTTGAGTCACCAAATACATGGTACAGATAACAACTACAACTTTATTACAACAATTGTCGTGCAAAATACAATAACACATATGCTATGAGTTTGGGTACAAATATATACCAACTGTGACTCATGTCCCAACCTTGGATAGCACGTCACAATGACACCTTACATAAAGGTATAGTCAAAAACTGTTTTAGAAATTAGAATCTTTGGGAAGTGCTCAAGGAAACCCTCGTACATGGGAGGCCATGCTTCTAGGTTATGATAGATATCATATGGCCACAGAATTATCCTTGGTTGACCCAATAGACCCCCAAAAAAAACAAGAATATTACTATCATATTCTTCTCAATGGTGAGTCTTCTCTTGACATATCATTATCTCCACTGTCTCTAACTGAGAATTATACTTCAAACAAACACCAAGATTATATAGGTAGTGCTCGTAGATATACTCGGCAAGTAGATGTGCACAACCATGTCTTATGATGACACGAGGTTGTGTGTCGTTAGACATCTTGTATGATAGTGGCAAAACACCCTTCCAACGTTGGGTTCGCTTCACCCTAGATGATTCACCAAATATAACTACTAAATGATGACCACTGTTCTATTCTCCTGTTACCCGCGCTCGACCCAGCTACACTCTTATTACCTGAAAGGAATTGTGAAACAGAAGGGTGAGCACAACTAGCCCAGTAAAGAATATCATGACTAAAGATAATTAAATTATCAATAGCCTTCATCAGTAATAAATCAGAGATTTAGAACATATGGTAGATGATAAAAATTTCAACCATAGTTGCAGCGGAACGAGCAATCCATTAGAAGAGTCAAATAGACTATAAAGTCTATTATCTTCTCTATGTTAAAAGTCCACCAACAATATTTTATCCCTGTAACATCAATCAACAATTCCTGTCCACAATCACATGTATAACTCATAATCATAATTGTAGTTCTAAATTCCTCTTCTCAACTAGAACAAAGATAATTTTCATCACTTGTCTTTACCTGAAACATCAAAGATCATGGTTATACCAAATCACAGTTCATGTTCATAATCATACTAATAATTTCATCTTTGCACTACAGGCCAAAGATATTCATCAACAACTCATCTTTGCACTACAGGCCAAAGATATTCCTCAACAGCTCATATTTACACTACAAGCCAAATATATTATTATCTCAAAGAAATATATAATCATTTCAGAATTTATATAACCAATAATTATAACCACGTTGATCATTTCACCTTTGCACTTAAGCTAAAGATATTCAATTATAAATTCAATGGTCATGATCATACCAGTAAACAATTCAACTTTGCACTACTGGCCAAAGAGAACCCATAGTCATGATCGTATCAAAAATCTACCCATCTTTACACTCAAGTCAAAGAGAAATATCATCATTAGGGTTATAAAAATGTTATATATGATAATAAAAAAAATAATATGATCAACATATAGTTTTAATCTCAATAATAATATTCATAAATCAACTATAATTTAGTTAGAAAAAGAAACCAATTTTGTCATGAATAGTAACTCGTGAATAATAACCCATGAATAGTAACTCGTGAATAGTAACTCATGAATAGTAACTCGTGAATAGTAACTCGTGAATAGTAACTCATAAATAGTAACTCGTGAATAACTAACTCATGAATAGTAACTCATGAATAGTAACTCATGAATAGTAACTCATGAATAGTAACTCATGAATAGTAACTCGTGAATAGTAACTCATGAATAGTAACTCATGAATAGTAACCCCGACATGAAAAAGTTTCAAATTTGATAAAAAGTTTCAACCAATATTTCGGCATAATGATATTGAAGAAATAATATCATTTATGAAGAAAATAACATCCCTTACTATCCCTTACGACAATATCCCTTACTATCCCTTACAATCCCTTACCTCAAAAGAGCAGTACTCCTGACTGAAATAACGCTGAACGAACTTGCACCGTATAGCAACACTCAAGATATCAAAATACTCACAAGAATACACTCGATAATATAGAGAGAGAAATAGAGAGAAAACTTCAGTTTCTGGTGTGATTTTCAATTCTAACCTAAGCACCCTATTTATAGAAAATTGCTTATAACACCAAAGCAGAAAATTTAATATAATATTAATATATATATATATATATATATATATATATATATATATATATATATATATATATATATATATATATAAATTTTCAAGCCCACCTTTGAAGATCTGAATTCAGCACATTTTAACAACCAGTGGGCCCCACCATCTCACAAAAAAACATTTTTCTCAAAATAATTAACTTAAACTCCCAAAAAATAATTATTTCAGAACTTCGGAACTTCAATAATTCATAATAAATAGCCCTTTGATCAGAAAATTCGAATCTCGCAAGTTTTTATAGGAAATTAAATTCTCTACAACTTTGCAGAAGAAAGTTTTTCTAAATTCCAAACAGAAATTGACCGAAATCCACAAACGGGCAATTTTACAGTTAATAATAAATTTTCGGTCAAGAATTGTGTCCACCAACACACAAAATATGTGTTAATCATTTAATGCCACAAAAATACTCGTCCTCCTCATATACTCATATATCCCACATTCATTATAAAAATATCACCATCAATATATTATTAAAATAATATATTTAAATGAATTATTTTATCAGAAAAAGATAAAATATTAATTTTCAACAATTGTCACATTAAAAATTTTTTCCATCTATATCCACATAAAATCAATATTTTTCTCATCATATAAATCTATAATTAATTATACACAAATAATATTACAGAATCATAATACTGGCAACCAGGCCGTTCCCAGGAAAGAGGGAGCTTTCCAATAAGGATCTCTTCTTTACTGGCGCGCAATTAGATGACCAAACCTCTCCTTAGACAGAACTTTCTAGACATTGCCAATAATGTTATCTAATAATATTATTCAGATAATATGAATTATTGCTCCGATAATAAAAAATACTGTGTAGTGAAAATTATTAAAACAACAGTAATATAAAATATCAACGCAGCAATTATTGAATCAATAAAATAAAATACTGAACAGTAATTACTGTAACAATTATTGAGTAATGCCTTCTTACGTAAAAATTAATAATTGGTGTAATACCGTGTGCTACTGTGCAACAACGCGTATTACTGTGTTTTAACCACCGGGTATTCCAACAGTGTTAACGGTAACAACTACGCCGCTATTTGTAAAAACTCAAATTTGTCGTTTTCTTCATCCGACAGTTATTCTGTCATGGGGCCCACAAATGGCTGCGCCGTCGTGCGAATATTCTCCGACAGAAAGAATATTCCACGACCAAACGAATATTCCCCGACAACAATGAATATTTTATAACCACTTGTGTATTTTAAAAAAAAAATTCATATATCACCCCTAACTTTAACATTTATCAATTTAACCATTTACTGAATAGTAATTATAAGAAAAATTGAATACTTTTATTTCATAAAATTCGGGGTTTTACATCCTCCTCCCCAGCTCGACAAGCTCCTCCAATATCCGACATCCTGACAACACAATTTTAAGTTTTAGTTAATAAGTAGTACTAGCGGGAACATAATTTAACACATAAATACATAAAGTCTTTTATTATCTTCGATGAATTAAGAAATTTATTTCTTAGAACTCGATAAGAGTTTACCACCACTATGCTCTTCTTATATGGCTACTATCTAAGGTTGTTCCCCCAGTTCATAACCTACGGCTTTGATACCAACCTGTGACACCCCCAAATCTGGGTACTTCAATTTCACGGGATTTGGTGTTCAGTGTACAAATATCATCTATCTATCTACCCATAATAAATGCAAACCATGCAATATATAGAAATAAATTCTCTCCTTAAGGAGTTACATCATCTGAATTAAATACATAAATCCCAGGTCATACTAACCTTAAATCTCAAATGCGAAAATATAAATAAATAATAGTCTTACACAACATTAACATAAGTCTAAAACATAAATACATAATCACATAAACAACAAGTCTTCATCACTTGTTAATCTTGCCCTTGCCTTTGCTAGTAGAAGGCTCGTCGGACCTTTCGTTCTTAACTGCAATGTTATTATTATGCAAGAGTGAGCAAGATTGCCCACAAGTATAATAGTACAACAATAAAATAATAACATGCGAGTGAATTAAAAACTTCTGTAACAAGAAAACTCGGCTTTTGAATCAAGAATGAATAACAAGAATCAAAAGAACTTCTGAGGGTCATAAGACCTTGAACTATGACCTAGGTTGTCAAGTGTTATACTTGAAACCTTTAACAACCATAAGACTATGGCCTCTTCTTCTCGTACTAAGGGGGATCAGGCCTTAGTACCATATTGTGCACAATATCTTAACGCTAAAGCGTAAATAATCCTCTATTAAAGGGTTGTTCATCTCAGTTTGACATCGGAGTCCGCACCAAAGGAAGTTTGGTTTGGATAAGCTCAATAAAAGTTCTAGAATTTATAACGTTCATCAACTATGGACTAGTCGAATCAATAAGGGTTCGCTAGTCTTACAAGGTTCAACAATAATTGATTTTCAGTTTGAATAATAAAATTCAAGATGTATACAATTGAATAAGTATTGTATAATAGGAATTATGCTTTTAAAGAATGATAACATCTAATATGAAATCTTGACTTGAACAATAGTAAATAAGATAGAATAAGGAACTTGCTTTATGTAAAGAAACAAGGTTTAGGAACTTGCCTCGTGTGTAGACTAAACGATTACTACTTCCATTCACCACAAGTCCTACACACATACCATATGTATTCACGACATTCATTAGTTACATTATCACTTAATTATTTAATATAAACTCCACTTTATTTAACAAATCATTACCCTTCTAATTTAATTACTTAATTAAATTAGAATATTTTCATTCCCTTACTATTATTACACTCGAATAAATTATTTCATAATAATTTTTATTGAATATTTATTTTATTCCATAAATATTTCAACTAAAATATTTATTTTATTTTATAAATATTTTAATAATAATTTCCATCGAATATTTATTTTATTCCAAAAATATCTCAATTAAAATATTTATTTTATTTTATAAATATTTTAATTAATAATTTCCATCGAATATTTATTTTACTCCATCAATATCTCAATTAAAATATTTATTTTATTTTATAAATATTTTAATAATAATTTCCATGGAATATTTATTTTATTCCATAAATATCTCAATTAAAATATTCATTTTATTTTATAAATATTTCAATTAATAATTTCTATCAAATATTTAATTTACTCCATTAATATCTCAATTAAAATATTTATTTTATTTTATAAATGTTTTAATAATAATTTCCATCCAATATTTATTTTATTCCATAAATATCTCAATTAAAATATTTATTTTATTTGATAAATATTTTAATTAATTAATTATTATTTATTTATTATTTTTTTTTGCCTGCCTGGGCGGGGTTACCCAGACTCAGTTTTTGCAGTTCACACCTAACAAGGCCAATTTAGGCCAAAAAAAATCTCACAAGTTCACCCATATGTTCTCGTGAAGAACACAGAGAACATGGCCATAACTTTCAATTTCCTTGTCCATATATTAATTTAAGCATACCCAAATACTATAATTCATATATTGTAAGACCCCGAATTTTATGAAATCAAAGTATTCAATTTTTCTTATAATTACGATTCAGTAAATGGTTAAATTGATAAAAGTTTAAAGTTATGGGTGAAATATGAATTTTTTTTCAAAATAAGTAAGTGGTTATAAAATAATCATTGTTGTCGGGGAATATTCGTTTGGTCGTGAAATATTCTTTCTGTCGGGGAATATTCGTACGACGGCGCAGCTATTTGTGGGCCCCATAACGAATAACTGTCGGGTGAAGAAAATGACAAATTTGAGTTTTTATAAATAACGGCGTAGTTGTTACTGTTAACACTGTTGGAATACCCGGTGGTTAAAATACAGTAATACGCGTTATTGCACAGTAGCACACGGTATTGCATAGTATTTTTGAAATTATTGATTCTTACGTAAGAAGGCACTACTCAATAATTGTTACAGTAATTACTGTTCAATATTTTATTTTATTGATTCAATAATTACTGCGTTGATATTTTATATTATTGTTGTTTCAATAATTGTTGCTGCACAATATTTTCTATTATCAGATCAATAATTCATATTATTTGAATAATATTATTAGATAGCATTATTGGCAATGTCTAGAAAGTTCTGTCTAAGGAGAGGTTTGGTCATCTAATTGCGCGCCAGTAAGGAAAAATTCTTATTGGAAAGCCCCCTCTTTCCTGGGAACGGCCTGGTTGTCATAAATGTGATTCTGTAATATTATTTGTGAATAATTAATTATTGATTCATATGATAAGGAAATATTTATTTTATGTGGATATAAACGAGGGACATATTTTTGTGGTTAAAAATGAAGGAGTTAATGTTGAGGTTTTTATCAGTATTTTTGTCGGAATGGAGGTATTAAAAATTAGGGTTTTTGAGATATTTTGCGAGGGTTATAATTTTTAATCTGACCGTTGGATCGTGGTAATATTTGGATATGTTATACATATATAAGTTGAGTATATGTCCACAAATTTTGAACCGTTAAAAATGAACGTATGATTTATTATGAATTTTACGAGATGACTGGTTCAGAAATTGTTAAATTTTTAGAGTTTGTTATTTTGGTAAAAAATTCTAGAATTGGTGGGCCCCACTTGTGGTTGGTGAAAAAATGTGCTGAATTATATTTTAAATGTGGTGGGTGGGAATAGTAGCAGGTAAAGCCATCAGGTTGCAGGTCAAGCCTACTAAAATTATCCTATAAATAGAAAGCTAAGTTAGAATTGAAAATCACACCAAAAATATAAGCTTTCTCTCTTTCTCTCTCTATATTATGAAACATATTTTTTGAGTATTTAGATACTTTGAGAGTTGCTATTTAGTGCAAGTTTCCTTCGGTTTTGCATTCCAGTCAGAAATACTGCACTTTTGAGGTAAGGGATATTAAGGGATTTTAAGGGTTGTTATGATTTTTAGTTTCGTAATTTTTCTACTCTTCAAAAATTCTGGAAAAATTTGAAATGATATTTTGATGAGTTTTCTTGATTGTGTCCAAAAAAGGTGATTTTTGGATGTATAGATTAAGAGTTATGAATTTTACGGGAAAAGACTATTTTAAAAGTAACCGCTTATAATTCCTTGTGGTTAACTCCAAAATTGATGAAATTTTTATTGGGAGTACACGTATATGATAGAAGTATACTCTGTAAATTTTAGAATTTTTGGACAAAAGTACAATTTTTGATAAATGTCTAAATATTCGGCTATTTTGCCCATATGAAAAATAGTAAATGACTTTTAAAAATTCTGAGAAAAATATATGTTCACTATGGGACTATATTATGCTAAATCTCAGAAAAGAAATATTTTTGGAACTGATTTGATATTTTTCATGAAAATGGACTAGTTTTGAGTAAATGAATTAAATGTGTTTTGTGAAGTAAGAAAATTGGAAAATAGGATTTTATGACTTGAGAATCCTATATGAGGTATATGCAGATTTTTGATGAGGGTTTTGATTATTGGTGATGAAATCTTATGAGTTTGGCATTTTAGAATGATTAAATGTATTATTTAGTAAAGTGTAAACAATTAAAATAAATTGTTTATAAGTTTAAGAAATGTTATTCTTTCAATATCATTATACCGAAATATTGGTATGGATTTTATTGTGGAATTTCTACCTTTTTGTGTTGGAGTTACTATTCATGAGTTACTATTCACGAGTTACTATTCACTGGTACTATTCACGACAAAATTGGTTTCTTTTTTTTGACCAAATTATAGTTGATTTATGAATATTACTCTTGAGATTAAATCTATATGTTGATTATATTGATTTTATTATCATATATAACATTTTTATAATCCTGATGTTGAAATTCCCTTTCACTGGAGTGTAAAGATGGGTAGATTATTGGTATGATCATGACTAGGGTTCTCTTTGGCCTGTAGTGCAAAATTGAATTGTGACTGGTATGATCATGACCATTGAATTTACAATTGAATATCTTTAGCTTAAGTGTAAAGATGAATTGATTAACATGGTTATAATTATGGTGTATATAAATTCTGAAATGATTATATATTTCTTTGAGATATTAATATATTTGGCATGTAGTGCAAATATGAATTATTGATGAATATATTTGGCCTGTAGTGCAAATATGAACTGTTGAGAATATCTTTGGCCTGTAGTGCAAAGATGAACTGTTGTTGAATATATTTGGCCGTAGTGTAAAGATGGATTTATTAGTATGATTATAAACAGGAACTGTGATTTGGTATAACCATGATCTTTGATGTTTCAGGTAAAGACAGGTGATGAAAATATTCTTCGTCCTGGGTGCGAAGAAAAATTTAGAATCACAATTACGATTATGAGTTATACATATAATTGTTGTCAGGAATTGCTGATTGATGTTACAGGGATAAAATATTGTTGGTGGACTTTTAACATGGAGAAGATAATAGACTTTATAGTCTATTTGACTCTTCTAATGGATTGCTCGTTCCGCTGCAACTATGATTGAAAAATTTTATCATCTACCATATGTTCTAAATCTCTGATTTATTACTGATGAAGACTATTGATAATTTATTTATCTTTAGTCATGATATTCTTTACTGGGCTAGTTGTGCTCACCCTTCTGTTTCACAATTCCTTTCAGGTAATAAGAGTGTAGCTGGGTCGAGCGGGGGTAACAGGGAAATAGAATGGTGGTCATCATTTAGGAGTTATATTTGGTGAATCATCTAGGGTGAAGCGAACCCAATGTTGGAAGGGTGTTTTGCCACTATCATACAAGATGTCTAACGACATACAACCTCGTGTCATCATAAGACAAGGTTGTGCTCATCCACTTGCTGAGTATATCTACCAGCACTACCTATATGATCTTGGAGTCTATCTGAAATATAACTCCCAATTAGAGACAGTGGAGATAATGATATGTCAAGAGAAGACTCGCCATTGGGAAGAATATGATAGTAATCTTCTCATTTTTCTTTGGGGTCTATTGGGTCAACCAAGGATAATTCTGTGGCCATATGATGTCTATCATAACCTAGAAGCATGGCCTCTCATGTACGAAGGTTTCCTTGAGCACTTTCCAAAGATTCTAATTTTTAAAACAGTTTTTGATTATACCTTTATGTAAGGTGTCATTGTGACGTGCTATCCAAGGTTGGGACATGAGTCACAGTTGGTATATATTTGTACCCAAACTCATAGCATATGTGTTGTTGTATTTTGCACGACAATTGTTGTAATAAAGTTGTAGTTGTTATCTGTACCATGTATTTGACGACTCAGAATAGGTTGGATGGAATGGACCTATTTTGGGGTTGTCACATTTGGTATCAGAGCTTAGGGATATGATCTCTGGCGGAGATCGGGGAATATAACTAGGAGGGGAGAGACGAGTAAATCCTTCGCTAGTGTGTCCTACCTAAGCTTATTTGTTGGTCAGTCATACTATCGAGATATGATGTGATATGTTAATTTGTTAAATTAACCTTTGTTTTAGAAGCTGTATTCTAGAATGATATCTGCAATACAGGAGATGAGCATTGGAGAAATCATGATGACAGGAAAGATGAAATCTGAAATGAAAGCAAGGTATTCTCAACTCTTCGAAATACCAGGTATGCAAATTTCGAGGACGAAATTTCATAAGGAGGGGAGATTGTAAGACCCCGAATTTTATGAAATCAAAATATTCAATTTTTCTTATAATTACGATTCAGTAAATGGTTAAATTGATAAAAGTTTAAAGTTATGGGTGAAATATGAATTTTTTTTCAAAATAAGCAAGTGGTTATAAAATAATCATTGTTGTCGGGGAATATTCGTTTTGTCGTGAAATATTCTTTCTGTCGGGGAATATTCGTACGACGGCGCAGCTATTTGTGGGCCCCATAACGAATAACTGTCGGGTGAAGAAAACGACAAATTTGAGTTTTTACAAATAACGGCGTAGTTGTTACTGTTAACACTGTTGGAATACCCGGTGGTTAAAATACAGTAATACGCGTTATTGCACAGTAGCACACGGTATTGCATAGTATTTTTGAAATTATTGATTCTTACGTAAGAAGGCACTACTCAATAATTGTTACAGTAATTACTGTTCAATATTTTATTTTATTGATTCAATAATTACTGCGTTGATATTTTATATTATTGTTGTTTCAATAATTGTTGCTGCACAGTATTTTCTATTATCAGATCAATAATTCATATTATTTGAATAATATTATTAGATAGCATTATTGACAATGTCTAGAAAGTTCTGTCTAAGGAGAGGTTTGGTCATCTAATTGCGCGCCAGTAAGGAAAAATTCTTATTGGAAAGCCCCCTCTTTCCTGGGAACGGCCTGGTTGTCATAAATGTGATTCTGTAATATTATTTGTGAATAATTAATTATTGATTCATATGATAAGGAAATATTTATTTTATGTGGATATAAACGAGGGACATATTTTTGTGGTTAAAAATGAAGGAGTTAATGTTGAGGTTTTTATCAGTATTTTTGTCGGAATGGAGGTATTAAAAATTAGGGTTTTTGAGATATTTTGCGAGGGTTATAATTTTTAATCCGACCGTTGGATCGTGGTAATATTTGGATATGTTATACATATATAAGTTGAGTATATGTCCACAAATTTTGAACCGTTAAAAATGAACGTATGATTTATTATGAATTTTACGAGATGACTGGTTCAGAAATTGTTGAATTTTCAGAGTTTATCATTTTGGTGGAAAATTCTAGAATTGGTGGGCCCCACTTGTGGTTGGTAAAAAAATATGCTGAATTATATTTTAAATGTGGTGGGTGGGAATAGTAGCAGGTAAAGCCATTAGGTTGCAGGTCAAGCCTACTAAAATTTTCCTATAAATAGAGAGCTAAGTTAGAATTGAAAATCACACCAAAAACATAAGCTTTCTCTCTTTCTCTCTCTATATTATGAAACATATTTTTTGAGTATTTAGATACTTTGAGAGTTGCTATTCAGTGCAAGTTTCCTTCGGTTTTGCATTCCAGTCAGAAATACTGCACTTTTGAGGTAAGGGATATTAAGGGATTTTAAGGGTTGTTATGATTTTTAGTTTCGTAATTTTCTACTCTTCAAAAATTCTGGAAAAATTTGAAATGATATTTTGATGAGTTTTCTTGATTGTGTCCAAAAATGGTGATTTTTGGATGTATAGATTAAGAGTTATGAATTTTACGGGAAAATACTATTTTAAAAGTAACCGCTTATAATTCCTTGTGGTTAACTCCAAAATTGATGAAATTTTTATTGGGAGTACACGTATATGATAGAAGTATACTCTGTAAATTTTAGAATTTTTGGACAAAAGTATAATTTTTGATAAATGTCTAAATATTCGGCTATTTTGGCCATATGAAAAATAGTAAATGACTTTTAAAAATTCTGAGAAAAATATATGTTCACTATGGGACTATATTATGCTAAATCTCAGAAAAGAAATATTTTTGGAACTGATTTGATATTTTTCATGAAAATGGACTAGTTTTGAGTAAATGAATTAAATGTGTTTTGTGAAGTAAGAAAATTGGAAAATAGGATTTTATGACTTGAGAATCCTATATGAGGTATATGCAGATTTTTGATGAGGGTTTTGATTATTGGTGATGAAATCTTATGAGTTTGGCATTTTAGAATGATTAAATGTATTATTTAGTAAAGTGTAAACAATTAAAATAAATTGTTTATAAGTTTAAGAAATGTTATTCTTTCAATATCATTATACCGAAATATTGGTATGGATTTTATTGTGGAATTTCTACCTTTTTGTGTCGGAGTTACTATTCATGAGTTACTATTCACGAGTTACTATTCACTGGTACTATTCACGACAAAATTGGTTTCTTTTTTTTGACCAAATTATAGTTGATTTATGAATATTACTCTTGAGATTAAATCTATATGTTGATTATATTGATTTTATTATCATATATAACATTTTTATAATCCTGATGTTGAAATTCCCTTTCACTGGAGTGTAAAGATGGGTAGATTATTGGTATGATCATGACTAGGGTTCTCTTTGGCCTGTAGTGCAAAGTTGAATTGTGACTGGTATGATCATGACCATTGAATTTACAATTGAATATCTTTAGCTTAAGTGTAAAGATGAATTGATTAACATGGTTATAATTATGGTGTATATAAATTCTGAAATGATTATATATTTCTTTGAGATATTAATATATTTGGCATGTAGTGCAAATATGAATTATTGATGAATATATTTGGCCTGTAGTGCAAATATGAACTGTTGAGAATATCTTTGGCCTGTAGTGCAAAGATGAACTGTTGTTGAATATATTTGGCCGTAGTGTAAAGATGGATTTATTAGTATGATTATAAACAGGAACTGTGATTTGGTATAACCATGATCTTTGATGTTTCAGGTAAAGACAGGTGATGAAAATATTCTTCGTCCTGGGTGCGAAGAAAAATTTAGAATCACAATTACGATTATGAGTTATACATATAATTGTGGACAGGAATTGTTGATTGATGTTACAGGGATAAAATATTGTTGGTGGACTTTTAACATGGAGAAGATAATAGACTTTATAGTCTATTTGACTCTTCTAATGGATTGCTCGTTCCGCTGCAACTATGGTTGAAAAATTTTATCATCTACCATATGTTCTAAATCTCTGATTTATTACTGATGAAGACTATTGATAATTTATTTATCTTTAGTCATGATATTCTTTACTGGGCTAGTTGTGCTCACCCTTCTGTTTCACAATTCCTTTCAGGTAATAAGAGTGTAGCTGGGTCGAGCGGGGGTAACAGGGAAATAGAATGGTGGTCATCATTTAGGAGTTATATTTGGTGAATCATCTAGGGTGAAGCGAACCCAATGTTGGAAGGGTGTTTTGCCACTATCATACAAGATGTCTAACGACATACAACCTCGTGTCATCATAAGACAAGGTTGTGCTCATCCACTTGCTGAGTATATCTACCAGCACTACCTATATGATCTTGGAGTCTATCTGAAATATAACTCCCAATTAGAGACAGTGGAGATAATGATATGTCAAGAGAAGACTCGCCATTGGGAAGAATATGATAGTAATCTTCTCATTTTTCTTTGGGGTCTATTGGGTCAACCAAGGATAATTCTGTGGCCATATGATGTCTATCATAACCTAGAAGCATGGCCTCTCATGTACGAAGGTTTCCTTGAGCACTTTCCAAAGATTCTAATTTTTAAAACAGTTTTTGACTATACCTTTATGTAAGGTGTCATTGTGACGTGCTATCCAAGGTTGGGACATGAGTCACAGTTGGTATATATTTGTACCCAAACTCATAGCATATGTGTTGTTGTATTTTGCACGACAATTGTTGTAATAAAGTTGTAGTTGTTATCTGTACCATGTATTTGACGACTCAGAATAGGTTGGATGGAATGGACCTATTTTGGGGTTGTCACATTTGGTATCAGAGCTTAGGGATATGATCTCTGGCGGAGATCGGGGAATATAACTAGGAGGGGAGAGACGAGTAAATCCTTCGCTAGTGTGTCCTACCTAAGCTTATTTGTTGGTCAGTCATACTATCGAGATATGATGTGATATGTTAATTTGTTAAATTAACCTTTGTTTTAGAAGCTGTATTCTAGAATGATATCTGCAATACAGGAGATGAGCATTGGAGAAATCATGATGACAGGAAAGATGAAATCTGAAATGAAAGCAAGGTATTCTCAACTCTTCGAAATACCAGGTATGCAAATTTCGAGGACGAAATTTCATAAGGAGGGGAGATTGTAAGACCCCGAATTTTATGAAATCAAAATATTCAATTTTTCTTATAATTACGATTCAGTAAATGGTTAAATTGATAAAAGTTTAAAGTTATGGGTGAAATATGAATTTTTTTTCAAAATAAGCAAGTGGTTATAAAATAATCATTGTTGTCGGGGAATATTCGTTTGGTCGTGAAATATTCTTTCTGTCGGGGAATATTCGTACGACGGCGCAGCTATTTGTGGGCCCCATAACGAATAACTGTCGGGTGAAGAAAACGACAAATTTGAGTTTTTACAAATAACGGCGTAGTTGTTACTGTTAACACTGTTGGAATACCCGGTGGTTAAAATACAGTAATACGCGTTATTGCACAGTAGCACACGGTATTGCATAGTATTTTTAAAATTATTGATTCTTACGTAAGAAGGCACTACTCAATAATTGTTACAGTAATTACTGTTCAATATTTTATTTTATTGATTCAATAATTACTGCGTTGATATTTTATATTATTGTTGTTTCAATAATTGTTGCTGCACAGTATTTTCTATTATCAGATCAATAATTCATATTATTTGAATAATATTATTAGATAGCATTATTGGCAATGTCTAGAAAGTTCTGTCTAAGGAGAGGTTTGGTCATCTAATTGCGCGCCAGTAAGGAAAAATTCTTATTGGAAAGCCCCCTCTTTCCTGGGAACGGCCTGGTTGTCATAAATGTGATTCTGTAATATTATTTGTGAATAATTAATTATTGATTCATATGATAAGGAAATATTTATTTTATGTGGATATAAACGAGGGATATATTTTTGTGGTTAAAAATGAAGGAGTTAATGTTGAGGTTTTTATCAGTATTTTTGTCGGAATGGAGGTATTAAAAATTAGGGTTTTTGAGATATTTTGCGAGGGTTATAATTTTTAATCCGACCGTTGGATCGTGGTAATATTTGGATATGTTATACATATATAAGTTGAGTATATGTCCACAAATTTTGAACCGTTAAAAATGAACGTATGATTTATTATGAATTTTACGAGATGACTGGTTCAGAAATTGTTGAATTTTCAGAGTTTATCATTTTGGTGGAAAATTCTAGAATTGGTGGGCCCCACTTGTGGTTGGTGAAAAAATGTGCTGAATTATATTTTAAATGTGGTGGGTGGGAATAGTAGCAGGTAAAGCCATCAGGTTGCAGGTCAAGCCTACTAAAATTTTCCTATAAATAGAGAGCTAAGTTAGAATTGAAAATCACACCAAAAACATAAGCTTTCTCTCTTTCTCTCTCTATATTATGAAACATATTTTGTGAGTATTTAGATACTTTGAGAGTTGCTATTCAGTGCAAGTTTCCTTCGGTTTTGCATTCCAGTCAGAAATACTGCACTTTTGAGGTAAGGGATATTAAGGGATTTTAAGGGTTGTTATGATTTTTAGTTTCGTAATTTTTCTACTCTTCAAAAATTCTGGAAAAATTTGAAATGATATTTTGATGAGTTTTCTTGATTGTGTCCAAAAATGGTGATTTTTGGATGTATAGATTAAGAGTTATGAATTTTACGGGAAAATACTATTTTAAAAGTAACCGCTTATAATTCCTTGTGGTTAACTCCAAAATTGATGAAATTTTTATTGGGAGTACACGTATATGATAGAAGTATACTCTGTAAATTTTAGAATTTTTGGACAAAAGTACAATTTTTGATAAATGTCTAAATATTCGGCTATTTTGGCCATATGAAAAATAGTAAATGACTTTTAAAAATTCTGAGAAAAATATATGTTCACTATGGGACTATATTATGCTAAATCTCAGAAAAGAAATATTTTTGGAACTGATTTGATATTTTTCATGAAAATAGACTAGTTTTGAGTAAATGAATTAAATATGTTTTGTGAAGTAAGAAAATAGGATTTTATGACTTGAGAATCCTATATGAGGTATATGCAGATTTTTGATGAGGGTTTTGATTATTGGTGATGAAATCTTATGAGTTTGGCATTTTAGAATGATTAAATGTATTATTTAATAAAGTGTAAACAATTAAAATAAATTGTTTATAAGTTTAAGAAATGTTATTCTTTCAATATCATTATACCGAAATATTGGTATGGATTTTATTGTGGAATTTCTACCTTTTTGTGTCGGAGTTACTATTCATGAGTTACTATTCACGAGTTACTATTCACGAATTACTATTCACTGGTACTATTCACGACAAAATTGGTTTCTTTTTTTTGACCAAATTATAGTTGATTTATGAATATTACTCTTGAGATTAAATCTATATGTTGATTATATTGATTTTATTATCATATATAACATTTTTATAATCCTGATGTTGAAATTCCCTTTCACTGGAGTGTAAAGATGGGTAGATTATTGGTATGATCATGACTAGGGTTCTCTTTGGCCTGTAGTGCAAAGTTGAATTGTGACTGGTATGATCATGACCATTGAATTTACAATTGAATATCTTTAGCTTAAGTGTAAAGATGAATTGATTAACATGGTTATAATTATGGTGTATATAAATTCTGAAATGATTATATATTTCTTTGAGATATTAATATATTTGGCATGTAGTGCAAATATGAATTATTGATGAATATATTTGGCCTGTAGTGCAAATATGAACTGTTGAGAATATCTTTGGCCTGTAGTGCAAAGATGAACTGTTGTTGAATATATTTGGCCGTAGTGTAAAGATGGATTTATTAGTATGATTATAAACAGGAACTGTGATTTGGTATAACCATGATCTTTGATGTTTCAGGTAAAGACAGGTGATGAAAATATTCTTCGTCCTGGGTGCGAAGAAAAATTTAGAATCACAATTACGATTATGAGTTATACATATAATTGTGGACAGGAATTGTTGATTGATGTTACAGGGATAAAATATTGTTGGTGGACTTTTAACATGGAGAAGATAATAGACTTTATAGTCTATTTGACTCTTCTAATGGATTGCTCATTCCGCTGCAACTATGGTTGAAATTTTTTATCATCTACCATATGTTCTAAATCTCTGATTTATTACCGATGAAGACTATTGATAATTTATTTATCTTTAGTCATGATATTCTTTACTGGGCTAGTTGTGCTCACCCTTCTGTTTCACAATTCCTTTCAGGTAATAAGAGTGTAGCTGGGTCGAGCGGGGGTAACAGGGAAATAGAATGGTGGTCATCATTTAGGAGTTATATTTGGTGAATCATCTAGGGTGAAGCGAACCCAATGTTGGAAGGGTGTTTTGCCACTATCATACAAGATGTCTAACGACATACAACCTCGTGTCATCATAAGACAAGGTTGTGCTCATCCACTTGCTGAGTATATCTACCAGCACTACCTATATGATCTTGGAGTCTATCTGAAATATAACTCCCAATTAGAGACAGTGGAGATAATGATATGTCAAGAGAAGACTCGCCATTGGGAAGAATATGATAGTAATCTTCTCATTTTTCTTTGGGGTCTATTGGGTCAACCAAGGATAATTCTGTGGCCATATGATGTCTATCATAACCTAGAAGCATGGCCTCTCATGTACGAAGGTTTCCTTGAGCACTTTCCAAAGATTCTAATTTCTAAAACAGTTTTTGACTATACCTTTATGTAAGGTGTCATTGTGACGTGCTATCCAAGGTTGGGACATGAGTCACAGTTGGTATATATTTGTACCCAAACTCATAGCATATGTGTTGTTGTATTTTGCACGACAATTGTTGTAATAAAGTTGTAGTTGTTATCTGTACCATGTATTTGACGACTCAGAATAGGTTGGATGGAATGGACCTATTTTGGGGTTGTCACATTTGGTATCAGAGCTTAGGGATATGATCTCTGGCGGAGATCGGGGAATATAACTAGGAGGGGAGAGACGAGTAAATCCTTCGCTAGTGTGTCCTACCTAAGCTTATTTGTTGGTCAGTCATACTATCGAGATATGATGTGATATGTTAATTTGTTAAATTAACCTTTGTTTTAGAAGCTGTATTCTAGAATGATATCTGCAATACAGGAGATGAGCATTGGAGAAATCATGATGACAGGAAAGATGGAATCTGAAATGAAAGCAAGGTATTCTCAACTCTTCGAAATACCAGGTATGCAAATTTCGAGGACGAAATTTCATAAGGAGGGGAGATTGTAAGACCCCGAATTTTATGAAATCAAAGTATTCAATTTTTCTTATAATTACGATTCAGTAAATGGTTAAATTGATAAAAGTTTAAAGTTATGGGTGAAATATGAATTTTTTTTCAAAATAAGCAAGTGGTTATAAAATAATCATTGTTGTCGGGGAATATTCGTTTGGTCGTGAAATATTCTTTCTGTCGGGGAATATTCGTACGACGGCGCAGCTATTTGTGGGCCCCATAACGAATAACTGTCGGGTGAAGAAAACGACAAATTTGAGTTTTTACAAATAACGGCGTAGTTGTTACTGTTAACACTGTTGGAATACCCGGTGGTTAAAATACAGTAATACGCGTTATTGCACAGTAGCACACGGTATTGCATAGTATTTTTAAAATTATTGATTCTTACGTAAGAAGGCACTACTCAATAATTGTTACAGTAATTACTGTTCAATATTTTATTTTATTGATTCAATAATTACTGCGTTGATATTTTATATTATTGTTGTTTCAATAATTGTTGCTGCACAGTATTTTCTATTATCAGATCAATAATTCATATTATTTGAATAATATTATTAGATAGCATTATTGGCAATGTCTAGAAAGTTCTGTCTAAGGAGAGGTTTGGTCATCTAATTGCGCGCCAGTAAGGAAAAATTCTTATTGGAAAGCCCCCTCTTTCCTGGGAACGGCCTGGTTGTCATAAATGTGATTCTGTAATATTATTTGTGAATAATTAATTATTGATTCATATGATAAGGAAATATTTATTTTATGTGGATATAAACGAGGGATATATTTTTGTGGTTAAAAATGAAGGAGTTAATGTTGAGGTTTTTATCAGTATTTTTGTCGGAATGGAGGTATTAAAAATTAGGGTTTTTGAGATATTTTGCGAGGGTTATAATTTTTAATCCGACCGTTGGATCGTGGTAATATTTGGATATGTTATACATATATAAGTTGAGTATATGTCCACAAATTTTGAACCGTTAAAAATGAACGTATGATTTATTATGAATTTTACGAGATGACTGGTTCAGAAATTGTTGAATTTTCAGAGTTTATCATTTTGGTGGAAAATTCTAGAATTGGTGGGCCCCACTTGTGGTTGGTGAAAAAATGTGCTGAATTATATTTTAAATGTGGTGGGTGGGAATAGTAGCAGGTAAAGCCATCAGGTTGCAGGTCAAGCCTACTAAAATTTTCCTATAAATAGAGAGCTAAGTTAGAATTGAAAATCACACCAAAAACATAAGCTTTCTCTCTTTCTCTCTCTATATTATGAAACATATTTTGTGAGTATTTAGATACTTTGAGAGTTGCTATTCAGTGCAAGTTTCCTTCGGTTTTGCATTCCAGTCAGAAATACTGCACTTTTGAGGTAAGGGATATTAAGGGATTTTAAGGGTTGTTATGATTTTTAGTTTCGTAATTTTTCTACTCTTCAAAAATTCTGGAAAAATTTGAAATGATATTTTGATGAGTTTTCTTGATTGTGTCCAAAAATGGTAATTTTTGGATGTATAGATTAAGAGTTATGAATTTTACGGGAAAATACTATTTTAAAAGTAACCGCTTATAATTCCTTGTGGTTAACTCCAAAATTGATGAAATTTTTATTGGGAGTACACGTATATGATAGAAGTATACTCTGTAAATTTTAGAATTTTTGGACAAAAGTACAATTTTTGATAAATGTCTAAATATTCGGCTATTTTGGCCATATGAAAAATAGTAAATGACTTTTAAAAATTCTGAGAAAAATATATGTTCACTATGGGACTATATTATGCTAAATCTCAGAAAAGAAATATTTTTGGAACTGATTTGATATTTTTCATGAAAATGGACTAGTTTTGAGTAAATGAATTAAATGTGTTTTGTGAAGTAAGAAAATTGGAAAATAGGATTTTATGACTTGAGAATCCTATATGAGGTATATACAGATTTTTGATGAGGGTTTTGATTATTGGTGATGAAATCTTATGAGTTTGGCATTTTAGAATGATTAAATGTATTATTTAGTAAAGTGTAAACAATTAAAATAAATTGTTTATAAGTTTAAGAAATGTTATTCTTTCAATATCATTATACCGAAATATTGGTATGGATTTTATTGTGGAATTTCTACCTTTTTGTGTCGGAGTTACTATTCATGAGTTACTATTCACGAGTTACTATTCACGAATTACTATTCACTGGTACTATTCACGACAAAATTGGTTTCTTTTTTTTGACCAAATTATAGTTGATTTATGAATATTACTCTTGAGATTAAATCTATATGTTGATTATATTGAGTTTATTATCATATATAACATTTTTATAATCCTGATGTTGAAATTTCCTTTCACTGGAGTGTAAAGATGGGTAGATTATTGGTATGATCATGACTAGGGTTCTCTTTGGCCTGTAGTGCAAAGTTGAATTGTGACTGGTATGATCATGACCATTGAATTTACAATTGAATATCTTTAGCTTAAGTGTAAAGATGAATTGATTAACATGGTTATAATTATGGTGTATATAAATTCTGAAATGATTATATATTTCTTTGAGATATTAATATATTTGGCATGTAGTGCAAATATGAATTATTGATGAATATATTTGGCCTGTAGTGCAAATATGAACTGTTGAGAATATCTTTGGCCTGTAGTGCAAAGATGAACTGTTGTTGAATATATTTGGCCGTAGTGTAAAGATGGATTTATTAGTATGATTATAAACAGGAACTGTGATTTGGTATAACCATGATCTTTGATGTTTCAGGTAAAGACAGGTGATGAAAATATTCTTCGTCCTGGGTGCGAAGAAAAATTTAGAATCACAATTACGATTATGAGTTATACATATGATTGTGGACAGGAATTGTTGATTGATGTTACAGGGATAAAATATTGTTGGTGGACTTTTAACATGGAGAAGATAATAGACTTTATAGTCTATTTGACTCTTCTAATGGATTGCTCGTTCCGCTGCAACTATGGTTGAAAAATTTTATCATCTACCATATGTTCTAAATCTCTGATTTATTACTGATGAAGACTATTGATAATTTATTTATCTTTAGTCATGATATTCTTTACTGGGCTAGTTGTGCTCACCCTTCTGTTTCACAATTCCTTTCAGGTAATAAGAGTGTAGCTGGGTCGAGCGGGGGTAACAGGGAATAGAATGGTGGTCATCATTTAGGAGTTATATTTGGTGAATCATCTAGGGTGAAGCGAACCCAATGTTGGAAGGGTGTTTTGTCACTATCATACAAGATGTCTAACGACATACAACCTCGTGTCATCATAAGACAAGTTGTGCTCATCCACTTGCTGAGTATATCTACCAGCACTACCTATATGATCTTGGAGTAAATCTGAAATATAACTCCCAATTAGAGACAGTGGAGATAATGATATGTCAAGAGAAGACTCGCCATTGGGAAGAATATGATAGTAATCTTCTCATTTTTCTTTAGGGTCTATTGGGCCAACCAAGGATAATTCTGTGGCCATATGATGTCTATCATAACCTAGAAGCATGGCCTCTCATGTACGAAGGTTTCCTTGAGCACTTTCCAAAGATTCTAATTTCTAAAACAGTTTTTGACTATACCTTTATGTAAGGTGTCATTGTGACGTGCTATCCAAGGTTGGGACATGAGTCACAGTTGGTATATATTTGTACCCAAACTCATAGCATATGTGTTGTTGTATTTTGCACGACAATTGTTGTAATAAAGTTGTAGTTGTTATCTGTACCATGTATTTGACGACTCAGAATAGGTTGGATGGAATAGACCTATTTTGGGGTTGTCACATTTGGTATCAGAGCTTAGGGATATGATCTCTGGCGGAGATCGGGGAATATAACTAGGAGGGGAGAGACGAGTAAATCCTTCGCTAGTGTGTCCTACCTAAGCTTATTTGTTGGTCAGTCATACTATCGAGATATGATGTGATATGTTAATTTGTTAAATTAACCTTTGTTTTAGAAGCTGTATTCTAGAATGATATCTGCAATACAGGAGATGAGCATTGGAGAAATCATGATGACAGGAAAGATGAAATCTGAAATGAAAGCAAGGTATTCTCAACTCTTCGAAATACCAGGTATGCAAATTTCGAGGACGAAATTTCATAAGGAGGGGAGATTGTAAGACCCCGAATTTTATGAAATCAAAGTATTCAATTTTTCTTATAATTACGATTCAGTAAATGGTTAAATTGATAAAAGTTTAAAGTTATGGGTGAAATATGAATTTTTTTCAAAATAAGCAAGTGGTTATAAAATAATCATTGTTGTCGGGGAATATTCGTTTGGTCGTGAAATATTCTTTCTGTCGGGGAATATTCGTACGACGGCGCAGCTATTTGTGGGCCCCATAACGAATAACTGTCGGGTGAAGAAAACGACAAATTTGAGTTTTTACAAATAACGGCGTAGTTGTTACTGTTAACACTGTTGGAATACCCGGTGGTTAAAATACAGTAATACGCGTTATTGCACAGTAGCACACGGTATTGCATAGTATTTTTGAAATTATTGATTCTTACGTAAGAAGGCACTACTCAATAATTGTTACAGTAATTACTGTTCAATATTTTATTTTATTGATTCAATAATTACTGCGTTGATATTTTATATTATTGTTGTTTCAATAATTGTTGCTGCACAGTATTTTCTATTATCAGATCAATAATTCATATTATTTGAATAATATTATTAGATAGCATTATTGGCAATGTCTAGAAAGTTCTGTCTAAGGAGAGGTTTGGTCATCTAATTGCGCGCCAGTAAGGAAAAATTCTTATTGGAAAGCCCCCTCTTTCCTGGGAACGGCCTGGTTGTCATAAATGTGATTCTGTAATATTATTTGTGAATAATTAATTATTGATTCATATGATAAGGAAATATTTATTTTATGTGGATATAAACGAGGGATATATTTTTGTGGTTAAAAATGAAGGAGTTAATGTTGAGGTTTTTATCAGTATTTTTGTCGGAATGGAGGTATTAAAAATTAGGGTTTTTGAGATATTTTGCGAGGGTTATAATTTTTAATCCGACCGTTGGATCGTGGTAATATTTGGATATGTTATACATATATAAGTTGAGTATATGTCCACAAATTTTGAACCGTTAAAAATGAACGTATGATTTATTATGAATTTTACGAGATGACTGGTTCAGAAATTGTTGAATTTTCAGAGTTTATCATTTTGGTGGAAAATTCTAGAATTGATGGGCCCCACTTGTGGTTGGTGAAAAAATGTGCTGAATTATATTTTAAATGTGGTGGGTGAGAATAGTAGCAGGTAAAGCCATCAGGTTGCAGGTCAAGCCTACTAAAATTTTCCTATAAATAGAGAGCTAAGTTAGAATTGAAAATCACACCAAAAACATAAGCTTTCTCTCTTTCTCTCTCTATATTATGAAACATATTTTGTGAGTATTTAGATACTTTGAGAGTTGCTATTCAGTGCAAGTTTCCTTCGATTTTGCATTCCAGTCAGAAATACTGCACTTTTGAGGTAAGGGATATTAAGGGATTTTAAGGGTTGTTATGATTTTTAGTTTCGTAATTTTTCTACTCTTCAAAAATTCTGGAAAAATTTGAAATGATATTTTGATGAGTTTTCTTGATTGTGTCCAAAAATGGTGATTTTTGGATGAATAGATTAAGAGTTATGAATTTTACGGGAAAATACTATTTTAAAAGTAACCGCTTATAATTCCTTGTGGTTAACTCCAAAATTGATGAAATTTTTATTGGGAGTACACGTATATGATAGAAGTATACTCTGTAAATTTTAGAATTTTTGGACAAAAGTACAATTTTTGATAAATGTCTAAATATTCGGCTATTTTGGCCATATGAAAAATAGTAAATGACTTTTAAAAATTCTGAGAAAAATATATGTTCACTATGGGACTATATTATGCTAAATCTCAGAAAAGAAATATTTTTGGAACTGATTTGATATTTTTCATGAAAATAGACTAGTTTTGAGTAAATGAATTAAATATGTTTTGTGAAGTAAGAAAATTGGAAAATAGGATTTTATGACTTGAGAATCCTATATGAGGTATATGCAGATTTTTGATGAGGGTTTTGATTATTGGTGATGAAATCTTATGAGTTTGGCATTTTAGAATGATTAAATGTATTATTTAGTAAAGTGTAAACAATTAAAATAAATTGTTTATAAGTTTAAGAAATGTTATTCTTTCAATATCATTATACCAAAATATTGGTATGGATTTTATTGTGGAATTTTTATCTTTTTGTGTCGGAGTTACTATTCATGAGTTACTATTCACGAGTTACTATTCACTGGTACTATTCACGACAAAATTGGTTTCTTTTTTTTGACCAAATTATAGTTGATTTATGAATATTACTCTTGAGATTAAATCTATATGTTGATTATATTGATTTTATTATCATATATAACATTTTTATAATCCTGATGTTGAAATTCCCTTTCACTGGAGTGTAAAGATGGGTAGATTATTGGTATGATCATGACTAGGGTTCTCTTTGGCCTGTAGTGCAAAGTTGAATTGTGACTGGTATGATCATGACCATTGAATTTACAATTGAATATCTTTAGCTTAAGTGTAAAGATGAATTGATTAACATGGTTATAATTATGGTGTATATAAATTCTGAAATGATTATATATTTCTTTGAGATATTAATATATTTGGCATGTAGTGCAAATATGAATTATTGATGAATATATTTGGCCTGTAGTGCAAATATAAACTGTTGAGAATATCTTTGGCCTGTAGTGCAAAGATGAACTGTTGTTGAATATATTTGGCCGTAGTGTAAAGATGGATTTATTAGTATGATTATAAACAGGAACTGTGATTTGGTATAACCATGATCTTTGATATTTCAGGTAAAGACAGGTGATGAAAATATTCTTCGTCCTGGGTGCGAAGAAAAATTTAGAATCACAATTACGATTATGAGTTATACATATGATTGTGGACAAGAATTGTTGATTGATGTTACAGGGATAAAATATTGTTGGTGGACTTTTAACATGGAGAAGATAATAGACTTTATAGTCTATTTGACTCTTCTAATGGATTGCTCGTTCCGCTGCAACTATGGTTGAAAAATTTTATCATCTACCAAATGTTCTAAATCTCTGATTTATTACTGATGAAGACTATTGATAATTTATTTATCTTTAGTCATGATATTCTTTACTGGGCTAGTTGTGCTCACCCTTCTGTTTCACAATTCCTTTCAGGTAATAAGAGTGTAGCTGGGTCGAGCGGGGGTAACAGGAAAATAGAATGGTGGTCATCATTTAGGAGTTATATTTGGTGAATCATCTAGGGTGAAGCGAACCCAATGTTGGAAGGGTGTTTTGTCACTATCATACAAGATGTCTAACGGCATACAACCTCGTGTCATCATAAGACAAAGTTGTGCTCATCCACTTGCTGAGTATATCTACCAGCACTAACTATATGATCTTGGAGTCTATCTGAAATATAACTCCCAATTAGAGACAGTGGAGATAATGATATGTCAAGAGAAGACTCGCCATTGGGAAGAATATGATAGTAATCTTCTCATTTTTCTTTGGGGTCTATTGGGTCAACCAAGGATAATTCTGTGGCCATATGATGTCTATCATAACCTAGAAGCATGGCCTCTCTTGTACGAAGGTTTCCTTGAGCACTTTCCAAAGATTCTAATTTCTAAAACAGTTTTTGACTATACCTTTATGTAAGGTGTCATTGTGACGTGCTATCCAAGGTTGGGACATGAGTCACAGTTGGTATATATTTGTACCCAAACTCATAGCATATGTGTTGTTGTATTTTGCACGACAATTGTTGTAATAAAGTTGTAGTTGTTATCTGTACCATGTATTTGACGACTCAGAATAGGTTGGATGGAATGGACCTATTTTGGGGTTGTCACATTTGGTATCAGAGCTTAGGGATATGATCTCTGGCGGAGATCGGGGAATATAACTAGGAGGGGAGAGACGAGTAAATCCTTCGCTAGTGTGTCCTACCTAAGCTTATTTGTTGGTCAGTCATACTATCGAGATATGATGTGATATGTTAATTTGTTAAATTAACCTTTGTTTTAGAAGCTGTATTCTAGAATGATATCTGCAATACAGGAGATGAGCATTGGAGAAATCATGATGACAGGAAAGATGGAATCTGAAATGAAAGCAAGGTATTCTCAACTCTTCGAAATACCAGGTATGCAAATTTCGAGGACGAAATTTCATAAGGAGGGGAGATTGTAAGACCCCGAATTTTATGAAATCAAAGTATTCAATTTTTCTTATAATTACGATTCAGTAAATGGTTAAATTGATAAAAGTTTAAAGTTATGGGTGAAATATGAATTTTCAAGTGGTTATAAAATAATCATTGTTGTCGGGGAATATTCGTTTGGTCGTGAAATATTCTTTCTGTCGGGGAATATTCGTACGACGGCGCAGCTATTTGTGGGCCCCATAACGAATAACTGTCGGGTGAAGAAAACGACAAATTTGAGTTTTTACAAATAACGGCGTAGTTGTTACTGTTAACACTGTTGGAATACCCGGTGGTTAAAATACAGTAATACGCGTTATTGCACAGTAGCACACGGTATTGCATAGTATTTTTGAAATTATTGATTCTTACGTAAGAAGACACTACTCAATAATTGTTACAGTAATTACTGTTCAATATTTTATTTTATTGATTCAATAATTACTGCGTTGATATTTTATATTATTGTTGTTTCAATAATTGTTGCTGCACAGTATTTTCTATTATCAGATCAATAATTCATATTATTTGAATAATATTATTAGATAGCATTATTGGCAATGTCTAGAAAGTTCTGTCTAAGGAGAGGTTTGGTCATCTAATTGCGCGCCAGTAAGGAAAAATTCTTATTGGAAAGCCCCCTCTTTCCTGGGAACGGCCTGGTTGTCATAAATGTGATTCTGTAATATTATTTGTGAATAATTAATTATTGATTCATATGATAAGGAAATATTTATTTTATGTGGATATAAACGAGGGATATATTTTTGTGGTTAAAAATGAAGGAGTTAATGTTGAGGTTTTTATCAGTATTTTTGTCGGAATGGAGGTATTAAAAATTAGGGTTTTTGAGATATTTTGCGAGGGTTATAATTTTTAATCCGACCGTTGGATCGTGGTAATATTTGGATATGTTATACATATATAAGTTGAGTATATGTCCACAAATTTTGAACCGTTAAAAATGAACGTATGATTTATTATGAATTTTACGAGATGACTGGTTCAGAAATTGTTGAATTTTCAGAGTTTATCATTTTGGTGGAAAATTCTAGAATTGGTGGGCCCCACTTGTGGTTGGTGAAAAAATGTGCTGAATTATATTTTAAATGTGGTGGGTGGGAATAGTAGCAGGTAAAGCCATCAGGTTGCAGGTCAAGCCTACTAAAATTTTCCTATAAATAGAGAGCTAAGTTAGAATTGAAAATCACACCAAAAACATAAGCTTTCTCTCTTTCTCTCTCTATATTATGAAACATATTTTGTGAGTATTTAGATACTTTGAGAGTTGCTATTCAGTGCAAGTTTCCTTCGGTTTTGCATTTCAGTCAGAAATACTGCACTTTTGAGGTAAGGGATATTAAGGGATTTTAAGGGTTGTTATGATTTTTAGTTTCGTAATTTTTCTACTCTTCAAAAATTCTGGAAAAATTTGAAATGATATTTTGATGAGTTTTCTTGATTGTGTCCAAAAATGGTAATTTTTGGATGTATAGATTAAGAGTTATGAATTTTACGGGAAAATACTATTTTAAAAGTAACCGCTTATAATTCCTTGTGGTTAACTCCAAAATTGATGAAATTTTTATTGGGAGTACACGTATATGATAGAAGTATACTCTGTAAATTTTAGAATTTTTGGACAAAAGTACAATTTTTGATAAATGTCTAAATATTCGGCTATTTTGGCCATATGAAAAATAGTAAATGACTTTTAAAAATTCTGAGAAAAATATATGTTCACTATGGGACTATATTATGCTAAATCTCAGAAAAGAAATATTTTTGGAACTGATTTGATATTTTTCATGAAAATGGACTAGTTTTGAGTAAATGAATTAAATGTGTTTTGTGAAGTAAGAAAATTGGAAAATAGGATTTTATGACTTGAGAATCCTATATGAGGTATATGCAGATTTTTGATGAGGGTTTTGATTATTGGTGATGAAATCTTATGAGTTTGGCATTTTAGAATGATTAAATGTATTATTTAGTAAAGTGTAAACAATTAAAATAAATTGTTTATAAGTTTAAGAAATGTTATTCTTTCAATATCATTATACCGAAATATTGGTATGAATTTTATTGTGGAATTTCTACCTTTTTGTGTCGGAGTTACTATTCATGAGTTACTATTCACGAGTTACTATTCACGAATTACTATTCACTGGTACTATTTACGACAAAATTGGTTTCTTTTTTTTGACCAAATTATAGTTGATTTATGAATATTACTCTTGAGATTAAATCTATATGTTGATTATATTGAGTTTATTATCATATATAACATTTTTATAATCCTGATGTTGAAATTCCCTTTCACTGGAGTGTAAAGATGGGTAGATTATTGGTATGATCATGACTAGGGTTCTCTTTGGCCTGTAGTGCAAAGTTGAATTGTGACTGGTATGATCATGACCATTGAATTTACAATTGAATATCTTTAGCTTAAGTGTAAAGATGAATTGATTAACATGGTTATAATTATGGTGTATATAAATTCTGAAATGATTATATATTTCTTTGAGATATTAATATATTTGGCATGTAGTGCAAATATGAATTATTGATGAATATATTTGGCCTGTAGTGCAAATATGAACTGTTGAGAATATCTTTGGCCTGTAGTGCAAAGATGAACTGTTGTTGAATATATTTGGCCGTAGTGTAAAGATGGATTTATTAGTATGATTATAAACAGGAACTGTGATTTGGTATAACCATGATCTTTGATGTTTCAGGTAAAGACAGGTGATGAAAATATTCTTCGTCCTGGGTGCGAAGAAAAATTTAGAATCACAATTACGATTATGAGTTATACATATGATTGTGGACAAGAATTGTTGATTGATGTTACAGGGATAAAATATTGTTGGTGGACTTTTAACATGGAGAAGATAATAGACTTTATAGTCTATTTGACTCTTCTAATGGATTGCTCGTTCCGCTGCAACTATGGTTGAAAAATTTTATCATCTACCATATGTTCTAAATCTCTGATTTATTACTGATGAAGACTATTGATAATTTATTTATCTTTAGTCATGATATTCTTTACTGGGCTAGTTGTGCTCACCCTTCTGTTTCACAATTCCTTTCAGGTAATAAGAGTGTAGCTGGGTCGAGCGGGGGTAACAGGAAAATAGAATGGTGGTCATCATTTAGGAGTTATATTTGGTGAATCATCTAGGGTGAAGCGAACCCAATGTTGGAAGGGTGTTTTGTCACTATCATACAAGATGTCTAACGGCATACAACCTCGTGTCATCATAAGACAAAGTTGTGCTCATCCACTTGCTGAGTATATCTACCAGCACTAACTATATGATCTTGGAGTAAATCTGAAATATAACTCCCAATTAGAGACAGTGGAGATAATGATATGTCAAGAGAAGACTCGCCATTGGGAAGAATATGATAGTAATCTTCTCATTTTTCTTTGGGGTCTATTGGGCCAACCAAGGATAATTCTGTGGCCATATGATGTCTATCATAACCTAGAAGCATGGCCTCTCATGTACGAAGGTTTCCTTGAGCACTTTCCAAAGATTCTAATTTCTAAAACAGTTTTTGACTATACCTTTATGTAAGGTGTCATTGTGACGTGCTATCCAAGGTTGGGACATGAGTCACAGTTGGTATATATTTGTACCCAAACTCATAGCATATGTGTTGTTGTATTTTGCAGGACAATTGTTGTAATAAAGTTGTAGTTGTTATCTGTACCATGTATTTGACGACTCAGAATAGGTTGGATGGAATGGACCTATTTTGGGGTTGTCACATTTGGTATCAGAGCTTAGGGATATGATCTCTGGCGGAGATCGGTGAATATAACTAGGAGGGGAGAGACGAGTAAATCCTTCGCTAGTGTGTCCTACCTAAGCTTATTTGTTGGTCAGTCATACTATCGAGATATGATGTGATATGTTAATTTGTTAAATTAACCTTTGTTTTAGAAGCTGTATTCTAGAATGATATCTGCAATACAGGAGATGAGCATTGGAGAAATCATGATGACAGGAAAGATGAAATCTGAAATGAAAGCAAGGTATTCTCAACTCTTCGAAATACCAGGTATGCAAATTTCGAGGACGAAATTTCATAAGGAGGGGAGATTGTAAGACCCCGAATTTTATGAAATCAAAGTATTCAATTTTTCTTATAATTACGATTCAGTAAATGGTTAAATTGATAAAAGTTTAAAGTTATGGGTGAAATATGAATTTTTTTCAAAATAAGCAAGTGGTTATAAAATAATCATTGTTGTCGGGGAATATTCGTTTGGTCGTGAAATATTCTTTCTGTCGGGGAATATTCGTACGACGGCGCAGCTATTTGTGGGCCCAATAACGAATAACTGTCGGGTGAAGAAAACGACAAATTTGAGTTTTTACAAATAACGGCGTAGTTGTTACTGTTAACACTGTTGGAATACCCGGTGGTTAAAATACAGTAATACGCGTTATTGCACAGTAGCACACGGTATTGCATAGTATTTTTGAAATTATTGATTCTTACGTAAGAAGGCACTACTCAATAATTGTTACAGTAATTACTGTTCAATATTTTATTTTATTGATTCAATAATTACTGCGTTGATATTTTATATTATTGTTGTTTCAATAATTGTTGCTGCACAGTATTTTCTATTATCAGATCAATAATTCATATTATTTGAATAATATTATTAGATAGCATTATTGGCAATGTCTAGAAAGTTCTGTCTAAGGAGAGGTTTGGTCATCTAATTGCGCGCCAGTAAGGAAAAATTCTTATTGGAAAGCCCCCTCTTTCCTGGGAACGGCCTGGTTGTCATAAATGTGATTCTGTAATATTATTTGTGAATAATTAATTATTGATTCATATGATAAGGAAATATTTATTTTATGTGGATATAAACGAGGGATATATTTTTGTGGTTAAAAATGAAGGAGTTAATGTTGAGGTTTTTATCAGTATTTTTGTCGGAATGGAGGTATTAAAAATTAGGGTTTTTGAGATATTTTGCGAGGGTTATAATTTTTAATCCGACCGTTGGATCGTGGTAATATTTGGATATGTTATACATATATAAGTTGAGTATATGTCCACAAATTTTGAACCGTTAAAAATGAACGTATGATTTATTATGAATTTTACGAGATGACTGGTTCAGAAATTGTTGAATTTTCAGAGTTTATCATTTTGGTGGAAAATTCTAGAATTGGTGGGCCCCACTTGTGGTTGGTGAAAAAATGTGCTGAATTATATTTTAAATGTGGTGGGTGGGAATAGTAGCAGGTAAAGCCATCAGGTTGCAGGTCAAGCCTACTAAAATTTTCCTATAAATAGAGAGCTAAGTTAGAATTGAAAATCACACCAAAAACATAAGCTTTCTCTCTTTCTCTCTCTATATTATGAAACATATTTTGTGAGTATTTAGATACTTTGAGAGTTGCTATTCAGTGCAAGTTTCCTTCGGTTTTGCATTCCAGTCAGAAATACTGCACTTTTGAGGTAAGGGATATTAAGGGATTTTAAGGGTTGTTATGATTTTTAGTTTCGTAATTTTTCTACTCTTCAAAAATTCTGGAAAAATTTGAAATGATATTTTGATGAGTTTTCTTGATTGTGTCCAAAAATGGTAATTTTTGGATGTATAGATTAAGAGTTATGAATTTTACGGGAAAATACTATTTTAAAAGTAACCGCTTATAATTCCTTGTGGTTAACTCCAAAATTGATGAAATTTTTATTGGGAGTACACGTATATGATAGAAGTATACTCTGTAAATTTTAGAATTTTTGGACAAAAGTACAATTTTTGATAAATGTCTAAATATTCGGCTATTTTGGCCATATGAAAAATAGTAAATGACTTTTAAAAATTCTGAGAAAAATATATGTTCACTATGGGACTATATTATGCTAAATCTCAGAAAAGAAATATTTTTGGAACTGATTTGATATTTTTCATGAAAATGGACTAGTTTTGAGTAAATGAATTAAATGTGTTTTGTGAAGTAAGAAAATTGGAAAATAGGATTTTATGACTTGAGAATCCTATATGAGGTATATGCAGATTTTTGATGAGGGTTTTGATTATTGGTGATGAAATCTTATGAGTTTGGCATTTTAGAATGATTAAATGTATTATTTAGTAAAGTGTAAACAATTAAAATAAATTGTTTATAAGTTTAAGAAATGTTATTCTTTCAATATCATTATACCGAAATATTGGTATGAATTTTATTGTGGAATTTCTACCTTTTTGTGTCGGAGTTACTATTCATGAGTTACTATTCACGAGTTACTATTCACGAATTACTATTCACTGGTACTATTCACGACAAAATTGGTTTCTTTTTTTTGACCAAATTATAGTTGATTTATGAATATTACTCTTGAGATTAAATCTATATGTTGATTATATTGAGTTTATTATCATATATAACATTTTTATAATCCTGATGTTGAAATTTCCTTTCACTGGAGTGTAAAGATGGGTAGATTATTGGTATGATCATGACTAGGGTTCTCTTTGGCCTGTAGTGCAAAGTTGAATTGTGACTGGTATGATCATGACCATTGAATTTACAATTGAATATCTTTAGCTTAAGTGTAAAGATGAATTGATTAACATGGTTATAATTATGGTGTATATAAATTCTGAAATGATTATATATTTCTTTGAGATATTAATATATTTGGCATGTAGTGCAAATATGAATTATTGATGAATATATTTGGCCTGTAGTACAAATATGAACTGTTGAGAATATCTTTGGCCTGTAGTGCAAAGATGAACTGTTGTTGAATATATTTGGCCGTAGTGTAAAGATGGATTTATTAGTATGATTATAAACAGGAACTGTGATTTGGTATAACCATGATCTTTGATGTTTCAGGTAAAGACAGGTGATGAAAATATTCTTCGTCCTGGGTGCGAAGAAAAATTTAGAATCACAATTACGATTATGAGTTATACATATGATTGTGGACAAGAATTGTTGATTGATGTTACAGGGATAAAATATTGTTGGTGGACTTTTAACATGGAGAAGATAATAGACTTTATAGTCTATTTGACTCTTCTAATGGATTGCTCGTTCCGCTGCAACTATGGTTGAAAAATTTTATCATCTACCATATGTTCTAAATCTCTGATTTATTACTGATGAAGACTATTGATAATTTATTTATCTTTAGTCATGATATTCTTTACTGGGCTAGTTGTGCTCACCCTTCTGTTTCACAATTCCTTTCAGGTAATAAGAGTGTAGCTGGGTCGAGCGAGGGTAACAGGAAAATAGAATGGTGGTCATCATTTAGGAGTTATATTTGGTGAATCATCTAGGGTGAAGCGAACCCAATGTTGGAAGGGTGTTTTGTCACTATCATACAAGATGTCTAACGGCATACAACCTCGTGTCATCATAAGACAAAGTTGTGCTCATCCACTTGCTGAGTATATCTACCAGCACTAACTATATGATCTTGGAGTAAATCTGAAATATAACTCCCAATTAGAGACAGTGGAGATAATGATATGTCAAGAGAAGACTCGCCATTGGGAAGAATATGATAGTAATCTTCTCATTTTTCTTTGGGGTCTATTGGGCCAACCAAGGATAATTCTGTGGCCATATGATGTCTATCATAACCTAGAAGCATGGCCTCTCATGTACGAAGGTTTCCTTGAGCACTTTCCAAAGATTCTAATTTCTAAAACAGTTTTTGACTATACCTTTATGTAAGGTGTCATTGTGACGTGCTATCCAAGGTTGGGACATGAGTCACAGTTGGTATATATTTGTACCCAAACTCATAGCATATGTGTTGTTGTATTTTGCAGGACAATTGTTGTAATAAAGTTGTAGTTGTTATCTGTACCATGTATTTGACGACTCAGAATAGGTTGGATGGAATGGACCTATTTTGGGGTTGTCACATTTGGTATCAGAGCTTAGGGATATGATCTCTGGCGGAGATCGGTGAATATAACTAGGAGGGGAGAGACGAGTAAATCCTTCGCTAGTGTGTCCTACCTAAGCTTATTTGTTGGTCAGTCATACTATCGAGATATGATGTGATATGTTAATTTGTTAAATTAACCTTTGTTTTAGAAGCTGTATTCTAGAATGATATCTGCAATACAGGAGATGAGCATTGGAGAAATCATGATGACAGGAAAGATGAAATCTGAAATGAAAGCAAGGTATTCTCAACTCTTCGAAATACCAGGTATGCAAATTTCGAGGACGAAATTTCATAAGGAGGGGAGATTGTAAGACCCCGAATTTTATGAAATCAAAGTATTCAATTTTTCTTATAATTACGATTCAGTAAATGGTTAAATTGATAAAAGTTTAAAGTTATGGGTGAAATATGAATTTTTTTCAAAATAAGCAAGTGGTTATAAAATAATCATTGTTGTCGGGGAATATTCGTTTGGTCGTGAAATATTCTTTCTGTCGGGGAATATTCGTACGACGGCGCAGCTATTTGTGGGCCCAATAACGAATAACTGTCGGGTGAAGAAAACGACAAATTTGAGTTTTTACAAATAACGGCGTAGTTGTTACTGTTAACACTGTTGGAATACCCGGTGGTTAAAATACAGTAATACGCGTTATTGCACAGTAGCACACGGTATTGCATAGTATTTTTGAAATTATTGATTCTTACGTAAGAAGGCACTACTCAATAATTGTTACAGTAATTACTGTTCAATATTTTATTTTATTGATTCAATAATTACTGCGTTGATATTTTATATTATTGTTGTTTCAATAATTGTTGCTGCACAGTATTTTCTATTATCAGATCAATAATTCATATTATTTGAATAATATTATTAGATAGCATTATTGGCAATGTCTAGAAAGTTCTGTCTAAGGAGAGGTTTGGTCATCTAATTGCGCGCCAGTAAGGAAAAATTCTTATTGGAAAGCCCCCTCTTTCCTGGGAACGGCCTGGTTGTCATAAATGTGATTCTGTAATATTATTTGTGAATAATTAATTATTGATTCATATGATAAGGAAATATTTATTTTATGTGGATATAAACGAGGGATATATTTTTGTGGTTAAAAATGAAGGAGTTAATGTTGAGGTTTTTATCAGTATTTTTGTCGGAATGGAGGTATTAAAAATTAGGGTTTTTGAGATATTTTGCGAGGGTTATAATTTTTAATCCGACCGTTGGATCGTGGTAATATTTGGATATGTTATACATATATAAGTTGAGTATATGTCCACAAATTTTGAACCGTTAAAAATGAACGTATGATTTATTATGAATTTTACGAGATGACTGGTTCAGAAATTGTTGAATTTTCAGAGTTTATCATTTTGGTGGAAAATTCTAGAATTGGTGGGCCCCACTTGTGGTTGGTGAAAAAATGTGCTGAATTATATTTTAAATGTGGTGGGTGGGAATAGTAGCAGGTAAAGCCATCAGGTTGCAGGTCAAGCCTACTAAAATTTTCCTATAAATAGAGAGCTAAGTTAGAATTGAAAATCACACCAAAAACATAAGCTTTCTCTCTTTCTCTCTCTATATTATGAAACATATTTTGTGAGTATTTAGATACTTTGAGAGTTGCTATTCAGTGCAAGTTTCCTTCGGTTTTGCATTCCAGTCAGAAATACTGCACTTTTGAGGTAAGGGATATTAAGGGATTTTAAGGGTTGTTATGATTTTTAGTTTCGTAATTTTTCTACTCTTCAAAAATTCTGGAAAAATTTGAAATGATATTTTGATGAGTTTTCTTGATTGTGTCCAAAAATGGTGATTTTTGGATGTATAGATTAAGAGTTATGAATTTTACGGGAAAATACTATTTTAAAAGTAACCGCTTATAATTCCTTGTGGTTAACTCCAAAATTGATGAAATTTTTATTGGGAGTACACGTATATGATAGAAGTATACTCTGTAAATTTTAGAATTTTTGGACAAAAGTACAATTTTTGATAAATGTCTAAATATTCGGCTATTTTGGCCATATGAAAAATAGTAAATGACTTTTAAAAATTCTGAGAAAAATATATGTTCACTATGGGACTATATTATGCTAAATCTCAGAAAAGAAATATTTTTGGAACTGATTTGATATTTTTCATGAAAATAGACTAGTTTTGAGTAAATGAATTAAATATGTTTTGTGAAGTAAGAAAATTGGAAAATAGGATTTTATGACTTGAGAATCCTATATGAGGTATATGCAGATTTTTGATGAGGGTTTTGATTATTGGTGATGAAATCTTATGAGTTTGGCATTTTAGAATGATTAAATGTATTATTTAGTAAAGTGTAAACAATTAAAATAAATTGTTTATAAGTTTAAGAAATGTTATTCTTTCAATATCATTATACCGAAATATTGGTATGAATTTTATTGTGGAATTTCTACCTTTTTGTGTCGGAGTTACTATTCATGAGTTACTATTCACGAGTTACTATTCACGAGTTACTATTCACTGGTACTATTCACGACAAAATTGGTTTCTTTTTTTTGACCAAATTATAGTTGATTTATGAATATTACTCTTGAGATTAAATCTATATGTTGATTATATTGATTTTATTATCATATATAACATTTTTATAATCCTGATGTTGAAATTCCTTTCACTGGAGTGTAAAGATGGGTAGATTATTGGTATGATCATGACTAGGGTTCTCTTTGGCCTGTAGTGCAAAGTTGAATTGTGACTGGTATGATCATGACCATTGAATTTACAATTGAATATCTTTAGCTTAAGTGTAAAGATGAATTGATTAACATGGTTATAATTATGGTGTATATAAATTCTGAAATGATTATATATTTCTTTGAGATATTAATATATTTGGCATGTAGTGCAAATATGAATTATTGATGAATATATTTGGCCTGTAGTGCAAATATGAACTGTTGAGAATATCTTTGGCCTGTAGTGCAAAGATGAACTGTTGTTGAATATATTTGGCCGTAGTGTAAAGATGGATTTATTAGTATGATTATAAACAGGAACTGTGATTTGGTATAACCATGATCTTTGATGTTTCAGGTAAAGACAGGTGATGAAAATATTCTTCGTCCTGGGTGCGAAGAAAAATTTAGAATCACAATTACGATTATGAGTTATACATATGATTGTGGACAAGAATTGTTGATTGATGTTACAGGGATAAAATATTGTTGGTGGACTTTTAACATGGAGAAGATAATAGACTTTATAGTCTATTTGACTCTTCTAATGGATTGCTCGTTCCGCTGCAACTATGGTTGAAAAATTTTATCATCTACCATATGTTCTAAATCTCTGATTTATTACTGATGAAGACTATTGATAATTTATTTATCTTTAGTCATGATATTCTTTACTGGGCTAGTTGTGCTCACCCTTCTGTTTCACAATTCCTTTCAGGTAATAAGAGTGTAGCTGGGTCGAGCGGGGTAACAGGGAAATAGAATGGTGGTCATCATTTAGGAGTTATATTTGGTGAATCATCTAGGGTGAAGCGAACCCAATGTTGGAAGGGTGTTTTGCCACTATCATACAAGATGTCTAACGACATACAACCTCGTGTCATCATAAGACAAGGTTGTGCTCATCCACTTGCTGAGTATATCTACCAGCACTACCTATATGATCTTGGAGTCTATCTGAAATATAACTCCCAATTAGAGACAGTGGAGATAATGATATGTCAAGAGAAGACTCGCCATTGGGAAGAATATGATAGTAATCTTCTCATTTTTCTTTGGGGTCTATTGGGTCAACCAAGGATAATTCTGTGGCCATATGATGTCTATCATAACCTAGAAGCATGGCCTCTCATGTACGAAGGTTTCCTTGAGCACTTTCCAAAGATTCTAATTTCTAAAACAGTTTTTGACTATACCTTTATGTAAGGTGTCATTGTGACGTGCTATCCAAGGTTGGGACATGAGTCACAGTTGGTATATATTTGTACCCAAACTCATAGCATATGTGTTGTTGTATTTTGCACGACAATTGTTGTAATAAAGTTGTAGTTGTTATCTGTACCATGTATTTGACGACTCAGAATAGGTTGGATGGAATGGACCTATTTTGGGGTTGTCACATATATGATCATTATCTAACCTTTCTAACATGATTTTAACAAGTTAAAACACAAAATTTTTAGAATCAAAACATGTAATTTCACTGTTCTTGATGTTCTTGAAAGTTTTGAACACAAAACATAAAAATTAACACTACGGGTTCGTTATAACACCAAATCTGTCCATTCGAAGTTTGTTTTCTTCGTTTTAACAAACATAATTATATACAAGTGTAAATTTATAATACAACATATGATTGACGCATTGAATTTGTGCGTAAGGGTCATATGGCCATATTTCTATACTATGTAATTTTGAAGCAACTATATACGGCATATTTTTATGAAACTGATGTTACGGAAACATACAATATATAATAAATCACGTTATAATAACATCTTATCACATATCTAAACACATAATTATTACTCTTTCCAACTACAGAGATTTTAACAAAAACTTGAAAGCTATTTTCATGAAACTTTAATGACGTAAATAAAACTTGAGTTTGAGGTTTTTACCCTTGATTGCTCTGCTTGGATTACACAAGGTGATAACAACTTCCAATTTTCCACAATTCTTCTCCTTTAATATCACTAATTCTCAAAATTCTCTCTGATTTATTTTTCCAGACTTAGAAAATAAAAGAAAGAAGATGTATATAATAAAGGAAACTGACGATGTGTGGTCAGTTAATCCGATCATGGTTTAACTGCTCCCAACTCCCAATAGGGCTCTGTTTGGCTAGCCTTAAAAGGCTCATAACCATTTAATTTGATTAATCCTTTATAATATAGTTTAATCGTGTCACTCCTATTTAGGAAATTAATCGAATATCTTATTTAATTTAATTTAAATAAAATATGATAATTTCTCATAAATTCACATAGTTACAGAATTAATTTTCTCATTTATTAATTATGTCAAATTATTAATTCTCTAATTAATTATTACATTAATAACATTATGCTTATTAAATATTTCATTTAATTCAATAAGCTCACATAAATACATAATTTGAGTAATAAAAATTTCTTCACATTAATTTAATAAATATAACACATATAATTAAATTAATCTACCACAATTTTATCAATTAATTATTTAATCCAATAATTAAATCATCGAAAAATATTTATTTAATTTAATAAATATTTAAATAATATTACAAAATCTCGTTTGTCACACATTATTAGTCCCAATACATCATGACATCCATTTAATGGTCTAAACACACAATTCAATAATTATAGTTAATAAAATACTACTCCCTTTTAATTATTATGCACAACCATTTAACAAATGCATGTAGACAAAATCATGAACAACATTAAAATAATAACGTTTTCATCACATAACAATATATCTACCCAAACACATAACTCACTATATTTTACCAAAATAACCATTCATAATAAAACAATACTCCATTACAATTATTATGCAAAACTATTTAACAATAAGTCAAAAATCAGAATAACTACTTCACCATATAGTTATATTTATAATTGCCCAAAAATTCACATGCATATATGTAGACATAGTCATGGTTGATAATTTCCCCTAAAAGTTTAAACTTCTATTTTATCATAAATACATTTTTTTTAAAACAATTATAATATTTATTTTGTTTTAAATTGAAAATTGGTAAAAAAAAATCTTACAAAAATGTTACTTGAATTAGAAAACTTGTAGATGACTGTGATGTAGGAAAATAGTTGATGGTCAATTTCCTTTTCTTAATTTCTATTTTCTCACTTTTGTTATTTGAATGGAAATTGATTTAGCAGGTGGTGAGGGGAATATGAGAGAGCGACAGGGGAAGGGAATATTAGATGGAGAAGTAGCGGCAGAAAAAGAAAATATGTGAAGGGAAGTCGAAGTTGGGGGAGGGCTGCCACTACAGCCTGTAGCGGCAAGGGAGGGAAAATCAATGCAGTCAACATTTTTGTCAGCAGTGCAATCAACAACTTTGTCAGAAGTTAAGGCAACTTTAGCGCATGGAAATTTGGGATTGTGGTAGGGCCCTGCCGCTACAGCCTTTGGTGGCAAGGAGTAATTATCCGGAGATTGCAAATTGATTTTAAGGGAGGGGGCAATTATGTAATTTAAAACACTTTATTTTAGTTTAGTGGCTGTCGCTACAGTCTGTAGCGGCAAGGCCTTTACCAACTTCATCCTTGCCATCCATTATAGTGATCAACGGTTACAAGTTTGGTTGCTCAAATAGTGCACAAGGAAATCGGTTGCCATATATTAATTCCATATATATATATATATATATATATATATATATATATATATATTGGGGGGGACTGATTCAGTGATGCCCCCAAAATTAGGTATACATCACCCATCTTGGGTTGTCAGATACATGGTACAGAATACAAATACAACTTACTAATACAACTGTCGTGTATAATACGACAAAACATAACTGTGAGTTTAAATACAAATATTGTCTACTAGAGAGTATCCATACTCAAAAGGAGTCTTTATTACAATTATTACCACACTATTTCACAGAATAGTGAGGACTACTAATGCTATCCTCTGGACCATCACTCCATTCCCCGACTCGTCCCAGCTATATTCTCATTTCCTGAAGAGAACAGTGAAAGAAAGGGTGAGCTCAACTAGCCTAGTAAGAAATATTATGACTAAGATAATGCAGAATAAATTATCATTAGCCTTCAACAGTGTTAAACTGATAAAATATAACGAACATCAAGTTTAACTGCAGCGGAACAAGCAATCCATTAAAAGAGTCAATTAGAAAATAAAATCTACTATCTTCTATGATTTAAAAGGTTTTTCAACACTGTTATCGCTGGGACTCAGCTTAAAAAAATAATCCACATCATCGAATCACCCATGCACTACGGCCAAGGATATTCGTGTATTCATTAATGGTCATGATCATGCCAACAACTGTCCATCAATGCACTACGGGCCAATGAGGACTTTTACCACATCATTTGTAACATTACGGTCATGATTATACCGAATAATCCCTGGTCATAATCATACCAAGTCCATCTATGCACTACAGGCCACAGATGACTTTCAACATTTTATAAACATGAGGATGGTGACAATGATATAAGAATTCAATAAAACAAGTTCAAGAATTAATTTATCCAAGAATTAACAACGTCCAAATTGTCAACATGATACTGCTTTGTGGAGTAAAATTCAAGAATGCTTAGAAGAATATTTTCATGAAAAGATACTGGATGAAACGCAATTATCAAGGATATTCCACAAATTTCATGGAGTATAGAAGTCAAAACTTAACCAACTGAGTATAATAAAGAATGGAATAACAAAAGAAATCACCATGCATGCGATAAACCGCACAGACAGGTTATTCCAACAGAATAATAAATAATGGAACCAGGTCCGGTGTAAAACACACAGACAGAATGTTCCAACAGAATAATAATAAAGACGGAACTAGGTCCGGTGTAAAACACACAAATAGGATGTTCCAACAGAATAATAGAAGAATGTCACCAAGTATAGGGTAGACCGCGTATACATGTTATTCCAACAGAATAATAAGAAATAGAATAACAACAGTTCTCTTCATTAATAAGAAAGAATAACACCCCTTACCGTTTTAAAGAAGAACTGAAATAAGGAAGTAGTTAAATAGCGGAATACTTTTCTTCTCTCTCTCTATAGTTTCTCTGTATAGTTTCTCTTTCTAGAGTTCAGTGAATTCGTAAGAAATAATGAAGGAATGAGCTGCTATTTATAGAAAAATGGAATGCATAGTAACTAATCCATGAACGGTCCAGATTGATTACTTTAGTTTGACGGTCCATATTTAAAGAAAAATCTTTTAAATAAAATATAATATATTCTATTTATAAAATAACTTTAATAAAGTATTCTGTTTTATATAAAAAGATGTTTCTGTTTTATTACGAATAAAATAAAACTTCATTATCGCTAAATAATTCATATTATTAACTGACAATAATTGAATCAAACTGAGTGACTTCTCACATAAGCATTAATAATCAATACCGTGTGCTACTATGCAACCACACGTGAAACTGTACTTTTACTACCGAGTAGTTCAACAGTATCAATGGTAAAACTTCTGCCGTTATTTTTAATAAAATATTTTTGTCGTTTTCTCAATCCGATAATAATTCTGTTGTGGGGTCCACCAATGATTGTGCCGCTGTAAGAATATTCCCTGTTAAAACGAATATTCTCCGACCAATCAAATATTATATAACAACTTGCGTACTTTGCAAAATTTATAAATATTACCCACAACTATAACATTATATCAAATTAACTCCATAATATTTAAAAATGATATTTATAGAAAATTTATCTTTATTTATAAAAGTTGGGGTCTTACAGATTCATAGCTAATCTTGCAAAAAAGAGGTTAGTTTTACAACAAATCATGATCGTCTATCCGAATATCTAACGATCAATATAGCTCCCGTTCGCAATTTAATTTCTAGTATTCCACAGTTTAAGTCTCTCCGCGAACGCTAAGTATGGTTGACCACAGTTTAAGCCAATTAGGAAATGACGTCGTATTGGCCAAATTCATTTTTTTTTAGTTTTCTAGGCTCCGCAGTATTAAACTGTAGATGACAAATAATAAAAATAGGTTCCTTGAAGAGTGAAGAAGAGTTATTGAAGTTCTGAAGATGCCTTTACGCCGATAGGCAGGCAGGGAACTTCCGTATTTTGACTCTCTCTTTCATGATGACTTTTTTGGTTGAGGAGCTCTCAAATTCACCCAGAGTAAATCAATTTTGACTTTCACTTTCTAGACTTGGTTGGTGATTGGTATATGTATATATATAATTGATTTAGTCATGTTTCTAACTTAAATAATTTTTGTGTGGGTTTAATAAAGAGAGAGAGAGAGATTGGGGTTGTGCATTGAGGCCAGAAAATTGCTTTGGAGGTCGGAAGAGGAAGAAGAAGTTTCGGAAGAAAAAAAAAGTTATCAAGTACTGACTTTTTTCTCGTTTCTCCACTCAATCCTTAGATAAACTTGATAAGTTGGATCCCACCCTGAACAATCCCACTTTCCAGTATTCTCAATCTATATATATATATATATATATATATATATATATATATATATATATATATATATACGTATATGTGAGTCTATGTTTTATATGTGGATGGTATCAACAACAATCACTCCTTCTCTTTAACGTAAATAACTAAAAAAATTATAATTATAATTTGTGTTCTTGATCTGAAGAAGAACGAAACGAAATGGTGAATTCAGAGTTTCAAAAGTCATTTGAGAGATTTATGAGCTTAGAGAGAGAAAGTAAGCATGTTTTTTATTTTAGTTTTCATTGATTCACAATCGTATAGTGAATCAATGAAATCGTAGAGTGGAATCAATTATTTAGCATCCGCAGTTTAACACTGCAGAGCCTAGAAAACTAAAAAATAATAATCTGAATTTGGCCAATACGATGTCGTTTTCTAATTGGCTTAGCGTCCACAGTTTAATATTGGGGACGACACTTATTCTAAAACGAGGTTGTTTTCCAATTGGTCAGTCATACTTAGCGTCCGCAGTTTAATACTGCGGACGAGAGACTTTTACAAGGAGTGTATTTCGGACATTTATCTCGTTCGCAGTATTATACTACGGAATACTAAAAATTAATTTACGAACGGGAGTTATATTGATCGTTAGTGTAAGACCCCAACTTTCATAAATAAAGATTAATTTTTTTCGAAATATATTTTTGAATATTGTGGTGTGGTTTTGATATAATGTTATAGTTGTGGGTAATATTTATAAATTTTGCAAAGTATACAAGTTGTTATAAAATATTCGATTGGTCGAAAAATATTCGTTTTAAACAGAAAATATTTGTACGACGACACAATCATTGGTGGACCCCACAACAAAATTATTGTCGGAGTTAGAAAACGACATAAATAACTTTTTATAAAAATAACGATAAAAGTTTTACCGTTAACTGTTGAACTACCCGGTGGTAAAAGTACAGTAATATGCGTGGTTGCATAGTAGCACACGGTATTAATTATTGATGCTTACGTGAGAAGTCACTCAGTTATACTCAATTATTGCTACAGTAATTGCTACATAATATCTCTCATATTTTTTATTCAATTATTGTCACAGTATCAACTGCATAATATTTTATATTCTTAAATCAATAATTAAGAACATAAAGTTATTCATATTATTATTTATAATATTGACGATGTCTAGAAAGTTCTGTCGAGGAGATGTTTGGTCACCTAATTGAGCGCCAATAGGGAGAAATTCTTATCGTAAAGCCCCCAATTTCCTGAGAATGATCTGGTTGTTAAATATTGTGAGTTATAATATTAATGATGAATAATTGTTAAAGTATTGAGAATGTATTTATTGAAGATAAGTGAATTACAAAAGTTAGAGGCGAATAATGCAAAGTTGGAAAATTTTATGGGTACTAAAGTGTAATAAGTTAAATAAATCTGGACCGTCGGTGGTAGTTTTAATAATAAATCAATCTGGACTGTCGGTGGTGGTTTTAAAAGTAAATCAATCTAGACCGTCGATTGTGATTTTAATAGTAATCAATCTGGATCGTCCGTTCTAATAGTAAATCAATTTGAACCGTTCGTGAATTAGTTACTATTTAGTCATTTTTCCTATAAATAGAAGCTTAATTCTTCTTTCATTCTCACAAATTCACTGAGACTCACAAGAGAAACTATAGAGAGCAAGAAGAAGAGTATTCTGCTACTTCACTATTGCAGTATCCAATCTTCTACTAAGATAAGGGGTATTATTTCTTTCGTATTCATAAGGAATACTATTTTTTCGTATTCATCCTTTAATATGTCGGAATAACCTGTCTACGCGGATTACATACCGTATGACAGGTGAAAATCCATTTGTAATTTCGTATGTTATTTCTTTTCATATTCTTAAATCTAAACTTACTATGGTAAGCATTGCTTCTATAATCCCTGAAATTAGTGGGATATCCTTGAAGTTTTGCGCTTCATCCAGTATCGTTTCATTGGAATATTGATCTGAACTTTCTTATTAAATATCAATATTTTCACCCGTGGTACTATTCACGGGCTACTATTCACCCGATTATTATTCACTAGAATATTATTCACTCGGATATTCGGGGCACTTTTCATACTGGAGTACTATTCATGGGTTACTATTCACTTAAATATTATTTATTCTGGTATTCGGGACACTTTTCATGTCAGGATACTATTCACGGGGTACTATTCCTGAAGTACTATTCACAGGGTACTATTCACCGAAAAATTTATTTCTTTTCTGTCCAAATTATTTTTGATACATGGATATTATTCTTAAATTTTACTCCACAAAATAGTATCATGTTGATAATTTGGACATTATTAAATTCTGGATAAATTAAATTATAAATCTTTAAAATTTATCATTTGCTTTCATTTAATTGAATTCTTATATCATTGTCATCATCCTCATGTTTATATTGTGATGAAAGTCATCTTTGGCTTACGTGCATAGATGGACTGTTGATTAGTATGATTATGACTACGGATAATTCGGTATATTCATGACCCGTAATGTTACAAATGATGTGATAAAAGTCCTCATTGGCCTGTAGTGCATTGAGGTGTTGGGTTTCGACAGAAACACACAGCGAAAATAGAATAAATATAAAACAATTTTGAAACCCTAAACAGGATCCATACGAAAATAAATTAACTCAGTGGTTAGAAATTATACCGATTATGAAAATTAAATTGATGCGCTCGAATCTCCAATGCAATCCAAATTAATCGCGCCTCTACGGTATCCACACGAACGCTTCGCGAATCGTCCTACGATCTGCAGAAGAAGGAACTGCGGTACTAGCCACCAAGGATGAGGATTTTAGAACTGTTTCTCTCTAGTCTCTCTCTGAGAGTGGTTAAGGTTTTTTTGGTTTTTAATAATAATCTAAGTGGCTTCTATATATCATATATATAGTAGTTAAAAGGTATTAATCAAAACCTAATTTCATAAAATCCGAATTTATATATATATATATATATATATATATATATATATATATATATATATATATATATATATATATATATATCTTAATTAAGTCTTACTTAATTAATATACATATATACAAATTATCCTTTTAATTTAAATTCGTAATTTAAATACTATTAATCATATTAATATATTTAAATCCTTAAAATTTAAATTAATTCCCTTTAAAATTACGTTCTATGTGTGTGACCCTATAGGTTATTATTACGTTGGCAATAACTTTAAAATCATATTATAAAGTTATAAACGGTGAGCGGCATCTAGTAATGCATCACTGCTACCCAAGTAATAATAAGATCAATGATTCGATGCAACCTTTTCGTGACCAATGTTTTAATGTAATTTAATCCTTTTAACCTTAATATCCAAGATTAAACTCGAGTCATGGAATGTGTCATACTCTTCATAATTTAATTTGAGTTTTTCTTGATCAATGAGTGGACTATATGAAACAAATCACTATTTGAGCATGGTCATGCATTTCATAGTCCTACTCAATCAAGAGGCCTATGGATATCACCCCTAATATATAGGATGATTAAATTCCATCTAGATCACTCATATTCCTCACACGATTCATGATGTACCCAATAATCACCTTTATAGTCCACCCTATTAAAGGTGACATTTGATGATATCAAAGTACATAAATTCTCGTGTAGTAATATAGTGATATCAGGTCGGAGGACCATTACATCATTGTCACTATGAGAATTACTAATGACACTTTGCATAATGCTCCATATAAAATTCTCATGGTGGGTCTGTCCAGTACATCGTTCTCTAACATGTACCTATGCATTGACTTAATATCTCATATATTTATGACCAATGAGATTTGGTCATCAGTCAATCAACATACTAGTCTTAATGCATCATTGTTGTCCCATCAATAATGATACTCGACCAGGGACACTTAAGAACAATGATACTAATTATAATTATATAATCTCATGTTCAAGTCACATACTTGAAACTATATAATTTGTATCATTATTCTTAGTATTTTTATTATGTTAACATTTATATAGCGCAGTAAATAAAACCATAATAAAATCATTCATTTATTCAATCAAACATAATATCAAAACGTTAAGCAATTATATCAAATAATTGGCCTCTAGGGCATAAACTCTAACATGAGGGACATTGGTTGGTATGATTATGACCAGAGATTATTCGGTATAATCATGACCATTGATGATTACATGAATATCCTTGGCCCGTAGTGCAGGGATGATTCGATGATGTGGTTTATTTATTAAGCTGAGTTTCAGCGATAAAGTTGATGAAAACCTTTTTAAATCATAGAAGATAGTTGATATCAAGCTCTACTTGACTCTTCTAATGGATTACTTATTCCGCTACAGTTAAACTTGTTGTCTATTATATTCTATCAGTTTAACATTGTTGAAGGCTAACGATAACTTATTCTGCATTATCTTAGTCATAATATTTTTTACCGGGCTAGTTGAGCTCACCCTTTTGCTTTTATTATTCTCTTCAGGAAATGAGAACATAGCCGAGACTTGTCAGGGAACGGAGTGACGGTTCGAGATGGTTGTTTTAGTAATCCTCACTATTTAGTGTGATAATAAATGTAATGAGGATTGAATTTGAGTTTGGATATTGTCTATGAGACAATATTCATGTAAAAACTCTCAGCTCTTGTTGTATAATTAAGTTTGTATTTGTATTATGTACCATGTATTTGGCGACCCAAGAAGGGTGATGTATACTTATTTTGGGGGTGTCACAGTTGGTATCAAAGCTAAAGGATATGATCCTTGGCTGAGATGTGAGACAAGAACTAGGATGGGAGAGTCGGGGAATTCCTTCGCTAGTATGACCTACCAAAGTTTATTTGGTATTTAATTGATTGGTCAGAGTATAGGGATAATATGTGACATGTCAATTAACCCTTGTTTTGTGGTAGTGTTTGAAAATGACATCTGAAAATGTTGAGATCAACAATGAAGCACATGAGACCGTTGAGTCACCAACGATCAATACCCAGGATAATGTGCAACAGGAAGACAATAATCCTCAGGTAAACAACAACATCGATCAAATGATGAACGATGGGATGTTCAGAGGCTTTATACAATTCATGCAACATCAGGCGAGAGCTGCTCGTGTTCAAAATACAGGTGGAAACACTGAAAACTCACATATGGTCACCGCTAAGCAATTCAAGGAGCTGGGACCATCAGAGTTTTGAGGAAAGCCAGAACCACTTAAGGCAGAGACGTGGATAAAGCAGATCACCAAGATATTCGAAGTCTTGGGATGCTCTGAGGAGCAAAAGGTTCCCTTTGCCACCTTCATGTTGAGAGGAGAGGCAGATTACTGGTGGGAATCAGTAAAGCGTACTCAGCCTGTCGCACTCAAAATGTCTTGGGAGAAGTTCTAAGAGCTGTTCAACGACAAGTACTTTCTCGAAAGTATTTGTCACATGAAGGAGGTGGAGTTTATCAAGTTGGACCAAAACAATATGACCGTGTCGCAGTACAAAGCTAAGTTTGTTGAGTTGTCCCGGTTTGCACCCCACTTAGTTGATAATGAGGAGAGAATGACGCTGATGTTTCTAAGAGGTTTGAAACCCGAGATACGTCAATACCTAATTTCTCACAAACTGTGTTTGTATTCAGATGTTATAAATAGAGCTCAGTTATTGGAGCGCGATAATGAGTCGACCCAACCAAGAGAGAGTAGCTGACAAGTCGATAATACCAGTGGTAGCAGTCATAGAAGTAGTGACAACAAACGTGGAGGAAATCAACATGCCAGAAATGGTAACCACTCCGGTGATAATCATGGCCAAGATAATAGAAGCAGAAATTTCAAGAAGAGGAGATTCAATAATGATGGAAAGACATTAACACCAACACCTGTTGTTAAGGAAGGAGAACGACCGCTGGTCGTATGTTACAAATGCGGAGGGGAGGGACACATCAGTCCAAACTGTACGCAGCAGTCCAAAATATGTTACAATTGTGGAAGAGAAGGTCACCTAGCCCGATTTTGTCGTGTACCAAAGTCAAGTCCAGCTGGGATGGAGGTATCAAAGGCCATCCCAGACAAGACAAAACTGGTAGTTCAAGGGAGAGCGTTTGTCGTAACCTCCCAAAAAGCGAGGAATCCAAACGAGGTGATCACGGGTAAGCTAATCATAAATTTTAGCGAAGTCTATACCTTATTTGATACCGATTCTACCCATTCTTTTATTTCTCTTACTTGCGCTCAACGTTTAAATTTGACTCCGGAGAAATTAAACTTTGACTTATCTGTTGAAACTCCGTTGGGAGAAACCTTCATTACATTCCCTGTTTATTAGTCTTGTTTGGTTCAAATCGGTACCCTCACATTACCTGTCGATCTTATTTCCTTAAAAATACTTGCGTTTGATGTGATTTTAAGGATTGATTGGTTAAATACGCATCATGCAAAAATTGATTGTTTTCGTAAGGTTGTTAGCTTTCATATTCCTAACCAAGCTATTATGAGAATTTAAGCGACCAAACCAATAAAGTCAATCACTGTCATATCAAGTCATAAAGCTATTTGTTTATTGAGAAACGAATGTCAAGCTTTCTTAGCCCATGTCACAGATTTAAACAAAAATACGTCAGATTTGAATGATATTTCCATTGTTAATAAATTTCCTGACGTATTTCCTGAAGAACTTCCTGGCCTACCCCCAGAGCATGAAATTAAATTTTGTATCGACCTTGAACCCGGTACAAAACCCATTTTCAAAGTCCCATATCGAATGGCTCCTGTTGAACTTCAGGAGTTAAAGACCTAACTGCAGGAATTGTTAGACATCGGTTTCATTCATCCTAGTACGTCTCTATGGGGTGCTCATGTTCTATTCGTAAAGAAGAAAGATGGGAGTCTGCGACTTTGTATTGATTATCGGAAGTTAAATCATGTCACCATCAAAAATAGGTATCCATTACCACGCATTGATGACCTATTTGACCAGTTACAAGGCGCCAAATTCTTTTCAAAGATCGATCTTCGTAACAGATATCATCAGTTAAAAATTAAAACTGATGATATCCCAAAGACTGCTTTCAGAACTCGGTACGGGCATTATGAATTCCTAGTCATGTCTTTTGGATTGACTAATGCTCCTGCTGCCTTCATGGATATGATGAACCGAGTATTCAAGGAATATTTGGATCATTTTATAGTCGTCTTTATTGATGACATCCTCATATATTCCAAAAGCCGTGAAGTTCATGAGCAACACTTGAGGCTGATACTCTAAAAGCTTCGTGAAAATAAGCTTTATGCCAAGTTAAAGAAGTGCGAGTTTTGGCTTAAGAAAGTAGCATTCCTTGGGCACGTAATATCAAATCATGAAATATCTGTTGACCCGACAAAGATTGAAGCAATTCAAAGCAGGGAACAACCTAAGACAATGACTGAAGTACGTAGCTTTCTCGGTTTAGCTGGTTATTATCGGAGATTCGTGGAAGGATTTTCTCAAATCGCAACTCCATTAACTCAGCTGACTCGAAAAGATACAAAATTCAGTTAGAGCGAGGAATGTGACAAGAGTTTTCAAGAACTCAAGAAGAGACTCATTTCTGCACATGTTCTGACAATACCATCTGGTTCGGAGGGATTTGTCATCTATAGCGATGCTTCAGGCAGAGGGTTAGGATGTGTTCTCATGAAACATGGGAAAGTTATAGCCTATGCTTCACGACAACTCAAAGAATATGAGAGAAATTACTCTACTCATGATCTAGAGTTGGCAGCTGTCGTTTTTACACTAAAGATCTGGAGGCTTTACCTGTATGGAGAGAAAGTGGAGATCTATACGGATCATAAAAGCCTCAAATATTTCTTCACCCAAAAGAAACTCAACATGCAACAACGACGTTGGCTTGAGTTGTTGAAATATTATGATCATACAATTCAATACCATCCTGGAAAAGCTAACGTGGTAGCTGACGCATTGAGTAAAAGATCATATGCGGGTAAAAGTGCGATATTGTCAACGCAAAGATCCATTTTGTATGATATGCAAAGGATAGAGATAGAGATAAAGACTCCAAGAACCCACGTAATGATGGAAAATATACGAGTAGAACTGACTTTAATCGATAAAGTTAAAGCTGCTCAAGCTGCGGACCTGGAGCTGATGCGTATGAGAAGAAAGTGCAAGAAGGTGCTATTTCGGAAGCAAGAATCAATGAAGAAGGAATACTACGAGTCAACTCCAGACTTTGTGTTCCAAACGATCCTGTTGTAAATTATAAGATCATGATGGAGGTGCACAACACACCGTTTGTAATCCATCCTGGGAGTACCAAAATGTATCGTGATCTTCGACATACATTTTGGTGGAGCAATATGAAGAGAGAGGTAGTGGAGTTTATCTCAAGGTGTCTAACTTGTCAACGAGTCAAAGCAGAGCATCAAGTGCCAAAAGGCCCATTGCAACCACTTGAAATTCCAGAATGGAAGTGGGAGCACATTATCATGGATTTCGTTACTGGTCTTTCCAAGGTTTCTCAATGCATAGATGCGATTTGGGTCATTGTTGGTAGATTGACCAAGTCTGCTCATTTCTTACCTATACGAGAAACTTATTCACTTGAACGTCTTGCTCGTATGTACATAAATGAGATTGTAAGACTGCATGACATGTCAGTATCCATAGTTTCTGATCGAGACCTAAGATTCACATCACGATTTTGGGTTAGTTTGCAAAAAGCTATGGGCACAGATTTACGATTTAGTTCGGCATATCATCCTCAAACGGACGGACAGTCAGAGAGGACTATTCAAACTCTTGAGGATTTATTAAGACTCTGTGTCCTTGACTTCAAAAGAAGTTGGGACAAGTTCTTGCCATTAGTGGAATTCTCCTACAACAACAGTTATCAAGCAAGTATTGGCATGGCTCCATTTGAGGTGCTGTATGGATGCAAGTGTCGTTCTCCAGTATGTTGGAACGAGGTGGGTGAAGCAACGTTGTTAGGACCGGAGTTGGTACGTATGACTACAGAAAAGATTCAAATGATCTGACAACATATAAAAATCTCACAAGATCGACAAAAGAGTTATGTTGATCTTCGTTGGAAGGATGTGAAATTCAATGTTAGAGAACATGTGTTGTTACGTGTTGCTCCATGGAAAGGAGTTACAAGATTTCAAAAAAGAGAAAAGCTCAATCCTCGATTTATTGGGCCATTCGAAATCCTCGATCGAGTAGGAACTGTGGCTTATAGACTCACCTTACCGCCAAGTATGTCTCGTGTTCATAATATTTTTCACATATCTATGTTACGTAAATATGTGGAAGACCCGAACCATATTATTAAATTAGAATCGGATGAGATAGCAGAAGATTTAACGTATGAAGAGGTACCTGTTAAAATCTTGGATAAGAAGGAGCATATTCTACGCTCCAAGGTTATACCTCAAGTCAAAGTTTTGTGGAGAAACCACGATGTTGAGGAAATGACCGGGGAGTTAGAATCCGAAATGAAATCAAAGTATACTCACCTCTTCGACATACCAGGTATGTACCCTAATTTCGAGGACGAAATTTCATAAGAATGGGTGGTTGTAAGACCCCAACTTTCATACATAAAGATTAATTTTTTTCAAAATATATTTTTGAATATTATAGTGTGGTTTTGATATAATGTTATAGTTGTGGGTAATATTTATAAATTTTGAAAAGTATACAAGTTGTTATAAAATATTCGATTGGTCGGAGAATATTCGTTTTAAACAGAAAATATTCGTACGACGGCACAATTATTGGTGGACCCCACAACAAAATTATTGTCGGAGTTAGAAAACGACAGAAATATCTTCTTAAAAAATAACGGCGAAAGTTTTACCGTTAACTGTTGAACTACCCGGTGGTAAAAGTACAGTAATACGCGTGGTTGCATAGTAGCACACAGTATTGATTATTGATGCTTACGTGAGAAGTCACTCGGTTATACTCAATTATTGCTACCGTAATTGCTGCATAATATCTCTCATATTTTTTATTCAATTATTGTCACAGTATTATCTGCATAATATTTTATATTATTAAATCAATAATTGAGACAATAAAGTTATTCATATTATTATTTGTAATATTGACGATGTCCAAAAAGTTATGTCGAGGAGAGGTTTGGTCACCTAATATTGCGCCAATAAGGAGAAATCCTTATCGGAAAGCCCCCTCTTTCTTGGGAATGATCTGGTTGTTAAATATTGTGAGTTATAATATTAATGATGAATAATTGTTGAAGTATTAAGAATGTGTTTATTGAAGATAAGTGAATTACAAAAGTTAGAGGGAAATAATGCAAAGTTAGAAAATTTTATGGGTACTAAAGTGTAATAAGTTAAATCAATCTGGACCGTCGGTGGTGGTTTTAATAGTAAATCAATCTGGACCGTCGGTGGTGGTTTTAAAAGTAAATCAATCTAGACCGTCGATTGTGATTTTAATAGTAATCAATCTGGATCGTCCGTTCTAATAGTAAATCAATTTGAACCGTTCGTGAATTAGTTACTATTTAGTCATTTTCCTATAAATAGAAGCTTAATTCTTCTTTTATTCTCATCAATTCACTGAGACTCACAAGAGAAACTATAGAGAGCAAGAAGAAGAGTATTCTGCTACTTCACTATTGTAGTATCCAATCTTCTACTAAGGTAAGGGGTATTATTTCTTTCGTATTCATAAGGAATACTATTTTTTTGTATTCATCCTTTAATATGTCGGAATAACCTGTCTACACGGATTATATACCGTATGACAGGTGAAAATTTATTTGCAGTTTCGTATGTTATTTCTTTTCATATTCTTAAATCTAAACTTACTATGGTAAGTATTGCTTCTATAATCCCTGAAATTAGTGGGATATCCTTGAAGTTTTGCGCTTCATCCAGTATCGTTTCATTGGAATATTGATCTGAACTTTCTTATTAAATATCAATATTTTCACTCGTGGTACTATTCACGGGCTACTATTCACCCGATTATTATTCACTAGAATATTATTCACTCGGGTATTCGAGGCACTTTTCATGCTGGGGTACTATTCACGAGTTACTATTCACCCGATTACTATTCACTCAAATATTATTTATTCGGGTATTCGGGACACTTTTCATGTCAGGGTACTATTCACGAGGTACTATTCCTGAAGTACTATTCACAGGGTACTATTCACCAAAAAATTTATTTCTTTTCTGTCCAAATTATTTTTGATACATGGATATTATTCTTAAATTTTACTCCATAAAGCAGTATCATGTTGACAATTTGGACATTATTAAATTCTGGATAAATTAAATTATAAATCTTTAAAATTTATCATTTGCTTTCATTTAATTGAATTCTTATATCATTGTCATCATCCTCATGCTTATATTGTGATGAAAGTCATCTTTGGCTTACGTGCATAGATGGACTGTTGATTAGTTTGATTATGACTAGGGATCATTCGGTATAATCATGACCCGTAATATTACAAATGATGTGGTAAAAATCCTCATTGGCCTGTAGTGCATTGAGGGACAGTGGTTGGTATGATTATGACCAGGGATTATTCGGTATAATCATGACCATTGATGATTACATGAATATCCTTGGCCCGTAGTGCAGGGATGATTCGATGATGTGGTTTATTTATTAAGCTGAGTCTCAGCGATAAATTTGATGAAAACCTTTTTAAATCATAGAAGATAGTAGATATCATGCTCTACTTGACTCTTCTAATGGATTGCTTGTTCCGCTGCAGTTAAACTTGTTTTCTATTATATTCTATCAGTTTAACATTGTTGAAGGCTAACGATAACTTATTCTGCATTATCTTAGTCATAATATTTCTTACTGGTCTAGTTGAGCTCACCCTTTTATTTTCATTATTCTCTTCAGGAAATGAGAACATAGCTGGGACTAGTCGGAGAAAGGAGTGACTGTTTTAGTAATCCTCACTATTTAGTGTGATAATAAATATAATGAGGATTGAATTTGAGTTTGGATATTGTCTATAAGACAATATTCGTGTAAAAACTCTCAGCTCTTGTTGTATAATTAAGTTTGTATTTGTATTATGTACCATGTATTTGGCGACCCAAGATGGGTGATGTATACCTATTTTGGGGGCGTCGCAGTTAGATATTCGGATGAACGACTAGGATTTGTTATAAGGCTAACCTCTTTTTTGCAATGTTAGTTATGGATCAATCATATATATATATATATATATATATATATATATATATATATATATATATATATATATATTGAGGACGGATCTAAAGCATACCTCTTAAATAGCTAGCATACCTTTATTAAAACTGCGTCGTTTTGGAGATTCATTTAAAAACACGTAGGGCCGCGGGTGGCATTTTTGTAAATAAAAGAAAAGTAAGTGGGACCACTCTCTTTGAATAATATTTTGTTTATAAAAAGATATTCAAAACGATGTAGTTTTAATAAATGTATGTTATTTAAGAGATGTATGTTTTAGGTCCGTCCTCATTTATATATATATATATATATATATATATATATATAGTACTGATCCATAGCCAACATTATAAAGATAATATCATCGCCTTACAACAAATATCAGCCGTCTATCAACGGATCGAACGATAAAGAGAATCTCTAATCCACATTTTAATGTAGGTGCCTGTAGTTTAGTTCTGCAGACGAGATAATGGTAAAAAAAATACCCCTCTTCGTCCGCAAAATTAAACTGCGCACCCTAGTTATAGGTCGGCCCATTCGTAGTTTAAACGACGTTGTTTTTTGATGACCCATCAACAGTTTAATAATGTGGACGCTGAGTTTATTAATGATATAATCCAAATGGCGCCGTTTTGCAGTCAATCATCTATCCGCATAACTAAATTGTGGAGTATGTGTGTTTTATAAAACGGTCAAGTAATGCATTATTCATAACATAACTTTTGGATCTCATTTTACTTTGACAGTAGTGATATGAAACTAGAAGAATTCGATTTAAAGCTATTAAATTTTCTATTTCTTCTAACATGTTATTGTTTTTACAAATTCATATAATCTTGGATTGATGAGAAACATGCATGACTACTTGTGTATGTGTGTGTGTGTGTGTGTGTATATATATATATATGGAGCGGATCAATGACACTAAGTTTTTTATACAATTCTTTGACTCTTGGATTTGAACACTCTTAATGGCTAAGATTAAAGTTTATTTTTAATTTATAACTTAATAAAAATAAAAACAAAGATTATGGTAACATACTAGAGATATGTGAGAGTTGGATGATACATCTTGGGCTTCCTCCATAATGATGACAGTTTGATAGCTACAGGTTGAAGTTTAAGACGTGAAAAAGATGAAGATGAAAAGCTCCCGGTTTAAGTTTAAGACGTGAAAAAGATGAAGATGAAAAGTTCCAAGTTCTGTTTTTATTTTTATTTAGTTATAAATTTAAAATCAGCTTTAATCTTAGCCATTAAAAGTGTTCAAATTCAAGAGTCAAAAAATTGTGTAAAAAACTTAGTGCCATTGATCCGCCCCCATATATATATATATATATATATATATATATATATATATATATAATATTATATTAATTCTTATTTTTTTCATGATGAAAATATTTTTGCAAAGTTTTTGTTTTATGTTTTACAAAATGATTTGACATTAACAGAAAGAGACAAGATTCATGAACAAAAGATGAAGATCAATGTTCTAAAAGGAGTTAGGCGGGAGGCAGGAGGCTGGAGGCGGACGGCCGCGGGGGGTGGGGGGGTAGGCAGGATTTTGTTTATTAAGTTAATTTTAGTATTTTATCTTATATTTATCCAAACAAAATAATAATATAAAACAAAATAATCTATAATAAAGATAATAAAGGCTTTTGCTTAAAGTTCAAACACATATCTTTAACGTTTTAGTTTTATTCATAAACAAGATTGCTATTAAATAATAAAATTTAAAATTTTAAGAAGTCAATTCAATATTAAAACTTAAGAGACTAAACATAAATTTAAGAATTATATTGATTTAAACTAAATATTACAAATATATCATCATTTATATAATTTGAAGTTGGTACAAGTTCAAAAAATTACAACTATAATAAAATTATCCATTTTGACTTGATCTTGTTCACTTTTTATTGTGATTTAATATGCTACAGCATGCATTATGAATATGGTAAATCATTAGAAAAATAAATATATCAAGATCTAGTTTGGGTAGCTATTAAAAAAAACTCCGCCTAGGGTCTTCCTAATTTTCTAGAGGGATTTTTGGCCTAAGCGAGGCGGCAGAAGGGGGCCTAGCGCTTAGACAGCCTAGATGACCACCTTTTAGAACACTAATGAAGATTGACAATGTATGGGCAAATATATAAGTACTTTTCTAAAACAATATGAAACATGACTGGTAGAATAGGGAAAAGTGTGGTGCGGTGTGGAGTGGTTATAAGCACCAACTACAACCACAATTATAACTATGTACTTACTTGTGGTTGCAGTTATATGCGGTTGCAGTTATATGTGGTTGTGGTGCAGTTGTGGTTGCATAACCACTTTCATGTATATTAAAAAAATTATAATATATAATTTTTACACTATTAATTCACATTATAAAAATTATTTTCACTTCAACAAATATCTATTTAAAAATTTTATGTAACACAAATAATAAAAAGTTTGATTTACAAAATTGCAGCTATACATGAATGATACGCAAGGAACTACCATTATTAAACTAAAAATAAATAAATTTGTGAATTTAATTACGTTAATTAAAGAGATTTTAATAACTCACCACATATAAAGTTCTAACACGTCATTTATGTTTCTTGTACTAGTAGTGATTATCTTGTCTTTCATATTAGTTTGCATAAAGCTAAAGGGAACTAATTAATTTTTAGATAGATATACACTAAATGTAATATTACATATACAAATGACTAAAACTCATAAGAAACAAATTAAATTACATTATTCACTCACAAATGTATTTTATGTACTACAATTTGATATTTAGTATATATATATATATATATATATATATATATATATATATATATATATATATATATATATATAGTTTATCATATAAAGTGTGGTGTTGTACGGTTTGTGATGCGGTTTTAAGAGTGTATCCGCAACCATAATCACAATGTGCGGTTAGTAAAAAATAAAAATTGCAGCGCATAACTGTACTACACCGCACCGCATCCACAAATTGTGCAATTTTATGCAGTTGCGGTGTAGTAACAGTTACAAATGCGATTTCTTTCTTTCCCCTATTGTAGAGATTGGTAAGAGTTTGTAAATAGATGAATAAATTATTATTTTTTTTGCAATATTTCAGTTAGCTTTCAATATAATATCATTTGTTCAACTTAATAATGTAACTGTACGGATATAATGAGCATGTAAAATTTAGTTTGATTTGAGGCATCGTAATTTCATTTTTTAATAGCGTAAATAATTTGTATATAAATATAGAGTCCGGATCTTAAGCTCACCACTTATCCAACTCATCCGAGCTCACCCCTTTTTAGTGACGGACCCGACGACGGTTCGATCATACAACCGTCGTCTATACTTTTAGCAACGGACAACATATAGTGTCGCTAAAAATATAGACAACGGTTGTATGACCGAACCGTCGCCGGGTCCGTCGCTAAAGGGGGTGAGCTCGGGTGGGTTGAATAAGGAGTGAGCTTAAGATTCGGACCGCATAAATATATATTTCGACATCTAAGATTTTAGTAACTTTTATTGTTATAAAGTTATTGATGCATTGCCTCAAATCAAACGAAATTTTATATATTTTCAAATTATTTTTGCATTTTCGTTACACCCATACGATTAGATTATTAAATTGATGATCAAATGATGTATTAAAAGTTAACTACGATAATTATCTGAGGTCGATTTAAGATTCATTTTACTCCTATATATATATATATATATATATATATATATATATATATATATATATATATATATACGCAGCTGTGTAGTACACAATCGCTTATGGCGACAGTTTTTTTGGACTATAACCGTCACCATAGATATTCTAGTCTATGGCAACCGTCGTTCTAGCCTAAAAAAACCGTCGCCATAGCACGACTATATATTATACAACTGTGTATATACATATAGTCCATATATATATATATAGAGGTTCAACTGACGACATTCAAACTACCATGGTGCACCACCGGTTCAATATTAAATACCATAATCGCATTGTAACAATCCCATTTAATATTTTTGCACCAAAATTACATCCAAGTCAATAGCTCAGGAAAAAACTCTGGTTCAATATGATTTTGGACCAAATTGTCATCCCTAAAAAGAAGAAAGAGCAATGACACATGCATTAACTGCAGATTTCTCAGTCTAACGGTAAAAGATTTCATGAAGGGAACAACACATGCCTAACCTGGCAATGACCAGCAACTTTGCTGGACATATCAGCCCAAGAGGAAAAATTAAAGAAAGAAGGAAAAACTATCTACCTTGTAACTTTATATGTCAATTTTTTTAATTGCGAGTAACCTGGAAATTTCGCAATACATTCCGAAACTCTTGTTTTATAAATGTATCGTCATGTCACGAGATATGCATGCACGTATTCTCTCTGTCCCGCAATCCAATGTTACATTTCAATCAAATCCCATAAAGAAAATCTAAATCCAAAAAAAAAAAAAAAGAACCTCAAGCTTAAGCCTTGCACATGATTCCCTGTAAAATGCTTCCTTTGCAAGCTCTATAAACAGGAGCTCTAATTAATTAGCTCTAATCGAATGTACTTCTAAACTGAAAACCAGATCCATTTGCCGCCCCCGCCACATGGATTCTGTCAAGCCTACATCCATTAAATACAGTTTTTTTACAAGAAATAATAACACTAAATAAAATAAATAACATTTCATAGATGTATCATCACAAAAATATTAATAACTTATGTAAAGCACCTATATATTGTCCCAATATAAATTCTAATACAATGTTATAAGTAATTGATATAAATATATTATTGAATACAAAGCAATTAAGTAAAGCACAATGGGACTTAAAGTTGCAGCAACTACATGCCAAGAACATAAAATTCATAACCTATTTTTAAAGGCTGAAACTTACAGATTGTAAAGTCATAAAAACAAGACACTGTAATAGAGTTAGATGGAGGACCGGATATTTCCCTCCGTTCCTTAATATAAGTTGTTTTAAAGAAATATTTTTGTCTCTTAATATAGGTCGTTTGAGAATTTCAAGTAAACATTAATTGCTTATTTTCTAATATTACCCCAAGTATTAAATAAGTATAACTTTGGTTCTCTCACTATTCTCTGCCCAATAAATAACACTCTATTTTTTCAATACAATGACAATTTAGGCAACTGATATTATATTTAATGTTTTACCATCATTTTCTTAATACTTGTGCACAAGTCTAAAACTACTTATATTAAGGAAATGAAATCCAGTTATATATGTGTGTTTGTGTTTGTGTGTGTGTATAAATACGGTCAAAACTTACCATTAATTGCATCTCAAACATAGATTGTAGGGTAATTTATTCTTCAAGGTAGTTCCAAGGGTATAAGCGTTAAAAAGTATATTTACCTTCGAAACTAGTTTAAGAAACAAAACAACAATAACTACAATGTAATAATAATCTATTTCAAGAATAGATAAGTCAGAAAGTAACTCGCATCATAAATTAACATTTTGTAAATGAGTTAATAGGCTGGTTTCAAGTGCAAACAATTTATAAGTACATCTTATTTAGATGAAAATTATGGCCTACAGATTTCCTAAGCACAGTGTTCGGAGTTAGCGCGTCTAAAGTACACCAAAAGGATCAGCTCCTTCATGCAACATCTTGAAAACAAAAGTCCCTAGAATTTTCTGGTGTCTCAGTTTCCCTTTTTTTTTCTTTATCCTTTTAAAATCATGCTATAAAAATTAGTGATATCAAATTCTCCCTTCCTTAAGGAAATTCGATCCCCAAATTTCACAACATTAATGCACTAATCATCAACATTCAAAAGTTATAAAAAAATTATAATTATAAATACATGAATAAATAAAAATTTCACAACAGAAACCGGATAACAAGAAGAGTTTGAGGTCTCAAATTCTTACTATGTACATTCATTAATTTCCACATCCACTGCTTACTTTATACTTCTGACCAAGTTAAATACTGGATTAAAAATCTATAAAATTATATTCTCATACTTTGCTAAATGAAAAATGTGTTTGAACCTCAAAATTCACAGTCCTCCATTTTAATTTACCTGATAGTTTCACGTACGTAACCTTGTGACGTTGACATAATGATCCTTACGCAGCAATTCCTGAATCAATAATAATCAAGAGAACATTAATTACTATGATGTAGAATTACACTAATCAATCGGCTTCAAATAATTGGAAACTTGAGGAAAAACACAACACTAGGGAAGGATTTAATGTATATACTTATAACAGCCAACCTAAGAAACCTTCATCCTTCTTTGCTGATCGATCATAAGTGACAGAATAGAGGGACTGTTGATTAAGAAAACTATCACAATAATTAATTGACAGGTTTTCAAGCAGAACAAGTACACACACCAAGATGTACAGAGAGGACCATTATCCAACACTAATCCCACTACTGCAAGCCATGTTAACAGTAAGAAAAGAGTGTAGACATGATCCTTATTGAAACTTTGACATAGCATAGCGGCATTCAGATACAGTTCCGTATGACTACCGACTGTTTACTCATTTAGAAAAATTGATCAATCATTTTCTGTGTTCCAGTGTAAGTATCCATAATTTTAGATAATACAGGTGAAAATATCACTATGTATCCATGTAACTAAAATTAAACAAACAACAAAAAATTCGGGAATTTACCAAGAATATGCACTGCAATTTTGACAGCCAATGAATACACAAAAATAAGATTCATCTTATAACCTCTACTTAGATGTCACAACAAACATGATGTGAGTTTTTTGTAAGAAGACATAAATTTGCCCTCTTAAAAAGTATATACTCACAAATTTATCTTGATATTATAATAAAGCAATGCCTTTTGAATAAAATCCAAGTGTCATCAGTAAATCATAATAAAAATGTCAAATGGTAACGCTCAAGTTGGGACAGAGGGAGTGCCATTTTTCAGATTCTTTTACTTTTTCTCAGTTGATATGTAATGAGTTTATTTAACAACAGTATGGATCTGGAAACTAAATACCGACAAAGTTTTCCAAGGACCAAGAAATTAGTAAAGAAGAAATTCCCAAATAACTAACACATAATCTTAGGTTGCATATGCACAGTTCCTCAACTTTTATATCAGGAATCTAATAATCACTATTAGGGGCATTGCTCAACCTAAAATAAGAACTTTTGAAAGGTAGTGTGTTTTTAGAAACGATCCAAAATGTTTATTTGATAGATTCATTTTGATTGTTGATGATAGAGTTTAAATACCCATTTCAATGTGTTTAAAGCTCACTTTGAGGAAGGTGGCCTTTAAATGTTGCATAAATGTAAAAGATTATGTAAATACACCTTGTTGGAGAGCAGTGCCTAGGTGCACCTCATATACCTCAGTCATTGAGGCATAAGCCTTACAGGAGTGTTTATACTTCATTTATTTTTGAAAGCTGATTTAATAATTTTCCATTTGCATTTCATCACCTAACATAGACAGTTATTTATATCTTACTCTCTACACGATACTTTGGTTACAAAATGACTCAAAGTAAGCATGATATGCAAGGAACTAAATCCTTTCTAAGAAAATGAGGAATTAATAGATATGTGCGGTTTGCTAACTGGAAGCATCCCTGATTCTGAATCATAGTATGGAAATACTACTATATATAATGAAAATTTAGAGTGATCCAATGTGTGCAAGTGGCTTTCACTGTCGCTAAGTTATTACATTAAACATTTCAAGAGGGAATGTTTACATTCTTTACGTTTTGATTTATGGATTCAACTGTTTTGAACAAGTTTAATGTTTCATGTCATGATTGTTTTAATGTTATGTATTTATATATTCATAACACAAAGTAACTTCAAAATTTGAAGAGGAAAAAGAAAAGGAAGAAAGAGAGTCTACCTCCATTTGACCTATTTGTAACACTATAACCACCAACAAAATCAACAGTGTTTCTAGGTCTAACATCTGAAACTGCATTCCTGAGTCCATAACCAAAGGAGCCAGAGCCCTTGAGCTCTGGAGATGATGACCGCCAAGTTGGGTCCCCATAAAATAAACCACCGCCATAGAAGTTCCCATAAGCCCCATCATGACCACTATTTTCCGCAGCATATGATGATGTTGGAGCCACATTGCTTCTAGTGTTCCCTGCATAAACTCCCCCACCCAACTCAAAATTGCTTCCAGCACTTCCATAACTAATGTTGCCGCTACTGAAAGCAGAAGCAGTTCCTCCGTCTTGATCAGAAATAGAAGACGAGCCCCAAATTGCTCCAGTGTTGCCACTTCCAGAGCCTATAAAATCACCAGAGTTTGTAGGACTTTTAGCATAACCAAAGCTCCCATTCTCCCAGGTGTTCCGACTACTTGAACTTGAGACATAACCATTACCACCACTACTTATGCCATATCCGATCGGACTACCGTACCTGTTTGGACTCCCATTCTGCAAACGATTCAAGCCACAACCATAGCTGAGACTAGATAAAACATGTCCAGCTCCCTCAAAATTTGTACCCAAACCTGGCTCAAAATTTGGTCCCATACCATAACCAGACGGACTGAATGGAGGATATCCACTCCGATCAACAGTAACTGGACTAAATCTACCATCCAGTCTTACTCCATAGCCTCCAACTGAGCTTGGATTATACCCTTGAGTGTAGGCACTGAATAAACTAAAGACCCTGTTCAGCCCATGGTTATGCCCACTTAATTGGTTCCTAATTGTCCCAGGGGATAACTCCTTGGGAACAGCCCGTTTGACCTCAACCATTTTACCATTAAGTTGGTGGAAAGTTCTGAGCAGCACTCTTTCTACGGCTTCCTCTGAATCAAATGTGATGAATCCAAAACCTCTAGGCCTTTGAGTGTTGTGGTCATACATCACCACAACATCGGTGATTGTCCCAAATTGATCAAAGTACTTCTTGAAGTCACTCTCTGTGACTGTGGATGCTAAACCTCCTACAAATATCTTTTTAGTGCGGGCAGGACCTGGCGAACCCTGAATGCTGCCACTTCTCCTGTTCAGAGTTTGTTGATCATCCCTAGGGACAGCCTTTTTTGCTTCCACCTGAGGGAGAGAGCAAAAACAAAAATTTAGTTAAATTACACATCATAATACAAAAATAGATGAGGGAATATATTCAAACTTACATTTCAGATCAAATGCAAATGAGGGAATTAAAAGAAATACAAGTACCAAATTCAAATCAAAACGTAGTACGAATGCTAAATTGGATACTCTCCCTGAGCTAAGGGACTATTTGATAAAACTAAATGAAAAGTTCAGAATGTATTAAGAAAATTTGAACGAGCTAAATAGAGTAGAAGCTTTGAATACAGAATAAAATGATTTGTTTGATAATTGTCTATCCAAAATATCTGAATACAAATATTTCTTTATTTTAACCTTTTGGGTTGTTATGAACAAAATTATTATGTAATTTTTAATAAACAATGTTATCCAAGAATAATTAAACATAATTTTTTGAACAATTTTGATGGAGTATACTATTAGTAATATAATTTTAGCAATAAAACACTAAAAATATTAATAACATTCTATACATCCATCAAGTCAAAATAAAATAATATAACAACATTCATTAAATTGGCTTCCAATTTGTGAAAGAAAAATCAAAAATAATTTCTACATAACAAAATTTGCTTTCAATAGTAAAACAAGATGGATATTGGATGTAATTTTTAATTGTTAATGAGAAAATATAAAATTAAAATATCATTCAGCACTACTTCTTAACTATTCAGCCACAAGTTTTTGGATGAATCATTTAGACGCACTCAGAGTTCACAAATTGTAAAACAAACGGTCTGAATGACTTGTTTAGTCATATCCAGACCTATTCAGACTCATTCAGAAGTAAACAAGCGGTCCCTAAGTTGTTTAAGTGTCTCATGCACCTTTCACCAACTTTTTATTTTTTTTAAATAGCCTCCTCGTTGTAAATGTTTATAATATCCTACAGAATTGTATATCCTGTATCCTTTTAGTGATTTTCCTGATCTAAATGGCTGCAATTTTACCACTCAAAAAATTCCCATTTTTAGTATATCCTGAAAGAGTGATCCTCTGCACTTTACTGATACTCAGTTGCCGAAAAGCAATGCTCCTGGTGCATCATGATATTTTATCTCTTAAAACATTGTCGATTACTTTTTTTCTGAAGATACACTTTGCATCTTTAATAACCTGATGTTTCTCAACTGTAAGAATTTCAATCTATAATAATAATCTACAACAAATGATCCCCACACAAAGAAATGGAAATGACAAGATTTTGTAAATTATCCCAAATCTCGAGACCCAATTATCACAGATTTAGAATGTGATACACTTCTGAAACAAAGATTTATGTGCTCTAAATCATAATGAAAAAAAGTTCTTCTCTAATGACATAAAAGCAAAAAGTTAATATGAATTTTGGATGTGCAACTTACAGTTCTGCCATCTATCATGTGGTTTTCCTTGACAACTCTTTCTGCAATTGCAGGGTCAGCAAAAACAACGAAACCAAAACCACGGGCACGACCTGTTGTTCTATCCTTCATTATCACAGCTTCAACCACTACACCAAAAGTTTCAAAATACTCCTTTAGACGGTCTTCATTGGTGTCCCAAGAAATTCCACCAATGAATAGCTTTCCATGTTCCATTTCCATTCTGCACGATCATTTTTGTTAGAATTACAATCACACACGCACACGACAATAGAGAATTAACATAGAGATTTACATAGTTCTTCAATTTAGGTACTCCACAGGCGGCTTGTTGTTTTATTGATGATTTCTAGTTACATAGGGTTTTACAATAGATAGTATTTATAGCCATTTATCCTATTTTAACCTTACTTCACATTATGATGACTCAAATACCCATAATGTCCTTCTAACAAACAAACCAGAAAAAATATGTCCGCCGCCCCGCCGTCCTAGTTTTGCACTAGCGCGCCCCACGCCATGCATGCACAAACTCCGTACCGTACCCCTCGCACCTCCCGTAACCTTCGGTTAGGCTAGTGTGTCGCTTCGCTCTACTCCGACTTTTTCAGTAGCTTTTATGTTATGAGTCACAAGTTCTAACAATTTTCAATCACTCAATTTTGCATTAGTTAACTCAAACTAGTTAATATTAAAAAAAAATCTCAACTTGAGCTATATAAATCCATTGTTTATCCAATCACTCAGAAGAAGAAAAAATTTGTCAGCAGATCTACTTAAAACACATAATTGGATTAAAACACAAAATCAATACATAACTCAATTCACCCTTATGAAATCATTCTGAAAATACTCAATATATCTGTTCATCAACAAGAAGCATAATAAGATAAAAAAATCTCATAATGTAGATTAAGTAAAAAGAACCATCATTTATAGAAAAGAATATTACTAGAAACTTATTGATTCTTATAATTAGATATTATATGGGTATTGCTGGATTCAATCGGTGAGAATATATCTTCTATGGGTCAACAATCGATCAACCCCCAATAAAAAAAAATATCCTACAAAAACAAGAAGAAAAAAAATGCAACTTTTACTTCAAATTGGCAAAAAAATCAATAACCTGAAATTTTGAGTTCTAGTTTACCAATTGAAGAAAACCCAGATGGTAGATGAACAAAATCTAAGATCTGAGAGGATGCATAAGAAGAACAGAGCGCTAAAGACACCCTCTTTTTCCCCTCCTTTTGTTTTGTTCTTCCAATTCACTATCGGTTCTAGTGGCAAAGGAAAAAATAATAATTTTTCTATAAAATAAAGAGAGAAACGAAAATAAGAAGAGGTTAGTGTGAGGAGGTGTATATGTTTGAATATATATATATAGATATAGATATATAGATACAACAAGAGAGAGCTCTTTGGCTATTCTCTCCAGCGTAAGAAATAAAATGCTGAATGGGAGACGAAGCAAGATGGTAACTTTCCAGTTTCAAGTTTATTTTATTTTAAATAGAATAAAAATATGTATTGCTTTGGTTCCCATTTTTGGTATTTTAGTGTAATATTTCAGATGTAGTGTTTTTTAATTTTGTGTATACTCTGTTGGGTTTGAGGGGGTCCAAACCCATGAGGTTTATAGACAAAAGTCTATATGGAAAAGGATTTGGGGATGGCATGAATTCCAAGCCAACATGAATTAGGATTTAGGGATTATTATATTAGAAGGCTTTGAGTGTGCTTTTCCAATCCGTGATCAATTTGGATAACATCTGGGAGTATATATATATATGGGCTCTGTGAAGAATGATTTAAGGGTCATTAACACAAATATATACTAATTATAAAATAATTACAAAAATAAAACACACACAAAATAATTACAAAAATAACACAACACAATATTACGTTGCTAAAATCACGTATCATTAACTCCTATACGTCAGTTACCGAGTTTGCTATTTACAACTAACCGTTCCTAAATTGAAGCAACTGAAAAAAAACATGCAACTTTCATATCGGAGAAATCCAAATCTTCTATCGCGACACAACTCTGAGATCGGAGAAGACGAAACCTTTTGCAGCGACGCAACTCTGAGATCGGAAAATAGCATACAAAATCAACAGCAACTTTAAGTTCAGTAACAAAAAATAATCGTACTGCAGTGATTGTTGAAGATCACAACAACTTCGATACAAATCTGAATACTGAAGTATGTGAGTTTAAAATTCGTATGCATGTAGTTACCTATGGTTACTACGAATTCCTATATTGATTACCTTTCTTAAGTTTTTCACACTTAAAATGGTCACAGATTAAGAATACTGAATGTTTTGAATGGTCATTAATATGTTTTATATTATGGTTACTAAATAGATATAAATTGGTTACTATTTATTATGTATTTAGTTGCTGAATAATGTTTATTTGATTGCTTTATAATGTTTATATGAGTTCTACTGATTTTTTTATATTGATGGTTACTCATCAAATACATTGGTTACCTTCCTGCAACTGTCGTTTACTGTGTAACATTATACTGCTTAATGTTGTATTGGTTACTGTCTAATGATGTCTTGATTACTTTGTAACATTAAATTGGTTACTAACTAATGTTGACTTGGTTACTGTGTAACATTATAATGGTTACTGACTATTGCTTAGTTTATTGCCGTGTAAAATTATAATGGTTAGTGCATAATATTACTGACTAATGCTGACTTGGTTATTAAAAAATGATGGCTTGGTTACTGACTAATGCTGACTTGGTTACTGTTTAACATTATATTGGTTACTGACTAATGCTGACTTGGTTACTATGTAAAATTATAATGGTTACTCATTAGTGCTGACCTGGTTACTGTATTAATCTAATTATACTTATACTTATGTTTTTTATATTAATGGTTACTTGTTAGCTACATTGGTTACATTCTTACAACATTTAGCCTTTCGTTGGTAACAAACAAGTTATACTGGTTGGTTTTTACTATAAAAATACAATGGAGAATGTGTTTATCTTGTGGCTACTAAATAAATATTTGTTGGTTACTGTTTAAATTGGATTTGGTTACTGTATAATGTTGTTATGATTACTATATAATATTACGGTGTTTTATATTGGTTTGTTTTATTATGATGGTTACTTATTGGCTACATTTGCTACCTTCATATAACTGTTATAGTTTAATTGGTAATAAATATCAATATACTGATTATTTTCATTGTAAGATGAATATACAAATATATTTTATGTACTGGTTACTAACATTATGTAGTTTGGTTACTTGATAACATTGATTTGGTTACTTTATAATACTTATTCTGTTGTCAGACAATGAAATTGATTCCTGTTGTACTCTATTTCAACGGTACATGGACTGATAGTAACCAATACACCAAATTTCAGATTAGAAGCGACGTTCCACCGATCAAGTTTGGAGTGTCGAATTTTGGCGTTTTTGGAGCCAAATTTCATTGGAAACTGGTCAACGATCAAAAGTCACGAGCTTTGCTGGTGAACTGCAGGGTTTTTTGATCAAATTCCATCATTTAGGCCTTCAAAATTGCATGTAAAAATATAATTTATATTATGGTTACTAAGATTATGTAATTTGGTTACTCTCTAATATTAATTTGGTTACTTTACAATATTTATTCAGTTGTTAGACAATAGAGACTGACAGTAACCAATACAATAAATTTAATTATTTACAAGAATATATAATTATTTACTGTTAGTAACCATTAACCACATGGTTGGTAACATTTTTGATGGTACACAGTAACCAAAATTGATGTTGATTAATATTTTAATTTTTGATTCCATCATGAGTTGTCAATATAAAGTAAACATATATATTGAACAATTGGTAACTGTTCTGAAATATTTTTATGTAAATTTGGTTACCCATCTAAAATAAAATGGTTACCTCTATATTCATATTTAGTTACCAACTGGCATGGACCATTTCGAAATAACTTTTATAACTATATAATTTGAAAGTATCCATGAGCTAGATAAATGGGAACCCTCACATATACATTAAGCACTTGATAACTGTTCTAATATAAGTTTTTAATTATTTGGTTACTAACAAAAACTAAAATGGTTACCCTTATATGCAAGTTTGGATACCAACTGCACCTCTCGAACTATTTTTATTTTAATATGAGTTTTATAAGTGACCATCATATATATAAATGGGAACTCTTAATTGGAGTTTCTTATTCCATCATCATGACATGGTATAAATAAAAAAAACATATACATTTAACACTTTATAACAGTCCTAATACAAACTTATAATTATCTGGTTACTAATAAAAATAAAAATGGTTACCATATATGTAGGTTTGGATACCAACTTAAAATTTCAACTGAAATAGCTGATGGATATTGTTCTGAACCAATTTTATATAAATTTGGTTACTCAAAAAAAATAAAATGATTTCCTCTATTTGCAGATTTAAATACCAATTGTACAATTAACAGATAATTTTTATGAGTATATAATTTATAAGTATACATCAGCTATATAAATAGGACACTCTCACCTGTACATTTAACACTTGATGTTTGTCATGATACAAACTTGTAACTATCTAGTTACTAATAACATTAACCATAATGTAACATAATAAAACAGTAACCACACAATTATATGATAATAACTAGAACATGTTTTAATGTTAACCAAAACAGAAATATCATGTAATAAAATCCAGTTTAGGCAATCTATGTATACTAAATAATTACATATTAACCAGAATAAAAAATAAAAGTCGCCAAAATTCCACATTGAGGGCACAATAATAGTAGCCAAACCATAAGATAACAGTAACCAAAACATAATAAAGAAGTAACCAAATAGTTTTATGAAAGTAACCAGAACAGGTTTTAATGGTAGCCAAAACAGAAACAACGTCCAACTCAGTTTAGGCAATCCTTGTATACTCTCACATATACATTTAACACTTGATATATGTCCTGATACAAGCTTGTAACTATCTGGTTGCTACCAATATATAAAATGGTTACCCTCCTATGCATGTTTGGTTACCAACTGCATCTTTCGAACAATGTATCAGACACAATTTAGAAGTAGCAAATACGAACCAACAAACAATGTCAAATCACTGGAAATATAATCAAATATGTAATCCCATTTACATAAATTCCAATAAACATTACAAACTCACTATCCATAACAAATGGTTATGGATATCCAACAAAAATCAAAGTACGAAACACAATCCTTTTAATTCTTGATTGAAATTTAAATAAGGTTTATTTCTTCACATGACATTTGTCGCCATAATCTCTTTCCGAGCAACATCAAGAGGCTTGTTTGAAGCAAAATTTTTATTATCTCGATAATAGAACAACATGTATACTTTCTGATCCAAAACCTTCTTCTCACTAACTTGAACAACCTGTGAATCAACAAGTGCAGCAAAAGTAAATTAAAAAACAATCAAAAAAATAAAGGACTATTAGACTATGCAAATCAGTTTACGCCACCAATTAGTTAATTAGTCTAACAACTATGATGAAGAAGATGAAGAAGAAGAAGAAGAAGAAGAAGAAGATTTTAGAGAAAGAAATACTAGTACAAAAGTTATGCGAGTTGGGAGAAAAAGAAGGTTTAACAACAGAGGTTCACGTGTTTCAAAAAAAAAATCACCCGAAATTAAGGAATCCTAATTGCACTAAAATTCTCATAAATTAAGGAATCCTAATTGTACTAATATTGTAAATAAATATGGGAAAATGTATTACTTTTGTAATTATTTTATGAATGTTTTATTTTTGTAATTACTTTTACAAATGTACTATAATATGTAATTAACCCATGATTTAATACACGAAAATTTGAGTGTTCTGTTTTTGATTAATACACGGAACAGAGAGGAACGGAAAAACAGTGGTTGCATGCTAGTAAATTGAGAACATTTTTTGGCCCGTCAAAACCCGGACAGCCGTTTTGGCCTGCCCGGCCCGTTTGCCAGGTCTAGTCTCGATACCTTGATCATAGTGGAATTCATATGATAGTTTATTTTGATATTTAGAATATCATAACTTGTACTTTTTGAACTCGTTTATCATGTTTAATTTTTATTTTGATTTTTGTAGTGAAGTACATGTTAGTATATTTTTGAGATTTGTGTTGATGATTCGTTCGATTTAACATGTACACGTTAGAACCCTTTTGTGTTGATATTGTGTCGCATGTGTTGTGACATGAAATTAATGAATCCTAATTGCACTAATATTCTCATAAATTAAGGAATCCTAATTGTACTAATATTGTAAATAAATATGGGAAAGTGTATTACTTTTGTAATTATTTTATGAATATTTTATTTTTATAATTACTTTTACAAATGTACTATAATATGTAATTAACCCATGATTATTTAATACACGAAAATTTGAGTGTTCTGTTTTGATTAATACACGGAACAGAGAGGAACGAAAAAACAGTGGCTGCATGCTAGAAAATTGAGAAGGTTGTTGTGAAAGTTTATTCACGACTTGTCATCATCTTTTCCGATTAATTAATTACTTGAAAATTTTAATTAATTCGGAGGTTTTCGGTGATGAGATAATTTGAGTTTCCACTCAAATTGAGGTATTCTTGTATTCTCTCAATTTCTTAATATTTCAAGTTTTTAGTTATAAAACTTGGAAGGACTTTGTATTCACAGTTGATTATAATGGAATTTTCAGAGTTTGGTCTGTGGTTTTTACCTCTTAATTTTAGAGGGTTTTCCGCGTAAGATTTGGTGTCTTGTGGTTGGTTTATTTTTAATATTATTATTTTCTGTTGTTATAATTTATTTGGTGGAATTACATTATTTATTTGGCGTGATTTATTTAATTTATCAAAGACAGTTATCATTGGAGGAGTTTTTCCATCATGCTTGTAATACCCGGTAAAATAAATAAATAATAAATAATAAAAATTATTTTATTTTAAATTATATTAATTGTACTTTGTTTTTTATTTGGGTCAAACTAGTTAAATTATATATATATATATATATATATATATATATATATATATATATATATATATATATTAAGGATAATGATTGGTCAAATAAAAAGAAAAATGATTAAAAGATTTATTATAATTTAATTTGGATTTGTATTATAAATTGATGTAATCGGGAAATTAATTTCATATTAATATAAATTATAATTATTAAGTAACTTACAATTGTATTATTATTTTATTTATTAGATTAGACGAAGGGAGTTTAACGAACTCTATTTGAGGCTATAATTTCTGCTATTACATTGCTTATTTCATGTAAGGATTCCGTACTCATTCAACGATACTCTTTAATTTTAGTTTGTTCGTTTTGCTTCTCGTTATGATTTCAAAAATTTTCTCGATTAGACCTAGCAAACGGGGCCAAAGCCCGCGGGCCTGGCCGGCCGCCAAAACCCAGGCTTTAGGCCGCATTTTTTTAGCGCACAAAAACCCGGGTCTTTTTGGTCCAGCCCGGCCCGTTTGGGCTAAGCCCAAAAAAAGGCCCAAAAAGCAGGCATAAAACGACTTCGGCCCGGCCGGCCCGCTAATACCCAGGCTTTGGGCTTACATTTTTTGGCCCGTCAAAACCCGGACAGCCGTTTTGGGCGGCCCGGCCCGTTTGCCAGGTCTAGTCTCGATACCTTGATCATAGTGGAATTCATATGATAGTTTATTTTGATATTTAGAATATCATAACTTGTACTTTTTGAACTCGTTTATCATGTTTAATTTTTATTTCGATTTTTGTAGTGAAGTACATGTTAGTATATTTTTGAGATTTGTGTTGATGATTCGTTCGATTTAACATGTACACGTTAGAACCCTTTTGTGTTGATATTGTGTCGCATGTGTTGTGACATGAAATTAAGGAATCCTAATTGCACTAATATTATCATAAATTAAGGAATCCTAATTGTACTAATATTGTAAATAAATATGGGAAAGTGTATTACTTTTGTAATTATTTTATGAATATTTTATTTTTGTAATTACTTTTACAAATGTACTATAATATGTAATTAACCCATGATTATTTAATACACGAAAATTTGAGTGTTCTGTTTTGATTAATACACGAAACAGAGAGGAACGAAGAAACAGTGGCTGCATGCTAGTAAATTGAGAAGTTTGTTGTGAAAGTTTATTCACGACTTGTCATCATCTTTTCCGATTAATTAATTACTTGAAAATTTTAATTAATTCGGAGGTTTTCGGTGATGAGATAATTTGAGTTTTCACTCAAATTGAGGTATTCTTGTATTCTCTCAATTTCTTAATATTTCAAGTTTTTAGTTATAAAATTTGGAAGGACTTTGTATTCACAGTTGATTATAATGGAATTTTCAGAGTTTGGTCTGTGGTTTTTACTTCTTAGTTTTAGAGGGTTTTCCGCGTAAGATTTGGTGTCTTGTGGTTGGTTTATTTTTAATATTATTATTTTCTGTAGTTATAATTTATTTGGTGGAATTGCATTATTTATTTGGCGTGATTTATTTAATTTATCAAAGACAGTTATCATTGGAGGAGTTTTTCCATCATGCTTGTAATATCCGGTAAAATAAATAAATAATAAATAATAAAAATTATTTTATTTTAAATTATATTAATTGTACTTTGTTTTTTATTTGGGTCAAACTAGTTAAATTATATATATATATATATATATATATATATATATATATATATATTATATATATTAAGGATAATGATTGGTCAAATAAAAAGAAAAATGATTAAAAGATTTATTATAATTTAATTTGGATTTGTATTATAAATTGATGTAATCGGGAAATTAATTTCATATTAATATAAATTATAATTATTAAGTAACTTACAATTGTATTATTATTTTATTTATTAGATTGGACGAAGGGAGTTTAACGAACTCTATTTGAGGTTATAATTTCTGCTATTACATTGCTTATTTCATGTAAGGATTCCGTACTCATTCAACGATACTCTTTAATTTTAGTTTGTTCGTTTTGCTTCTCGTTATTATTTCAGAAATTTTCTCGATTAGACCTAGCAAACGGGCCCAAAGCCCGCTGGCCGGGCCGGCCGCCAAAACCCAGGCTTTAGGCCGCATTTTTTTAGCGCACAAAAACCCGGGTCATTTTGGTCCAGCCCGGCCCGTTTGGGCTAAGCCCAAAAAAAAGCCCAAAAAGCAGGCATAAAACGACTTCGGCCCGGCCGGCCCGCTAATACCCAAGCTTTGGGCTTACATTTTTTGGCCCGTCAAAACCCGGACAGCCGTTTTGGCCTGCCCGGCCCGTTTGCCAGGTCTAGTCTCGATACCTTGATCATAGTGGAATTCATATGATAGTTTATTTTGATATTTAGAATATAATAACTTGTACTCTTTGAACTCGTTTATCATGTTTAATTTTTATTTCGATTTTTGTAGTGATGTACATGTTAGTATATTTTTGAGACTTGTGTTGATGATTCGTTCGATTTAACATGTACACGTTAGAACCCTTTTGTGTTGATATTGTGTCGCATGTGTTGTGACATGATATTTTTGTTAGCGTATACTGTAGGGTATACCCGAGCTACAACCACCTGTGGGGGTACCGCAGGCATGTCATCTTGGCACCGAGGCTTGACACCATCTGTGGTGGTGTGATCAGTCCACGTCGTCTCCATTTTGTTCTCCGGTGGGAGTTGGCCATTTGGTGTTTTGTTGTGGGAGGCGTATGGGTAGACCGTAGTTTTTGTTCTGTTCTATTCTGCAGAGTGTTGATGTTTGTGCCAATGTGTATAACTTGCATGTGTGGCATTATTTGATTTGCTTGTATGATATTATTTGACTTGCCTGTGTGGCAAGGTATATTTCTATTTTATTTTGAGCTCGGTATGAAATAACACCCAGTCATTTGATTCAACCTATTATTTCGTTGTGTTAGTTTTGTTCGTTTCGTTTCACTTCATTTAAGTGAGATAATTATTTCGCTTCATTATTCTTTTATTCTATATCCATATCGGGCATTTGACTTATGCTGTGTTTTTCTTCCGGCAAGTAATCAGGGGAATCAAGGGCAAGTGTGATGATAACTCCCTTTTATCCAAATGATTTAGATATTTTATGTTTAGGTTGTGATGCATTAGTTTGTTCGGAATTGTAATAATTATTTTAGATTGTGGTTTGAGCCAGTTTGGTATGTTTTATGGTTGACTTGTGGTATTTATCATATATTAAGACTATTCGTTTGTGACTTTGAGTCTTGCTATTAAATTCATCAGTTTTGTTGTGTTTTGAGTAAATTCTCTTTCTATTTTAGAAAGGGGGTGTTACAGAGTTGGTATCAAAGCTTAGATTATTTCTTGTAGAAAACCTATTTAAGTTTGACCCGTGAGTTATGGGTAGACTTCTGGGTTAGGTTTTGTTTTGTTTGATTTTCTGTTCAGGTATCATATCAGTTATATTCGAATTTGTCTCTAATATGTTTTGTTTATATTCGAGATCTCTTTCTTAGATGGCTCGTAGATCCGCTAGAGTTGTTGGGAGGCGGGGCAACAATAAGGGAAAAGGTGAGGGTCAGCCCAATGAGCAACCTAATGATCAGATTAATGCTCAATTGGCTACCTTGGTGAATCAGGCGGTGAATCAGGCTTTACCTCAATTTGTGGCACAAGTTGTATAGGCAATGCAGCAGCCGTCACTAGAAATTCCTAAACAAGGGAATTGGGGAAATAATGGTCAGCATGCAAATGTTGAGGAAAGGAACGCGGATGGTCCTGATCAATAGGTGGTTCCAATGTATGTATGGTTGAAAAGGTTTCAGAAGCAGAAATTACAGTCATTCAGTTCAGTTCCAACTCCATTTGAGTCAAAGAATTGGATTGACCACCTAGGAAAGATTTTTGATATGTTGGGGTGCTCGGATAATCAGAAAGTGTTACTTGCAGCTTACAAACTAGAAGGGGATGCACAGAGGTGGTGGAAGACGGCGAAAGTAACAAAGGGTGATGGTTATGTTGAGACACTTGGTTGGACGGAGTTTTGTGAGGTCTTTTATCAGCAGTACTTCCCAACTGCTGATAAAGAGGTTTATGCCAAAGAATATCTGTCTATTCGGCAGAAAGATAATGAGTCCGTCATGGATTTTATGACGAGGTTCACCAGGTTGGCAGGCTTTGCGGGAACCTCAGCAGGGACTGCAGCAGAATAAGCAAAGAAGTTCAAGTGGAGGATTTATTATAGGTATCGCCATCATCTTATTAACAACAAGTTTGCTGACGTGTCAGTAGTGACTAATGCAGCCAAGAATATCGAGATGGAGCGACATGATTTTCGGTCTTCTAAACTTGAGGGGAGTCAAAAGAGGGTCAGAGATGACCAGCAGGGTCAAACTTCAGGTCAACATGGAAAAATCAGGGTGGTCAGTGGAACAAAAATCGTGGCGGCCAGCAAGGGCAAGGGCGTGGTCAGAATCAGAATAGGGGTTATCAGCAGTTGCCTCAGCAAGGGCAGAATCGTCAGCTTCAACTACCTTGGCATGGTCAGAATCATCAGCAGTGGCAGAATCGTCAATAGGGACAGAATTAGGGGTTATCTGAGACCAGTTGGTGGGGGTAACCCAAATCTTATTCTGATAGCACCTTGTGCTACTTGTGGGGCTAATCATCTAGGGAGACAGTGTCATAGAGTCACAGGTGCATGCTTCTTGTGTGGACAGATGAGTCGTATGGCTAGAGATTGTATCGGGCCACGTGGTAATGGTGGAGGTGGTGATAATGGTGGCAATGGAGGTCAGCGTCAAGGTGGTCGAGTGTTTGCCTTGACATATAACCAGGCGGTAGGTGCGCCGGGTACTGTTTCTGGCACTTTTTTAGTTGGCAATCGCGAGGCTTCTATTTTGTTTGATACGGGTTCTACTCATTCTATTGTTGCTCAGTCTTTGTTCGACACCTGGGTGTGCCATCTCAATCCTTAGATTTCGTTATGTCTATTGCTACCCCGATGAGGAATTCTGTTGTTATTTCTTATTTATATCGACGGTGTGCGATTAGTTTTGGGGATAAGATTCGTAGGGCTAATCTTTTTTCGATGAGTATGCACGATTTCGATGTCATTCTTGGGATGGACTAGTTGGATAAGCACTAGGCCACTATCGATTGTCAAGAAAAGAAGGTTATATTTGGAGATGTGAAGTCTTCAAAGTTCGTGTTTCAGGGTTCTCAGCCGAGTAGAGTGGTGAAGTTAATTTCATCTTTGAAGGCTGAAAAGTTTGTGGCAAAGGGTTGTGAGGGGTATTTGACATTTGTGAAGGATACCTCTAAAGGTAAGTCTCGTATTGAGGATGTTCCAATTGTTCGTGACTTTTCTGATGTGTTTCCTGAGGAGTTGTCGGGGTTGCCACCACAGTGGAAAGTGGAGTTTGCTATTGAGCTTATTCCTGCTGCGGAGCCTATCTCTAAAGTGCCGTATAGGATGGCACCATTGGAGTTACAGGAGTAGAAGGATTAGTTGTAAGAACTGTTAGATCGTGGTGTGATTCGGTCGAGTGTTTTGTCGTGGGGTGCTCCGATTTTATTTGTGAAGAAGAAAGATGGGCCTACGAGATTGTGCATAGACTACAGGGAGTTGAACAAGATTACCATCAGGAATCGGTATCCATTATCAAGGATTGATGACTTGTTTGACCAACTTCAGGGGGTAAAGTATTTTTAGAAGATAGACTTGAGATAGGGCTATCATCAGTTGAGTGTGAGGGATGAGGATATCCCTAAGATGACTTTTCGTACTCGATATGGGCATTACGAGTTTCTGGTGATGCCATTCGGGTTGACTAACGCTCCAGCGGTGTTTATAGATTTAATGAATTAGGTGTTCAGGGAGTACTTGGACCAATTTTTTATTGTCTTTATTGATGACATTTTGGTTTACTGCAAGTCTAAGGAAGAGCATGAGGAACATCTTCGCATAGTGTTGGGAATTTTGCAGAAAGAGAAGTTGTATGCTAAATTCTCTAAATGCAAATTCTGGTTGGAGCAGGTGGCATTTTTGGGCCACGTTGTTTCTGCTGAAGGTATTAAGATGGATCCTGCGAAGGTTGAGGCTATCACTAAATGGCCAAGACCTACTACGGTAACAGAGATTAGGAGTTTCTTGGGTTTGGCAGGGTATTATAGGCGGTTTTGGAAGGATTTTCCTTGCTTTCCTTACCATTGACTCAGTTGATGAAAAAGGGCACGAAGTTTGTGTGGAATGAGGAGCGCGAGAAAAGTTTTGAGGAGTTGAAGAAACGGCTTGTGACAGCTCCAATACTTACATTGCCATTGGGGACAGGAGGTTACCAGATTTATAGTGATGCTTCTAAGAAAGGTTTGGGGTGTGTTTTGATGCAACACGGTAAGGTGATTGCTTATGCTTCTAGGCAGCTTAAACCTTACGAGGTGAATTACCCTACACATGATTTGGAGTTGGTAGCGGTGATCTTTGCCCTAAAGATTTGGATGCATTATTTGTATGGAGAGACTTGTGATATATTCACCGATCACAAAAGTCTTAAATACATTTTCACTCAGAAGGAGCTCAACATGAGGCAAAGGCGTTGGTTGGAGCTTCTAAAAGATTATGATGCTAGAATTCAGTATCACTCAGGGAAGGCAAATGTGGTTGTAGATGCTATTAGCTGAAAGAGTTCTGGGAGTGTAGCAGCCCTTATTACATAACCTTATCTTATTTCGAATATGGAGTGGCTAGAGTTGGTATCTGAGTTGGAGTTGTATGTGCAAGGTTCAGATGGACATTTGGCTGGTATGAGAGTGAAACCCTCTCTTATCTCGCGAGTCAAAGAAGCTCGAAAAGAAGATGGGGAGTTGTAGAGTATGACGCATAATCTAGAGGAGGGCAAGCAACCCTAGTTTCGTATTGATGACCATGGTGTGATTTGGTTGGGTGAACGGTTGTGTGGATCGTCAGATCCAATCATTCAGGAGGCGGTGTTGGCTGAGGCTCATAGTTTTCTATTTTCTATTCATCTAGGTTCTATGAAGATGTATAGGGATTTGAAGAAGAATTTTTGGTGGAATGGGATGAAACGAGACATGGCTGAATATGTTGGGAAGTGCCTCACTTGTCAACAAGTGAAGTTAGAACACCAACGAGCTAGTGGATTGCTGCAACAGTTAGACATTTTAATATTGAAGTGGGAGGATATTACGATGGATTTTGTGACTGGTTTGCCGAAGACTTTCAAGAAGAATGATACCATTTGGGTAGTAGTGGACCGGTTGACCAAATCGACACACTTTTTGGCTATCCATGATGGTTAATCAGTGGATAGGTTGGCACATATCTTTCAGCATGAGATTGTTAGACTTCATGGTACTCTGGTGTCTATTGTTTCAGATCGGGACCCACGGTTCACTTCACGGCTCTGGAAAGGGTTTCAACGAGCTTGGGGCACTCGACTCAACTTTAGTACTTCTTTCCATCCATAAACTGATGGGCAATCCGAACGGACTATTCAGACATTGGAGGACATTTTGAGGTCGTGTGCACTTGAGTGGTCGGGTAATTAGGATGATTACTTGAGCCTAGTTGAGTTTGCTTATAACAACATCTTTCTTGCAAGTATTGGGATGCCTCCTTTTGAGGTGTTATATGGTAGGAAGTGTCGAGAACCAACTTGTTGGGATGAGGTTGGCGAAAGGGCCATAGAAGGGCCTGAGTTAGTTCAAATCACTACGAAGAAGGTAACGGTGGCTAAAGAGAAATTGAAGTCGACTCGATCACAGCAAAAGTGTTATGTTAATAAGCATAAGAGAAATTTAGAGTTTGAACCTGGTGAGCATGTGTTTCTAAAAGTTTCTCCTTGAAAAGGCATTCAGCGATTTGGTTTGAAAGGGAAGCTGTGACGCCCCCAAAATTAGGTATACATCACCCATCTTGAGTCGCCAGATACATGGTACAGAATTCAAATACAACTTAATTATACAACTGTCGTGTACAATACGACAAAACATAAACTGTGAGTTTGAATACAAATATTGTCTACTAGAGTGTCTACAAACTCAGAAGGAGTCCTCATTATAATTATTATCACACTATTACATAGAATAGTGAGGACTACTAATGCTATCATCTGGTCCATCACTCCGTTTCCCGACTCGTCCCAACTATATTCTCATTTCCTGAAGAGAACAGTGAAAAAAAGGGTGAGCTCAACTAGCCCAGTAAGAAATATTATGACTAAGATAATGTAGAATAAATTATCATTAGTTTTCAACAATGTTAAACTGATAAAATACAATAGACATCAAGTTTAACTGCAGCGGAACCAGCAATCCATTAAAAGAGTCAAGTAGAGAATACAATCTACTATCTTTTATGATTTAAAAGGTTTTTCATGACTTTTATCGCTGGGACTCAACTTAATAAATAATCCACATCATCGAATCACCCTTGCACTACGGCCAAGGATATTCTTTAGTATCACGACCACAAATTATCCATGCGCTACGGCTAAAAATAATCATATTTTTATCAACGGTCCTGATCATGCCATAAAATAATTCATCTTTGCACTACGACCAAAGAGAATCCATAGCCATAATCATACCAAAAACTGTCCATCAATGCACTACAGGCCAATGAGGACTTTTTTCACATCATTTATAATATTATAGTCATGATTACACCGAATAATCCCTGGTCATAATCATACCAAGTCCATCTATGCACTACAGGCCATAGATGACTTTCAACAAAATATAAACATGAGGATGATGGCAATGATATAAGAATTCAATAAAACAAGATCAAGAATTAATTTATCTAGGAAATGATAATGTCTAAATTGTCAACATGATACTGCTTTGTAGAGTAAAATTCAAGAATGCTCAGAAGAATATTTTCATGAAAAGATACTGGATGAAGCGTAAATATCAAGGATATTCCATTAATTACATGGAGTATAGAAGTCAAAACTTTAACCAACTGAGTATAATAAAGAATGGAATAACAAAAGAATTCACTATATATGCGGTACTTCGTATAGACAGGTTATTCCAACAGAATAATAAGTAACGGAACCAGGTTAGGCGAAATTCGCACCGACAGGATGTTCCAACAGAATAATAAAGAATGGAATAACAACAGAAATCACCATGCATGCGGTACTTCGCATAGACAGGTTATTCCAAAAGAATACTAAATAACGGAACCAGGTCCGGCGTAAAATGTACAGACAGGATATTCCAACTGAATAATTAAGACGGAACCAGGTCTGGCGTAAAACGCACAGACAGGATATTCTAACAGAATAATAAAAACGGAACCAGGTCCGACGTAAAATGCACAGACAGGATATTCCAACAGAATAATAAATAATGGAATAACAGATGAATTTCACCAAGTATAGGGTAACTCGCGTATACAGGTTATTCCAACAGAATAATAATAAATAATGGAATAACAGAAGTTCTCTTCGTGAATAAGAAAGAAAGAATACCCTTTACGAGTACAACAAATAATATCCCTTACCGTAAAAGAAACTTGATATCGGAGTAGTGAAGTAGCAGAATACTTTTCTTCTCTCTCTCTCTCTATAATTTCTCTATCTAGAGTTTTAGTGAATTCGTAAGAAAATAATGAAGGAATGAGCTTCTATTTATAGAAAAATGGACTGCATAGTAACTAACTCATGAACGGTCTAGATTGATTTACTTTAATCTGACGGTCCATAGTTAAAGCAAAATCTTTTAAATAAAATATAATATATTCTATTTATAATCTAATAAAACGAATAACTTTATAAAAGATTTTACTATACAAATACTATGCAAATATTATGCATAATAAAATATAATATATTCTAATTATTGTCTAATAAAATAGATAACTTTATAAAAGTATTCTGTTTTATATAAAAAGATTTTACTATTAGCCTAATAAAACGAATAACTTTATAAAAATATTCTGTTTTATATAAAAAGTTTTTCCTGTTTTATTACATTAATAATACTAATAAAATAAAACTGAGTGACTTATCACGTAAGCCTCAAAAATCAATGCCGTATGTTACTATGCAACCACACGTATTACTGTACTTTTACTACCGAGTAGTTCAATAGTATTAACGGTAAAACTTCAGCCGTTATTTTCATAAAATATTTTTATCGTTTTCTCAATCCGACAATAATTTTGTTGTGGGGTCCACCAATAATTGTGCCGTCGTACGAATATTTCCCGACAAAAATAATATTCCCCTACCAATCGAATATAATACAACAACTTGCATACTTTGCAAAATTTATAAATATTACCCACAACTATAACATTATCTCAAATTCACACCATAATATTTAAAAAAATATTAAAAAAAATTAAGTCTTTATTCATAAAATCTGGGGTTTCACAATCTCCCCTCCTTATAAAATTTTGCCCTCGAAATTTACGTACGTACCTGGTATGCCGAACAGATGAGGACACTTCGTCAGATTCTAACTCTTGAGGTATAACCTTTGAGTGTTGAATACTTGCCAGGATTTTAACAGGTACATCTTCAAACGTTAAATTATCCGCTATCTCGTCCGGTTCTAAATCAATAATGTGGTTCGGGTCGTCCACATATTTACGTAACATCAATACGTTAAAAATGTTATGAACACGCGACATACTTGGCGGTAAAACGAGTCTATAAGTCACAGTCCCTACTTGATCGAGTATTTCAAATGGGTGAATTAAATTGAGGGTTGAGATTTCCTCTCTTCGTCGATTCTTGCTTCTAGAATAACGCCCTCTTGAACCTTCTTCTTCACATTCATCAGCTCTGGGTGTGTAGATTAAGCGACTTTAATTTTATCGATTAAAGTCGATTCTACTCGTATATTCGTTATCTTCACGTGGGTCCCTAGAGTCTTTAACTCTATCTTCATCATTTGTAAGTTATGCGAAATGGGTCTTTGTGTTAACAACATCTCACTCGCATACGATCTTCTACTCAACGCGTCAGCTACCACGTTCGCACTTCCACGATGATATTAAATGGTACGATCGTAATCTTTCAACAGTTCAAGCCAACGTTGTTGCCGCATGTTAAGTTTCTTTCGGGTGAAGAAATATTTAAGGGTTTAAGAAATGAGTTTTGTATTGGGGTCAATACAAAATTCGATTTCACGCTCTGGGGTAAGCTAAGAAGTCTTCAAGAATACGTCAGAAAATTTATTAACAATAGAAATATCGTTCAAAACTGTGACCCTCATCCAAGACTTGGATAGCACATCACATTGATACCTATCAACTTGCCATCGTCATTCACGACGTCGCCTATAGAAAGTCTGATTTCGGTGCATTCCACACAAGAAAGTCACCAGATAAAGGCTCAGGGCTATTTACTTATGGCTTGATATGATAATGATTGACTTTAGTAGTTTGGTTACTTTGAATTCGCATAACAGGTTAGTTAGGAGTATGAAAGCTAACAACCTTACAAAAAAAAATATGATGAGTAGTTAACCAATCGATTCCTAAAATCTCATCAAAGGCAAATATTTTCAAAGAGATACGATTGACATGTAACGTGAAAGTGTTGATTTGAATCAAAAAAGATTTATAAATAGTGGAGGTAACGAAGGTTTCTCCTAACAGAATTTTAACAGATAAATTAAAGTCTAACTTCTCCGGAGTTAAGTTCAAACATTGAACACAACTAGGTGAAATAAAAGAGTGAGTAGAACCGGTATCTAACACGGTATTGACTTGAAAAGAGTTTATGACTAACATACCCGTGATAATTTTATTCAGGTTCCTCGTCACGAAAAAAAATGCTCTATCTTAAACTACAAGCTTTGACTTTTCTGGGACAGCCTTTGGTGCCTCCATCCTATCTGAACTTGTCTTCGGTGAACGACAAAATCGGGCTCAGTGACCTTCTCTTTCATAATTATAATATGCTTTGGACGACATCGTGCAGTTTGGACTGATGTGTCCCTCCCCTCCGCATTTGAAACATATGATAGGTGGTCGTTCTCCTTCCTTAACAACGGGTGCTGGTGCTGACGTCTTTCCATCATTGTTGAATCTCCTCTTCTTGAAATGTCTATTCTTATTATTTTGACCATGATTACCATCGAAGTGGTTATCATTTTTGGCATGTTGATTCCCTCCATGTTTATTGTCACCGCTTTGATGACTTTTATCATCGGTATTATCATTTTTTGGCTGCTCTCTTTTGGTTGCGTTGACTCATTATCGCGCTCCACTAACTGAGCTCTATTTATAATATTTGAATACAAACACAGTTTATGAGAAATAAGATATTGACGTATCTCCGGCTTCAAACCTCTTAAAAATATCCGCGTCATTCTCTCTTCATTATCAACCAAGTGGAACGCAAATCGGGACAACTCGGCAAACTTGGCTTCGTACTGCGACATGGTCATGTTATTTTGCTCCAACTTGATAAATTCCACCTCCTTCATGTGACGAATGCTTTCAGAAAAGTGCTTGTCATTGAACAACTCTTGGAACTTCTCCCAAGACATCTTGAGTGCGTCAGGCTGGGTACGTTTTACAGATTCACACCAGTGATCTGCCTCTTCACGCAACATAAAGGTGACAAAAGGAACTTTTTACTCCTCGAAGCATCCCAAGACATCAAATATCTTGGTGATCTACTTTAACCACGCCTCCGTCTTAAGTGGTTCTGGCTTTCTCAAAAACTTCGGTGGTCCCAGCTCCTTGAATTGCTTAGCGGTGACCAACCGTTGGTTGCCATTATTTTTACCTGCATTATGAATAGGAGCCGCCTTCGTCTGATATTGCATGAATTCTAAAAAACTCCTAAACTTATCGTCGTTCGTCAATTGATCAGTGTTGTTGTTTACAGGAGGGTTATCGCCATCCTGTTGCACATTGTCCTGATTATTGATCTGTGGAGACTCAACGGTCTCTTGTGCTCCATTGCTTATCTCAACATTTTCAGATGCCATTTTTAAATACTGCAACAAAACAAGGGTTAATTAACATATCACATATTATCCCTATACTCTGACCGACCAATTAAATACCAAATAAACTTAGGTAGGTCATACTAGCGAAGGAATTACTCGTTTCTCCCCTCCTAGTTCTATTCTCACATCCTAGCCAGGGATCATATCCCTAAGCTTTGATACCAACTGTGACGAAATAATATCTCTTACCGTAAAAGAAACTTGATATCGAAGTAGTGAAGTAGCAGAATACTTTTCTTCCCTCTCTCTATAATTTCTCTATCTAGAGTTTCAGTGAATTCGTAAGAAAATAATGAAGGAATGATCTTTTATTTATAGAAAAATAGACTGCATAGTAACTAACTCATGAACGATCTAGATTGATTTACTTTAATCTGACGGTCCATATTTAAATCAAAATCTTTTAAATAAAATATAATATATTCTATTTATAATCTAATAAAACGAATAACTTTATAAAAGATTTTACTATGCAAATACTATGCAGGCACTATGCAAATACTATGCATAATAAAATATAATATATTCTAATTATTGTCTAATAAAACAGATAACTTTATAAAAGTATTCTGTTTTATATAAAAAGATTTTACTATTAGCCTAATAAAACGAATAACTTTATAAAAATATTTTGTTTTATATAAAAAGTTTTTCCTGTTTTATTACATTAATAATACTAATAAAACAAAACTGAGTGACTTATCACGTAAGCCTCAATAATCAATACCGTATGCTACTATGCAACTACACGTATTACTGTACTTTTACTACCGAGTAGTTCAACAGTATTAACGGTAAAACTTCAGCCGTTATTTTCATAAAATATTTTTGTCGTTTTCTCAATCCGACAATAATTTCGTTGTGGGGTCCACCAATAATTGTGTCGTCGTACGAATATTCTCCAACAAAAATAATATTCTCCGACCAATCGAATATAATACAACAACTTGCATACTTTACAAAATTTATAAATATTACCCATAACTATAACATTATCTCAAATTCACACCATAATATTTAAAAAAATATTTCAAAAATTAAATCTTTATTCATAAAATCTGGAGTTTCACAAAAGCTTAGTCCGCGTTATATTGACCCATTTGAGATTTTGGAGAGGGTTAGTGAAGTTACATATCGGTTAGCTTTGCCTCCACAGCTAGCTCATGTGCATAATGTGTTCCATGTGTCGGTATTGAGAAGTTATCATTTTCATCAGTTGCACGTGGTGCAATATCCATGCGATAAGATTCGGGAGGATCTTACTTGTGAGGAGCAAGCTGAGGCGATTTTAGATCGTCAAGAGCGGATTATGAGAAGGAATACAATTCCATTCGTTAATGTTTTGTGGAGAAACCATTCGGAGCGGGAAGTAACTTGGGAAGTTGCATATCGGTTAGCTTTGCCTCCACAGCTAGCTCATGTGCCCAATGTGTTCCATTTGTCGGTGTTGATAAGTTATCATTATCATCCGTTGCACGTGATGCAATATCCATGCGATAAGATTCGGGAGAATCTTACTTGTGAGGAGCTAGCTGAGGCAATTTTGGATCGTCAAAAGCGGACTATGAGAAGAAATACAATTCCATTCGTTAAGGTTTTGTGGAGAAACCATTCGAAGCGGGAAGCGACTTGGGAAATGGAGGAGTCTATTCGAGCATATTATCCGCATCTTTTTGATAATTAAGTACGTTCTATTCTTTTGATTCCGGTGACGTAATCCTTTTTAAGGGTAGGTGATGTAATACCCGGTAAAATAAATATTAAATAATAAATTATTTTTTTTAAATTATATTAATTGTACTTTGTTTTTTATTTGGGTCAAACTAGTTAATTAATTTATTGGGCTAATAAGTATAAATTAAATTTGTAAAATTGGACCTCAAAAACTAAGTGGGTTTAATTCGTATTTGGGAAATATTAAATCTTATTATAATTATAAAAAAACAAAAAAAAGAAAGATATTTTAATAAATAAATAGAGAAATAAAACCTAATCTTACTCACATATCTGATACAAATTGATTAAGGAAAACAAAGGAGGCGACGAGAGAACAGAAGGAAAGAAACAAAAGTAGGTGCCTTTTCATCTTTTTATTTTTCTGTATATCATTCACTATTGGGTCGTGGGTATGCAATTTTCAAACGTGGCTGATGTATGTGTAAAGTAAATAATGTACTAAACATAAAGAATTTTAATTGGTTATACTATTTTGAAATGAATGGAAGATGATATAAACGGAAAGAAATTGTTTGTTCCTTAGAAATAGTTACTTCGATTGGGCTACATCAACCTAATTGTATAATCAATAGTATTGAGTATATATATATATATATATATATATATATATATATATATATATATATATATATATATATATTAAGATATTAAGAATAATGATTGGTCAAATAAAAAGAAAAATGATTAAAAGATTTATTATAATTTAATTTGGATTTATATTATAAATTGATGTAACTGGGAAATTAATTTCATATTAATATAAATTATAGTTATTAAGTAACTTATAATTGTATTATTATTTTATTTATTAGATCGGACGAAGGGAGTTTAACGAACTCTATTTGAGGTTATAATTTTGGGTATTACATTGCTTATTTCAGGTACGGATTCCGTACACATTCAGCGATACTCTTTAATTTTAGTTTGTTCGTTTTACTTCTCGTTTTGATATCGAATATTGTCTCGATACCTTGATCATAGTGGAATTCATATGATAGTTTATTTTGATATTTAGAATATCATAACTTGTACTCTTTGAACTCGCTTATCATGTTTAATTTTAATTTCGATTTTTGTAGTGATGTACATGTTAGTATATTTTTTGAGACTTATGTTGATAATTCGTTCGATTTAACATGTACACGTTAGAACCCCTTTGTGTTGATATTGTGTCGCATGTATTGGGACATGATATTTTTGTTAGAATATATTGTAGGGTATACCTGAGCTATAACCACTTGTGGGGTACCACAGACATGTCCTCTTGGCACCGAGGCATGACACCATCCGTGACGGTGTGACATGTCCATTTGGTGTTTTGTTGTGGGAGGCGTATGGGTCGATCTTAGTTTCTCTTCTGTCCTATTCTGCGGAGTGGTGATGTTTATGCCAAACACGCCTTCCGATTTTACATGCATTTGGATTCGCGGTCCAATGTGTGTAACTTGCATGTGTGACATTATTTGATTTGTCTGTGTGATATTATTTTACATGCCTGTGTGGCAAGGTATATTTCTATTTTATTTTGAGCTCGGTATGAAATAATACTCAGTCATTTGATTCAGCCTATTATTTCCTTGTGTTAGTTTTGTTCGTTTCATTTCACTTCATTTAAGTGAGATAATTATTTCGTTTCATTATTCTTTTATTCTATATCCATACTGGGCATTTGGCTCATGCTGTAAGACCCCAAATTATTAATAAATGAAATTTAAATTCCTCTATTTATTATTTTGAAATAGTAGGGGCTGATTTGATTAATGTGGTTAGTTATGGGTAAAATGCGTAAATATTTCAAATAAGCAAGTGGTCCTAAAATATTCATTGTTGTCGGAGAATATTTATTTGGTCGTAGAATATTCTTGTTGTCGGGGAATATTCGTACGACGGCGCAGCCTTGTGTGGGCCTCATAACAGAAAGCGATTGGATGAAGAAAACGACAAAAATAAGTTGTTTATAAATAACGGCGTAGTTATTACCGTTAATACTGTTGGAATACCGGGTGGTTAAAATACAGTAATACGCGTTGTTGCACAGTAGCACACGGTATTGCACCAATTATTGATTTTTACGTAAGAAGGCATTACTCAATAATTGTTACAATAATTACTGTTCAGTATTTTATTTTATTGATTCAATAATTGCTGCGTTGATATTTTATATTACTGTTGTTTCAATAATTGTCACTACATAGTATTTTCTATTATCGGAGCAATAATTCATATTATCTGAATAATATTATTAGATAACATTATTGGCAATGTCTAGAAAGTTCTGTCTAAGGAGAGGTTTGGTCATCTAATTGCGCGCCAGTAAGGAGAGATCCTTATTGGAAAGCCCCCTCTTTCCTGGGAACGGCCTGGTTGCCAGTACTGTGATTCTGTAATATTATTTGTGTATAATTAATTATTGATTTATATGATGAGAAAAATATTGATTTTATGTGGATATAGATGGAGAAAATTTTTACTGTGACAATTGTTGAAAATTAATATTTTATCTTTTTCTGATAAAATAATTCATTTAAATATATTATTTTAATAATATATTGATGGTGATATTTTTACAATGAATGTGGGATGTATGAGTATATGAGGAGGAAGAGTATTTTTGTGGCATTAAATGATTAACACATGTTTTGTGTGTTGGTGGACACAATTCTTGACCGAAAATTTATTATTGACTGTAAAATCGCCCGTTTGTGAATTTCGGTCAATTTCTATTTGGAATTTGGGAAAACTTTCTTCTGCAAAGTTGTAGAGAATTGAATTTCCTATAAAAATTCGCGAGATTCGAATTTTCTGATAAAAGGGCTATTTATTATGAATTATTGAAGTTCTGAAGTTCCGAAATAATTGATTTTTGGAAGTTTTATTTATTATTTTGAAGAAAAACATTTTTTTGTATTTTGTTGGACATCATTAACATGTGTGGCTGGTGTTTTTGACCAAAGGTGGGCTAAGGAAAATTTGTATAATTATATTAATATTATATTTAATTTTCTGCTTTGGTGTTCTAAGCATTTTCCTATAAATAGGGTGCTTAGGTTAGAATTGAAAATCACACCAGAAACACAAGTTTCTCTCTATTTCTCTCTCTATATCGAGCGTATTCTTGTGAGTATTTGATACTTTGAGTGTTGCTATACGGTGCAAGTTTCCTTCAGCACTATATCTAGTATTTCAGTCAGAAGTACCGTCTTTCCGAGGTAAGGGATGTTATTTCTTCTTAAATGATATTATTTTCTTCAATGCTATTATGCCGAAGTATTGATCTGAACTTTTTATCAAATTTGAAACTTTTCATATCGGGGTTACTATTCATGAGTTACTATTCACGAGTTACTATTCACGAGTTACTATTCACCAAAAAATGAAATTTTTTCTTTTCGTCCAAAATATCTATTGTGGATACTAGCTTTGATTGTATCCATGTTTTGATCATTCTTGAATTTTACTCCACTATGATTATTTATGAGGTATTTTTTGACATGGAATAGCTGAAATACGAATCCTTAATATTTATTATTTTGTTTCACTGGATTCGTTTCTTTTAAAATATTTTTCATCATCCTCAGTCCTAAATGATGATATAACTGAATATCTTTGGCCTGTAGTGCAAAGATGAATGATTTCTGATGAATATCTTTGGCCCGTAGTGCAAAGATGAACAGGTGTTGAGGTGAACATGAACAACTGATGAATATCTTTGGCCTGTAGTGCAAAGATGACTATTTGATTCAAGATATTTATTGATTGATGTTACAGGGATAAAATGTTGATGATGGGCTTTTAAATTCATAGATAATCGTAGATTTCATTCTCTACGTAACTCTTCTATGAATTATTATTTTCCGCTGCGAATATTGATTTAAAACTTGTTGTCTATTGTATTCTATTAAATATTTCCCTGTTGAAGACTAACGATAATTTGTTGTATATTATCTTAGTCATAATATTCTTTACTGGGCTAGTTGAGCTCACCCTTTTTTTTGTTGTTCCATTTTTCTTCTCAGGAGGCGAGAATGTAGCGAGTACTAGTCGGGGTGTGGAATGATGGTTCAATACAGTTATTTTAGTAGTCCTCACTATTTTGTAAAATAGTGTATCAATAAGTATAATGAGGACTTAATTGAGTATGAATACTGTCTAGATGATAATATTTGTATTTAAACTCACAGTATATGTGTTGTCGTATTTTGCACGACAATTGTAATAATAAAGTTGTAGTTATTTTCTGTACCATGTATTTGGCGACTCAAAATGGGTTGGATGGATTGGACCTATTTTGGGGGCGTCACAGTTGGTATCAGAGCTTAGGGATATGATCTCTGGCGGAGATCGGGGAATAGAACTAGGAGGGGAGAGACGAGTAAATCCTTCACTAGTGTGTCCTACCTAAGCTTAATTGTTGGTCGGTCATAATATAGGGATATTATGTGATATGTTAATTTGTTAAATTAACCCTTGTTTTATGGCAGTATTTGAGAATGTCGACTGAGAATGTTAACAGTGGAGTAAATGAAACCGTGGAGACACCTGTACTCACCAACGAGGAGAACGTGCAACAGGCTGGCAATGTTCCTCCTGTGAACAACACCACTGAGCAGACGATGAACGATGAGATTTTCAGAAGCTTTTTGCGGTTCATGCAAAACCAGACGAAGGAGATTCCTGTTCAAAATATAGGAAGAAATAATGGCAACGCACAGCTGGTCACAGCTAAGCAGTTCAAAGAGTTGGGACCACCAGAATTTAAGGGAAAGCCGGATCCGATCATGGCGGAAACGTGGGTCAAGCAAATTACCAAGATATTTGATGTCTTGGGATGCACGGAGGAACAGAAGGTTCCATTCGCCACCTTTATGTTCCGTGGCGAGGCAGACTACTGGTGGAAATCTGTGAAGCGGACCCATCCAGCTGCACTCAGCATGTCTTGGGAGACATTTCAGAAACTATTCAATGACAAGTACTTTCCTGAAAGTATTCGTCATACGAAAGAGGTAGAGTTTATTAGACTGGAGCAGAATAACATGACGGTGTCCCAGTACGAGGCGAAATTTGCAGAGTTGTCCAGGTTTGCACCTCATTTGGTGGAGAATGAGGAACGTATGACGTGGATGTTTCTGAGAGGTTTGAAACCCGGCATACGTCAATATCTCATTTCTCATAAATTTTCTCTCTATTCAGATGTTGTCAACAGGGCTCAATTATTAGAGCGAGATAATGAGTACGGTCAATCGAGGGACCACAACCAGGATCATACCGGTGACAGCAGTCATCAGAACAATGATAACCAGCGGAGAAAGAAGAATACGGACAAGAGCGGCAACCACTCTGGTGGTAATCATGGCTATGAAAATAGAAGAAGCGAGTCGGGAGGAGATTTTAAAAAGAGGAGATTCAACAATAACAATACGAAGATGTCAGCACCAGCAGCAATTGGTTCCAAGGGAGGAGAACGACCACCGATTATATGCTATAAGTGCGGAAAAGAAGGACATATCAGCCCAAACTGTCCACAACAGTTTAAGGTATGTTATAACTGTGGAAAGGAAGGACATATCGCTCAAGATTGTACTGTAACGAAACCAAGTCCAACGGGGGTGGTGACTCAAAAAGCTGTCCTAGAAAAGTCAAAGTCAACGGTTTCTGAAAGAGCGTTTTTCGTGACTGGTCAGAATGCGAGGAACCCGAACGAAGTTAGCACGGGTTAGTTAATTATAAATTTTTGCGAAGTCTATACCTTATTAGATACCGGTTCTACCCATTCATTTATTTCTCCTGCTTGTGCTCAACGTTTAAACTTGACTCCGGAGAAGTTAGATTTTGACCTATCTGTGAAAACTCTGTTAGGAGAAACTTTCATTACATTCACTGTTTATAAATCTTGTTTGATCCAAGTTGGCATCATCACATTACCTGTTGACCTTATCTCTTTAAAGATACTTGCTTTTGATGTGATTTTAGGAATTGATTGGTTAACTACTCATCGTGCCAAAATTGATTGCTTTCGTAAGGTTGTTAGTTTTCATATTCCTAAGCAACCTGTTATTCAAATTCAAGCAACCAAACCATTGAAGTCAAACTATTTCATATCAAGACGTAAAGTCATTCGTTTATTGAAAAGCGGATGTCAAGCTTTCTTAGCTATGTTATGGATTTGAACAAAAATACGTCAGATTTGAATGATATTTCTATTGTTAGTAAATCCCTGACGTATTTCCTGAAGAATTTCTTGGCTTACTCCCAGAGCGTGATATTAAATTTTGTATCATCTTTGAATCTGGTACAAAACTCACTTCTAAAATCTCATATCGAATGGCTCCTATTGAACTTCAGGAGTTAAAAACCCAACTATAGAAGTTGATAACCAAGCCTTTATCTGGTGACTTCCTTTGTGGAATGCACTGAATCCAGACTCTCCGTAGGGGACGCCATATTCGTGTGGTAGTAAACTGATAGGTGTCATTGTGACGTGCTATCCAAGATTGGGATATGAGTCACAGTTGAGATCAACCTAAGTCAGTAATCGAAATACATAGCTTTCTAGGCTTAGCTGGTTATTATCGGAGATTTGTAAAAGGATTTTCTCGAATCGCTACTCCATTAACTCAGCTGACTCGAAAAGATACAAACTTCGAATGGACCGAGGAATGCGAGAAGAGCTTTCAAGAATTCAACATGCGACACCGACGTTGGCTCGAGCTGTTGAAAGATTTCGATCATACCATCCAATACCATCCTAAAAAAAAAAGCGAACGCGGTAGCTGACGCATTGAGTAGAAGATCATATGCAGGAACAAGTGCGATGATGCCAAGTATACGCGTAGAATCGACTTTAATCGATAAAGTTAAAACCGCTCAAGCTGCACACCGGAGCTGATGAATATGAAGACGGAGATGCAAGAAGTCGTTATTTCAAAAGCGAGAATCGGTGATGTGAGGAAAGCTCAATCCTTCGATTTATTGGTCCATTTAAAATCCTCGATCGAGTAGGAATTGTGGCCTATAGACTCAATTTACAGCCATGTATGACGCGTGTTCATAACACTTTTCGCGTATTGATGTTACGTAAATATGTGGACGACCCAAACCATGTTATTGAGTTAGAACCGGACGAGATAGCCGAAGACTTAACGTACGAGGAGGTACCTGTCAAGATCTTGGATAGGAAGGAACATGTCCTGCGCACAAAGGTTATACCACAAGTTAAGGTTTTGTGGAGAAACCATGCTATTGAAGAAATGACCTGGGAGTTAGAATCAGAAATGAAAGCGAGGTATCCTCATCTTTTCGAAATACCAGGTACGTATGTCAATTTCGAGAACGAAATTTCATAAGGAGGGGAGGTTGTAAGACCCCAAATTATTAATAAATGAAATTTAAATTCCTCTATTTATTATTTTGAAATAGTAGGGGTTGATTTGATTAATGTGGTTAGTTATGGGTAAAATACGTAAATATTTCAAATAAGCAAGTGGTCCTAAAATATTCATTGTTGTCGGAGAATATTTGTTTGGTCGTGGAATATTCTTGTTGTCGGGGAATATTCGTACGACGGCGCAGCCTTGTGTGGGCCTCATAACAGAAAGCGATTGGATGAAGAAAACGACAAAAACAAGTTGTTTATAAATAACGGCGTAGTTATTACCGTTAATACTGTTGGAATACCCGGTGGTTAAAATACAGTAATACGCGTTGTTGCACAGTAGCACACGGTATTGCACCAATTATTAATTTTTACGTAAGAAGGCATTACTCAATAATTGTTACAATAATTACTGTTCAGTATTTTATTTTATTGATTCAATAATTGCTGCGTTGATATTTTATATTACTGTTGTTTCAATAATTGTCACTACATAGTATTTTCTATTATCGGAGCAATAATTCATATTATCTGAATAATATTATTAGATAACATTATTGGCAATGTCTAGAAAGTTCTGTCTAGGGAGAGGTTTGGTCATCTAATTGCGCGCCAGTAAGGAGAGATCCTTATTGGAAAGCCCCCTCTTTCCTGGGAACGGCCTGGTTGCCAGTACTGTGATTCTGTAATATTATTTGTGTATAATTAATTATTGATTTATATGATGAGAAAAATATTGATTTTATGTGGATATAGATGGAGAAAATTTTTACTGTGACAATTGTTGAAAATTAATATTTTATCTTTTTCTGATAAAATAATTCATTTAAATATATTATTTTAATAATATATTGATGGTGATATTTTTACAATGAATGTGGGATGTATGAGTATATGAGGAGGAAGAGTATTTTTGTGGCATTAAATGATTAACACATGTTTTGTGTGTTGGTGGACACAATTCTTGACCGAAAATTTATTATTGACTGTAAAATCGCCCGTTTGTGAATTATGGTCAATTTCTATTTGGAATTTGGGAAAACTTTCTTCTGCAAAGTTGTAGAGAATTGAATTTCCTATAAAAACTCGCGAGATTCGAATTTTCTGATAAAAGGGCTATTTATTATGAATTATTGAAGTTCTGAAGTTCTGAAATAATTGATTTTTGGAAGTTTTATTTATTATTTTGAAGAAAAACGTTTTTTTGTATTTTGTTGGACATCATTAACATGTGTGGCTGGTGTTTTTGACCAAAGGTGGGCTAAGGAAAATTTGTATAATTATATTAATATTATATTCAATTTTCTGCTTTGGTGTTCTAAGCATTTTCCTATAAATAGGGTGCTTAGGTTAGAATTGAAAATCACACCAGAAACACAAGTTTCTCTCTATTTCTCTCTCTATATCGAGCGTATTCTTGTGAGTATTTGATACTTTGAGTGTTGCTATACGGTGCAAGTTTCCTTCAGCACTATATCTAGTATTTCAGTCAGAAGTACCGTCTTTCCGAGGTAAGGGATGTTATTTCTTCTTAAATGATATTATTTTCTTCAATGTCATTATGCCGAAGTATTGATCTGAACTTTTTATCAAATTTGGAACTTTTCATGTCGGGGTTACTATTCATGAGTTACTATTCATGACTAAAGATAATTAAATTATCAATAGCCTTCAACAGAATTAAATTAGAGATTTAGAACATATGGTAGATGATAAAACTTCTCAACCATAGTTGCAGCGGAACGAGCAATCCATTAGAAGAGTCAAATAGACTATAAAGTCTATTATCTTCTCCACGTTAAAAATCCACCAACAATATTTTATCCCTGTAACATTAATCAACAATTCATGTCCACAATCACATGTATAACTCATAATCGTAATTGTAGTTCTAAATTCCTTTTCTCATCCAGGACAAAGATAATTTTCATCACCTGAAACATCAAACATTATGGTTATTCCAAATCACAATTTTTGTTCATAATCATACTAATAAATTCATCAACAACTCATCTTTGCACTACATACCAAAGATATTCAACAACAAGTCATCTTTGCATTACGAGCCAAAGATATTCATCAATAATTCATATTTGCACTACAGGCCAAAGATATTCCTCAACAGTTCATATTTGCACTACAGGCCAAATATATTCATATCTCAAAGAAATATATAATCATTTCAAAATTTATATAAACAATAATTATAACCATGTTGATCAATTCACCTTTGCACTTAAGCTAAAGATATTCAGTTATAAATTCAATGGTCATGATCATACCAGTCAACAATTCAACTTTGCACTACTGGTCAAAGAGAACCCATAGTCATGATTATACCAATAATTTACCCATCTTTACACTCAAGCGAAAGAAAATTTCAACATCAAGGTTATAAAAATGTTATATATGATAATAAAAACAATATAATCAACATATAGATTTAATCTCAATAGTAATATTCATAAATCAACTATAATTTGGTCAGAAAAAGAAACCAATTTTTTTGTGAATAGTAACTCGTGAATAGTAACTCATGAATAGTAATCCCGACTAAAAAAAGTAGAAATTCCACAATAAAATCAATACCAATATTTCGGTATAATGATATTGAAAGAATATCATTTCTTAAATTTATAAACAATTTATTTTAATTGTTTATACTTTACTAAAATAATACATTTAATCATTTTAAAATGCCAAACTCATAAGATTTCATCACCAATAACCAAAACTCTCATCAAAAATCTGCATATACCTCATATAGGATTCTCAAGTCATAAAATCTTATTTTTCAATTTTCTTACTTCACATAACATATTTAATTCATTTACTCATAACTAGAACATTTTCATGAAAAATACCAAATCAGTTACAAAAATATTTTTTTTCTGGGAATTAGCATAATATAGTCCCATAGTGAACATATATTTTTCTCAGAATTTTTAAAAGTCATTTACTATTTTTCATATGGCCAAAACAGCCGAATATTTAGACATTTATCAAAAATTGTATTTTTATCTAAAAATTCAGAAATTCACAGAGTATACTCCTATCATATACATGTACTCCCAATAAAAATTTCATAAATTTTGGAGTTAACCACAAGAAATTATAAGCGATTACTTTTAAAATAGTCTTTTCTCATAAAATTCATAACTCTCAATCTATACATCTAAAAATCACCATTTTTGGACACAATCAAGAAAACTCATCAAAATATCATTTCAAATTTTTCCAGAATTTTTGAAGGTCAGAAAAATTACGAAACTGGAAAATATAACAACCCTTAAAATTCCTTGCTATCCCTTACCTCAAAAGAGCAGCACTTCTGACTGGAATGTAAAGCCGAAGAAAACTTGCACTGAATAGCAACTCTCAAAGTATCTAAATACTCACAAAATATGTTTCACAATATAGAGAGAGAAAGAGAGAAAACTTATGTTTCTGGTGTGATTTTCAATTCTAACTTAGCCCTCTATTTATAGGAAAATGTTAGCACGCCGAAACAGACTTAACCTGCAACCTGATGGCTTTACCTGCTACTATTTCCACCCACCACATTTGAATAAAAATCTCAGCACATTTCTTCACCAACTAAGAGTGGGGCCCAGCAATTCTAGAATTTTCCACCAAAATGATAAATTCCTAAACTTCAACAATTTCTGAACCAATCATTTCGTAAAATTCATAATAAATCATACGTTCATTTTTAACGGTTCAAAATTTGTGGACATATACTCAACTTATATGTGTATAACATATCCAAATATTACCACGATCTAACGGTCGGATTAAAAATTATAACCCTCTCAAAAACCCTAATTTGATTTTCAATACCTGCATTCCGACAAAAATACAGATAAAATACCTCAACATTAACTCCTTCATTTTTAACCACAAAAATATATCCCTCATTTATATCCACATAAAATAAATATTTCTTTATCATATGAATCAATAATTAATTATTCACAAATAATATTACAGAATCGTATTTATGACAACCAGGCCGTTCCCAGGAAAGAAGGGACTTTCCAATAAGAATTTCTCTTTACTGGCGCGTAATTAGGTGACCAAACCTCTCCTTAGACAGAACTTTCTAGACATTGCCAATAATGTTATCTAATAATATTATTCAAATAATATGAATTATTGATATGATAATAGAAAATACTGTGCAATGACAATTATTGAACAACAATAATATAAAATTTCAACGTAGCAATTATTGAATCAATAAAATAAAATATTGAACAGTAATTACTGTAACAATTATTGAGTCGTGCCTTCTTACGTAAGAATCAATAATTCAAAAATACTGTGCAATTCGTGTGCTACTATGCAACCATGCGTATTACTGTATTTTAACCACCGGGTATTCCAACAGTGTTAACGGTAACAACTACGCCGTTATTTATAAAAACTCAATTTTTGTCGTTATCTTCATCCGACCATTTTTCGTTATGGGACCCACAAATAGCTGCGCCGTCGTACGAATATTCCCCGACAGAAAGAATATTCCACGACCAACGAATATTCTCCGACAACAATGATTAGTTCATAACCACTTGTGTATTTTGAAAAAAAATTCATAAATCACCCTTAACTTTAATATTTATCAATTTAACCATTTACTGAATAGTAATTATAAAAAAAATTGAATACTTTTATTTCATAAAATTTGGGGTCTTACAATCTCCACTCCTTATGAAATTTCGTCCCCGAAATTTGCATACCTGGTATTTCAAAGAGTTGAGAATACCTTGTTTTCATTTCAGATTCCATCTTCCATGTCATCATGATTTCTCCATTGCTCATCTCCTGTATTTTAGATATCATTCTAGAATATAGCTTAAAAACAAGGGTTAATTGAACAAATTAACATATCACATAATATCCCGATATTATGACTGACCAACAAATAAGCTTAGGTAGGACACACAAGCGAATGATTTACTCATCGCTCCCATCCTAGTTCTATTTCCCGATCTCCGCCAGAGATCATATCCCTAAGCTCTGATACCAAAATGTAACGACCCCAAAATAGGTCCATTCCATACAACCTATTCTGAGTCGCCAAATACATGGTACAGAAAATAACTACAACTTTATTACAACAATTGTCGTGCAAAATACAACAACACATATGCTGTGAGTTTGGATACAAATATATACCAAATGTGACTCATGTCCTAACCGTGGACAGCACCTCATAATGACACATTACATACCTATCAGCTTGCCACCGCAGAACGGCGTCCCCTACGGAGAGTCTGGCTTCGGTGCATTCCCCATCAACAGGATGTCACCAGATAGAGGCTCGGGGCTCTTTACTTATGGCTCTGATACCAACTGTGACAAATGTCCTAACCGTGGACAGCACCTCACAATGACACCTTACATAAAGGTATAATCAAAACTGTTTTAGAAATGAGAATCTTTGGGAAGTGCTCAAGGAAACCTTTGTACATGGGAGGCCATGCTTCTAGGTTGTGATAGATATCATATGGCCACAGAATTATCCTTGGTTGACCCAATATACCCCAAAGAAAAACGAGAAGATTACTATCATATTCTTCCCAATGGTGAGTCTTCTCTTGACTTATCATTATCTCCACTGTCTCTAATTGAGAATTATACTTCAAATAAACACCAAGATTATATAGGTAGTGCTCGTAAATATACTCAGCAAGTGGATGAGCACAATCCTGTCTTATGATGACACGAGGTTGTATGCCATTAGATATCTTGTATGATAGTGGCAAAACACCCTTCCAACGTTGGGTTCGCCTCACCCTATTTTATTCACCAAATATAACTACTAACTGATGACCACCTTTCTATTTCCTTGTTACCCCCGCTCGACCCAGGTACACTCTTATTACCTGAAAGGAATTGTGAAACAGAAGGGTGAGCACAACTAGCCCAGTAAAGAATATCATGACTAAAGATAATTAAATTATCAATAGCCTTCAACAGAATTAAATCAGAGATTTAGAACATATGGTAGATGATAAAACTTCTCAACCATAGTTGCAGCAGAACGAGCAATCCATTAGAAGAGTCAAATAGACTATAAAGTCTATTATCTTCTCCACGTTAAAAATCCACCAACAATGTTTTATCCCTGTAACATCAATCAACAATTCATGTCCACAATCACGTGTATAACTCATAATCGTAATTGTAGTTCTAAATTCCTTTTCTCATCCAGGACAAAGATAATTTTCATCAACTGAAACATCAAACATCATGGTTATACCAAATCACAGTTTATGTTCATAATCATACTAATAAATTCATCAACAACTCATTTTTGCACTACATGCCAAAGATATTCAACAACAAGTCATCTTTGCATTACGAGCCAAATATATTCATCAATAATTCATCTTTGCACTACAGGCCAGGCCAAAGATATTCCTCAACAGTTCATATTTGCACTACAGGGCAAATATATTCATATCTCAAAGAAATATATAATCATTTCAAAATTTATATAAACAATAATTATAACCATTTTGATAAATTCACCTTTGCACTTAAGCTAAAGATATTCAGTTATAAATTCAATGGTCATGATCATACCAGTCAACAATTTAACTTTGCACTACTGGCTAAAGAGAACCCATAGTCATGATCATACCAATAATTTACCCATCTTTACACTCAAGCGAAAGAGAATTTTAACATCAAGGTTATAAAAATGTTATATATGATAATAAAAATAATATAATCAACATATAGATTTAATCTCAAGAGTAATATTCATAAATCAACTATAATTTGGTCAGAAAAAGAAACCAATTTTTTTGTGAATAGTAACTCGTGAATAGTAACTCATGAATAGTAATTCCGACTAAAAAAGGTAGAAATTCCACAATAAAATCAATACCAATATTTCGGTATAATGATATTGAAAGAATATCATTTCTTAAATTTATAAACAATTTATTTTAATTGTTTATACTTTACTAAAATAATACATTTAATCATTTCAAAATGCCAAACTCATAAGATTTTATCACCAATAACCAAAACACTCATCAATAATTTGCATATATCTCATATAGGATTCTCAAGTCATAAAATCCTATTTTTCAATTTTCTTACTTCACATAACATATTTAATTCATTTACTCATAACTAAACTATTTTCATGAAAAATACAAAATCAGTTATAAAAATATTTTTTTTCTGTGATTTAGCATAATATAGTCCCATAGTGAACATATATTTTTCTCAGAATTTTTAAAAGTCATTTACTATTTTTCATATGGTCAAAACAGCCGAATATTTAGACATTTATCAAAAATTATATTTTTATCTAAAAATTCTGAAATTCACAGAGTATACTCCTATCATATACATGTACTCCCAATAAAAATTTCATCAATTTTGGAGTTAACCACAAGAAATTATAAGCGATTACTTTTAAAATAGTCTTTTCTCATAAAATTCATAACTCTCAATCTATACATCCAAAAATCACCATTTTTGGACACAATCAAGAAAACTCATCAAAATATCATTTCAAATTTTTCCAGAATTTTTGAAGGTCAGAAAAATTACGAAACTGGAAAATATAACAACCCTTAAAATTCCTTACTATCCCTTACCTCAAAAGAGCAGCACTTCTGACTGGAATGTAAAGCCGAAGAAAACTTGTACTGAATAGCAACTCTCAAAGTATCTAAATACTCACAAAATATGCTTCACAATATAGAGAGAGAAAGAGAGAAAGCTTATGTTTCTGGTGTGATTTTCAATTCTAACTTAGCCATCTATTTATAGGAAAATGTTAGCACGTCGAAGCAGACTTAACCTGCAACCTGATGGCTTTACCTGCTACTATTTCCACCCACCACATTTGAATAAAAATCTCATCACATTTCTTCACCAACTAAGAGTGGGGCCCACCAATTCTAGAATTTTCTACCAAAATGATAAATTCCTAAACTTCAACAATTTCTGAACCAGTCATTTCGTAAAATTCATAATAAATCATACGTTCATTTTTAACGGTTCAAAATTTATGGACATATACTCAACTTATATGTGTATAACATATCCAAATATTACCACGATCTAACAGTCGGATTAAAAATTATAACCCTCTCAAAAACCCTAATTTGATTTTCAATACCTACATTCCGACAAAAATACAGATAAAATACCTCAACATTAACTCCTTTATTTTTAACCACAAAAATATATCCCTCATTTATATCCACATAAAATAAATATTTCTTTATCATATGAATCAATAATTAATTATTCACAAATAATATTACAGAATCGTATTTATGACAACCAGGCCGTTCCCAGGAAAAAGGGGGCTTTCCAATAAGAATTTCTCTTTACTGACGCGCAATTAGGTGACCAAATCTCTCCTTAGACAGAACTTTCTAGACATTGCCAATAATGTTATCTAATAATATTATTTAAATAATATGAATTATTGATCTGATAATGGAAAATACTGTGCAATGACAATTATTGAACAACAATAATATAAAATTTCAACGTAGCAATTATTGAATCAATAAAATAAAATATTGAACAGTAATTACTGTAACAATTATTAAGTCGTGCCTTCTTACGTAAGAATCAATAATTCAAAAATACTGTGCAATCCGTGTGCTACTATGCAACCACGCGTATTACTGTATTTTAACCACCGGGTATTCCAACAGTGTTAACGGTAACAACTACGCCGTTATTTATAAAAACTCAATTTTTATCGTTATCTTCATCCGACCATTTTTCGTTATGGGGTCCACAAATAGCTGCGCCGTCGTACGAATATTCCCCGACAGAAAGAATATTCCACGACCAACGAATATTCTCCGACAACAATGATTAGTTCATAACCACTTGTGTATTTTGAAAAAAAATTCATAAATCACCCTTAACTTTAATATTTATCAATTTAACCATTTACTGAATAGTAATTATAAAAAAAATTGAATACTTTTATTTCATAAAATTTGGGGTCTTACAATCTCCACTCCTTATGAAATTTCGTCCCCGAAATTTGCATACCTGGTATTTCAAAGAGTTGAGAATACCTTGTTTTCATTTCAGATTCCATCTTCCATGTCATCATGATTTCTCCATTGCTCATCTCCTGTATTTTAGATATCATTCTAGAATATAGCTTAAAAACAAGGGTTAATTGAACAAATTAACATATCACATAATATCCCGATATTATGACTGACCAACAAATAAGCTTAGGTAGGACACACAAGCGAATGATTTACTCATCGCTCCCATCCTAGTTCTATTTCCCGATCTCCGCCAGAGATCATATCCCTAAGCTCTGATACCAAAATGTAACGACCCCAAAATAGGTCCATTCCATACAACCTATTCTGAGTCGCCAAATACATGGTACAGAAAATAACTACAACTTTATTACAACAATTGTCGTGCAAAATACAACAACACATATGCTGTGAGTTTGGATACAAATATATACCAAATGTGACTCATGTCCTAACCGTGGACAGCACCTCATAATGACACATTACATACCTATCAGCTTGCCACCGCAGAACGGCGTCCCCTACGGAGAGTCTGGCTTCGGTGCATTCCCCATCAACAGGATGTCACCAGATAGAGGCTCGGGGCTCTTTACTTATGGCTCTGATACCAACTGTGACAAATGTCCTAACCGTGGACAGCACCTCACAATGACACCTTACATAAAGGTATAATCAAAACTGTTTTAGAAATGAGAATCTTTGGGAAGTGCTCAAGGAAACCTTTGTACATGGGAGGCCATGCTTCTAGGTTGTGATAGATATCATATGGCCACAGAATTATCCTTGGTTGACCCAATATACCCCAAAGAAAAACGAGAAGATTACTATCATATTCTTCCCAATGGTGAGTCTTCTCTTGACTTATCATTATCTCCACTGTCTCTAATTGAGAATTATACTTCAAATAAACACCAAGATTATATAGGTAGTGCTCGTAAATATACTCAGCAAGTGGATGAGCACAATCCTGTCTTATGATGACACGAGGTTGTATGCCATTAGATATCTTGTATGATAGTGGCAAAACACCCTTCCAACGTTGGGTTCGCCTCACCCTATTTTATTCACCAAATATAACTACTAACTGATGACCACCTTTCTATTTCCTTGTTACCCCCGCTCGACCCAGGTACACTCTTATTACCTGAAAGGAATTGTGAAACAGAAGGGTGAGCACAACTAGCCCAGTAAAGAATATCATGACTAAAGATAATTAAATTATCAATAGCCTTCAACAGAATTAAATCAGAGATTTAGAACATATGGTAGATGATAAAACTTCTCAACCATAGTTGCAGCAGAACGAGCAATCCATTAGAAGAGTCAAATAGACTATAAAGTCTATTATCTTCTCCACGTTAAAAATCCACCAACAATGTTTTATCCCTGTAACATTTATCAACAATTCATGTCCACAATCACGTGTATAACTCATAATCGTAATTGTAGTTCTAAATTCCTTTTCTCATCCAGGACAAAGATAATTTTCATCAACTGAAACATCAAACATCATGGTTATACCAAATCACAGTTTATGTTCATAATCATACTAATAAATTCATCAACAACTCATTTTTGCACTACATGCCAAAGATATTCAACAACAAGTCATCTTTGCATTACGAGCCAAATATATTCATCAATAATTCATCTTTGCACTACAGGCCAGGCCAAAGATATTCCTCAACAGTTCATATTTGCACTACAGGCCAAATATATTCATATCTCAAAGAAATATATAATCATTTCAAAATTTATATAAACAATAATTATAACCATTTTGATAAATTCACCTTTGCACTTAAGCTAAAGATATTCAGTTATAAATTCAATGGTCATGATCATACCAGTCAACAATTTAACTTTGCACTACTGGCTAAAGAGAACCCATAGTCATGATCATACCAATAATTTACCCATCTTTACACTCAAGCGAAAGAGAATTTTAACATCAAGGTTATAAAAATGTTATATATGATAATAAAAATAATATAATCAACATATAGATTTAATCTCAAGAGTAATATTCATAAATCAACTATAATTTGGTCAGAAAAAGAAACCAATTTTTTTGTGAATAGTAACTCGTGAATAGTAACTCATGAATAGTAATCCCGACTAAAAAAGGTAGAAATTCCACAATAAAATCAATACCAATATTTCGGTATAATGATATTGAAAGAATATCATTTCTTAAATTTATAAACAATTTATTTTAATTGTTTATACTTTACTAAAATAATACATTTAATCATTTCAAAATGCCAAACTCATAAGATTTTATCACCAATAACCAAAACACTCATCAATAATCTGCATATATCTCATATAGGATTCTCAAGTCATAAAATCCTATTTTTCAATTTTCTTACTTCACATAACATATTTAATTCATTTACTCATAACTAAACTATTTTCATGAAAAATACAAAATCAGTTATAAAAATATTTCTTTTCTGTGATTTAGCATAATATAGTCCCATAGTGAACATATATTTTTCTCAGAATTTTTAAAAGTCATTTACTATTTTTCATATGGTCAAAACAGCCGAATATTTAGACATTTATCAAAAATTATATTTTTATCTAAAAATTCTGAAATTCACAGAGTATACTCCTATCATATACATGTACTCCCAATAAAAATTTCATCAATTTTGGAGTTAACCACAAGAAATTATAAGCGATTACTTTTAAAATAGTCTTTTCTCATAAAATTCATAACTCTCAATCTATACATCCAAAAATCACCATTTTTGGACACAATCAAGAAAACTCATCAAAATATCATTTCAAATTTTTCCAGAATTTTTGAAGGTCAGAAAAATTACGAAACTGGAAAATATAACAACCCTTAAAATTCCTTACTATCTCTTACCTCAAAAGAGCAGCACTTCTGACTGGAATGTAAAGCCGAAGAAAACTTGTACTGAATAGCAACTCTCAAAGTATCTAAATACTCACAAAATATGCTTCACAATATAGAGAGAGAAAGAGAGAAAGCTTATGTTTCTGGTGTGATTTTCAATTCTAACTTAGCCCTCTATTTATAGGAAAATGTTAGCACGTCGAAGCAGACTTAACCTGCAACCTGATGGCTTTACCTGCTACTATTTCCACCCACCACATTTGAATAAAAATCTCATCACATTTCTTCACCAACTAAGAGTGGGGCCCACCAATTCTAGAATTTTCTACCAAAATGATAAATTCCTAAACTTCAACAATTTCTGAACCAGTCATTTCGTAAAATTCATAATAAATCATACGTTCATTTTTAACGGTTCAAAATTTATGGACATATACTCAACTTATATGTGTATAACATATCCAAATATTACCACGATCTAACAGTCGGATTAAAAATTATAACCCTCTCAAAAACCCTAATTTGATTTTCAATACCTACATTCCGACAAAAATACAGATAAAATACCTCAACATTAACTCCTTTATTTTTAACCACAAAAATATATCCCTCATTTATATCCACATAAAATAAATATTTCTTTATCATATGAATCAATAATTAATTATTCACAAATAATATTACAGAATCGTATTTATGACAACCAGGCCGTTCCCAGGAAAAAGGGGGCTTTCCAATAAGAATTTCTCTTTACTGACGCGCAATTAGGTGACCAAATCTCTCCTTAGACAGAACTTTCTAGACATTGCCAATAATGTTATCTAATAATATTATTCAAATAATATGAATTATTGATCTGATAATGGAAAATACTGTGCAATGACAATTATTGAACAACAATAATATAAAATTTCAACGTAGCAATTATTGAATCAATAAAATAAAATATTGAACAGTAATTACTGTAACAATTATTAAGTCGTGCCTTCTTACGTAAGAATCAATAATTCAAAAATACTGTGCAATCCGTGTGCTACTATGCAACCACGCGTATTACTGTATTTTAACCACCGGGTATTCCAACAGTGTTAACGGTAACAACTACGCCGTTATTTATAAAAACTCAATTTTTATCGTTATCTTCATCCGACCATTTTTCGTTATGGGGTCCACAAATAGCTGCGCCGTCGTACGAATATTCCCCGACAGAAAGAATATTCCACGATCAACGAATATTCTCCGACAACAATGATTAGTTCATAACCACTTGTGTATTTTGAAAAAAAATTCATAAATCACCCTTAACTTTAATATTTATCAATTTAACCATTTACTGAATAGTAATTATAAAAAAAATTGAATACTTTTATTTCATAAAATTTGGGGTCTTACAATCTCCACTCCTTATGAAATTTCGTCCCCGAAATTTGCATACCTGGTATTTCAAAGAGTTGAGAATACCTTGTTTTCATTTCAGATTCCATCTTCCATGTCATCATGATTTCTCCATTGCTCATCTCCTGTATTTTAGATATCATTCTAGAATATAGCTTAAAAACAAGGGTTAATTGAACAAATTAACATATCACATAATATCCCGATATTATGACTGACCAACAAATAAGCTTAGGTAGGACACACAAGCGAATGATTTACTCATCGCTCCCATCCTAGTTCTATTTCCCGATCTCCGCCAGAGATCATATCCCTAAGCTCTGATACCAAAATGTAACGACCCCAAAATAGGTCCATTCCATACAACCTATTCTGAGTCGCCAAATACATGGTACAGAAAATAACTACAACTTTATTACAACAATTGTCGTGCAAAATACAACAACACATATGCTGTGAGTTTGGATACAAATATATACCAAATGTGACTCATGTCCTAACCGTGGACAGCACCTCATAATGACACATTACATACCTATCAGCTTGCCACCGCAGAACGGCGTCCCCTACGGAGAGTCTGGCTTCGGTGCATTCCCCATCAACAGGATGTCACCAGATAGAGGCTCGGGGCTCTTTACTTATGGCTCTGATACCAACTGTGACAAATGTCCTAACCGTGGACAGCACCTCACAATGACACCTTACATAAAGGTATAATCAAAACTGTTTTAGAAATGAGAATCTTTGGGAAGTGCTCAAGGAAACCTTTGTACATGGGAGGCCATGCTTCTAGGTTGTGATAGATATCATATGGCCACAGAATTATCCTTGGTTGACCCAATATACCCCAAAGAAAAACGAGAAGATTACTATCATATTCTTCCCAATGGTGAGTCTTCTCTTGACTTATCATTATCTCCACTGTCTCTAATTGAGAATTATACTTCAAATAAACACCAAGATTATATAGGTAGTGCTCGTAAATATACTCAGCAAGTGGATGAGCACAATCCTGTCTTATGATGACACGAGGTTGTATGCCATTAGATATCTTGTATGATAGTGGCAAAACACCCTTCCAACGTTGGGTTCGCCTCACCCTATTTTATTCACCAAATATAACTACTAACTGATGACCACCTTTCTATTTCCTTGTTACCCCCGCTCGACCCAGGTACACTCTTATTACCTGAAAGGAATTGTGAAACAGAAGGGTGAGCACAACTAGCCCAGTAAAGAATATCATGACTAAAGATAATTAAATTATCAATAGCCTTCAACAGAATTAAATCAGAGATTTAGAACATATGGTAGATGATAAAACTTCTCAACCATAGTTGCAGCAGAACGAGCAATCCATTAGAAGAGTCAAATAGACTATAAAGTCTATTATCTTCTCCACGTTAAAAATCCACCAACAATGTTTTATCCCTGTAACATTTATCAACAATTCATGTCCACAATCACGTGTATAACTCATAATCGTAATTGTAGTTCTAAATTCCTTTTCTCATCCAGGACAAAGATAATTTTCATCAACTGAAACATCAAACATCATGGTTATACCAAATCACAGTTTATGTTCATAATCATACTAATAAATTCATCAACAACTCATTTTTGCACTACATGCCAAAGATATTCAACAACAAGTCATCTTTGCATTACGAGCCAAATATATTCATCAATAATTCATCTTTGCACTACAGGCCAGGCCAAAGATATTCCTCAACAGTTCATATTTGCACTACAGGCCAAATATATTCATATCTCAAAGAAATATATAATCATTTCAAAATTTATATAAACAATAATTATAACCATTTTGATAAATTCACCTTTGCACTTAAGCTAAAGATATTCAGTTATAAATTCAATGGTCATGATCATACCAGTCAACAATTTAACTTTGCACTACTGGCTAAAGAGAACCCATAGTCATGATCATACCAATAATTTACCCATCTTTACACTCAAGCGAAAGAGAATTTTAACATCAAGGTTATAAAAATGTTATATATGATAATAAAAATAATATAATCAACATATAGATTTAATCTCAAGAGTAATATTCATAAATCAACTATAATTTGGTCAGAAAAAGAAACCAATTTTTTTGTGAATAGTAACTCGTGAATAGTAACTCATGAATAGTAATCCCGACTAAAAAAGGTAGAAATTCCACAATAAAATCAATACCAATATTTCGGTATAATGATATTGAAAGAATATCATTTCTTAAATTTATAAACAATTTATTTTAATTGTTTATACTTTACTAAAATAATACATTTAATCATTTCAAAATGCCAAACTCATAAGATTTTATCACCAATAACCAAAACACTCATCAATAATCTGCATATATCTCATATAGGATTCTCAAGTCATAAAATCCTATTTTTCAATTTTCTTACTTCACATAACATATTTAATTCATTTACTCATAACTAAACTATTTTCATGAAAAATACAAAATCAGTTATAAAAATATTTCTTTTCTGTGATTTAGCATAATATAGTCCCATAGTGAACATATATTTTTCTCAGAATTTTTAAAAGTCATTTACTATTTTTCATATGGTCAAAACAGCCGAATATTTAGATATTTATCAAAAATTATATTTTTATCTAAAAATTCTGAAATTCACAGAGTATACTCCTATCATATACATGTACTCCCAATAAAAATTTCATCAATTTTGGAGTTAACCACAAGAAATTATAAGCGATTACTTTTAAAATAGTCTTTTCTCATAAAATTCATAACTCTCAATCTATACATCCAAAAATCACCATTTTTGGACACAATCAAGAAAACTCATCAAAATATCATTTCAAATTTTTCCAGAATTTTTGAAGGTCAGAAAAATTACGAAACTGGAAAATATAACAACCCTTAAAATTCCTTACTATCTCTTACCTCAAAAGAGCAGCACTTCTGACTGGAATGTAAAGCCGAAGAAAACTTGTACTGAATAGCAACTCTCAAAGTATCTAAATACTCACAAAATATGCTTCACAATATAGAGAGAGAAAGAGAGAAAGCTTATGTTTCTGGTGTGATTTTCAATTCTAACTTAGCCCTCTATTTATAGGAAAATGTTAGCACGTCGAAGCAGACTTAACCTGCAACCTGATGGCTTTACCTGCTACTATTTCCACCCACCACATTTGAATAAAAATCTCATCACATTTCTTCACCAACTAAGAGTGGGGCCCACCAATTCTAGAATTTTCTACCAAAATGATAAATTCCTAAACTTCAACAATTTCTGAACCAGTCATTTCGTAAAATTCATAATAAATCATACGTTCATTTTTAACGGTTCAAAATTTATGGACATATACTCAACTTATATGTGTATAACATATCCAAATATTACCACGATCTAACAGTCGGATTAAAAATTATAACCCTCTCAAAAACCCTAATTTGATTTTCAATACCTACATTCCGACAAAAATACAGATAAAATACCTCAACATTAACTCCTTTATTTTTAACCACAAAAATATATCCCTCATTTATATCCACATAAAATAAATATTTCTTTATCATATGAATCAATAATTAATTATTCACAAATAATATTACAGAATCGTATTTATGACAACCAGGCCGTTCCCAGGAAAAAGGGGGCTTTCCAATAAGAATTTCTCTTTACTGACGCGCAATTAGGTGACCAAATCTCTCCTTAGACAGAACTTTCTAGACATTGCCAATAATGTTATCTAATAATATTATTCAAATAATATGAATTATTGATCTGATAATGGAAAATACTGTGCAATGACAATTATTGAACAACAATAATATAAAATTTCAACGTAGCAATTATTGAATTAATAAAATAAAATATTGAACAGTAATTACTGTAACAATTATTAAGTCGTGCCTTCTTACGTAAGAATCAATAATTCAAAAATACTGTGCAATCCGTGTGCTACTATGCAACCACGCGTATTACTGTATTTTAACCACCGGGTATTCCAACAGTGTTAACGGTAACAACTACGCCGTTATTTATAAAAACTCAATTTTTATCGTTATCTTCATCCGACCATTTTTCGTTATGGGGTCCACAAATAGCTGCGCCGTCGTACGAATATTCCCCGACAGAAAGAATATTCCACGACCAACGAATATTCTCCGACAACAATGATTAGTTCATAACCACTTGTGTATTTTGAAAAAAAATTCATAAATCACCCTTAACTTTAATATTTATCAATTTAACCATTTACTGAATAGTAATTATAAAAAAAATTGAATACTTTTATTTCATAAAATTTGGGGTCTTACAATCTCCACTACTTATGAAATTTCGTCCCCGAAATTTGCATACCTGGTATTTCAAAGAGTTGAGAATACCTTGTTTTCATTTCAGATTCCATCTTCCATGTCATCATGATTTCTCCATTGCTCATCTCCTGTATTTTAGATATCATTCTAGAATATAGCTTAAAAACAAGGGTTAATTGAACAAATTAACATATCACATAATATCCCGATATTATGACTGACCAACAAATAAGATTAGGTAGGACACACAAGCGAATGATTTACTCATCGCTCCCATCCTAGTTCTATTTCCCGATCTCCGCCAGAGATCATATCCCTAAGCTCTGATACCAAAATGTAACGACCCCAAAATAGGTCCATTCCATACAACCTATTCTGAGTCGCCAAATACATGGTACAGAAAATAACTACAACTTTATTACAACAATTGTCGTGCAAAATACAACAACACATATGCTGTGAGTTTGGATACAAATATATACCAAATGTGACTCATGTCCTAACCGTGGACAGCACCTCATAATGACACATTACATACCTATCAGCTTGCCACCGCAGAACGGCGTCCCCTACGGAGAGTCTGGCTTCGGTGCATTCCCCATCAACAGGATGTCACCAGATAGAGGCTCGGGGCTCTTTACTTATGGCTCTGATACCAACTGTGACAAATGTCCTAACCGTGGACAGCACCTCACAATGACACCTTACATAAAGGTATAATCAAAACTGTTTTAGAAATGAGAATCTTTGGGAAGTGCTCAAGGAAACCTTTGTACATGGGAGGCCATGCTTCTAGGTTGTGATAGATATCATATGGCCACAGAATTATCCTTGGTTGACCCAATATACCCCAAAGAAAAACGAGAAGATTACTATCATATTCTTCCCAATGGTGAGTCTTCTCTTGACTTATCATTATCTCCACTGTCTCTAATTGAGAATTATACTTCAAATAAACACCAAGATTATATAGGTAGTGCTCGTAAATATACTCAGCAAGTGGATGAGCACAATCCTGTCTTATGATGACACGAGGTTGTATGCCATTAGATATCTTGTATGATAGTGGCAAAACACCCTTCCAACGTTGGGTTCGCCTCACCCTATTTTATTCACCAAATATAACTACTAACTGATGACCACCTTTCTATTTCCTTGTTACCCCCGCTCGACCCAGGTACACTCTTATTACCTGAAAGGAATTGTGAAACAGAAGGGTGAGCACAACTAGCCCAGTAAAGAATATCATGACTAAAGATAATTAAATTATCAATAGCCTTCAACAGAATTAAATCAGAGATTTAGAACATATGGTAGATGATAAAACTTCTCAACCATAGTTGCAGCAGAACGAGCAATCCATTAGAAGAGTCAAATAGACTATAAAGTCTATTATCTTCTCCACGTTAAAAATCCACCAACAATGTTTTATCCCTGTAACATCAATCAACAATTCATGTCCACAATCACGTGTATAACTCATAATCGTAATTGTAGTTCTAAATTCCTTTTCTCATCCAGGACAAAGATAATTTTCATCAACTGAAACATCAAACATCATGGTTATACCAAATCACAGTTTATGTTCATAATCATACTAATAAATTCATCAACAACTCATTTTTGCACTACATGCCAAAGATATTCAACAACAAGTCATCTTTGCATTACGAGCCAAATATATTCATCAATAATTCATCTTTGCACTACAGGCCAGGCCAAAGATATTCCTCAACAGTTCATATTTGCACTACAGGGCAAATATATTCATATCTCAAAGAAATATATAATCATTTCAAAATTTATATAAACAATAATTATAACCATTTTGATAAATTCACCTTTGCACTTAAGCTAAAGATATTCAGTTATAAATTCAATAGTCATGATCATACCAGTCAACAATTTAACTTTGCACTACTGGCTAAAGAGAACCCATAGTCATGATCATACCAATAATTTACCCATCTTTACACTCAAGCGAAAGAGAATTTTAACATCAAGGTTATAAAAATGTTATATATGATAATAAAAATAATATAATCAACATATAGATTTAATCTCAAGGGTAATATTCATAAATCAACTATAATTTGGTCAGAAAAAGAAACCAATTTTTTTGTGAATAGTAACTCATGAATAGTAATCCCGACTAAAAAAGGTAGAAATTCCACAATAAAATCAATACCAATATTTCGGTATAATGATATTGAAAGAATATCATTTCTTAAATTTATAAACAATTTATTTTAATTGTTTATACTTTACTAAAATAATACATTTAATCATTTCAAAATGCCAAACTCATAAGATTTTATCACCAATAACCAAAACACTCATCAATAATCTGCATATATCTCATATAGGATTCTCAAGTCATAAAATCCTATTTTTCAATTTTCTTACTTCACATAACATATTTAATTCATTTACTCATAACTAAACTATTTTCATGAAAAATACAAAATCAGTTATAAAAATATTTCTTTTCTGTGATTTAGCATAATATAGTCCCATAGTGAACATATATTTTTCTCAGAATTTTTAAAAGTCATTTACTATTTTTCATATGGTCAAAACAGCCGAATATTTAGACATTTATCAAAAATTATATTTTTATCTAAAAATTCTGAAATTCACAGAGTATACTCCTATCATATACATGTACTCCCAATAAAAATTTCATCAATTTTGGAGTTAACCACAAGAAATTATAAGCGATTACTTTTAAAATAGTCTTTTCTCATAAAATTCATAACTCTCAATCTATACATCCAAAAATCACCATTTTTGGACACAATCAAGAAAACTCATCAAAATATCATTTCAAATTTTTCCAGAATTTTTGAAGGTCAGAAAAATTACGAAACTGGAAAATATAACAACCCTTAAAATTCCTTACTATCTCTTACCTCAAAAGAGCAGCACTTCTGACTGGAATGTAAAGCCGAAGAAAACTTGTACTGAATAGCAACTCTCAAAGTATCTAAATACTCACAAAATATGCTTCACAATATAGAGAGAGAAAGAGAGAAAGCTTATGTTTCTGGTGTGATTTTCAATTCTAACTTAGCCCTCTATTTATAGGAAAATGTTAGCACGTCGAAGCAGACTTAACCTGCAACCTGATGGCTTTACCTGCTACTATTTCCACCCACCACATTTGAATAAAAATCTCAGCACATTTCTTCACCAACTAAGAGTGGGGCCCACCAATTCTAGAATTTTCTACCAAAATGATAAATTCCTAAACTTCAACAATTTCTGAACCAGTCATTTCGTAAAATTCATAATAAATCATACGTTCATTTTTAACGGTTCAAAATTTATGGACATATACTCAACTTATATGTGTATAACATATCCAAATATTACCACGATCTAACAGTCGGATTAAAAATTATAACCCTCTCAAAAACCCTAATTTGATTTTCAATACCTACATTCCGACAAAAATACAGATAAAATACCTCAACATTAACTCCTTTATTTTTAACCACAAAAATATATCCCTCATTTATATCCACATAAAATAAATATTTCTTTATCATATGAATCAATAATTAATTATTCACAAATAATATTACAGAATCGTATTTATGACAACCAGGCCGTTCCCAGGAAAAAGGGGGCTTTCCAATAAGAATTTCTCTTTACTGACGCGCAATTAGGTGACCAAATCTCTCCTTAGACAAAACTTTTTAGACATTGCCAATAATGTTATCTAATAATATTATTCAAATAATATGAATTATTGATCTGATAATGGAAAATACTGTGCAATGACAATTATTGAACAACAATAATATAAAATTTCAACGTAGCAATTATTGAATCAATAAAATAAAATATTGAACAGTAATTACTGTAACAATTATTAAGTCGTGCCTTCTTACGTAAGAATCAATAATTTAAAAATACTGTGCAATCCGTGTGCTACTATGCAACCACGCGTATTACTGTATTTTAACCACCGGGTATTCCAACAGTGTTAACGGTAACAACTACGCCGTTATTTATAAAAACTCAATTTTTATCGTTATCTTCATCCGACCATTTTTCGTTATGGGGTCCACAAATAGCTGCGCCGTCGTACGAATATTCTTCGACAGAAAGAATATTTCACGACCAACGAATATTCCTCGACAACAATGATTAGTTCATAACCACTTGTGTATTTTGAAAAAAAATTCATAAATCACCCTTAACTTTAACATTTATCAATTTAACCATTTACTGAATAGTAATTATAAGAAAAATTGAATAATTTTATTTAATAAAATTCGGGGTCTTACAATCTCCCTTCCTTATGAAATTTCGTCCCCAAAATTTGCGTACCTGGTATTTCAAAGAGTTGAGAATACCTTGATTTCATTTCAGATTCCATCTTCCCTGTCATCATGATTTCTCCATTGCTCATCTCCTGTATTTTAGATATCATTCTAGAATATAGCTTAAAAACAAGGGTTAATTGAACAAATTAACATATCACATAATATCCCGATATTATGACTGACCAACAAATAAGCTTAGGTAGGACACACTAGCGAATGATTTACTCATCGCTCCCATCCTAGTTCTATTTCTCGATCTCCGCCAGAGATCATATCCCTAAGCTCTGATACCAAAATGTAACGACCCCAAAATAGGTCCATTCCATCCAACCTATTATGAGTCGCCAAATACATGGTACAGAAAATAACTACAACTTTATTACAACAATTGTCGTGCAAAATACAACAACACATATGCTGTGAGTTTGGATACAAATATATATCAAATGTGACTCATGTCCTAACCATGGACAGCACCTCACAATGACACATTACATACCTATCAGCTTGCCACCGCAGAACGGCGTCCCCTACGGAGAGTCTGGCTTCGGTGCATTCCCCATCAACAGGATGTCACCAGATAGAGGCTCGGGGCTCTTTACTTATGGCTCTGATACCAACTGTGACAAATGTCCTAACCGTGGACAGCACCTCACAATGACACCTTACATAAAGGTATAATCAAAACTGTTTTAGAAATGAGAATCTTTGGGAAGTGCTCAAGGAAACCTTTGTACATGGGAGGCCATGCTTCTAGGTTGTGATAGATATCATATGGCCACAGAATTATCCTTGGTTGACCCAATATACCCCAAAGAAAAACGAGAAGATTACTATCATATTCTTCCCAATGGTGAGTCTTCTCTTGACTTATCATTATCTCCACTGTCTCTAATTGAGAATTATACTTCAAATAAACACCAAGATTATATAGGTAGTGCTCGTAAATATACTCAGCAAGTGGATGAGCACAATCCTGTCTTATGATGACACGAGGTTGTATGCCATTAGATATCTTGTATGATAGTGGCAAAACACCCTTCCAACGTTGGGTTCGCCTCACCCTATTTTATTCACCAAATATAACTACTAACTGATGACCACCTTTCTATTTCCTTGTTACCCCCGCTCGACCCAGGTACACTCTTATTACCTGAAAGGAATTGTGAAGCAGAAGGGTGAGCACAACTAGCCCAGTAAAGAATATCATGACTAAAGATAATTAAATTATCAATAGCCTTCAACAGAATAAATCAGAGATTTAGAACATATGGTAGATGATAAAACTTCTCAACCATAGTTGCAGCAGAACGAGCAATCCATTAGAAGAGTCAAATAGACTATAAAGTCTATTATCTTCTCCATGTTAAAAATCCACCAACAATGTTTTATCCCTGTAACATCAATCAACAATTCCTTTCCACAATCATATGTATAACTCATAATCGTAATTGTATTCTAAATTCCTTTTCGCATCCAGGACGAAGATAATTTTCATCAACTGAAACATCAAAGATCATGGTTATACCAAATCACAGTTTATGTTCATCAATCACTACACAAAGATATTCATCAACAGACCATCTTTGCACTACAGGCCAAAGATATTCAACAACAGTTCATCTTTGCACTAAAGGCCAAAGATATTCATCAATAATTCATCTTTGCACTACGGCCAAAGATATTCATCAACAATTCATCTTTACACTACAGGCCAAAGATATTCCTCAACAGTTCATATTTGCACTACAGGTCAAATATATTCATCAACAGTTCATATTTGCACTACAGGCCAAATATGTTAATAGCTCAAATAAATATATAATCATTTCAGAATTTATATAAACAATAATTATAACCATGTTGATCAATTCACCTTTGCACTTAAGCTTAAGATATTCAATTATAAATTCAATGGTCATGATCATACCAGTCACAATTCAGCTTTGCACTACAGGCCAAAGAGAACCCTAGTCATGATCATACCAATAATCTACCCATCTTTACACTCTAGTGAAAGAGAATTTCAACATCAGGGTTATAAAAATGTTATATATGATAATAAAAACAATATATTCAACATATAGATTTAATCTCAAGAGTAATATTCATAACTCAACTATAATTTGGTTAGAAAAAGAAACCAATTTTATCATGAATAGTAACTCGTGAATAGTAACCCATGAATAGTAACTCGTGAATAGTAACTCGTGAATAGTAACTCATGAATAGTAACTCGTGAATAGTAACCCCAACACAAAAGATAGAAATTCCATAATAAAATCCATACCAATATTTTGGTATAATGATATTGAAAGAATAACATTTCTTAAATTTATAAACAATTTATTTTAATTGTTTACACTTTACTAAATAAATCATTTAATCATTCTAAAATGCCAAACTCATAAGATTTCATCACTAATAACCAAAAATTCTCATCAAAAATCTGCATATACCTCATATAGGATTCTCAAGCCATAAAATCCTATTTTCTAATTTTCTTTCTTCACAAAACATATTTAATTCATTTACTCATAACTAGACCATTTTTATGAAAAATACTAAATCAGTTCCAAAAATATTTCTTTTCTGGAATTTATCATAATATAGTCCCATAGTGAACATATATTTTTCTCAGAATTTTTAAAAGTCATTTACTATTTTTCATATGGCCAAAACAGCCGAATATTTAGACATTTATCAAAAATTGTACTTTTATCTAAAAATTCTAAAATTCACAGAGTATACTCCTATCATATACATGTACTCCCAATAAAAATTTCATCAATTTTTGAGTTAACCACAAGGAATTATAAGCGATTACTTTTAAAATAGTCTTTTCTCATAAAATTCATAACTCTCAATCTATACATCCAAAAATCACCATTTTTGGATACAATCAAGAAAACTCATCAAAATATCATTTCAAATTTTTCTAGAATTTTTGAAGGTCAGAAAAATTACGAAATTAAAAATCATAACAACCCTTAAAATCCCTTACTATCCCTTACCTCAAAAGTGCAGTATTTCTGACTGGAATGCAAAGCCGAAGGAAACTTGCACTGAATAGCAACTCTCAAAGTATCTAAATACTCACAAAATATGCTTCATAATATAGAGAGAGAAAGAGAGAAATCTTATCTTTCTGGTGTGATTTTTAATTCTAACTTAGCCCTCTATTTATAGGAAAATTTTGGTAGGTTTGACCTGCAACCTGATGGCTTTACCTGCTACTATTCTCACCGACCACATTTGAAATATAATTCAGCACATTTCTTCACCAACCACAAGTGGGGCCCACCAATTCTAGAATTTTCCACCAAAATGATAAACTCCGAAAATTCAATAATTTCTGAACCAGTCATCTCGTAAAATTCATAATAAATCATACGTTCATTTTTAACGGTTCAAAATTTGTGGGCATATACTCAACTTATATATGTATAACATATCCAGAAATTACCACGATCCAACGGTCGGATTAAAAATTATAACCCCCGCAAAATATCTCAAAAACCCTGATTTTTAATACCTCCATTCCGACAAAAATACGGATAAAAATCTCAACATTAACTCCTTCATTTTTTAACCACAAAAATATATCCCTCATTTATATTCCCATAAAATAAATATTTCCTTATCATATGAATCAATAATTAATTATTCACAAATAATATTACAGAATCACATTTATGACAACCAGGCCGTTCCCAGGAAAGAGGGGGCTTTCCAATAAGAATTTTTCCTTACTGGCGCGCAATTAGGTGACCAAACCTCTCCTTAGACAGAACTTTCTAGACATTGCCAATAATGCTATCTAATAATAGTATTCAAATAATATGAATTATTGATCTGATAATGGGAAATACTGTGCGGCAACAATTATTGAAACAACAATAATATAAAATATCAACGCAGCAATTATTGAATCAATAAAATAAAATATTAAACAGTAATTACTGTAACAATTATTGAGTAGTGCCTTCTTACGTAAGAATTAATAATTTCAAAAATACTATGCAATACCGTGTGCTACTGTGCAATAACGCGTATTACTGTATTTTAACCACCGGGTATTCCAACAGTGTTAACGGTAACAACTACGCTGTTATTTGTAAAAACTCAAATTTGTCGTTTTCTTCACCCTACAGTTATTCGCTATGGGGCCCACAAATGGCTGCGCCGTCGTACGAATATTTCTCGACAGAAAAAATATTCCACGACCAAACGAATATTCCCCGACAACAATGATTATTTTATAACCACTTGCTTATTTTGAAAAAAAATCATATTTCACTCATAACTTTAAACTTTTATCAATTTAACCATTTACTGAATAGTAATTATAAGAAAAATTGAATACTTTTATTTCATAAAATTCGGGGTCTTACAGTTTCTAATTGAGAATTATACTTCAAACAAACACCAAGATTATATAGGTAGTGCTCGTAAATATACTCAGCAGGTGGATGAGCACAATCATGTCTTATGATGACACGAGGTTGTATGTCATTAGATATCTTGTATGATAGTGGCAAAACACCCTTCCAACGTTGGGTTCGCCTCACCCTATTTTATTCACCAAATATAACTACTAACTGATGACCACCTTTCTATTCCCTTGTTACCCCCGCTCGACCCAGGTACACTCTTATTACCTAAAAGGAATTGTGAAACAGAAGGGTGAGCACAACTAGCCCAGTAAAGAATATCATGACTAAAGATAATTAAATTATCAATAGCCTTCAACAGAATTAAATCAGAGATTTAGAACATATGGTAGATGATAAAACTTCTCAACCATAGTTGCAGCGGAACGAGCAATCCATTAGAAGAGTCAAATAGACTATAAAGTCTATTATCTTCTTCACGTTAAAAATCCACCAACAATGTTTTATCCCAGTAACATAAATCAATAATTCATGTCCACAATCACGTGTATAACTCATAATCGTAATTATAGTTTTAAATTCCTTTTCTCATCCAAGACAAAGATAATTTTCATCACCTGAAACATCAAATATCATGGTTATACCAAATCACAGTTTATGTGCATAATCATACTAATAAATTCATCAACAACTCATCTTTGCACTACATGCCAAAGATATTCAACAACAAGTCATCTTTGCATTACGAGCCAAATATATTTATCAATAATTCATCTTTACACTACGGGCCAAAGATATTCCTCAACAGTTCATATTTGCATTACAGGCCAAATATATTCATATCTCAAAAAAATATATAATCATTTCAAAATTTATATAAACAATAATTATAACCATGTTGATCAATTCACCTTTGTACTTAAGCTAAAGATATTCAGTTATAAATTCAATAGTCATGATCATACCAGTCAACAATTTAACTTTGCACTACTGGCCAAAGAGAACCCATAGTCATGATCATACCAATAATTTACCCATATTTATACTCAAGCGAAAGAGAATTTCAACATCAAGGTTATAAAAATGTTATATATGATAATAAAAACAATATAATCAACATATAGATTTAATCTCAAGAGTAATATTCATAAATCAACTATAATTTGGTCAGAAAAAGAAACCAATTTTTTTGTGAATAGTAACTCGTGAATAGTAACTCCTGAATAGTAATCCCGACTAAAAAAGGTAGAAATTCCACAATAAAATAATTACCAATATTTCGGTATAATGATATTGAAAGAATATCATTTCTTAAATTTATAAACAATTTATTTTAATTGTTTATACTTTACTAAAATAATACATTTAATCATTTTAAAATGCCAAACTCATAAGATTTCATCACCAATAACCAAAACCCTCATCAAAAATCTGCATATACCTCATATAGGATTCTCAAGTCATAAAATCTTATTTTTCAATTTTCTTAATTCACATAACATATTTAATTCATTTACTCATAACTAGAACATTTTCATGAAAAATACCAAATCAGTTACAAAAATATTTTTTTTCTGGGATTTAGCATAATATAGTCCCATAGTGAACATATATTTTTCTCAGAATTTTTAAAAGTCATTTACTATTTTTCATATGGTCAAAACAGCCGAATATTTAGACATTTATCAAAAATTGTATTTTTATCTAAAAATTCAGAAATTCACAGAGTATACTCCTATCATATACATGTACTCCCAATAAAAATTTCATCAATTTTGGAGTTAACCACAAGAAATTATAAGCGATTACTTTTAAAATAGTCTTTTCTCATAAAATTCATAACTCTCAATCTATACATCCAAAAATCACCATTTTTGGACACAATCAAGAAAACTCATCAAAATATCATTTCAAATTTTTCCAGAATTTTTGAAGGTCAGAAAAATTACGAAACTGGAAAATATAACAACCCTTAAAATCTCTTACTATCCCTTACCTCAAAAGAGCAGCACTTCTGACTGGAATGTAAAGCCGAAGAAAACTTGCACTGAATAGCAACTCTCAAAGTATCTAAATACTCACAAAATATGTTTCACAATATAGAGAGAGAAAGAGAGAAAGCTTATGTTTCTGGTGTGATTTTCAATTCTAACTTAACCCTCTATTTATAGGAAAATGTTAGCACGCCGAAGCAGACTTAACCTGCAACCTGATGGCTTTACCTGCTACTATTCCCACCCACCATATTTGAATAAAAATATCTGCACATTTCTTCACCAACTAAGAGTGGGGCCCACCAATTCTAGAATTTTCTACCAAAATGATAAATTCCTAAACTTCAACAATTTCTGAACCAGTCATTTCGTAAAATTCATAATAAATCATACGTTCATTTTTAACGGTTCAAAATTTATGGACATATACTCAACTTATATGTGTATAACATATCCAAATATTACCACGATCTAACGGTCGGATTAAAAATTATAACCCTCTCAAAAACCCTAATTTGATTTTCAATACCTGCATTCCGACAAAAATACAGATAAAATACCTCAACATTAACTCCTTCATTTTTAACCACAAAAATATATCCATCATTTATATTCACATAAAATAAATATTTCCTTATCATATGAATCAATAATTAATTATTCACAAATAATATTACAGAATCGCATTTATGACAACCAGGCCGTTCCCAAGAAAGAGGGGACTTTCCAATAAGAATTTATCTTTACTGGCGCGCAATTAGGTGACCAAACATCTCCTTAGACAGAACTTTTTAGACATTGCCAATAATGTTATCTAATAATATTATTCAAATAATATGAATTATTGATCTGATAATGAAAAATACTGTGCAATGACAATTATTGAACAACGATAATATAAAATTTCAACGTAGCAATTATTGAATCAATAAAATAAAATATTGAACAGTAATTACTGTAACAATTATTGAGTCGTGCCTTCTTACGTAAGAATCAATAATTCAAAAATACTGTGCAATCCGTGTGCTACTATGTAACCACGCGTATTACTGTATTTTAACCACCGGGTATTCCAACAGTGTTAACGGTAACAACTACGTCGTTATTTATAAAAACTCAATTTTTGTCGTTATCTTCATCCGACCATTTTTCGTTATGGGGCCCACAAATAGCTGCGCCGTCGTACAAATATTCCCCGACAGAAAGAATATTCCACGACCAACGAATATTTCCCGACAACAATGATTAGTTCATAACCACTTGTGTATTTTGAAAAAAAATTCATATATCACCCTTAACTTTAACATTTATCAATTTAACCATTTACTGAATAGTAATTATAAGAAAAATTGAATAATTTTATTTCATAAAATTCGGGGTCTTACAATCTCCCCTCCTTATGAAATTTCGTCCCCGAAATTTGCGTACCTGGTATTTCAAAGAGTTGAGAATACCTTGATTTCATTTCAGATTCCATCTTCCCTGTCATCATGATTTTTCCATTGCTCATCTCTTGTATTTTCGATATCATTCTAGAATATTACTTCAAAACAAGGGTAAATTGAACAAATTAACATATTACATAATATCCCGATATTATGACTGACCAACAAATAAGCTTAGGTAGGACACACTAGCGAAGGATTTACTCATCGCTCCCCTCCTAGTTCTATTTCCTGATCTCCGCCAGAGATCATATCCCTAAGCTCTGATACCAAAATGTAACGACCCCAAAATAGGTTCATTCCATCCAACCTATTCTGAGTCGCCAAATACATGGTACAGAAAATAACTACAACTTTATTATAACAATTGTCGTGCAAAATACAACAACACATATGCTGTGAGTTTGGATACAAATATATACCAAATGTGACTCATGTCCTAACCGTGGACAGCACCTCACAATGACACATTACATACCTATCAGCTTGCCACCGCAGAACGGCGTCCCCTACGGAGAGTCTGGCTTCGGTGCATTCCCCATCAACAGGATGTCACCAGATAGAGGCTCGGGGCTCTTTACTTATGGCTCTGATACCAACTGTGACAAATGTCCTAACCGTGGACAGCACCTCACAATGACACCTTACATAAAGGTATAATCAAAACTGTTTTAGAAATGAGAATCTTTGGGAAGTGCTCAAGGAAACCTTTGTACATGGGAGGCCATGCTTCTAGGTTGTGATAGATATCATATGGCCACAGAATTATTCTTGGTTGACCCAATATACCCCAAAGAAAAACGAGAAGATTACTATCATATTCTTCCCAATGGTGAGTCTTCTCTTGACTTATCATTATCTCCACTGTCTCTAATTGAGAATTATACTTCAAATAAACACCAAGATTATATAGGTAGTGCTCGTAAATATACTCAGCAAGTGGATGAGCACAATCCTGTCTTATGATGACACGAGGTTGTATGCCATTAGATATCTTGTATGATAGTGGCAAAACACCCTTCCAACGTTGGGTTCGCCTCACCCTATTTTATTCACCAAATATAACTACTAACTGATGACCACCTTTCTATTTCCTTGTTACCCCCGCTCGACCCAGGTACACTCTTATTACCTGAAAGGAATTGTGAAACAGAAGGGTGAGCACAACTAGCCCAGTAAAGAATATCATGACTAAAGATAATTAAATTATCAATAGCCTTCAACAGAATTAAATCAGAGATTTAGAACATATGGTAGATGATAAAACTTCTCAACCATAGTTACAGCAGAACGAGCAATCAATTAAAAGAGTCAAATAGACTATAAAGTCTATTATCTTCTCCACGTTAAAAATCCACCAACAATGTTTTATCCCTGTAACATCAATCAACAATTCATGTCCACAATCACGTGTATAACTCATAATCGTAATTGTAGTTCTAAATTCCTTTTCTCATCCAGGACAAAGATAATTTTCATCACCTGAAACATCAAACATCATGGTTATACCAAATCACAGTTTATGTTCATAATCATACTAATAAATTCATCAACAACTCATCTTTGCACTACATGCCAAAGATATTCAACAACAAGTCATCTTTGCATTACGAGCCAAATATATTCATCAATAATTCATCTTTGCATTACAGGTCAAAGATATTCCTCAACAGTTCATATTTGCACTACAGGCCAAATATATTCATATCTCAAAGAAATATATAATCATTTCAAAATTTATATAAACAATAATTATAACCATGTTGATCAATTCACCTTTGCACTTAAGCTAAAGATATTCATTTATAAATTCAATGGTCATGATCATACCGGTCAACAATTCAACTTTGCACTACTGGCCAAAGAGAACCCATAGTCATGATCATACCAATAATTTACCCATCTTTACACTCAAACGAAAGAGAATTTCAACATCAAGGTTATAAAAATATTATATATGATAATAAAAATAATATAATCAACATATAGATTTAATCTCAAGAGTAATATTCATAAATCAACTATAATTTGGTCAGAAAAAGAAATCAATTTTTTTGCGAATAGTAACTCGTGAATAGTAATTCATGAATAGTAACCCGACTCAAAAAGGTAGAAATTCCACAATAAAATCTATACCAATATTTCGGTATAATGATATTGAAAGAATAACATTTCTTAAATTTATAAACAATTTATTTTAATTGTTTATACTTTACTAAAATAATACATTTAATCATTCCAAAATGCCAAACTCATAAGATTTCATCACCAATAACCAAAACCCTCATCAAAAATCTGCATATACCTCATATAGGATTCTCAAGTCATAAAATCCTATTTTTAAATATTTTTACTTCACATAACATATTTAATTCATTTACTCATAACTAGACCATTTTCATGAAAAATACCAAATCAGTTACAAAAATATTTCTTTTCTGAGATTTAGCATAATATAGTCCCATAGTGAACATATTTTTTTCTCAGAATTTTTAAAAGTCATTTACTATTTTTCATATGGTCAAAACAGCCGAATATTTAGACATTTATCAAAAATTGTATTTTTATCTAAAAATTCTGAAATTCACAGATTATACTCCTATCATATACATGTACTCCCAATAAAAATTTCATCAATTTTGGAGTTAACCACAAGGAATTATAAGCGATTACTTTTAAAATAATCTTTTCTCATAAAATTCATAACTCTCAATCTATACATCCAAAAATCACCATTTTTGGACACAATCAAGAAAACTCATCAAAATATCGTTTCAAATTTTTCCAAAATTTTTGAAGGTCAGAAAAATTACGAAACTGGAAAATATAACAACCCTTAAAATCTCTTACTATCCCTTACCTCAAAAGAGCAGCACTTCTGACTGGAATGTAAAGGCGAAGAAAACTTGCACTGAATAGCAACTCTCAAAGTATCTAAATACTCACAAAATATGTTTCACAATATAGAGAGAGAAAGAGAGAAAGCTTATGTTTCTGGTGTGATTTTCAATTCTAACTTAACCCTCTATTTATAGGAAAATGTTAGCACGCCGAAGCAGACTTAACCTGCAACCTGATGGCTTTACCTGCTACTATTCCCACCCACCATATTTGAATAAAAATGTCAGCACATTTCTTCACCAACTAAGAGTGGGGCCCAGCAATTCTAGAATTTTCTACCAAAATGATAAATTCCTAAACTTCAACAATTTCTGAACCAGTCATTTCGTAAAATTCATAATAAATCATACGTTCATTTTTAACGGTTCAAAATTTGTGGACATATACTCAACTTATATGTGTATAACATATCCAAATATTACCACGATCTAACGGTCAGATTAAAAATTATAACCCTCTCAAAAACCCTAATTTGATTTTCAATACCTCCATTCCGACAAAAATACAGATAAAATACCTCAACATTAACTCCTTCATTTTTAACCACAAAAATATATCACTCATTTATATCCACATAAAATAAATATTTCCTTATCATATGAATTAATAATTAATTATTCACAAATAATATTACAGAATCACATTTATGACAACCAGGCCGTTCCCAGGAAAGAGGGGGCTTTTCAATAAGAATTTCTCCTTACTGGCGCACAATTAGGTGACCAAACCTCTCCTTAGACAGAACTTTCTAGACATTGCCAATAATGTTATCTAATAATATTATTCAAATAATATGAATTATTGATCTGATAATGGGAAATACTGTGCAATGATAATTATTGAACAACAATAATATAAAATTTTAACGTAGCAATTATTGAATCAATAAAATAAAATATTAAACAGTAATTACAGTAACAATTATTGAGTCGTGCCTTCTTACGTAAGAATCAATAATTCAAAAATACTGTGCAATCCGTGTGCTACTATGCAACCACGCGTATTACTGTATTTTAACCACCGGGTATTCCAACAGTGTTAACGGTAACAACTATGCCGTTATTTATAAAAACTCAATTTTTGTCGTTATCTTCATCCGACCATTTTTCGTTATGGGGCCCACAAATAGCTGCGCCGTCGTACGAATATTCCCCGACAGAAAGAATATTCCACGACCAACGAATATTCCCCGACAATAATGATTAGTTCATAACCACTTGTGTATTTTAAAAAAAAAAATCATATATCACCCTTAACTTTAACATTTATCAATTTAACCATTTACTGAATAGTAATTATAAGAAAAATTAAATACTTTTATTTCATAAAATTCGGGGTCTTACAACACCACCAGATCCGAAGCTAAGCTCTCTTCCAAACCCCCATCATCAGCAACCAGCGAGAACCGAACCCCGACCCATCAACTCCCACCGGTCCGCCACACCAGATCATAACCCCAAAATCAGCACACTTCTTCTGAGCCCTCATCATATTGGATAGACCCCTTCAAGCTAAACTTAAAGTTAAACCAAGATGGCTCATCTCCTTGACACTGCCACTCAAAATCGGAACACAAAGTGTTGAAGGATATTGAAAACCAGATCCAAACATTTCAAATCACAAAAGCGAAAATGAGAGTAGGTGAATGATGAACATCAGTTTGGGACCATAGATGTAATATTTTGTATAGTCTTAACGAAAATCACCTTAACAGCTTCTAGAAGTTTCTGGTTATCATTGACGTATTTGAGAATCCATGTTAGCACATGGGCTGTTGTGTCCTAGGCAGCTAAAAGTACTCCGATGATGTTATCAGCTATGGTCCTTAATTGTTATATGGTGAAGTTTTAATCAATTGATTATTGTGAATGATTTAAAGAATAATTAGTAGATCTTTTGGAGGTGAATGACGGGCTTGAATTTTTTTTAGATCTGAATAATAGTGAAGTTTAAATTGTATTAGATATTGTTGTGTAAATTTTTGGGTCGTTGACGGTGGTAGTTATAGCAGCGGTGGTTATGGATTATGGTGGTGTTGATGTTGGCGTTGAGGACTTGAGGTAGATGAAGAAGAAGATGATCAGTAAGAATTTAATTAAAAAAATTAATTTTACTACCATAATTCATTAATTTGCCAAGTAAGAATGCATGTATATAATGCCAAAATAATTAAATTTATAAATATGTATATATATAAAATCAATAAGAATTGATTTGTAATTTTAGTATATTTTATTTTTATAATTTTTAAATAATTATAGTTGTTACTAATTATCTAAAAATTTATTTTCTAATAATCACAAAAATAAGTAAATTTTTATTTTTTTCATTTTTTTGTTGACTTTTTATATTTTATTTTATTTTTAAAAAAAAATTCTTTCATTTCCACTCAAGAGTTACCACGTTATAATGTTAGCTTTCTCTCTCTTGCCATGTCAGTTTTCTCTCTCTTGTCATGTCAGCTTTCTCTCTCTTATGTGGCATCAGACATGGCGAATCGTTTAAAGTCAACATGATTTAACGGATTTTCTAATAGTTTGTAAGTAAACAAAAGTATAGTGAGTTGACTGTAAAAAAACGGTTTATTGACTCACTTGTAAGTTGACATATAGTACAGTGACCAAAAAAGTATTTAACCCTTCTATCCCCCCTTAACCTCAAACTTTGGCCGACAAAATAATTTTAGAAATTACACCCAATCTAAATCACATTGAATTGGATTATTATTTTTTGAAATTGTTGGCTTAGTCGATAAGGTTGTAAAATGAGCAAATTGTTCGGGCTCGATTCGTACCCGCTCGACAAAAAGTTCGATTCGAACTCGACTCGAAATATAAATTAGTCAAATATAAACAAATTTTAAAGTTAGATAATTTACTCGAACCTTCTCAAATTGTAATTTTCTATTGATATTCAGATCATATTCGTTCGAAAAATTCAAACTGTTCGAGCTCGATTAGGTAGCTAAACAAGCTTCAATCAAACCTTATTTTATACTTGATAAATTTTATGAACCAAATCTGAGCAACTCAATACTTGATTTGACTCGATTCATTTACATCTTTATTAGTTCAACCCATTTTGGTGAAGTAAAATATTAAACCGATACCAGAATTGCAATTTTAGTATTTAACTAGATACAAACCCGCGCGTTGTGGCTAGATTATTTAATTTTTTAATAATAAATGTGTACGTACAATTAATAAATTAAAATATAATAAGAAGATGGTAGATTGTTGTACGATGATCAAATTTTACACAGAAAAACAAATAAATATACATTGTAGGGGGTAGTGTTGAGATAAAGTAGTGATTTTATTAAATAATAATTAAATTATAAAGGATAATATCAAAACAGTTGATATTATCAAAACAGTTTAGATTTGTAGTGATTTAAGGGATTATAAATCTAAAAAATTAAGAGAATGACATTATGTTATTAACTGTTTAGATTTGTAGTGATTTAGAAGATTATAAATCTAAAAAATTAATTAATAGCATAAACTAGTGATTTTATTAAATAATAATTAAATTACAAAGGATAATATAAAAACAGTTGATATTATCAAAACAATTTAAATTTGTAGTGATTTAGGGGATTATAAATCTAAAATTTAGGGGAATGAATTAGGGTTTGTTTTCATCCTCATTTGCTATGTTAGCTGGACAGTTTTGTTAAGAGTCTTAAGGAACATTAATTAGGCAGGACTGAAAATGATAGATGTCAAGTTATGATATCATATACTTCATTTTCGTATATTTAATAGATGTTCAATTTTCGGTGTACCACCGCACTACACTGAAAAACTTAAATCTTATATCCTCCTTTAACCTCAAACTTTGACTGGCAAAATGTTTTGAGAACACCCAAGTCGGCTAAATCACATTGAATTTGGCGATTTCTTTTCTTTTTTCTTTTTTTCAGAATTGTTGGCTTAGTCGACACTATTTTGGTGTAAAAAAAATATCAAACCGATACTAGGACGGTGCTATTTAGTATTTAATTTTGAACTAATGGTGTGCTACGCAAAAAGCTTGAAGAAAAATTTCAGGGCGACCGGTTCTAGTAACGGGGTTCTATTTTTTTTTAACTCCTAAAAAATTTATAATATTTATTTTAATTCAAATTTTTACAAAATTCAATAATTTATGTGTAATTTTGATACATGTAAAAATAATAAAAAATAAAGGGTTGCATAGACTGTATATATTTGTAATTTAGATACCTGTAATAATAGGGTTTTGAATTTAGAGTTTATTGTTTTGAGTTTAGGATTTATTGTTCTGGGAGAAAAAAAAATGGCTCGCTAAATTGTCGGTTAAATTGCATTGAATTGGATGATTTTTTTTAAAATTTTTTTTTTTTGAAATTGTTCGCTTTGTCGATGCCATTTTGATGCTAAAAAAAAGAATAATAACATATCGATATTAGGACGATGCGATTTTAGTAAATTGGTTGTAATACCCCCTTTCCGAAATAGAAAGAAAGGTTACTCAAAGCACAACAAAACTGAAGAATATATAACAAGGCTCTAAACCACAAAAGAATAGTCTTAATATCTGATAAGTACCACAAGTCAACCATAATAAATGTCAAACTGCCTCAAACCACCATCTAAAATAATTATTACAATTCCGAACAAACTAATGTATCACAACCTAAACATAATATTTCAAAACCATTTGGATAAAAGGGAGCTCTAGTCACACTTGCCCTTGATCCCCCTGATTACCTGCCGAAAGAAAAACACAGCATGAGCCAAATGCCCAGTACGGATATAGAGTAAAAGAATGATGAAACAAAATAACTAACACAATTAAATGAACTGAACTGTACGAACAAAACTAACACAACGAAATGATAGGCTGAATCAAATGGCTGGGTGTTATTTCATACCGAGCTCAAATCAAATAGTAATATACCTTGCCACACAAGCAAGTCAAATAATGCCACACATACAATCAAAATAATGCCACACAGGCAATCACACATCGGACTGCGCAATCCAGATGCATGCAAAATCGGAAGGCATGTTTGGAACAAACATCACCACTCTGCAGAACAGAAAAATTAGGGTCGACTCATACGCCTCCCACAACAAAATAACAAATGGCTAATGTAAGACCCCAACTTATTAATGAATAAAATCAAATTTTCTCTAAATATTATTGTGAATAATAAGGGGTTAATTTGATATAATACTTTGGTTATGGGTGAAATGTACAAATTTTACAAAATAAGCAAGTGGTTATAAAATATTCATTTTGTCGAGGAATATTCGTTTGGTCGTGGAATATTCTTGCTGTCGGAGAATATTCGTACGACGGCGCAGCCTTGTGTGGGCCCCATAACGGAAAGCGATTGGATGAAGAAAACGACAAGTATAAGTTATTTACAAATAACGGCGTAGTTGTTACCGTTAATACTGTTGGAATACCCGGTGGTTAAAATACAGTAGCACACGGTATTGCACCAATTATTGATTCTTACGTAAGAAGGCACTACTCAATAATTGTTACAGTAGTTATTGTTCAATATTTTATTTTATTGATTCAATAATTGCTGCGTTGATATTTTATATTATTGTTGTTTCAATAATTGTTACTGCACAGTATTTTCCATTATCAGATCAATAATTCATATTATTTGAATAATATTATTAGATAACATTGTTGACAATGTCTAGAAAGTTCTGTCTAAGGAGAGGTTTGGTCATCTAATTGCGCGCCAGTAAGGAGAAATCCTTATTAGAAAGTCCCCTCTTTCCTGGGAACGGCCTGGTTGTCATAAATGTGATTCTGTAATATTATTTGTGAGTAATTAATTATTGATTCATATGATAAGGAAATATTTATTTTATGTGGATATAAATGAGGGATATATTTTTGTGGTTAAAAATGAAGGAGTTAATGTTGAGGTGTTTTATCTGTATTTTTGTCGGAACGGAGGTATTGAAAATCAAATTAGGATTTTTGAGATATTTTGCGAGGGTTATAATTTTTAATCCGACCGTTGGATCGTGGTAATATTTGGATATGTTATACATATATAAGTTGAGTATATGTCCATAAATTTTGAACCGGTAAAAATGAACGTATGATTTGTTATGAATTTTACGAGATGACTGGTTCAGAAATTGTTGAATTTTCGGAGTTAATCATTTTGGTGGAAAATTCTAGAATTGGTGGGCCCCACTCTTGGTTGGTGAAGAAATGTGCTGAGATTTTTATTCAAATGTGGTGGGTGAGAATAGTAACAAGTAAAGCTATCAGGTTGCAGGTTAAGTCAGCTTCGGCGTGCTAATATTTTTTTATAAATAGAGGGCTAAGTTATAATTGAAAATCACACCAGAATTCATAAGTTTTCTCTCTTTCTCTCTCTAGATTATTGAGTGTATTTTGTGAGTATTTAGATACTTTAAAAGTTGCTATTCAGCACAAGTTTCATTCAGCCTCATATCTGATATTCAGCCAGAAGTACGGTTATTTTGAGGTAAGGGATATTATCTTCTTCTTAAATGATATTTTCTTCAATATCATTATGCCGAAATATTGGTATGAACTTTTTATCAAATTTGAAACTTTTTGTGTCGGGGTTACTGTTCACGTATACGGCACTATTCACGTATACGGCACTATTCACGAATACGGCACTATTCACCGAAAAATAAAATTTTCCCTTTTTACCCAAGATGTCTATTATGGTTACTATCTTTGATTGTATCCATGTTTTGATCTTTATTTTTAAATTCTACTTCACAATTGATTATTATGAGGTATTATTGATCTTGGATAAACTGTTTTACGAATCCCTACTATTTGTCCTTCTGTCTCACTGGATTCGTTTTCTTTAAGATATTTTTCATCATCCTCAGTCCTAAATGATAATATTACTGAATATCTTTGGCTTGTAGTACGAAGATGTATGATTACCTGATGAATATCTTTGGCCTGTAGTGCAAAGATGAACAGGTGTTGAGATGAACATGACTGACTGGTGATACAAATGAATATCTTTGGCCTGTAGTACAAAGATGAATATTTGGTTAAAGATGATTATTGATTGATGTTACAGGGATAAAATATTGATGATGGACTTTTAAATCTTAGAAGATAGTAGAATTCATTCTCTACTTGACTCTTCTAATGGTTTGCTGTTTTCGCTGTAGTTGTTGATCTAAAACTTGTTGTCGATTATATTCTATCAGATTTTTCCCTGTTGAATACTAATGATAATTTGTTGTATATTATCTTAGTCATAATATTCTTTACTGGACTAGTTGAGCTCACCCTTTTCTTTTTTGTTCCATTTTTCTTCTCAGGAGGTGAGAACATAGCAGGATCTAGTCAGGGTATGGAGTGATGGTTCTAGAAAGATGTTTTAGCTGTCCTCACTATTTCTGTAAAATAGTGTTTGAATAATTGTAATGAGGACTTATTTGAGTGTGAATATTATCTAGAAGACAATATTTGTATTTAAACTCACAGTATGTGTTGTCGTATTTTGCACGACAATTGTATTATTGAAGTTGTAGTTTCCTTTTTGTACCATGTATTTGGCGACTCAGAATGGGTGTTGTATACATATTTTGGGGGCGTCACAGTTGGTATCAGAGCTGAGGGATATGATCCCTGGCTGAAATGTGAGACAAGAACTAGGAGGGGAGAGATGGGGAATTACTTCGCTAGTATAACCTGAATAAGTTTATTTGGTAATTATTTGGTCGGTCAAATATAGGGATAATATTTGACATGTCAATTAACCCTTGTTTTGTGGCAGTATTTGAGAATGGCAGCAGAGAACGTTAACAATGGAGAGAATGAGATTGTGGAGACACCTTTAATCACCAATCAGGAGAATGTGTAACAGGCTGGCAATATTCCTCCTGTAATCAACGTTACCGAGCAAACGATGAATGATGGAATGTTTAGGAGCTTTTTGCAGTTCATGCAAAATTAGACGAGGGATACTCGTGTGTAGAATACGGGTGGAAATGATAACAATGCGCGACTTGTCACAGCCAAGCAGTTCAAAGAGTTGGGACCACCAGAATTTAAGGGAAAGCCGGATCCGATCATGGCGAAAACGTGGGTCAAGCAAATTACCAAGATATTCGATGTCTTGGGATGCACAGAGGAACAGAAGGTTCCATTCGCCACCTTTATATTCTACGGTGAGGCAGACTACTGGTGAGAGTCTGTGAAGCGTACCCAGCCTGACGCACTCAACATGTCCTGGGAAACGTTTCAAAAACTGTTTAATGACAAGTACTTTCCTGAAAGTATTCGTCATATGAAGGAGGTAGAGTTTATTAGACTGAAACAAAACAACATTACGGTGTCCCAGTACGAGGCGAAGTTTGCAGAGTTATCCAGGTTTGCACCTCATTTGGTCAAGAATGAGGAACGAATGACAAGTATGTTTCTAAGAGGTTTAAAACTCGAGATTCGGCAATATCTTATCTCTCATAAATTTTCTTTATATTTAGATGTTGTAAACAGGGCTTAATTATTAGAGCGAGATAATGAGTATGTTCAACCGAGGGACCACAACCAGGGTCATACTGGTGACAGCAGCCATCGGAGCGATGAGAACCAGCGAGGAGGGAAAAATACAGACAAAAGTGGTAACCACTCGGGTGGTCATCGTGGCCATGACAATAGGAGATGTGAATCAAGTGAAAATTTTAAGAAGAGAAGATTTAACGATGACAGGAAGACGTCGACAGCAGCACCAGCACCAGGAACAAATTCTAGGGGAGGAGAACAACCGCTAGTTAGATGTTACAGATGCGAAGAGGAGGAACATATAAGTCCAAACTGCCCACAACAGTTCAAGGTATGTTATAATTGTGGAAAGGAAGGACATATCGCTCGAGATTGTACTATAGCGAAACCAAGTCCAGCTGGGACGGTGACACCAAAGGCGGATACGGACAAAATAAAGTCGACGGTTTCTGGAAGAGCGTTTGTCGTGACTGCTCAAAACGCGAGGAACCCAAACGAAGGTATAACGGGTTAGTTAATTATAAATTCTTGCGAAGTCTATACCTTACTAGATACCGGTTCTACCCATTCTTTTATCTCTCCTGCTTGTGCTCAACGTTTAAAGTTGACTCCGGAGAAATTAGACTTTGACCTATCTGTGGAGACTCCGTTAGGAGAACCTTTTATTACATCTACAGTTTATAAATCTTGCATAATTCAAGTTGACACAATCACATTACCTGTTGACCTTATCTCTTTAAAGATACTTACTTTTGATGTGATTTTAGGAATTGATTGGTTAACTACTAATCATGCCAAAATTGATTGTTTTCGTAAGGTTGTTAGTTTTCATATTCCTAACCAACCTGTTATGCGAATTCAAGCAACCAAACCACTAAAATCAATCGCTGTCATACCAAGCCATAAAGCCATTCGTTTATTAAAAAACGGATGTCAAGCTTTCTTAGCCTATGTCATGGACTTGAACAAAAATACGTCAGATTTGAATGATATTTCTGTTGTTAGTGAATTTCCTGACGTATTTCCTGAAGAATTTCTTGGCCTAACCCAGAGCGTGATATTGAATTTTTGTATTGATCTTCAATCCGATACAAAACCCATTTCTAAAATCTCATATTGAATAGCTCCTATTGAACTTCAGGAGTTAGAAACCCAACTATAGAAGTTGGTACCCGAGCCTCTATCTGGTGACTTCCTTTGTGGAATGCACCAAAGCCAGACTCTCCGTAAGGGACTCTATATTTGTGTGATGGTAAAACAATAGGTGTCATTGTGACGTGCTATCCAAGATTGGGATATGAATCACAATTGAGAGCAACCGAAGTCGGTGACCAAAGTACGTAACTTTCTGGGCTTAACTGGTTACTATCGGAGATTCGTGGAAGGATTTTCTCGAATCGCTACTCCGTTAACTTAGTTGACTCAGAAAGATACAAAATTTGTATGGAGCGAGGAATGCGAGAAGATTTTTCAATAGCTCAAGAGGCGACTTATTCGGAACCTATTTTGATCATACCATCCTGGAAAAGCGAACGTAATAGCTGACACGTTGATTAGAAGATTGTACGCGAGTACGAGTGCGATATTGTTGAACATAAAGACCTATTTTGTATAATTTATAAATGATAGAGATAGAGTTGATGACTCTAGGGACCCACGTGATGATATACGAGTAAAATTGACTTTAATCGATAACGTTAAAGCCGCTCAAGCTACAGACCTGGAGCTGATGAATATAAAGAAGAAGGTGCAAGAATGTGTTATTCTATAAGTAAGAGTCGATGAAGAGAAGAAATCTCAAGCCTTCGATTTATTTAAAATCCTCGATTGAGTAGGAACTGTGTCCTATAGACTCGCCTTAACGCTAAGTATGTCGCGTGTTCATAATGATTTTCACGTATCTGTGCTTCGTAAATATGTGAAAGACCCGAACTACATAATTGAGTTAGAACCAGACGAGATAGCCGAAGATTTAACGCACGAGGAGGTACCTGTTAAGATCTTAGATAGGAAAGAGCATGTTCTACACACGAAGGTTATACCACAAGTTAAGGTTTTGTGGAGAAACCATGCTATTGAAGAAATGACCTGGGAGTTAGAATCAGAAATGAAAGCGAGGTATCCTCACCTTTTCGAAACACCAGGTACGTACGTCAATTTCGAGAACGAAATTTCATAAGGAGGGGAGGTTGTAAGACCCCAACTTATTAATGAATAAAATCAAATTTTCTTTAAATATTATTGTGAATAATAAGGGGTTAATTTGATACAATACTTTGGTTATGGGTGAAATGTGTAAATTTTACAAAATAAGCAAGTGGTTATAAAATATTTATTTTGTCGGGGATTATTCGTTTGGTCGTGGAATATTCTTGCTGTCCGGGAATATTCGTACGACAGCGTAGCCTTGTGTGGGCCCCATAACGAAAAGCGATTGGATGAAGAAAACGACAAGTATAAGTTGTTTATAAATAACGGTGTAGTTGTTACCATTAATACTGTTAGAATACCCGATGGTTAAAATATAGTAGCACACGATATTGCACCAATTATTGATTCTTACGTAATAAGACACTACTTAATAATTGTTACAGTAGTTATTGTTCAATATTTTATTTTATTGATTCAATAATTGCTGCGTTGATATTTTATATTATTGTTGTTTCAATAATTGTTGCTGCACAGTATTTTCCATTATCAGATCAATAATTCATATTATTTGAATAATATTATTAGATAACATTATTGGCAATGTCTAGAAAGTTCTGTCTAAGGAGAGGTTTGGTCATCTAATTGCGCGCCAGTAAGGAGAAATTCTTATTGGAAAGCCCCCTCTTTCCTGGGAACGGCCTGGTTGTCATAAATGTGATTCTGTAATATTATTTGTGAGTAATTAATTATTGATTCATATGATAAGGAAATATTTATTTTATGTGGATATAAATGAGGGATATATTTTTGTGGTTAAAAATGAAGAAGTTAATATTGAGGTGTTTTATCTGTATTTTTGTCGGAACGGAGGTATTGAAAATTAAATTAGGATTTTTGAGATATTTTGCGAGGGTTATAATTTTTAATCCGACCGTTGGATCGTGGTAATATTTGGATATGTTATACATATATAAGTTGAGTATATTTCCACAAATTTTGAACCGTTAAAAATGAACGTATGATTTGTTATGAATTTTACGAGATGACTGGTTCAGAAATTATTGAATATTCGGAGTTAATCATTTTGGTAGAAAATTCTAGAATTGGTGGGCCCCACTCTTGGTTGGTGAAGAAATGTGCTGAGATTTTTATTCAAATGTGGTGGGTGGGAATAGTAGCAGGTAAAGCCATCAGGTTGCAGGTTAAGTCTGCTTCGGCGAGCTAACATTTTCCTATAAATGAGGGCTAAGTTAGAATTAAAAATCACACCAGAATTCATAAGTTTTCTCTCTTTCTCTCTCTAGATTATTGAGTATATTTTGTGAGTATTTAGATACTTTGAAAGTTGCTATTCATGTAAGACCCCAACTTTTATAAATAAAGATGAATTTTCTATAAATATCATTTTTGAATATTATGGAGTTAATTTGATATAATGTTATAGTTGTGGGTAATATTTATAAATTTTGCAAAGTAAGCAAGTTGTTATAAAATATTCGTTTGGTCGGAGGATATTCTTTTTGTCGGGGAATATTCGTACGACGGCACAATCATTGGTGGACCCCACAACGGAATTATTGTCGGATTGAGAAAACGACAGAATTATCTTTCTATAAAAATAACGGCTGAGGTGTTACCGTTAAAACCGTTAAAACTGTTGAACTACTCGGTAGTAAAAGTACAGTAATACGCGTGGTTGCATAGTAGCACACGGTATTGATTATGGATGCTTACGTGAGAAGTCACTCAGCTATACTCAATTATTGCTACAGTAATTGCTGCATCATATCTCTTAAATTATTGTCATAGTATCATCTGTATAATATGTTATATTATTAAATCAATAATTGAGACGTTGTGGTAAGTTTGATTATTTTATGGGGGGCCATATGTCATCATCTAAGAGTCTCTTCGTCAATAGTAATTACCGTCGTCAATAGTAATTACCGTCGTCAATAGTATTTACCTGGGTTAATAGTATTTACCTTGGTCAATAGTAATTACCTTCGTCAATAGTATTTACCTTGGTCAATAGTATTTACCTTGGTCAATAGTAATTACCTTCGTCAATAGTATTTACCTTGGTCAATAGTAATTACTTTCGTCAATAGTAGTTGTCCCTTCAATATTACCAAGAGTCATTTGACCCTTCGTTAAGACCAAGAGTCATTTGACCCTTCGTTAAGACCAAGAGCCACCCTCAGTTTTTCTATAAATAGAGGCCTAGGGCTTCATTATTTTTCACGAATTCATTCAAGCTATAGAGAGAGAAAGTATAGAGAGAATAAGAGAGAGAGAATAAAAGTATTCTGCTACATCACTTTTCCAATATCCAGTTCTTTTAAGGTAGGGAATATTATTTCTTTTATATTCATGAAGAGAACTTCTGTTATTCCATTTGTTATTATTCTGTTGGAATAACCAGTATACGCGGTCTACCCTATACTTGGTGACATTCTTCTATTATTCTGTTGGAACATCCTGTCTGTGTGTTTTACACCGGACCTGGTTCCGTTTTTATTATTATTCTGTTGGAACATCCTGTCTGTGTGTTTTACACCGGACCTGGTTCCATTATTTATTATTCTGTCGGAATATCCTGTCTGTGCGTTTACGCCGGACCTGGTTCCATTATTTATTATTCTGTTGGAATAACCTGTCTGTGCGGTCTATCGCATGCATGGTGATTTCTTTTGTTATTCCATTCTTTATTATACTCAGTTGGTTAAGTTTTGACTTCTATACTCCATGAAATTTGTGGAATATCCTTGATAGTTGCGTTTCATCCAGTATCTTTTCAAGAAAATATTCTTCTAAGCATTCTTGAATTTTACTCCACAATACAGTATCATGTTGACAATTTGGACGTTGTTAATTCCTGGATAAATTAATTCTTGAACTTGTTTTATTGAATTCTTATATCATTGTCATCATCCTCATGTTTATAAAATGTTGAAAGTCATCTGTGGCCTGTAGTGCATAGATGGACTTGGTATGATTATGACCAGGGATTATTCGGTATAATCATGACCGTAATGTTACAAATGATGTGGTAAAAGTCCTCATTGGCCCGTAGTGCATTGATGGACAGTTGTTGGCATGATCATGACCATTAATGAATATACGAATATCCTTGGCCGTAGTGCAGGGGTGATTCGATGATGTGGATTATTTTATTAAGCTGAGTCTCAGCGATCACAGTGTTGAAAAACTTTTTAAATCATAAATGATAGTAGAGTTGATTTTCTACTTGACTCTTTTAATGGATTGCTTGTTCCGCTACAGTTAAACTTGATGTCTATTATATTATATCAGTTTAACATTGTTGAAGGCTAATGATAATTTATTCTGCATTATCTTAGTCATAATATTTCTTACTGGACTAGTTGAGCTCACCCTTTCTTTCACTGTTCTCTTCAGGAAATGAGAACGTAGCTGGGACAAGTCGGGGTACGGAGTGATGGTCCGAATGATAGTATTAGTTAGTAGTCCTCACTATTCTATGTAATGGTGTGTTAATAAATGTAATGAGGACTCCTTTTGAGTATGAATACTATCTAGAAGATAATATTTGTATTCAAACTCACAGTTTATGTTTTGTCGTATTGTACACGATAGATGTATTAATCAGTTGTATTTGTATTCTGTACTATGTATCTGACGACCCAAGATGGGTGATGTATACCTAATTTTGGGGGCGTCACAATTCAGCACAAGTTTCATTCAGTCTCATATCCGATATTTAGTCAGAAGTACGGTTATTTTGAGGTAAGGGATATTATCTTCTTCTTAAATGATATTTTCTTCAATATCATTATGCCGAAATATTGGTATGAATTTTTTATCAAATTTGGAACTTTTTGTGTCGGGGTTACTATTCACGCATACGATACTATTCACGTATACGACACTATTCACGAATACGACACTATTCACCGAAAAATAAAATTTTTCCTTTTTGTCCAAGATGTCTATTATGGTTACTATCTTTGATTGTATCCATGTTTTGATATTTATTTTTGAATTCTACTTCACAATTGATTATTATGAAGTATTATTGATCTTGGATAAACTGTTTTACGAGTCCCTACTATTTGTCCTTCTGTCTCACTGGATTCGCTTTTTTTAAGATATTTTTCATCATCCTCAGTCCTAAATGATGATATTACTGAATATCTTTGGCCTGCAGTGCAAAGATGTATGATTACCTGATGAATATCTTTGGCCTGTAGTGCAAAGATGAATAGGTGTTGAGATGAACATGACTGACTGGTGATACAAATGAATATCTTTGGCCTGTAGTGCAAAGATGAATATTTGGTTAAAGATAATTATTGATTGATGTTACAGGGATAAAATATTGATGATGGACTTTTAAATCTTAGAAAATAGTAGAATTCTTTCTCTACTTGACTCTTTTAATGGTTTGCTAATATTGGTATGAACTTTTTAACAAATTTGAAACTTTTTGTGTCGGGGTTACTATTCACGTATACGGCACTATTCACGAATACGACACTATTCACCGAAAAATAAAATTTTTCCTTTTTGTCCAAGATGTCTATTATGGTTACTATCTTTGATTGTATCCATGTTTTGATCTTTATTTTTGAATTCTACTTCACAATTGATTATTATGAAGTATTATTGATCTTGGATAAACTGTTTTACGAATCCCTACTATTTGTCCTTCTGTCTCACTGGATTCGTTTTCTTTAAGATATTTTTCATCATCCTCAGTCTTAAATGATGATATTACTGAATATCTTTGGACTGTAGTGCAAAGATGTATGATTACCTGATGAATTTTTTTGGCCTGTAGTGCAAAGATGAACAGGTGTTGAGATGAACATGACTGACTGGTGATACAAATGAATATCTTTGGCCTGTAGTGCAAAGATGAATATTTAGTTAAAGATGATTGTAAGACCCCAACTTTTATAAATAAAGATGAATTTTCTATAAATATCATTTTTGAATATTATGGAGTTAATTTGATATAATGTTATAGTTGTGGGTAATATTTATAAATTTTGTAAAGTACGCAAGTTGTTATATAATATTCGATTGGTCGGAGAATATTCGTTTTAACAGGGAATATTCGTAAAACGACACAATCATTGGTGGACCCCATAACGGAATTATTGTCGGATTGAGAAAACGATAAAAATATTTTATTAAAAATAACGGCAGAAGTTTTACCATTGATACTGTTGAACTACTCGGTAGTAAAAGTAGAATAATACGTATGGTTGCATAGTAGCACACGGTATTGATTATTAATGCTTATGTGTGAAGTCACTCAGTTTGATTCAATTATTGTCAGTTAATAATATGAATTATTTAGCGATAATGACATTTTGTTTTATTCGTATTATTAACGTAATAAAACAGAAACATCTTTTTATATAAAACAGAATACTTTATTAAAGTTATTCTATAAATAGAATATATTATATTTTATTTAAAAGATTTTTCTTTAAATATGGACCGTCAGATTAAAGTAATCAATTTGAACCGTTCATATATTAGTTACTATGCATTCTATTTTTCTATAAATAGCAGCTCATTCCTTCATTATTTCTTACGAATTCACTGAACTCTAGAGAGAGAAACAATATAGAGAGAGAAGAAAAGTATTCTGCTACTTAACTACTTCCTTATTTCAGCTCTTCTTTAAAATGGTAAGGGGTGTTATTCTTTCTTATTCATGAAGAGAACTGTTGTTATTCCATTTTTTATTATTCTGTTGGAATAACCTGTATACGCGGTCTACCCTATACTTGGTGACATTCTTCTATTATTCTGTTGGAACATCCTGTCTGTGTGTTTTACACCGGACCTGGTTTCGTCTTTATTATTATTCTGTTGGAACATCCTGTCTGTGTGTTTTACACCGGACCTGGTTTCGTCTTTATTATTATGCTGTTGGAACATCCTGTCTGTGTGTTTTACACCGGACCTGGTTCCGTCTTTATTATTATTCTGTTGGAATATCCTGTCTGTGCGTTTTACGCCGGACCTGGTTCCATTATTTATTATTCTGTTGGAATAACCTATCTGTGCGGTCTATCGCATGCCGGGTGATTTCTTTTGTTATTCCATTCTTTATTATACTCTGTTGGTTAAGTTTTAACTTCTATACTCCATGAAATTAGTGGAATATCCTTGATAATTGCGGTTTATCCAGTATATTTTCATGAAAATATTCTTCTAAGCATTCTTAAATTTTACTCCACAAAGCAGTATCATGCTGACAATTTGGACGTTGTTAATTATTGGATAAATTAATTCTTGAACTTGTTTTATTGAATTCTTATATCATTGTCATCATCCTCATGTTTATAAAATGTTGAAAGTCATCTGTGGCCTGTAGTGCATAGATAGACTTGGTATGATTATGACCAGGGATTATTCGGTATAATCATGACCGTAATGTTACAAATGATGTGGTAAAAGTCCTCATTGGCCCGTAGTGCATTGATGGATAGTTGTTGGCATGACCATGACCATTAATGAATACACGAATATCCTTGACCGTAGTGCAGGGATGATTCGATGATGTGGATTATTTTATTAAGCTGAGTCCAAGCGATCACAATGTTGAAAAACCTTTTAAATCATAAAAGATAGTAGAGTTTATTTTCTACTTGACTCTTTTAATGGATTACTTGTTCCGCTGCAGTTAAACTTGATGTCTATTATATTTTATCAGTTTAACATTGTTGAAGGCTAATGATAATTTATTCTATATTATCTTAGTCATAATATTTCTTACTGGGCTAGTTGAGCTCACCCTTTCTTTCACTGTTCTCTTCAGGAATTGAGAACGTAGCTGAGGCAAGTCGGGGAACGGAGTGATGGTCCAAATAATAGTATTAGTTAGTAGTCCTCACTATTCAATGTAATAGTGTGTTAATAAATGTAATGAGGACTCCTTCTGAGTATGGATACTCTCTAGTAGATAATATTTGTATTCAAACTCACAGTTTATGTTTTGTCATATTGTACACGACAGTTGTATTGTTAAGTTGTATTTGAATTCTGTACCATGTATCTGACGACCCAAGATGGGTGATGTATACCTAATTTTGGGGGCGTCACAGTTGGTATCAGAGCTTAGGGATATGATCCCTGGCTAAGATGTGAGAATAGAACTAGGAGGGGAGAGACGGGGAATTCCTTCGCTAGTATGACCTACCTAAGTTTATTTGCATGGTATTTAATTGGTCGGTCAGAATATAAGGATAATATATGACATATCAATTAACTTTTATTTTGTGGCAGTATATGAAAATGGCATCCGAGAATGTTGAGAATAGTAATGGAGCACAGGCGACTGTGGATTCACCACATATCAATAATCGGGAAAATGTGTATCAGGAAGGCGACAATCCTCATGCAAACAACAATACTGACCAAATGATGAATGATGGAATGTTCAGAAGCTTTATGCAGTTCATGTAACAGCAGGCGAGAGCGGCTCCTATCTAAAATATAGGTGGAAACACTGAAAACTCTCGGACGGTCACCGCTAAACAGTTCAAGGAGCTGGGACCACCGGAGTTTAAGGGAGAGCCAAAATCACTTATAGCGGAAACATGGATAAAGCAGATCACCAAGATATTTGATGTCTTGGGATGCTCCGAGGAGCAAAAGGTTCCATTTGTCGCCTTTATGTTGCGAGGAGAGGCAGATTACTGGTGGAAATCGATTAAGCGTACTCAACCTACCGCACTGAAGATGTCTTGGGAGAAGTTCCAAGAGCTGTTCAATGACAAATACTTTCCCGAAAGTGTTCGTCACATGAAGGAGGTGGCGTTCATCAAATTGGAGCAGAATAATATGACCGTGTCGCAGTATGAGGCTAAATTTGCTGAGTTATCCCGATTTGCGTCCCACTTGGTGGATAATGAAGAGCGAATGACGCGAATGTTTTTGCGAGGTTTGAAACCTGAGATACGTCAACATCTTATTTCTCATAAATTGTGTTTGTATTCAGATGTTGTGAATAGGGCTCAGTTAGTGGAGCGCGATAACGAGTCAACGCAACCAAAAGAGAGTAGTCGGCAAAATGATAATACCAGTGAGAGCAGTCATCGAAGCGGTGACAACAAGCGTGGAGGGAATCAACAGGCCAGAAATGGTAACCACTTCGGTGGTAATCAAGGCCAAAACAATAAGAATGGTCATTTCAAGAAGAAGAGATTCAACAATGATGGAAAGACGTCAGCACCAGCACCCATTGTTAAGGAAGGAGAATGACCACCTATCATATATTTCAAATGCGTAGGGGAGGGGCACATCAGTCCAAACTGCGCGATGCCGTCTAAAGTATGTTATAATTATGGAAGAGAAGGTCATTTAGCTCGATTTTATCGTTTACCAAAAACAAGTTCAGCCAAGATGGAGACACCAAAGGCCATCCCAGAAAAGTCAAAATCGGTAGTGCAAGGGAGAACGTTTGTTGTGACCTCCCAGAAAGTAAGGAACCCGAATGAGGTCATCACGGGTAAGCTTATCATAAACTCTAACGAAGTCTATACTTTATTTGATACCGGTTCTACCCATTCTTTTATTTCTCCTACTTGCGCTCATCGATTAAATTTGATTCCGGAGAAATTAGACTTTGACTTATCTATTGAAACTCCATTGGGAGAAACCTTTATTACATCCACGGTTTATAAGTCCTGTTTGGTTCAAGTTGGTACCCACACATTACCTGTCGATCTTATTTCATTAAAAATACTTGCATTTGACGTGATTCTAGGGATTGATTGGTTAACTACTCATCATGCAAAAATTGATTGTTTTCGTAAGGTTGTTAGCTTTTATATTCTTAATCGACCTATTATGCGAATTCAAGCAACCAAACCATTAAAATCAATCGCTGTCATCTCAAGCCATAAAGCTATTCGTTTATTGAAAAACGGATGTCAAGCTTTCTTAGCTCATGTCACGGATCTAAACAAAAATACGTCAGTTTTGAATGATATTTCTATTGTTAATAAATTCCCTGACGTATTCCCTGAAGAACTTCCTGGCCTACCCCCAGAGCGTGAAATTAAATTTTATATCGACCATGAACCCGATACAAAACCCATTTCCAAAGCCCCATATCGAATGACTCCTATTGAACTTCAGGAGTTAAAGATCCAACTGCAGGAATTGTTAGACATTGGCTTTATTCGTCCTAGTACTTCTCCTTGGGGTGCTCCTGTTCTATTCGTGAAGAAGAAAGATGGAAGTATGCAACTTTGTATTGATTATCGGGAGTTGAATCATGTCACCATCAAAAATAGGTACCCATTGCCACGTATTGAGGACCTATTTGACCAGTTGCAAGGAGCACAATTCTTTTCAAAGATCGATCTTCGTTCTGGATATCATCAACTGAAGGTTAGAACTGAGGATATTCCAAAGACGGCTTTCATAACTTGGTATGGGCATTATGAATTCCTAGTCATGTCCTTTGGATTGACTAATGCTCCTGCTGCCTTCATGGATATGATGAACCGGGTATTTAAGAAATATTTGGATCACTTTGTGGTCGTCTTTATTGATGACATCCTTATTTATTTCAAAAGTCATGAAGATCATGAGCAACACTTGAGGCTAGTACTCCAAAAGCTTCGTGAATACAAGCTTTATGCCAAGTTGAAGAAATACGAGTTCTGGTTGGAGGAGGTAGCATTCCTTGGGCACGTAGTATCAAGTCGTGGAATATCGATTGACCCGGCAAAGATTGAAGCTATTCAAAGCTGGGAGCAACCTAAATCAGTGACCGAAGTACGTAGCTTTCTTGGTTTAGCTGGTTATTATCGGAGATTCGTGGAAGGATTTTCTCGAATCGCTACTCGATTAACTCAGCTGACTCGGAAAGATACAAAGTTCGATTGGAGCGAAGAATGTGAGAAGAGTTTTCAAGAACTCAAGAGGAGACTTATTTCAGCACATGTTCTAACAATACCATCTGGCTTGGAGGGATTTGTCATCTACAGTGATGCTTCGAGCAAAGGGTTGGGATGCGTTCTCATGCAACATGGAAAAGTCATACAGATGCATCAAGACAACTCAAGGAATATGAGAGGAATTATCCTACTCATGATCTAGAGTTGGCAGCTGTTGTCTTTGCACTTAAAATTTGGAGGCATTACTTGTATGGGGAGAAGGTGGAGATCTTTACGGATCATAAAAGTCTCAAATATTTCTTCACTCAAAAGGAACTCAACATGCGACAACGACATTGGCTTGAACTGTTGAAAGATTATGATCATACCATTCAATACCATCCTGGAAAAGCGAACGTGGTAGCTGACGCATTAAGTAGAAGATCATATGCAAGTACGAGTACAATATTGTCAACACAAAGGCCCATTTTATGCGACTTGCAAAGGATGGAGATAGAGTTAAAGACTCCAGGGACCCATGTGATGATGGCAAATATACGAGTAGAACCAACTTTAATCGATAAAGTTAAAGCTGCTCAAGCTACAGACCTGGAGCTGATGCGTATGAGGAAGAAAGTGAAAGAAGGTGCTATGCCGGAAGTAAGAATCAATGAAGAAGGAATACTTCGAGTCAACTCCAGACTTTGTGTTCCTAACAACCCTGATTTAAAGTATGAAATTATGATGGAGGCGCACAACACACCGTTTGCAATCCATCCTGGAAGTACCAAAATGTATCATGATCTTCGTCATATATTTTGGTGGAGCAATATGAAGAGAGAGATAGCGCTGTTTATCTCAAGGTGTCTAACTTGTCAACGAGTCAAAGCGGAGCATCAAGTACCAAAAGGTCCATTGCAACCACTTGAAATTCCAGAATGGAAGTGGGAACACATTACCATGGATTTCATTACCGGTCTTCCTAAGATTTCTCAAGGTATAGATGCAATTTGGGTCATTGTTGATAGATTGACCAAGTCTGCTCATTTCTTACCGATACGAGAAACTTATACACTTGAACGTCTTGCTCGTATGTACATAAATGAGATTGTAAGATTGCATGGTATGCCAGTATCCATAGTTTCTGATCAAAACCCAAGATTCACTTCACGATTTTGGGTTAGTTTACAAAAAGCTATGGGCACGAATTTACGATATAGTTCGGCATATCATCCTCAGACGGACGGACAATCAGAGATGATTATTCAAACTCTAGAAGATTTATTAAGACTCTGTGTCCTTGACTTTAAGGGAAGTTGGGACAAGTTCTTACCATTGGTGGAGTTTTCCTACAATAACAGTTATCAAGCAAGTATTGGCATGGCTCCATTCGAAGCATTGTATGGAAGAAAATGTCGTTCTCCAGTATGCTGGGATGAGGTGGGCGAAGCAACGTTGTTGGGACCGGAGTTGGTACGTATGACTACAGAAAAGATTCAAACGATCCGACAACGTATAAAAATCTCACAAGATCGACAAAAGAGTTATGCTGATCTTCATCGAAAGGACGTGGAAATTGATGTAGGAGATTATGTGTTCTTACGTGTTGCTCCATGGAAAGGAGTTACGAGATTTGGAAAGAGAGGAAAGCTCAATCCTTGATTCATCGGTCTATTTTTTATCCTCGATCGAGTAGGAACTGTGGCTTATAGACTCGCTTTACCGCCAAGTATGTCTCGTGTTCATAACATTTTTCACATATCCATGTTACGTAAATATGTGAAAGACCCGAACCACATTATTGAGTTAGAACCGGACGAAATAGCAGAAGATTTGACGTATGAAGAAGTTCATGTTCAAATCTTGGATAAGAAGGAACATATTCTATGCTCCAAGGTTATACCTCAAGTCAAAGTTTTGTGGAGAAACCACGATATTGAGGAAATGACTTGGGAGTTAGAATCTGAAATGAAATCAAGGTATCCTTACCTCTTCGACATACCAGGTACGTACCCTAATTTCGAGGGCGAAATTTCATAAGAATGGGAGGTTGTAAGACCCCAACTTTTATAAATAAAGATGAATTTTCTATAAATATCATTTTTGAATATTATGGAGTTAATTTGATATAATGTTATAGTTGTGGGTAATATTTATAAATTTTTCAAAGTACGCAAGTTGTTATATAATATTCGATTGGTTGGGGAATATTCGTTTTAACAGGGAATATTCGTACAACGGCACAATCATTGGTGGACCCCACAACAGAATTACTGTCGAATTGAGAAAACGACAAAAATATTTTATTAAAAATAACGGCAAAAGTTTTACCATTGATACTGTTGAACTACTCGGTAGTAAAAGTACAGTAATACGTATGATTGCATAGTAGCACACGGTATTGATTATTAATACTTATGTGAGAAGTCACTCAGTTTGATTCAATTATTGTCAGTTAATAATATGAATTATTTAGCGATAATGACGTTTTTTTATTCGTATTATTAACGTAATAAAACAGAAACATCTTTTTATATAAAACAGAATACTTTATTAAAGTTATTCTATAAATAGAATATATTATATTTTATTTAAAAGATTTTTCTTTAAATATGGACCGTCAGATTAAAGTAATCAATCTGAACCGTTCATAGATTAGTTACTATGCATTCCATTTTTCTATAAATAGCAGCTCATTCCTTCATTATTTCTTACGAATTCACTGAACTCTAGAGAGAGAAACTATAGAGAGAGAGAGAAGAAAAGTATTCTCCTACTTAACTACTTCCTTATTTCAGCTCTTCTTTAAAACGGTAAGGGGTGTTATTCTTTCTTATTCATGAAGAGAACTGTTGTTATTCTATTTCTTATTATTCTGTTGGAATAACCTGTATACGCAGTCTACCCTATACTTGGTGACATTCTTCTATTATTCTGTTGGAACATCCTGTCTGTGTGTTTTACACCGGACCTGGTTCCGTCTTTATTATTATTCCGTTGGAACATCCTGTCTGTGTGTTTTACACCGGACCTGGTTCCGTCTTTATTATTATGCTGTTGAAACATCCTGTCTGTGTGTTTTACACCGGATCTGGTTCTGTCTTTATTATTATTCTGTTAGAATATCCTGTCTGTGCGTTTTACGCCGGACCCGGTTCCATTATTTATTATTCTGTCGGAATAACCTGTTTGTGCGGTCTATCGCATGCCGAGTGATTTCTTTTGTTATTCCATTCTTTATTATACTCAGTTGGTTAAGTTTTAACTTCTATACTCCATGAAAGTAGTGGAATATCCTTGATAATTGTGGTTCATCCAGTATCTTTTCATGAAAATATTCTTCTAAGCATTCTTGAATTTTACTCCACAAAGTAGTATTATGTTGACAATTTGGACATTGTTAATTCTTGGATAAATTAATTCTTGAACTTGTTTTATTGAATTCTTATATCATTTTCATCATCCTCATGTTTATAAAATGTTGAAAGTCATCTGTGGCCTGTAGTGTATAGATAGACTTGGTATGATTATGACCAGGGATTATTCGGTATAATCATGTCCGTAATATTACAAATGATGTGGTAAAAGTCCTCATTGGCCCGTAGTGCATTGATGGACAGTTGTTGGCATGATCATGACCATTAATGAATACACGAATATCATTGGCCGTAGTGCAAGGGTGATTCGATGATGTGGATTATTTTATTAAGCTGAGTCCCAGCGATCACAGTGTTGAAAAACCTTTTAAATCATAAAAGATAGTAGAGTTTATTTTCTACTTGACTCTTTTAATGGATTGCTTGTTCCGCTGCAGTTAAACTTGATGTCTATTATATTTTATCAGTTTAACATTGTTGAAGGCTAATGATAATTTATTCTGCATTATCTTAGTCATAATATTTCTTACTGGGCTAGTTGAGCTCACCCTTTCTTTCACTGTTCTCTTCAGGAATTGAGAACGTAGTTGGGGCAAGTCGGGGAACAGAGTGATGGTCTGAATGATAGTATTAGTTAGTAGTCCTCACTATTCTATATAATAGTGTGTTAATAAATGTAATGAAGACTCCTTTTGAGTATGGATACTCTCTAGTAGACAATATTTGTATTCAAACTCACAGTTTATGTTTTGTCATATTGTACACGACAGTTGTATTATTAAGTTGTATTTAAATTCTATACCATGTATCTGACGACCCAAGATGGGTGATGTATACCTAATTTTGGGTGCGTCACAATGATTATTGATTGATGTTACAGGGATAAAATTTTGATGATGGACTTTTAAATCTTAGAAGATAGTAGAATTCTTTCTCTACTTGACTCTTCTAATGGTTTGTTGTTTCCGCTGCAGTTGTTGATCTAAAACTTGTTGTCGATTATATTCTATCAGATTTTTCCCTGTTGAATACTAATGATAATTTGTTGTATATTATCTTAGTCATAATATTCTTTACTGGGCTAGTTGAGCTCACCCTTTTCCTTTTTGTTCCATTTTTCTTCTCAGGAGGTGAGAACATAGCAGGATCTAGTCGGGGTATGGAGTGATGGTTCTAGAAAGATGTTTTAGCTGTCCTCACTATTTTTGTAAAATAGTGTTTGAATAATTGTAATGAGGACTTATTTGAGTGTGGATATTGTCTAGAAGACAATATTTGTATTTAAACTCACAGTATGTGTTGTCGTATTTTGCACGACAATTGTATTATTGAAGTTGTAGTTTACTTTTTGTATCATGTATTTGGCGACTCAGAATGGGTGTTGTATACCTATATTTGGGGCGTCACAGCTAACTCCCACCGGAACACAAAACGGAGATGTCGTGGACTGATCACGCCGCCACGGAAGGTGTTATGCCTCGGTGCCAAGAGGTCATGCCTGTGGTACCCCTACAGGTGGTTATAGCTCAGGTATATTGTAAGACCCCAACTTTTATGAATAAAGATGAATTTTTTTCTCTAAATATCATTTTTATTTTAAGGTGTGAATTTGATATAATATTATAGTTGTGGGTAATATTTACAAATTTTGTAAAGTAAGCAAGTTGTTATAAAATATTCGATTGGTCGGGAAATATTCATTTTAACAGGAAATATTCGTACGACAGCACAATAATTGGTGGACCCCACAACGAAATTGTTGTCGGAGTTAGAAAACGACATAAATATCTTTTATAAAAATAACGGCAAAAGTTTTACCGTTAACTGTTGAAATACCCGGTAATAAAAGTACAGTAATACGTGTGGTTGAATAGTAGCACACGGTATTGATTATTGATACTTTCGTGAGAAGTCACTCAATTATACTCAATTATTGCTACAGTAATTGCTGTATAGTATCTCACATTATTGATTCAATTATTGTCACAATATCATCTGCATAATATTTTATATTATTAAATCAATAATTGAGATGACAAGTTATTCATATTATTATTTATATTATTGATAATATCTAGAAAGTTATGTCGAGGAAAGGGATTTGGTCACCTAATTGCGCGCCAATAGGGAGAAATTCTTATCGAAAAGCCTCCTCTTTCCTGGGAATGATCTGGTTGTTAATATTACAAGTTATATTATTGATGAATAAATGTTGTTAAAAATATTGAGGAGATTTTTATGAAGTATTTATTGTTAAGTTTGGCTTATTATTTGGACTCTCAGTTACTCATTTTTCAAAATTGTTGGTAGAAGTTATCTTAGTTTTGTTATATATATATATATATATATATATATATATATATATATATATATATATATATATAATGAATGCTGTTGATGGGGGAGGTTCATGGGATGAAGAAAAAAAGGATGGCATGGTTGGGAGGGAGTATATATAAATATATATTTTATAAGTTTTGTTTTTTTATGAAAAATAGAATATATTATATTTTATTATACATAATATTTGCATAGTTACTGCATAGTAAAATCAGAAAATTTTCAGCCGAACGCCCGTGAATTCGTTGAATTCCACTGTGCAGTCCGTGATTTTTCCTAAATAGTATCATTTTATTCTCCTATAAATAAGATGCTTAGTTTAGAATTGAAAATCACACCAGAATCAGAGAATTCTTCTTCTATAATATTGAGCGTATTTCTTTCGAGTTTTAGGAAGTTTTGAGTGTAAAAAATAATACAAATTTTCTTCAAGAATATCCTCGGCCTAACAATCAGAAATACTCTCTTTTTAAGATAAGGGGTATTATTTATTTAATATTCGCTTATGATATTATTTTTCGTATTCGTAAGGAATTTTATTTTCGTTTAATATTCTTAAGGAATATTATTTTCGTTCAATATTCGTAGGAATATTATTTTCATTCAACAGTTGTAAGGGATATTATTTTTGTTCAATATTCGTATGAAATAATATTTTCTTCCATACTCTGTAGTATGTAAGTAATATTATTTCGTTTCAGATTCCGAATTCTACTCTCATTTTGTTGAAGTATTGCTTCTATACTTCATGAAATTAGTAAAATATCCTTGAAATTTGTGCTTCATTTAGTATCTTTTCATTGATATATTATCCTGAGTATTCTTGACCATTTTTAATCTTTTCATATCGGGATACTATTCCCGAAGTACTACCCACGGGTATTATTCACTCTAGCACTATTCACCCGGGGTATTATTCACGATAAAAATTGATTTCTTTTTGGTCCAAATCATTTTTGATACAATATTATTCTTAAATTTTACTCCACAAAGCAGTATCATGTTGACAATTTGGACATTATTGAATTCTGGATAAATTGAATTATAAATCTTTAAAATTATTCATTGCTCTCATTTAATTGAATTCTTATATCCTTGGCGTCATCCTCATGCTTATATTGTGATGAAAGTCATCATGACCTGTAATGTTACAAATGATGTGGTAAATGTCATCATTGGCCCGTAGTGCATTGATGGACAGTTGTTGACATGATCATGACCATTGGTGATAACACGAATATCCTTTGCCCGTAGTGCATGGATAATTCGTGGACGTGATACTAATGAATATCCTTGGCCCATAGTGCATGGATAATTCAGTGATGTGGATTATTTATTAAGCTGAGTCTCAACGATAAAATTGATGATAAACTTTTAAATCATAGAAGATAGTAGATATCATGCTCTACTTGACTCTTCTAATGGATTGCTTGTTCTGCTGCAGTTAAACTTGATGTTTATTGTATTTTATAAGTTTAAAAATGTTGAAGGCTAACGATAATTTATTCTGTATTATCTTAGTTATAATATTTTTTACTGGGCTAGTTGAGCTCACCCTTTTGCTTTCATTGTTCTCTTCAGGAAATGAGAACGTTGCTGGGACTAGTCAGGGAACAGAGTGATGGTCCGTGATAGTGGCAATATTAGTCATCACTATTCTATAAAATAGTATGATAATTAATGTAATGAGGACTTTATTTGAGTTTGGATATTGTCTAGAAGATAATATTCGTGTAAAAACTCTTAGCTACGCTTTTGTCGTATTGTATAAAAGAAGTTTGTATTTAAATTCTGTACCATATATTTGACGACCCAAGATGGGTGATGTATACTTATTTTGGGGGCGTCACATATATCCTACGGTATTATAACAAAAATATCATGTCACAACACATGCGACACAATATCAACATAAAGGGGTTCTAACGTGTACATATTAAATCAAACGAATCATCAACACAAGTCTCCAAAAATATACTAACATGTACATCACTACGAAAATCGAAATAAATATTAAATATGATAAACAAGTTCAAAGAGTACAAGTTATGAAATTTTAAAGATCAAAATAAATTTTCATATGAACTTCACTAAGATCAAGGTATCGAGACAATATCTGAAATCAAAACGAGAAGCAAAACGAACAAACTAAAATTAAAGAGTATCGTTGAATGAGTACGAAATCCGTACCTGGATTAAATAATGTAATACCCGAAGTATATTCCAAATATGACTCGTTTAGACTCCCTCCGTTCGAACTAATTAAAAGAATAAATTAATTAATTATAAGTTTAATACAGTTATAACCTTACATTTAATAGTCATTAACTTATATAGTACTGTTAATCAAGCTTTTTATATATTATGGTTACTACTGTCATACTTTAATTATTAATTATGTTGCCTTATTATTATATTTTTTTATAATGTTCATGAGGCAAATTCATCTACCCATCCAAGTCTAATCTGTTAATTAAATTTTATGGCCAACATGTTAGTACCTGAATTTTATTATTATTATTATTATTATTATTATTATTATTATTATTATTATTATCATTATTATTATAAACTTTCAATTCCTGCACCTTCCAATTTCATGCAGCTTTATCAATCACATCATATATATATAAAACCAATCATTACCTAACATCCATATACAACTAAACAAGTAAAATTCATCTACTGAAAAAATTTGTTGACTTTTTCGAATACCCACATAGTGATGATTAGATTAAGAAAGAGAAACACATATATGCATTTATAACTTACTTCAATAAACAAAGAGACTGCTTCTATATGCCCACGATATAGCTTCCTTTATGATGTTTAGCCGCAACTACGCTTCTTTTCTTTTATCAGACGAATGAAGGTTATATATTATGTAGGGTTCCTGTTTTAAGTATCTATTTATTTATTCCTCATCTTATTAATTTTCTTAATTATAATAGGATTAATATTACCATATATAATTTAAATCCAATTAATTTTAATGTCCAATTTTACCAAATCAATTTACCCAACACTTACTAATACATTAGCCCACAAAAATTAAATGACTATTTTGACCCAAATAAAAGACAAAGTACAATTAATATTATTTAAAACAAAACAATTTTTTTATTATTCAATATTTATTTATTTATTTATTTTACCGGGTATTACATCACATACCCTTTAAAAAGGATTTCGTCCCCGGAATCAAAAGAATAGAATGTACCTAATTTTCAAAGAAATGCGGATACTCCACTCGAATGGACTCCTCCATCTCCCAAATGGCTTCCCGCTCCAAATGATTCCTCCATAAAACCTGAACAAACGGAATAGTTTTCCTCCTCATAATCCGCTCTTGATGATACAAAATCGCCTCGACTTGCTCCTCACAAGTAAGATCCTCTCGAATCTTATCGAACAGATATTGCACCACATGCAACGGATGATAATGATAACTCCTCAACACTGACACATGGAACACATTGTGCACATGAGCTAGCTATGGAGGCAAAGCTAACTGATATACAACCTCACCAACCCTCTCTAGAATCTCAAATGGGCCAATATAATGCGGACTAAGTTTCTCTTTCAACCCAAATCGTCGAATACCCTTCCAAGGAGAAACTTTTAGAAACACATGCTCACCAGGTTCAAACTCTAAAGTTCTCCTATGTTTATCAGCATAACACTTCTGCCGTGATCGAGCCGACTTCAATTTCTCCTTAGCCACCGCTACCTTCTCCATAGTAATTTGAACTAACTCAGGCCCTTCTATGGCCCTTTTTCCAACCTCATTCCAACAAGTCAGTGCCCGACACTTTCTACCATACAATGCCTCAAACAGAGCCATTCCAATACTTGCATGCCAGCTGTTGTTATAAGCAAACTCAACTAGGCTCAAGTAATCATCCCAACTACCCGACCATTCAAGTGCACAAGACCTTAACATGTCTTCCAACGTCTGAATAGTCCTCTCGGATTGCCCATCAGTTTGCGGATGAAAAGAAGTACTAAAGTGGAGCCGAATGCCCCAAGCTCGTTGAAACCCTTTCTAGAACCGTGATGTGAACCGTGGGTCCTGATCTGAAATAATAGACACCGGAGTACCATGAAGTATAACAATCTCTTATTGAAAGATATGTGCCAACCTATCCACTGAGTAACCCTCATGGATAGCCAAAAAGTGTGCTGATTTGGTCAGTCGGTCCACCACTAACCAAATGGCATCATTCTTCATGAAAGTCTTCGACAAACCAGTCACAAAATCCATCGTGATATCCTCCCACTTCTATACTAGAATGTCTAACTGTTGCAGCAAACCACTAGCTCGTTGATGTTCTATCTTCACTTGTTGACAAGTGAGACACTTGCCCATATATTCAGCCATGTCTCGTTTCATCCCATTCCACCAAAAATTCTTCTTCAAATTCCTATACATCTTCGTAGAACCTGGATGAATAGAAAATGGCGAACTATGAGCCTCAGCCAACACAGCCTCTAGAATGATTGGATCTGACGGTACACACAACCGCTCATCGAACCAAATCACACCATGGTCATCAATACGAAACTCAGACTACTTTCCCTCCTCTAGATTCTGCGCCATACTCCACAATTCCCCATCTTCCTTTTGAGCTTCTTTAACTCGCGAGATAAGAGAGGGCTCCATTCTCATACCTGCCAAATGCCCATCTGAACCTTGCACATACACCTCCAAATCTAGCCGCTCCATATCCAAAATAAGTTAAGGTTATGTAATAAGGGCTGCTACACTCCCAGAACTCTTTCGACTAAGAGCATCTGCAACCAAATTTGCCTTCTCCGGGTGATACTGAATCCTCGCATCATAATCTTTTAGAAGCTCCAACCAACACCTCTGCCTTATGTTGAGCTCCTTCTGAGTGAAGATATATTTAAGACTTTTGTGATCAGTGAAGATATCACAAGTCTCTCCATACAAATAATGCCTCCAAATCTTTAGGGCAAAGATTACCGCTGCCAACTCCAAATCATGTGCGGGGTAATTGACCTCGTAAGGTTTAAGTTGTCTAGAAGCATAAGCAATCACCTTACCGTGTTGAATTAAAACACACCCCAAACCTTTCTTAGGAGCATCACTATAAATCTGGTAACCTCCTATTCCCGACAGCAATGCAAGTGTAGGAGATGACACAAGTCATTTTTTTAACTCCTCGAAACTTTTCTCACGATCCTCATTCCACACAAACTTCATGCCCTTTCTCATCAACTGAGTCAATGGTAAGGCAAGCAAGGAAAACCCTTCCATAAATCTCCTATAGTACCCTGTCAAACCTAAGAAACTCCTAATCTTTGTTACTATAGTAGGTTTCGACCATTTAGTGATAGCATCAACCTTCGCAGGATCCACCTTAATGCCTTCAGCAGAAACAACGTGGCCCAAAAATGCAACCTGCTCCAACCCGAACTCGCATTTAGAGAATTTAGCATACAACTTCTCTTTCTTCAAAATCCCCAACACTGTGTGAAGATGCTCCTCATGCTCTTCCTTAGACTTGGAGTAAACCAAAATGTCATCAATAAAGACAATAACAAATTGGTCCAAATACTCCCTAAACACCCGATTCATCAAATCCATAAACACCGCTGGAGCATTAGTTAAATCGAATGGAATCACCAGAAACTCGTAATGCCCATATCGAGTACGAAAAGCCATCTTAGGGATATCCTTATCCCTCACCCTCAACTGATGATAACTTGATCTCAAGTCTATCTTCGAGAAATACTTTTCTCCCTTTAAGTTGGTCAAACAATTCATCAATCCTCGGCAATGGATACCGATTCTTGATGGTAATCTTGTTCAACTCCCTGTAGTCTATGCAGAGCCTCATAGACCCGTCTTTCTTCTTCACAAACAAGACCGAAGCACCCCACGGTGAAACACTCGGCTGAATCACACCACGATCTAATAGTTCCTGCAACTGCTCCTTCAACTCCAATGGTGCCATTCGATACGGCGCCTTAGAAATAGGCTCCACACCAGGAACAAGCTCAATAGCAAACTCTACTTCTCGTTGCAGTGGCAACCCTAACAACTCCTCAGGAAACACATAGAAAAAGTCACGAACAATTGGAACATCCTCAATACGAGACTCACCCTTAGAGGTATCTTTCACAAATGCCAAATACCCCTCACAAACCCTTTGCCACCAACTTTTCATCCTTCAAAGCTAAAATTAACTTTACCACTCTACTCGGCTGTGAACCCTGAAACACGAACTCTAAAGACCTCATATCTCCAAATATAACCTTCTTCGCCTGACAGTAGATAGTGGCCTGGTGCTTATCCAACAAGTCCATCCCAAGAATGACATCAAAATCGTGCATGCAAATCGGAAGAAGATTAGCCCTATGAATCTTATCCCCAAAATTGATCGCACACCCTCGATATAAATCAGAAATAACAACAGAAGTACTCATCGGGGTAGCGATAAACATAACATAATCTAAGGGTTGAGATGGCACACCCAGGTGCCGAACAAAAGACTGAGCAACAACGGAATGAGTAGAACCCGTATCAAACAAAATAGACGCCTCACGATTGCTAACTAAAAGAGTACCAGAAACAGTACTTGGTGCACCTGTCGCCTGGTTATGCGTCAAAGCAAAAACTCGACCACCCTGACGCTGTCCTCCATTACCACCATTTTCACCACCTCCACCATTACCGCGTGGATCGGTACAATCCCTAGAAATATGACCCATCTGTCCACACAAGAAGCATGCACCGGTGAGTCTGTGGCACTGCCTCCCCAGATGATTAGCCCCACAAGTAGCACAAGGAGCTATCGTAATAAGATTTGGGTTACCCCACCAGCTGGTCCCGGATAACGTCCCTGATTCTGCCCATGCTGACGATTCTGCCACGACTGACTATTTTGACCATGCCAAGGTAGCTGAAGCTGACGATTCGGCCCTTGCTAAGGCATCTGCTGATACCCCCTATTTTGATTCTGGCCACGCCACTGTCTCGGTTGGCCACCACGATTCTTATTCCACTGACCACCCTGATTTTTCCCATGCTGACCTGAAGTTTGACCCTACTGGTCATCTCTATCCCTCTTTCGACTCCCTTCCGATTTAGAAGACCGAAAATCTTATCGCTCCATCTCAATATTCTTGGCTACATTAGCCACTACTGACACGTCTGCAAACTTGTTGTTAATAAGATGTTGGCGATACCTATAATGAATCCGCCACTTTAACTTCTTCGCTTGTTCCGCTGCAGTCCCTGCAAAAGTTCCTTCAAATCTTGCCAACCTAGTAAACCTCGTCATGAAATCCGTGATGGACTCATCATCTTTTTGTCAAATGTACAGATAGTCTCTAGCATAGGCCTCACAAAACTCAGCCCAGTCAAGTGTCCCAACATATTCATCACCCTTTGTTACTTTCATCGCCTTCCACCACCTCTGTGCATCCTCTTCCAGCTTGTAAGCAGCAAGCAACACTCTCTGATTATCTGAGCACCCCAACACATCAAAAATCTTCTCTAGGTGGGCAATCCAATTCTCTACATCAATTGGAGTCGGAGCAAAACTGAATGACTTTGGTTTCTGCTTCTGAAACCTTTCCAACCATACATACATTGGAACCACCTGCTGATCAAGACCATCTGCATTCTCTTCCTCAGCATTTGCATGCAGACCATTATTTTTCGGGTTCTCCTGATCAGGAATTTCTGGTGGCGGCTGTTGCATTGCATGTACAACTTGTGCAACCAACTGAGGTAAAGCCTGATTTACCGCCTGATTTACCAAGGTAGCTAATTAAGCATTAATCTGATCTTTAGGTTGCTCATTGGACTGACCCTCACCTCTTCTCCTATTGTTACCTCGCCTCCCAACAACTCTAGCGGATCTACGAGCCATCTAAGAAAAAGATCACGAATATAAACAAAGTAGATTAGAGACAAATTTGAATATAGCTGATATGATAGCTAAACAAAAATCAAACAAAACAAAAACCTAACCCAGAAGTCTACCCATAACTCACAGGTCAAACCTAAATAGGTTTTCTACAAGAAAGAACCTAAGCTCTGATACTAACTCTGTAACACCCCCTTTCCGAAATAGAAAGAGAGGTTACTCAAAACACAATAAAGCTTAAGAATATATAACAAGGCTCTAAACCACAAAAGAATAATCTTAATATCTGATAAATACCATAAGTCAACCATAATAAATGTCAAACTGGCTCAAATCACCATCTAAAATAATTATTATAATTCCAAACAAACTAATTTATCACAACCTAAACATAATATTTCTAAACCATTTGGATAAAAGGGAGCTCTCGTCACACTTGCCATTGATCCCCCTGATTACCTGCTAAAAGAAAATCATAGCATGAGCCAAATGCCCAGTACGGATATATAATAAAAGAATGATGAAACGAAATAACTAACACAATTAAATGAACTGAACTGCACGAACAAAACTAACACAATGAAATGATAGACTGAATCAAATGGTTGGGTGTTATTTCATACCGAGCTCAAAATAAATAGTAATATACCTTTCCACACAAGCAAGTCAAATAATGCCACACAGGCAATCACACATTGGACTGTGCAATCCAGATGATTGCAAAATCAGAAGGCGTGTTTGGCACAAATATCACCACTCCGCATAACAGAACATAACAGAAAAACTAGGGTCGACCCATACGCCTCCCACAACAAAACACCAAATGGCCAACTCCCACCGGAGCACAAAACGGAGACGTCGTGAACTGATCACACCGCCACGGAAGGTGTTATGCCTCGGTGCCAAGAGGTCATGCCTATGGTACCCCTACAGGTGATTATAGCTTAGGTATACCTTACGGTATTCTAACAAAAATATCATGTCACAACATATGCGACATAATATCAACATAAAGGGATTCTAACGTGTACATGTTAAATCAAACGAATCATCAATATAAGTCTCCAAAAATATACTAACATGTGCATCACTACGAAAATTGAAATAAATATTAAATATGATAAACAAGTTCAAAGAGTACAAGTTATGATATTTTAAAGATCAAAATAAATTGTCATATGAACTTCACTAAGATCAAGGTATAGAGACAATATCTGAAAACAAAACGAGAAGCAAAACGAACAAACTAAAATTAAAGAGTATCGCTGAATGAGTACGGAATCCGTACCTAGATTAACTAATGTAATTCCCGAAGTATATTCTAAATATGACTCGTTTAGACTCCCTCCGTTCGAACTAATTAAAAGAATAAATTAATTAATTATAAGTTTAATACAGTTATAACCTTACATTTAATAGTCATTAACTTATATAATACTGTTAATCAAGCTTTTTATATATTATGGTTACTATTGTCATGCTTTAATTATTAATTATGTTACCTCATTATTATATTTTTTTTTATAATTTTCATGAGGCAAATTCATTTACCCATCCAAATCTAATCTGTTAATTAAATTTTATGGCCAACATGTTAGTACCTGACTTTTATTATTATTATTATTATTATTATTATTATTATTATTATTATTATTATTATTATTATTATTATTATTATTATTATTATTATTATTATTATTATTATTATAAACTTTCAATTCCTGCACCTTCCAATTTCATGCAGCCTTACCAATCACATCATATATATATAACCAATCATTACCTAACATTCATATACAACTAAACAAGTAAAATTCATCTACTGAAACAAATTTGTTGACTTTTTCGAATACCCATATAGTGATGATTATATTAAGAAAGAGAAACACATATATGCATATATAACTTACTTCAATAAACAAAGAGACTGCTTCTATATGCCCACGATATAGCCTCCTTTATGATGTTTAACCGCGACTGTGCTTCTTTTCTTTTATCAGATTAATGAAGGTAGTATATATTATGTAGGGTTCTTGTTTTAATTATCTATTTATTTATTCCTCATCTTATTAATTTCCTTAATTATAATAGGATTAATATAACCATATATAATTTAAATCCAATTAATTTTAAGATCCAATTTTACCAAATTAATTTATCCAACACTTACTAATACATTATGCCACAAAAATTAAATGACTATTTTGATCCAAATAAAAGACAAAGTACAATTAATATTATTTAAAACAAAACAATTTTTTTATTATTCAATATTTATTTATTTTACCGGGTATTTCATTGGTGGAGCATTGCAAAAACTTGAATGGGTTGTACACCGACTTTAAACTGCAATTATATATATATATATATATATATATATATATATATATATATATATGGGCGGCAATTATTCATAGCATGTAGTATTTGTTATGGATCAAAAATGAGCAAATAACATCTTAATCGTCCGTCCCAATGAGCATTCATAAAAATGAGCAAATATCATTGCCCTATATATATATGGGGAATGATTCATAGCATCTATATGCTATGGAATAAAAAATGACATATAGCATCTTAACCATTCGTGTAATTAACGAATGAGATTTGTTTTGGGTGACCACCGTCCGCGACTTACTAGCGGACGTAGTAAGTATGATATCTGGACATTTATGTCCCCATATCGCCACTTAGCCAAGCCAAAATCGACAGATACTACACTACTTCTTCTTGGCTAGATTAATAACAGTACATAACAATGAGGAAGTTTTCATCTGCATAAGCAATATTCTTCTTCTTTATTTTGTTTTTTGTTGAAGAAACAACATGTTTTGTAAAACTCCAGAAATTATTCTACCAATTCCAAACAAAGCTTCAGGACAAAATTCTCTCTCCTAATAATGCCCCTGTTTCAGCTCCAATGCCGATCCAAAATACACCAAAGGTAACATTTTTATTTTATTTTTTCTTCTTGTTCTTTTGTGGGTTTGGGGTATAATATTGAAAATGGAATCATAGTTTGTGTTTGGTAAATGAGTTTTTGTTGATTTTTTATTTTTGGGTTGTTTTGTTGTGGTGCTGTGAAAAACAGAGTAGTGGAAGAGTATTTTACCCAATTGGGTATGGAGCAGACCCGAGTGGGGAGGAAGATAACAGTGATGCAATACTGAATGTTGTGGCTGATGCACTGCTGGTGGAAAATGGTGAGCATCAGCTGTTGCCTGGAGTGAGTGATTTGGGCGATAGCATATAACCACTTCTAGGGTTCCTCCGAATTGAGCTTGCAGATGAGAGATTGTAGCCGATAGCATATGACCACTTCTAGGGTTCCAGGGATTCGCCCAATTCGGAGAACTAGGGACGATTGCAAACTCTGTATTGTTTTACCTGTGTCGATTTCCCCCCAAATATTTTGGCGAATTGGGGAGCGTATTTGTTTGGCGAATTGGGGGCATAAATGTCCAGATATCATACTTACTACGTCCGCTAGTAAGTCTAGCTGTGACGCCCCCCAAAATAGGTATACATCACCCATCTTGGGTCGTCAGATACATGGTACAAAATACAAATACAACTTACTAATACAACTGTCGTATACAATACGACAAAACATAAACTGTGAGTTTGAATACAAATATTATCTTCTAGAGAGTATTCATACTCAAAAGGAGTCCTCATTACATTTATTATCACACCATTACATAGAATAGTGAGGACTACTAACTAATACTATCATTCGGACCATCACTCCGTTCCCCGACTTGCCCCATCTACGTTCTCAGTTCCTGAAGAGAACAGTGAAAGAAAGGGTGAGCTCAACTAGCCCAGTAAGAAATATTATGACTAAGATAATGCAGAATAAATTATCATTAGCCTTCAACAATGTTAAACTGATAAAATATAATAGACATCAAGTTTAACTGCAGCGGAACAAGCAATCCATTAAAAGAGTCAAGTAGAAAATAAACTCTACTATCTTTTATGATTTAAAAGGTTTTTCAACACTGTGATCGCTGAGACTCAGCTTAATAAAATAATCCACATCATCGAATCACCCCTGCACTACGGCCAAGGATATTCGTGTATTCATTAATGGTCATGATCATGCCAACAACTGTCCATCAACGCACTACGGGCCAATGAGGACTTTTACCACATCATTTGTAACATTACGATCATGATTATACCGAATAATCCCTGGTTATAATCATACCAAGTCCATCTATGCACTACAGGCCACAGATGACTTTCAACATTTTATAAACATGAGGATGATGACAATGATATAAGAATTCAATAAAACAAGTTCAAGAATTAGTTTATCCAGGAATTAATAACGTCTAAATTGTCAACATGATACTGTTTTGTGGAGTAAACTTCAAGAATGATCAGGAGAATATTTTCATGAATAGATACTAAATGAAGCGCAAATATCAAGGATATTCCACTAATTTCATGGAGTATAGAAGTCAAAGTTTTAATCAACTGAGTATAATAAAAAAATGAAATAACAAAAGAAATCACCATGCATGCGATAGACCGCACAGTCAGGTTATTCTTAACAGAATAATAATAATGGAACCAGGTCCGGCGTAAACGCACAGACAGGATATTCCGACAGAATAATAAATAATGGAACCAGGTCCGGTGTAAAACACACAGACAGGATATTCCGACAGAATAATAAATAATGGAACCAGGTCCGGTGTAAAACACACAGATAGGATGTTCTAACAGAATAATAACAAGACGGAACCAGGTCCGGTGTAAAATACACAGACAGGATGTTCCAACAGAATAATAATAAAAATGGAACCAGGTCCGGTGTAAAATACACAGACAGGATATTCCAACAGAATAATAACAAAAACAGAACCAGGTCCGGTGTAAAACACACAGACAGGATGTTCCAACAGAATAATAGAAGAATGTCACCAAGTATAGGGTAGATCCGCGTATACAGGTTATTCCAACAGAATAATAAGAAATGGAATAACAACAGTTCTCTTCATGAATAAGAAAGAATAACACCCCTTACCGTTTTAAAGACGAGCTGGAATAAGGAAGTAGTTAAGTAGCAGAATACTCTTCTTCTCTCTCTCTATAGTTTCTCTCTCTAGAGTTCAGTGAATTCACAAGAAATAATGAAGGAATGAGCTGCTATTTATAGAAAAATAGAATGCATAGTAACTAATCCATGAACGGTCCAGATTGATTACTTTAATCTGACGGTCCATATTTAAAGAAAAATCTTTTAAATAAAATATAATATATTCTATTTATAGAATAACTTTAATAAAGTATTCTGTTATATATAAAAAGATGTTTCTGTTTTATTACGTTAATAATACGAATAAAACAAAACGTCATTATCGCTAAATAATTCATATTATTAACTGACAATAATTGAATCAAACTGAGTGACTTCTCACATAAGCATTAATAATTAATACCGTGTGCTACTATGCAACCACACGTATTACTGTACTTTTACTACCGAGTAGTTCAACAGTAACAACGGTAAAATTTCCGCCGTTATTCTCATAAAAATATTTTTGTCGTTTTCTCAATCCGACAATAATTCTGTTGTGGGGTCCACCAATGATTATGTCGTTGTACGAATATTCCCTGTTAAAACGAATATTCCCCGACCAATCGAATATTATATAACAACTTGCGTACTTTGTAAAATTTATAAATATTACCCACAACTATAACATTATACCAAATTAACTCCATAATATTCAAAAATGATATTTATAGAAAATTTATCTTTATTTATAAAAGTTGGGGTCTTACAACCTCCCCTTCTTATGAAATTTCGCCCTCGAAATTAGGGTACGTACCTGGTATGTCGAAGAGATAAGTATACCTTGATTTCATTTCAGATTCTAACTCCCAAGTCATTTCCTCAACATCGTGGTTTCTCCACAAAACTTTGACTTGAGGTATAACCTTGGAGCGTAGAATATGTTCCTTCTTATCCAAGATTTGAACAGGAACTTCTTCATACGTCAAATCCTTCGCTATTTCGTCCGGTTCTAACTCAATAATGTGATTCGGGTCTTCCACATATTTGCGTAACATGGATATGTGAAAAACGTTATGAACACGAGACATACTTGGCGGTAAAGCGAGTCTATAAGCCACAGTTCCTACTCGATCGAGGATTAAAAATGGACCGATGAATCGAGGATTGAGCTTTCCTCTCTTTCCAAATCTCGTAACTCCTTTCCATGGAGCAACACGTAAAAACACATGATCTCCTACATCAAATTCCACGTCCTTTCGATGAAGATCAGCATAACTCTTTTGTCGATCTTGTGAGGTTTTTATACGTTGTTGGATCGTTTGAATCTTTTCTGTAGTCATACGTACCAACTCCGGTCCCAACAACGTTGCTTCGCCCACCTCATCCCAGCATACTGGAGAACGACATTTTCTTCCATACAATGCTTCGAATGGAGCCATGCCAGTACTTGCTTGATAACTGTTATTGTAGGAAAACTCCACCAATGGTAAGAACTTGTTCCAACTTCCCTTGAAGTCAAAGACACAGAGTCTTAATAGATCTTCAAGAGTTTGAATAGTCCTCTCTGATTGTCCGTCCGTCTGAGGATGATATGCTGAACTAAATCGTAACTCCGTGCCCATAGCTTTTTGTAAACTAACCCAAAATCGTGAAGTGAATCTTGGGTCTTGGTCAGAAACTATGGATACTGGCATACCATGCAGTCTTACAATCTCGTTTATGTACATACGAGCAAGACGTTCAAGTGTATAAGTTTCTCGTATCGGTAAGAAATGAGCAGACTTGGTCAATCTATCAACAATGACCCAAATCGCATCAATACCTTGAGAAACCCTAGGAAGACCGGTAACGAAATCCATGGTAATGTGCTCCCACTTCCATTCTGAAATTTCAAGTGGTTGCAATGGACCTTTTGGTACTTGATGCTCCGCTTTGACTCGTTGACAAGTTAGACACCTTGAGATAAACAACGCTATCTCTCTCTTCATATTGCTCCACCAAAATGTATGACGAAGATCATGATACATTTTGGTACTTCCAGGATGGATTGCAAACGGTGTGTTGTGCGCCTCCATCGTGATTTCATACTTTAAATCAGGGTTGTTAGGAACACAAAGTCTGGAGTTGACTCGAAGTATTCCTTCTTCATCGATTCTTGCTTCCGGCATAACACCTTCTTGCACTTTCTTCCTCATACGCATCAGCTCCAGGTCTGTAGCTTGAGCAGCTTTAACTTTATCGATTAAAGTCGGTTCTACTCGTATTTTCGTCATCATCACATGGGTCCCTGGAGTCTTTAACTCTATCTCCATCCTTTGCAAGTCACACAAAATGGGCCTTTGCGTTGTTAATATTGCACTTGTACCCGCATATGATCTTCTACTCAATGCGTCAGCTACCACGTTCGCTTTTCCAGGATGGTATTGAATGGTATGATCATAATCTTTCAACAGTTCAAGCCAACGTCGTTGTCGCATGTTGAGTTCCTTTTGAGTGAAGAAATATTTGAGGCTTTTATGATCCGTAAAGATCTCCACTTTTTCCCCATACAAGTAATACCTCCAAATTTTAAGTGCAAAGACAACAGCTGCCAACTCTAGATCATGAGTAGGATAATTCCTCTCATATTCCTTGAGTTGTCTTGATGCATAGGCTATGACTTTTCCATGTTGCATGAGAACTCATCCCAACCCTTTGCTCGAAGCATCACTGTAGATGACAAATCCCTCCGAGCCAGATGGTATTGTTAGAACAGGTGCTGAAATGAGTCTCCTCTTGAGTTCTTGAAAACTCTGCTCACATTCTTCGCTCCAACCAAACTTTGTATCTTTCCGAGTCAGCTGAGTTAATGGAGTAGCGATTCGAGAAAATCCTTCCACGAATCTCCGATAATAACCAGCTAAACCAAGAAAGCTACGTACCTCGGTCACTGATTTAGGTTGCTCCCAGCTTTGAATAGCTTCAATCTTTGCCGGGTCAACCGATATTCCACGACTTGATACTACGTGCCCAAGGAATGCTACCTCCTCCAGCCAGAACTCGCATTTCTTCAACTTGGCATACAGCTTGTATTCACGAAGCTTTTGGAGTACCAGCCTCAAGTGTTGCTCATGATCTTCACGGCTTTTGGAATAAATAAGGATGTCATCAATAAAGACGACCACAAAGTGATCCAAATATCCTTGAATACCCGGTTCATCATATCCATGAAGGCAGCAGGAGCATTAGTCAATCCAAAGGACATGACTAGGAATTCATAATGCCCGTACCGAGTTCTAAAAGCCGTCTTTGGAATATCCTCAGTTCTAACCTTCAGCTGATGATATCCAGAACGAAGATCGATCTTTAAAAAGAATTGTGCTCCTTGCAACTGGTCAAACAGGTCATCAATACGTGGCAATGGGTACCTATTTTTGATGGTGACATGATTCAACTCCCGATAATCAATACAAAGTCGCATACTTCCATCTTTCTTCTTCACGAATAGAACAGGAGCACCCCAAGGAGAAGTACTAGGACGAATAAAGCCAATGTCTAACAATTCCTGCAGTTGGATCTTTAACTCCGGAAGTTCAATAGGAGTCATTCGATATGGGGCTTTTGAAATGGGTTTTGTACCAGTTTCAAGGTCGATACAAAATTCAATTTCACGCTCTGGGGGTAGGCCAGGAAGTTCTTCAGGGAATACGTCAGGGAATTTATTAACAATAGAAATATCATTCAAAACTGACGTATTTTTGTTTAGATCCGTGACATGAGCTAAGAAAGCTTGACATCCATTTTTTAATAAACGAATAGCTTTATGGCTTGAGATGACAGCGATTGATTTTAATGGTTTGGTTGCTTGAATTCGCATAATAGGTCGATTAGGAATATGAAAGCTAACAACCTTACGAAAATAATCAATTTTTGCATAATGAGTAGTTAACCAATCAATCCCTAGAATCACGTCAAATGCAAGTATTTTTAATGAAATCAGATCGATAGGTAATGTGTGGGTACCAACTTGAATCAAACAAGACTTATAAACAGTGGAGGTAATGAAGGTTTCTCCCAACGGAGTTTCCACAGATAAGTCAAAGTCTAATTTCTCCAGAATTAAATTTAATCGATGAGCGCAAGTAGGATAAATAAAAGAATGGGTTGAACCGGTATCAAATAAAGTATAAACTTCTTTAGAGTTTATGATAAGCTTACCCGTGATGACCTCATTCGGGTTCCTTGCTCTCTGGGAGTTCACAACAAACGCTCTCCCTTGCACAACCGGTTTTGACTTTTCTGGGACGGTTTTTGGTGCCTCCATCCTAGCTGAATTTGTCTTCGGTAAACGACAAAATCGGGCTAAATGACCTTCTCTTCCACAATTATAACATGCTTTGGACGGCATCGCGCAGTTTGGACTGATGTGCCCCTCCCCTCCGCATTTGAAACATATGATAGGTGGTCGTTCTCCTTCCTTAACGACAGGTGTTGGTGCTGACGTCTTTCCATCATTGTTGAATCTCCTCTTCTTGAAATGTCCATTCTTATTATTTTGGCCCTGATTACCACCGAAGTGGTTACCATTTCTGGCCTGTTGATTCCCTCCACGCTTGTTGTCACCGCTTCGATGACTGCTCTCACTGGTATTATCATTTTGCCGGCTGCTCTCTTTTGGTTGCATTGTCTCGTTATCGCGCTCCACCAACTGAGCCCTATTTACAACATCTGAATACAAACACAGTTTATGAGAAACAAGATGTTGACGTATCTCCGGCTTCAAACCTCTTAAAAACATCCGCGTCATTCTTTCTTCATTATCCACCAGGTGGGACGCAAACCGGGATAACTCCGCAAATTTTGCCTCGTACTGCGACACGGTCATATTATTCTGCTCCAATTTGATGAACTCCACCTCCTTCATGTGACGAATACTCTCGGAAAAGTATTTGTCGTTAAACAGCTCTTGGAACTTCTCCCAAGACATCTTCAGTGCGGCAGGTTGAGTACGCTTTATCGATTCCCACCAGTAATCTGCCTCTCCTCGCAACATAAAGGCGGCAAAGGGAACCTTTTGCTCCTCGGAGCAACCCAAGACATCAAATATCTTGGTGATCTACTTTATCCATGTTTCAGCTACAAGTGGTTTGGGTTCTCCCTTAAACTCCGGTGGTCCCAGCTCTTTAAACTGTTTAGCGGTGACCTCCTGAGAGTTTCCAGTATTTCCACCTATGTTGTGGACAGGAGCCGCTTTCACCTGTTGTTGCATGAATTGCATAAAACCTCTGAACATTCCATCATTCATCATCTGGTCAGTGTTGTTGTTTGCATGAGGATTGTCACCTTCCTGATGAACATTATCCTGATTATTGATATGTGGTGAATCAATAATCGCATGTGCTCCATTGATATTCTCAACATTCTCAGATGCCATATTCAGATACTGCCACAAAGTAAAAGTTAATTGATATGTCATATATTATCCTTATATTATGACCGACCAATTAAATACCATGCAAATAAACTTAGGTATGTCATACTAGCGAAGGAATTCCCCGTCTCTCCCCTCCTAGTTCTATTCTCACATCTTAGCTAGGGATCATATCCCTAAGCTCTGATACCAACTGTGACGCCCCCAAAAATAGGTATACATCACCCATCTTGGGTCGTCAGATACATGGTACAAAATACAAATACAACTTACTAATACAACTGTCGTATACAATACGACAAAACATAAACTGTGAGTTTGAATACAAATATTATCTTCTAGAGAGTATTCATACTCAAAAGGAGTCCTCATTACATTTATTATCACACCATTACATAGAATAGTTAGGACTACTAACTAATACTATCATTCGGACCATCACTCCGTTCCCCGACTTGCCCCAGCTACGTTCTCAGTTCCTGAAGAGAACAGTGAAAGAAAGGGTGAGCTCAACTAGCCCAGTAAGAAATATTATGACTAAGATAATGCAGAATAAATTATCATTAGCCTTCAACAATGTTAAACTGATAAAATATAATAGACATCAAGTTTAACTGCAGCGGAACAAGCAATCCATTAAAAGAGTCAAGTAGAAAATAAACTCTACTATCTTTTATGATTTAAAAGGTTTTTCAACACTGTGATCGCTGAGACTCAGCTTAATAAAATAATCCACATCATCGAATCACCCCTGCACTACGGCCAAGGATATTCGTGTATTCATTAATGGTCATGATCATGCCAACAACTGTCCATCAATGCACTACGGGCCAATGAGGACTTTTACCACATCATTTGTAACATTACGGTCATGCTTATACCGAATAATCCCTGGTCATAATCATACCAAGTCCATCTATGCACTACAGGCCACAGATGACTTTCAATATTTTATAAACATGAGGATGATGACAATGATATAAAAATTCAATAAAACAAGTTCAAGAATTAGTTTATCCAGGAATTAATAACGTCTAAATTGTCAACATAATACTATTTTGTGGAGTAAACTTCAAAAATGATCAGGAGAATATTTTCATGAATAGATACTAAATGAAGCGCAAATATCAAGGATATTCTACTAATTTCATGGAGTATAGAAGTCAAAGTTTTAATTAACTGAGTATAATAAAAAAATGGAATAACAAAAGAAATCACCATGCATGCGATAGACCGCACAGTCAGGTTATTCTTAACAGAATAATAATAATGGAACCAGGTCCGGCGTAAACGCACAGACAGGATATTTCGACAGAATAATAAATAATGGAACCAGGTCCGGTGTAAAACACACAGACAGGATATTCCGACAGAATAATAAATAATGGAACCAGGTCCGGTGTAAAATACACAGACAGGATGTTCTAACAGAATAATAACAAGACAGAACCAGGTCCGGTGTAAAACACACAGACAGGATGTTCCAACAGAATAATAATAAAAATGGAACCAGGTCCGGTGTAAAACACACAGACAGGATATTCCAAAAGAATAATAACAAAAACAGAACCAGGTCCGGTGTAAAACACACAGACAGGATGTTCCAACAGAATAATAGAAGAATGTCACCAAGTATAGGGTAGATCCGCGTATACAGGTTATTCCAACAGAATAATAAGAAATGGAATAACAACAGTTCTCTTCATGAATAAGAAAGAATAACACCCCTTACCGTTTTAAAGACGAGCTGGAATAAGGAAGTAGTTAAGTAGTAGAATACTCTTCTTCTCTCTCTCTATAGTTTCTCTCTCTAGAGTTCAGTGAATTCACAAGAAATAATGAAGGAATGAGCTGCTATTTATAGAAAAATAGAATGCATAGTAACTAATCCATGAACGGTCCAGATTGATTACTTTAATCTGACGGTCCATATTTAAAGAAAAATCTTTTAAATAAAATATAATATATTCTATTTATAGAATAACTTTAATAAAGTATTCTGTTTTATATAAAAAGATGTTTCTGTTTTATTACGTTAATAATACGAATAAAACAAAACGTCATTATCGCTAAATAATTCATATTATTAACTGACAATAATTGAATCAAACTGAGTGACTTCTCACATAAGCATTAATAATTAATACCGTGTGCTACTATGTAATCACACGTATTACTGTACTTTTACTACCGAGTAGTTCAACAGTAACAATGGTAAAATTTCCGCCGTTATTCTCATAAAAATATTTTTGTCATTTTCTCAATCCGACAATAATTCTGTTGTGGGGTCCACCAATGATTGTGCCGTTGTATGAATATTCCCTGTTAAAACGAATATTCCCCGACCAATCGAATATTATATAACAACTTGCGTACTTTGTAAAATTTATAAATATTACCCACAACTATAACATTATACCAAATTAACTCCATAATATTCAAAAATGATATTTATAGAAAATTTATCTTTATTTATAAAAGTTGGGGTCTTACACTAGCGGACGGTGGTCACACAACAAATCTCAGCCCTTCATTAATTACACGGATGAGTAAGATGCTATATGCCACTTTTTATTTCATATCATATAGATGCTATGGATCATTCCCCTATATATATATATATATATATATATATATATATATATATATATATATATATATATATATATATATAGTTCGGATCCAGTCCGGGATCCCGGACTCTAAAATACTGACCTTTTTTTTTTTGCTTTTTTTTTGAAACAACTAAAAAAAAAATTTATAGAATTGAAATTTTTTCATAATACAGTGTTTTGGGTGTAATTTAGGTACGTATAACAAAACATGGTGGTACTGTCTGTGCAGACTGTACCACCACTTTTTGGTATACGTATTCAAAACACGTCCAAAACATTGTATTATGGAAAAATTTCAGTTCCATAAAATATTAAATATTTTTTTTAGTTATTTAAAAACAAACAAAAAAAAAGGTCCGAATTTTAAGAAAATCCGGACTCCCGGACTTGATCGGCTGTGTATATATATATATATAACGGATCTAAAGTACTCCTCTTAAATAATATTCTCTCTTAAATAGCACTCATTTATTAAAATTACGTTATTTTGAAGATTTTTTAAAAAAACAAATGGGGTTGCGGGTAACATTTTTATAAATAAAAGAAAAATAAGTGAGACCACTTCATTTTAATATTATTTTGTATTTTAAAAGAATCTCAAAAACAACATAATTTTAATAAAAAAAAGTGATATTTAAAAGAGTGTTATTTAAGAGCAGTGTTTTAGATCCGTTATGTATATATTGGAGATTAGAAATGGACTAAAACTGGACAATTTTTGCTTGAATCGAGTGCACTTTTTTTTATGAATAAATCAATGTACTGCAGAGGTTAAAAAATTGAGCGAGTAATTTTTCTTAAGTCATTGAAAAGAGTTCAGTAGGTCTTCATGTATATTTGTAAATATTAAAAAAAAAGTTAAATTACATTACATCATGGGGAAAAAAATTTATTTTACTTTCTACGTATATAAATTATGTAACCAAAAATACTTTGTGCTTGATTGATTTTTCATATTAGACGAAAAAAATTTATTTTTATAGCTCGCAAATAAAGTAATGTAAAAATGACTTTAATCGTTTTGAAATTAAAAAAGAAAGCCGTTTTCGATCAAACAAATTTTATTTTATTATTTTTTTTGATAGATATTACGTTTGATTGAACTAACTTATTTTAAAATAATTTATAAGTCATTTTAAAATAAATTATAAATACTTAATTATTATTTTTTTAATTTAAAACTCAACTTATAAATAGATAAACAAATTATTTCAGATGAATTATAATAAATGACCAACTTATAAGTCATTCTCGAACAGTATCCTACGGTGAACTTGCCTCATGGTAAAACAATTTAGCTGATCTTAAAGGATTTAAAAAATATATGTTAAGGTTAGTTATAAATATAAATATTGATTTAGTTAATTTTTCTATATATATGACCTTTAAAATTTTCATTCCAAACTATAAACCCCTCAATTCTCTCTCTCGTTCAAAACAAAACCTCAAAAATACACATGATAATTACGAGTATTTTAAGAATGAAACCACTCATCCCTCCATCTTTCTCCCCAAATCTTTCCCAACCCAAATCGTCATTATTATCATTTTTCCCTTTGTTTTCTCTCTCTTCCGTATTCAATCTTTGCAAATTCATACCTCCCCAAAACCCTAAATTTTTCCATGTAAAACTCACAACAATGTCAATCATGTCTTCTTTTAATTCAATTCCCGACATAGCTCCTCATTTGCACGCCGGAGAGAATCCCGTGGTCGTGGGTCCCATGTTCGCCGGCAGAACCACCACTCTTCTTCGCCGGGAAAGCATTAACAGCAGGTTCGGACCTTCTCTCCACAGTTTTTTTTCTCTTTCTTGTGGTTGAAATTGGTTCTATATGTCTACATTATAATTATTTATTTATATCAAATGTGTATGTTTTGGATTAAAGGAGCTTTTTTTTATTTTATATTTTTTCCCTCTCAAGCTAGTTTTGTGGTTCAATGTTAAAAATAGGAGGATTTGGATTCTTACATAGCTATTCTTTAAAGCCTTTTAGTTCATATTATCACACAAAAAAGAGACCCCATTTGCCACTTTTTTACCACAAAAAGAGTCCAATTTCAAACAACACAATGTCCTTAAGTTTGAGATTATAATTTTATCATCATGGCACTACTACGAAACTAACAACTTGCTACTTTTAGGTTTAAATGTGAAACAAAAGTATGTTCTTAATGTTTTGCAAATTTTGCAAATGGGACTCATTTTGTAGTATAGAGGGAGTAATATTTAAAGCTAAACGTATTTAATAGTCGAGGACAACGTACGAATGTAGTGCTCGAAGCCGAACTTATGGAAGATTAGTAGCTTCACTCCAAAAATTTTCTTTCTTGTGGTTGAAATTGGGTGCAAGACTCAACTCAACACAACAATTCATTTTATTCCAAACTAGTTGGGTTGTATACAAATTTAATAATTTAATATTAGATATCATGCAACGAGTAAAAGAAAAAAGTATTGCTCTTTGCATTAAACCTCCATAATTTTCAAGTTCAATGTTGGAAAAAGGGGGATTTCAAAATATGCATACATTAAAAATGATTGCTATATATGTCTCCCTCTCTATTTATACAAATAAAAATGCAATCATTGTAGCCTTTGCTGTAAGTTTGGCTCTTTATTCATATACTATTTCAATGGGAAAAAGTAGACTTTAAGCCCGAAGTGTCATTTAATTTAAAGATGGATTAGTCGACAATGCAATACTTGGTATCTTGTATTTCCATTTTTTGGGTAATAAGATTAAAAGTCCAAAAGTAACATAATGAACTGAGGCTTCTACATATTGATTATATATCAATGCGGGGCATGATGGATCCAATTTTCCTGCTGTGAAGCACAACTTTAATCTTTCACAAAGGTTTGGTCTTTGTGCATGATAGATTATTACATTAATAGTCTTCTGTATTATATCCACTATGAGACTCGGGTGTTTTGCAATGTTATATTACTTCCAAACAAATATATAGACCTTTCAAAAGACCTGCATCACATCACCAATGATAAATCTTTGTCTTTCAGCTTGAATTTTCCAATTCTATTATTCATTTTTCTTATATTAATGATTCTAACAAAATAACAAGTAAATATTGAACTAAAAGACCATACCGTGTGTGTCCGTCACCTACATTATTAGTTCAATTGTTCCTACCAACTGTTTCAATAATTTCATTTCAAGTTTGTTTTAAGTTCTCAACTTTTTATTTAATTGACTAAATTCCTCAATTTTCCTCTTCCAATGCTCGAACTTAGTTATCTATGTTAAGATGTTCCCAGGATAAGGTCGTCAACCACGTCATCTATTTGGATGAAACATTGAAAGGCCTCTGCATATCGGGAAGACTGGTAGAAGCAGTTGGACTACTATGCCGCTCAGGATTGCAAGTAGACTCTCAAACATATTCTCTTCTTTTGCAAGAATGCATATTTAAGAAAGAATATATGAAAGGGAAAAGAATCCATTCACAAATGATTATTGTCGGATTTGTTCCCGATGAGTATCTCAAGGTCAAGTTTTTGATATTGTATGCAAAATCTGGGGATCTAGAAATCGCTCATATTCTTTTCAATAAATTACTTACAAAAAGCTTGGTTTCATGGAATGCAATGATATCGGGTTATGTGCAAAAGGGTCTTGAAGTAGTAGGGTTGAGTCTTTATCACACTATGAGACAGTGTGGTTTCATACCAGACCAATACACCTTTGCGTCGGTATTTAGGGCCTGCGCCACTTTAGCAATACTTGAACAAGGGAAGCGAGCCCATAGTATCTTGATAAAGAGCCAAATTAGTGGAAATGTTGTAGTTAATAGTGCCCTCATGGATATGTATTTCAAATGCAGTTGTCCCTATGATGGGCATCTTGTATTTGACAAATCTTTGGAGAGGAATGTTATAACATGGACTGCTTTGATCTCAGGATATGGACAGCATGGAAGACTAGTAGAGGTTTTGGAATCCTTCCATAAGATGAAAACTGAAGGAGTCAGACCAAACTCTGTTACTTTTCTTGCAGTTCTTTCTGCTTGTAGCCATGGAGGTTTGGTTAATGAAGGTTGGGAATGTTTCTCATCAATGATGAGAGATTATGGAATTCAACCAGGAACGAAGCATTATGCATCCATTGTTGATCTTTTAGCACGAGCTGGGAGGTTTGAGGAAGCCTACGAATTTGTAAGAAACTCACCTTGTAAGGAACAGCCAGTGATTTGGGCTGCTCTCCTTGGTGCTGGTAAGATTTATGGTAACATGGACATGGTGAAGCTTGCTGCAAAGAACTTCTTTGAGTTGGAACAGGATAATGCAGGGAAGTATGTTGTCTTATCTAATGCTTACGCGAGTTTTGGTTTATGGGATAATGTTTCTGAGATTAGGGGTGCAATGAAGGAATTGGGAGTTAAAAAGGAGCCTGGTTATAGTATGATTGAGGTCCAAATGGAGGTACACTTCTTTTTTATGAGTCATAATGCTCACAAACAAACCGAACAGATTTATGAGTTGATCAAAGAAGTGACTTGCATTCTAAAGGAACCTTGTTACGTTCCCGATTTAAGCAGTTTCTGGCAAGAAGATAACTGTATTCAGCAATGACTAATTAAAGTTGGAAAAAGGGGCTTCACCTTTTGAATATCTTGTGAGGAGGCATTTCTACTTCAGAGATCTGGAACTCCCAAATTTTGAAGTTAAACGTTGGTGCTATACAAAGTAGAAAATATTACTTGCAAGTAAAAGTGGCACATTGAATATACTGGAAAAAAGGACAAATTGATTTAAATGGAATTTGGAATGCATAGTTCTAACAAATCAAAACACTCTGTCAGGTCGTAATGCTCGACCGGCTAAGGTTCTTCTTGGGTTTTCTGCAGATGTGTCATGTTCCCGAGAGGCTGAAGTTGAAAACGACGCCTTATTTGAACCAATACGGTCCAATACAAAAGGATGTAAAAAGATGGCACGAATCAAAAGCATAATCGAACAATCAACGTGACAAAAGTCATTGAGGAAGTGTGTCATGTGGAAAAATAACAAATCATGACGGGAGAAATCATTACAAAGCATTGGGCCTTAATGAGCCATGACATTTTGACTTGTACAAATGTCATGCAAGTTTGGCCTTAATCTTGGCCTTAATCATGACATTCAGTACAAATCTCTCGTAAGTTTGGCTTGATTGAGGGTGATCCTTTAACCAGTTGTGATTTCTCTTCCAAAAAGTGGGAAGATTCAATTTTTTAAATATTTTGAACACATGACTTGGTTGAACTTACTACCTTTTTTTTCTTAAATTTGGTATCAACAAGTCTTGGCAGACAGTTTTTTTGGACCGGAATATTGGACATTATTAATTTTTTTTTGCTTGTGATTCTCAAAAAATGTATAGCATTTATTTCAACCGGAATTTTTACAAAATATAGTGTTTTAGGTATAATTTAGAAAATTTATGGATATTATAATGTATTATGACCTAAGCCATGTGTATATAAGTGACTGTGTGTTGTGGTTGACGTAAAAACCCAATTTACGCTAAAAAAAATTAGTTTTTTTTGAAATTTCGAATTATGTTATAGTGTTTATTCGAGGGTTAAAGACGTAATCTCTAATAAAAATTTACAAAGAAAATTTTACAATTTTGGCTAAGGGATAAGTTGAGAAAATTCTAACTACAAGAAAAACGAACGAATTACGAAACATAACGAGAAGCTAGTGGAAAGACAGAAGTCAAAAAGGAAAGGCGAAAAGGGGAGTAGCCGGTCAGTTATGGGAGAGGACAAGGGAGGAAAAAACTTACCATTTATGGTAAGTTTTACTCTCACGAGTAGGGGTGGACAAAAGTTTCAATTTTTTTGATTTTTTGGACCGAATCGGCCGGTATGATATTAAAATAACCGGTTCGGTACAAACAAATTAGTATATACCGGTTTTTTGGTATCGAGTTTTTATGGTTCGGTATTATTGAACCGTACCGGTATATACCGGTTTTTTAATTTCTTTTTTATTATTAATAAATAATTAATATTAATAATAAAATAATAAATAATAAAATAATAATAATAATAAAATAATTATTATATTAATTTTCGATATTTATTCGGTAAAAACCGGTACCGAATCGATAAATCGGTTCGATATACCGGTCCAACCGATACCGGTATCGGTACCGAAATTTAGCTAATTTAGGTACCAGTTCGGTTCGGTACTGGTCCGGTTCGGGCCGATATTTACCGGTTGAACACCCCTACTCACAAGCATAACATTTAATGCATTTGTCCCTCTTAATAAAAAAAGTCATCATTTTTCCATCATTTTGTTCCCTTCACTTAACCTTAGTTAGCCTAAATTGTTGGCTGATTGAGGATGACTACGGGATGATTAGTAAGTGATTGAAAGATGATGGGATTAACTAGAGAAGACCTTGAGTTGGATGACCGACTTGTGTTGAATGGAAAGTAATTTAATATATGCAAACCATCTCCCAACACTTGGTCATTTTCCTTTCATTTCATTTGCTTAATAAAAGAAAGCGAGAGAGAGAGAGAGAGAGAGAGGAGAAGAAGAAGAAAAGGGACCAGCAAACTAAGTCTTTCATTAAGTAAGAGCAAGAAAGAACAAGAAGGTAACACTTAAAACCCTAACTTATATCATCTTCTTAAAAGTTTTTTATTTTGCTTGTTAGATGTGTTGTTGTGGTTGTTGTTTATGGGGATCATGGTGGATCCGAAAGTGATAAGGAGGGTATGATGATGGAGTATGATTAAACCATGTAATAATGCAAGAAAATGAACCCAAACATAAATGATGAAATAAACCTAATTAGTGGATTGTTTTGGGGCCCTTTTGTTGTAGTGTCCCAAATCTGAAAATTAAGTTCTGGGAGTGCTGCCTTGGATTGGGCTGAGCACGGGCGTGTCATCGGGCTGTTTTCAAATGTCGTGCAACGTTGAGCGACGTGGTGCACGTCGAGGTATGTCGAGGGATGTCAAGCGACGTGGTGCATGTCGGAGTGTGTTGAGCGATGTCAAGTAACGTGGTACATGTCAGAGCGTGTTGGCAACGTCGAGCGGTGTTGTGCATGTCGGGCGTGCCACAGGCGTGTCGTCGTGCCGTTCCGCGACAACATGCAACATTTTTGATATAGTTCTAAAATGTTCCAAGTTATAAAAGACGAATATTATGACATGTTAAATAATGAATTTAAACCATCGTGGACGCTGCGATGCCGAGAGACGTTTTTGAAGTTTGTTCGTGTGAATTAAATTATAAAACGTGAATCATATAAAATAAGAATTAAAAGTTAATGTAAAACAATATAGAGAGACTTTGAAATGTAAGTCTAAATAATGAATTAGACTAAATGTGAAGTAAAACAACGTGTGCCAACTTTTGAATGACGAGTAGTCGTGCAACGTTATGCTACGTTGTTCCGAGGTATATAAGGTGAGCGTAATAAAGATTAATTAAATGATGATTTAAGATGTTTCAAGCTATAAAACACGAACATCGAGGGACTTCGAAATTGAAGTCTAAACTATGAATGAAGTTAAGAGATAAGTAAACCAAATAGTATAAAGTTATGAAAGTTTTTTCCGAGTTGTAAAACTCGAACATCGTGAACTATGAAATAAGCTAAAATAAACCAATATGAGTGTCATTATGTGACTAATTGGTATGTTCGACCTCATTGATATATATATATATATATATATATATATATATATATATATATATATATATATATATATATATAGGTCATTCAAAGAGAAATTGGTAGCATTCCGATAAATCGCGTAACATGCAAGTTTTCTAAACTTAGTCATATTTTATAATTGAGCAAGTTTTCTACTTTTATTTGATTATGTATTGAATGTAAGTATTGTATGACCTTGTACATATTATTATCATGTGCAAGACATGTGTTTAGACTGTGGATTTTCATTTGTTATATGAGATTCATTGTATGAGCTATAATAAAGAGTTATTGCCATTTGATTCGGCCTAACTCGAATTGTTAAGTTGTTCCAGTCAGAATATTTATTGTTAAAATATGAATTGCAATAATTCTATGAATGGTTATAAGTTAGTTAAGCCAAAACAAATAATTTGGGCATGTATTGGTGTTATCTTGCTCTCCATGTAAGAATAAGTGTTATGTGAGCAAATATTGTTATGTTTGTTAAGTATGTTATGTGAGAAAATATGGATATGATTGCACTCCGTGCAATGATATGGTTATTAATGGTTATACGCAAGATCGTGTATTAACCAATACCTGCACTTATATGTAAATCTATGAAGAAAAGTTCTAAAAATGGATATGTTCAAGATTGTAAGTTATATGTATGGCGCGCGGAGCGCCAGTACAAGACTGGGAGTGGAGCAGGGCGCGCTAGGATCGATGCAGTTTCTGCTTGTGTGGCACCGGGCGCGCCAATGACAGCTTGGAAGCAGCGCGGAGCGCGCCGGTCAACGGGCTAAAGTTTAATAGTTTATTTTTTGAAAGGACATTATGGGTATTTGAGCCATAATGTGAAGTATGGTTGTAATATAATTAGTGGCTATAAATACTATCTATTGTAAAGCCCTATGTAACAAGAAATCATCAATAAAACAATAAGGCGCCCGTGGAGTACCCAAATTGGGGAACCACGTAAATTTCTGTGTTAATTCTCTATTGTCGTGTGCGTGTGTATGATCCTAATTCTAACACCGTGTATTAGCGAATGGTATTAAGAAGTATGTGGATGCTAATTATTTCGCCTAAACAAATGTTAACGTGTTAACTGAGTTAAAGGTGTATATGCAATCTCGTGCTTTTTAACTATTAGCATGTAGTGATTGAGTTGAATAACTCATTTGTATAGGTAGATGTTTAAGATGTATTAAGAAACCGTTCTAACTCACTGAAGAACTATTGTTCCAGTGTAGAAGTATCATAGAAGCGTACACATTGGATATATTTGTAACAATGTTGATGAGACGGGGAACTAATTCATTAGTTCTTAGGTGGGGAGACACTCAGTTTACTATATTGTTAATTTCGTTGAAAACTTGTGTTGTGTTGTTCTTATATATATGTCAAGAAGGTGATTTTTTTTTCACATATGTATTTCTGTAGACTAGGTTGAGTCCTAGAAGTGCTATAAAAGAATATTTTTCCTTAATAGTTAGAAGAAGATAGATGGTCCTAACGACCCTTCGGTAATTATGATCAATTAATTACTCTGGTGTTATGTAGGTTTATGGTTAGAAAACACTATTTAACCTTCTTGAATAGAAGAAAGAGTTAAATGTCCTAATGACAGTGGCGGAACCAGAATATTTTTCCAGGGGGGTCAAAATATAACACTAAAAAATTTTATTTTTTGACGCTTAGAGGTGGGGTGATTTTTTCAAATTCATTTTGCTCAATTATAGTATTTTACAATATCATATTCTAACTCTTGTCAACCTTTGAATAATTATATATATATATATATATATATATTAATTTTCTCCAAAATATGATACTATTAATCAGATTTTAAAATTTTTAATCAACTGATCAATTATTTTTATAAATTTAAGTTATAACCAAACAGCTATAAGTGACCCGTTGGGAAAAGAAGCTGGTCTAGGTGAACCAAAGTCAGGCCCACGTGGCCAACCACCATATTCACAATCCACTCACATAACCACACAGCAAGAGAAGAAATGGGCTGAAACAAAATCAGCAGCAACCGAGAGCTAGCCCAATTGAAAATAACATTCAAATTTTAAAATTAATGTGGGACCCAATTGTCAGCAGATTCAGTTTTTGTAATCTGGGTTTTGCTTTGCCGGCAATGGACCACCGGAAAGACCAACGGCGCAGGGGAGCCTAAACCAGCAACCACTGCCATACCAATTCTAGCCATACCCAAACACAATTAGATCCAAGCCAAACAAACACAAACACACCACACAATTTGATTCCACAATCTGCCAAGAACAGAGGCCTGACCATGGAAATCAATAAACTTCGGCGAGAGACATCACAACACAGATTTAATGTTCAGATTTCAAGATAGGGGGGTCATATGACCCCCCCGCCCCCTAGTTCCGCCTCTGCTCCTCTCCGCCTGCTAGCTGGCTGCCGCCCCCCTCCTAGTTCTGCCTGACCGTCTCCCTACCGGGGTCAACTGCCCCCGCCCGCCCGCCCGCCCGCCCCCTAGTTCCGCCTCTGCCTAATGAACCTTTTTAGTAAGGAAGTTAGAGAATGTTTTCTCTTAATTTGGTGATAGAGGTGTTAAATGATAGCAATCCAAGTTAATTCCTATTTATTTGAGCTATTTCATAACTATTGTTCAGTTATTGAAGTTTTCAGAGAATTATGATATGATTTTTGATTTTTTTTGTTTATTCAACTATTATGACTTGCTGAGCAATTAAATGCTCACTCTTGCAAATTCTAAAATTATTGCAGCTAAGTCAAAGTGGACTGAAGAATCCAATAGAGCCGAAGAGAAAAAAGTAAATGTTTAAAAGAATGTTTGTATTAATTGTAATATTAATACCATTGTAATTGTTGGAATATTTCACATGAATTCCACATCGGATAAAACAGCCCCTAAGTGTTATGTATGTCAATTTTTTCAGCTTCCAAGTACTTGTTAAAACCTTCAACAACACATTAATATAATAATAAATCTCTACCACATGGGCAATGACAACTACATTGCAACTACTAATACTCCTTCATAATGCGAGACAATAAAAGAACTATATAGTAATTCATAAAATCACTAAGAATAAAGTTAATTTTTACAAGAGAAATCAATGACAAAGTATGTTACAAATTGAGTTGGGTAACAAATTACATTAGAATTGACCCTTTGCCCCGTATTCCGAATTGGACATATCACAAGATTGACAGACATTTACAGATCTCGTGTGCTATTATCCTATATCTAAATAAAATTGTATCTTCTATGCTCCAATCCAACGCGTCTAGACTTATTCCACGTGTAGTGTAGTTCACATATTTCATGACGCATATACCATAATCCGTACCATTCTTTTGCTTCGGGCGATCTTTCATTATTGCGAGCGACATAACTTTATTTAGAAAATTGTAATCGAATCGATATACGCGCAGAGCATTTGCAATATATTCTCACTGCGTATAAAAAAAGAAAAAAAAGTTAGTACAAACAATATATATTATACTAGTATATATTTCTGGATAACTTAATTCATTAAAAAACTTACCACATATGCAATCTTCATCCTATATCGCATGGTCATCTTAAGTCATTAGTGTCATCAAAAGTAGCTAGGATCAATGATGATGACTCTCCATTAATTAATAAAGACCACAAAAAGGAAGAAGCGAGTGATTTCCCGAGCTAGCATACCAGAAGCTAGGAACGTTATGTCGTTGTCCAGAAAATTACAATGATCCCCTTGATTTTCGATCTTCAGAGTCCCCTTTGCATTGGATTTGAGGGCAACGTAGTCTGTGTTGCATATATATATATATATATATATATATATATATATATATATATATATATAACGTGTATGGACTGTGTTGCATTGTTTCGTCCATCAACACGGGTGGTTCAGGCCGATACGGACTTTTTGAGATCGCCTCAAAAAAAGCAAATGAAACATCGTGGTTGAATTGAGAATCTGGTCCATCTGTATACTCCTCTTGAGTTGTGGAGGGAGGTGGTACATATCAAGACTTTTATCATCAAAAGTCCCCCTAGTTCGTTGGTCAAAGCACACAACTTTCTCGTACCAATCTAGGTACACTGCACTTTCCTCCATAACGGGAGGATTTTGTAATATTTTTCCAACGAAGTTCATGGCATATAGTGAATCTATAAACTAAAAAATATAAATACAAACTAGTGTCACTAACTTTATGTATATACTTTAATCAACTAAAATGAAAAAGAATGGCAAACTTATAAGGTTTATCGCGTCGTAGTGTGGAAAAATTCCACTTGTTGCATATTTCTCGTCTTCAACGAGATGCCAACGTTGAATCCTTAGTCTTGTTATCGTCGTATACAGTGGCGGAACCAGAACATAATTTAAGGGGGGGCAAAATACATTAATTAAAAAAAATTATTTATTAACACTTGAAGAACTTCTTTCGGTTGTACGAATGAGAGCAGACAACTGTATCCAGCCTTTGAAATTTAATAGGTTGTTAAAAGAACAATCAACAAAGGACTATATTATTTTCGAACAATTTTTTTTTTAAAATCGTAAATGGGTTTCTGTACTCTGTAGAACTGAGGAAACAATAAATAGAACCAATCAAAAAAGGAGAAAATACAATAAACACATGGGCAAGAAACAAACGGCTCATCTTTACTTAAAAAAATCAAAATAATCACCAATAAGAATCAAATAATATTTTTTTTTACCATTGTTAGTGATCATGTTTACAGTTTACCAATCAATTGCTAAGAGTCAAATCAATTGCTAAGAGTCAAATAATTTCATCAATTGTTTACCAATCAACCATCAACCACGTTATATCAAATTATCAATTGTAGAATACATTCATCAATTACTTTATTATTACCTGGACTGGACGGCTGGACCAAAGGTCCAAAGCAGTGGCTGGCCGAGGCGGCGAGGCGTGGTCCACGCGGAGCAGCCGAGCAGAGTCAGCGGGCTGGCGGCGGCGGACGGCTGAGGCGGTCGGAAGTAGTCCGGGAGTAGTGGCGGCTGAGGCTGTCGGAAGCAGGGAAGGGAAGAGAGGAAGAGACTAAAGAAGCAGCGGCGGGCGGAGAGTGAAGTACTGTAAAGAGGGAGAGACAGAATACTTGGCAAATTTTTATATTTTTTTATGAAACGACATCGTTTCATGGTCCTTAAAAAAAAAATTGTTAACACAGACCTGTTGCTGCTAGTTGGACTGTCGGAGACTCGGAGAAGAAGCAGTGCGCCAGTGCCTGCTCGCCCTCGCCGGCGCCTGTTGCGGTTGGCCTTTAACTGTAACTGTTTAACTGTTTTACTCTTTTTAGACTTTAACTGTTTTACTCTTTTTAGACTTTAACAATTCAATATTTTCATTCAGCGTACGTAGGGCGTCCATGTCCTGTGCATTGATCGGGATATCTTGTGGATCCCCAAAATGATGCATGTGTCCTATCCGGTATCTGAAACTCGACCACATCGAACCATATCAGCGGGATTTTGGACGTACCCCGTAAATGGCATGTTCGTACTCGGGGTCAGTCCAATCCTCGTACGGTTCATAAGGCATCCATGTGATCATGCGGTCATTCATGGCACTAAGTTCTATCCTATACGTCGTGATGTTGTTGTGGGGGGTACTTGCATGGGGATATATCTTCCTTACGACGATAAGCCCATGCAGAAGCACGTGGCAAGAAAATCCTCCGACGATTGGAATTAACTGGGTGCCCAATGGTTAGACGTTCATATGCGCCCATACCTGAAAAAGAAAAAAATAAAACACAAATGTTATATTATCCTTTTAACAAATAAACATATATGTCAGACAAAAAATATGTAAATGCAAATATATAAATTACCTGCAACAAAGTAATACAACCACCAACTGTAGTTGCACCGATCCTTGTCACTTTGTCTGCAAACTATGGTATAAGCATGCCAATATGGCTGCACCCCATGCGTACACGACAATCGTTATGACATCTTCTAAAAAAAGTAAATGTTGAGCGTGGCACACGTTTAGACTTGGAGTTGAAAACAAAATTCTTCCAATGACATACAACACATGATATGTCTCGGTGTATATCCTAACAAGTCGGGCAGTCTCACGACAGGGTAATTCGCCAAATTTATAAGCTAACCAAGATGTACTTATACCACCTCGACCGGTAGTAAGCCTTATCTTTTTGAGCAAATGAAAATAATTGATGTTTCCCACATCTCCTTTTTTGATTGGCTTTCCTAGTACATGTAAGCCTAGGATATAAATCATATCTTCTAACGTGATGGTCATCTCTCCAATGGAAATATGAAAGGAGTTCGTCTCAATCTGCCATCGTTCAATTAATGCAGAAACTAAAGATGCATCCATCTTATTGGATATACAATGATCAGTAAATACACCAAAACCCCATTCTTCTAATAAATTTTGTTGCGCTTTGGTTAACCTAAATACATCAAGTTTTGTGTCACCCTCATTTATACGCAACTTAGTAGCTTGATACATTGTATTTTTGGAACATGCCAAACCCTTGATATGTAACTGTAAGAGGTATGCTTATGGATGAACAGAAATTGCTTTAACTTAGTAGCTTGATACATTGTATTTTTGGGCTTAGGCCCGCGGGCTTTGGCCCGTTTGCCAGGACCGTGGTCTTTTCAACTAAGCTAAGGCTCCACATGGAGGCCTCAGCCATATATACAATTTAAAAAAAAAGTACCAAAATTTTCCTATTGATGTCTGCTAGACTGCAACCCATCAACATCTTTCCCATTCCTCCACGTTCTCAGGCAGTGCACCATCTCTTCACCATCTCTTCGCCGAGAGTAGCCTGCAACCCTACCGGCAGAGCTTTGAAAAATTGTCGTCGGAACATAAAATGTTGGCCCACATACTCTATTTATGTTATGAAGTATTCATCTTGGAACAAGTCTTCTTCTTCGGTTCAAAGGTAACTCCTCCCCTCTTTCTCATCTTTCCAGATCGAAATTTGTAAGCAATTTAAGTATGACAACTATAAATTTTCCGATTGATATCACAAATTGGTCGGCGGAAAACACGGCTGATTTCATGATAAAACTTGCTGCTCGTCTGAAAGAAAGCAATGTTTTAAATAATATATCCAAAGAGGAAATTCTTTCTTTACTCCCGTCCGCTTGTTTTGTTGGGATGATATTCTTTGGCGGCCGTCAGTTTTGGGCCGAAAATCAAATTTATTCGCGAATTGAGGTAGGGCTTTGCATCTCTATTCATGCTCGGTACCATAGTCTGTCCATAGAGCCAGATTTTGGAACAAATCTTGGCTTTACATTTTTTTTTTTGTGATTTAGGAAGTTTAGGACCACTCTATTTAAACTTTTAGTCCTATTACATATTTTAAGCATATTTTCATTCATTGAATTTAGGACCACTCTCAGGTTGTACTCTATTTTCAGAATATGTAATAGGACTAAAAGTTTAAATAGAGTGGACCTAAATAGTATGTATTAAGTTTTTGCCCGATTTACGAAGGAATTTTTTGGTTGCTTTTGACGTACACTAAAATGTAGGCTGTTGACCTGAAGTTGAAGAAATTCATGGAGGATCAAGAGATAAAAAATGAAATCTTTATGAATACTGCAAAAAGTATTCAAGAGGTTAACGACAGTCAAATCCAATTAATTAAGGACTTGGTTTGTAACTTTTCGTACTTTATTTTTATCTTTATTTTTATTGTAGTTATCATTTATCTTTTCTAACTCAATGTTGACACTATTTTCTTTTCTACGCAGAGTGAGCAAATTGGCAAGATGAATCATCGGTGTAAGTTTTTATTTAATTGGTTATGATCATAAATTTAGGTGTTTTTGTAAGTTATTCTTAGTATTATTTTCTCTTTCCATTTTCCATACTTTTCTATTTGTATGTATATTAATTAGATAAATTCTGAAATCATGATATGTGTCAGACCGTGTATCTAATTTCTAGCTTGTTACTCTAATAGTCTGATACATGCGAACATCTGAGACATGAATTTTTCTAATTGATTGGATGATCCATAACTTGAGTATCATATCATATCATGTATGGATCTGGATTCTCATCCTTTATTATTGATTGACCTGAAAAGGAATCGATCAGGGTTTTCAATTTGTTATGTATCCCATTCAAATATCCTTTGCTTTGCAAAATGCGAAATTATGGGACGCACTTTCCGGTGCCTCACAAACGATCTGAGCCATTAAAATTTTTTTAAATAATTATTCAGGTGATCTCGAGGGGTATAGTGTGGGTGTGAATTTGATTTGGCGGAATTTTTTTTATGTGAGATGAAACCTTATGTTTTCTCGGGAAAATAGAACTAAGCGAAACTTCATACATTCTTAAAAGTCGTCTTATGAAATTATATTTGCATGACTAAACTTTAAACATTCTTAAAAGAAAGTCATCTTACGAAATTGTATCTGCATGACTAATATATGTACGTTCTATTCTAACCTCTCACTCTATCATGTTGGCTTGCTGACTTTGTTAGGTAACACGAGCGATTGCCAGAGCTCAAGTAGCGTCCAGAACAAGAAGAGGTGATGCCAGACTTGGGGATTTTCTGTTTGTATTTCCTCTGTTTTTTAACTATTCTTTCGTATATTTGGTTAAGGTTGCCGTGTTGGACTTGTTTTACAGTGGTTGTATTAGACTATGGTAGATTTGAAAACTCTAATTAGTGTGGTTTGTCTTAGATTAATTTGAATGTATTCGGATGTAATTCCATGTAATGAAGGCTGATTTTGGATGTAATTTGATGTATTTCTGTATTTAGATGCAACATCCAGCATCACATTATTGTAATTAAATGCTCATATGTTAATTAGATAATGTTTGGTGTTAGAGATGGTATTATATCACTGGTGTCACTGATATCATTGATAGGGAACCAGTGGAGTTATAAGAACAATGGTGTGGCACATTCTGTATTCCGTCTTTGATTTAGATAGATATTATGTTTTGGTTGTGAGGCATTTGATTATGCAACATTCAAGCACTTTATGTTTTTCTGTCATTTATCTGTAGCAGCATAGGTACATGTTTTTCTTTAGTTGGTGCGAGCACTCATTCTTCATTTCAGTAGAGAAAGATGCATAAGAAATGCATAAAAGAGAGCTAAGATTAAAGTGTTCTGTGATGCTCCAAAAAGTGGATTGTCCTGCTGTGCAATTTGTTGAATATGCGCACAGCAACTTCACTATCTTATATACTTCTCACTTTTAAGTTGAATTATATTTACAGTGTATGAAATTTCGCACTTTAATTGTTAATTCAATGGTAAGCTAGCTACTTGATGCAATTAAAAAAAAATACCATTTCAGAATCCTTCTAGATAACCCTCAGTTTGAAGTTCACATTTATAAGCAACTTGATAGCAAGCAAATTCAAGGATATTTCTACAAACAAAACTTTGAAATCACAAATATAAGGGCAAAATAGTTTCTTCCAACACTAAAATGGAACTTAGATATGTACATAAATCATGTACGTCAGAAAAATATACAAAACATCATGGGAAACCCCAATGACTATATAGGCTAACAAGGCCAGATGCCTAAACAAAACAATTACACTGTAAGCAGGAAAATTCAATTTTTACAAAACCATCTAAAACAAGCCTATGAGGACATTGGAATTTTTGCAGCTCAAAAACCATAGCATCAGAACAAAAGAGGGTAGCCCCATACTTCTGCAATAGCAACAACAGAGAAGCATCACAACATACTGCAGCAGCTTCACTACTGCCAAGCCCACAAGCACCAAACAGCATCACAGAATAACAGCAGCAGAAACTCAGCATCACCCAGCTCACAAACCAGCAACACAGCAGCAATCAGCAGATTGGAAACATCCACTTGCAGCTACTGCACAGCCACTGACAGGGATGTCAAAACTGCGCTGCCACTGCAGCCATACTTAGATTTCAATAGTTATCTAAGCCAAGTCTAGGACTGTTTTGGTGTTTGTCATGCTAAAGCAATGTTTTAAGCTCTAAATTGGGACTGTTTAGGGTGAAACATGGCACCTGACCATACTAGGCTGTAATGAGCACATATTATGTCACAAATACAATCTAGAAATGATTCCCAAGCATAGCCAAGACTGAAGTTAACGAAAAAGATCGAGTTCATATGTATCTAGCAAGTATAAAGTGAGCTTTAGGAGGCCAAATCATGCTAGACCCCTAGACAGAGCAAGGTCATGGTAAAAGTAACCTTAGAAAACCATTTTACACTTGCCTAGACTATCTAAATGGCTAACTCTTGCGAATTTAGGAAAAAGTTGAAAACAGACTTAAGTGAGAAATGTATTGAACAGACCAGTTTGAGCCTTAGATAGAAGAGACTTAGCTGGTATGAATGGGGAACCTAAACCATTAATAAAATAATTTGATATGTGTTCTAGAAGTAGGGCCAGATGGGAGAGCCAAAAGCTTAACCAAGAAATTCAAACAAATCACCAAACAAGCATGAAAAATCATGCTAACTGCAGAATCTGCAGTTGACAGAGAAGAAAAAAAATGAGATTTTTGCATTTTGCTAAGAGCTCAGTTTTAGCATCTTAGAAAAATGAGTTAGAAGTATCTTGGTCTGTTCCAAGTGTCCTTGGGCTAAGAAATGCAAGGGGGTAAGTTTTGAATAGGTAAATGCTTGAAAATGATAGGTTTAGAGGGTCAAAACCAAGAGGGACTATAGCAAGATCAAAGAGATGTTAAAAAGTGTCTTAAATAAGTATAATACAAGTGTCCACACAAGCCCAGGTGGCCAGAACTGAGTCTAGCATGGTAATGGCAAAATTAGGCAAAAACTGGGACTGTGATGGACAACCCAGTTTGAGCCTCAATTTGAGATAGATGGATTTGCTTGCTTAGTTGTCTAAACCTACAGAAAAATACTTTGTTGTATGGTCTACAAGCATGTTCAGATTTCAAAGCTAAACACCTAACACAAAATTTCACAAAATCAGAAATGGATTTCTTTGTGGAAATCAGACCATTCGTAGTTCATCGTATGTCCTTCAACTTGCATGGGAGTTGCATTATGTCCAAGTCCTTCATATTATGCTTAAAAATCTCAATCTTGGTAAAGGAACCCAAGAGAACAACATACTAGGTTCGATTGTTGTTCCCCAGGGTTTCTTTACCAAGGTTGAGATTTTTAAGCCTAAAATGAAAGACTTGGACATAATGCAACTCTAGCGCAAGTTGAAAAACATATATTTTCCATATATTCATTACGATAATGGAGAGGCGCACTACTGTGTTTCAGGGAAAACGAGCTGCTATCCCCCCCCCTTCACCCCTTCTTCGGGTTCAACTAAGGTCTAGTCTATACTAAACAAGACAAACAGGTTAACTACAAGGGCTTCATCAGCACATAAAGCATCTGAGTGAGAGAGAATGTAAAGACGGTCAAAAGATCCTCCCCTAACTCTATAGATGTTGTGTAAAGAGACAACTTTCTTGCCATGGCCATGTTAAAATAAAAGAGACTGTTAACCAATCTAAACAAACCACCAAATTCACGAGCAGTGTTCAACTTTTCAAGACAGTAGGCTTTGGTGGGAATGAGAGGGGGGCTGCTATGGACAGATTGGGGCCTGTAATACTAATGCAAAACTAGTGAAAAATTCCCAAATGATTCAAGGCAGATGCGTCTTCCGGCTTAAACCATTTCTTGACGCTGTCAAGGCAGCGGGTCACGGCTACTGGGATGTTCGGGGGCTGCTGGGCAAGGCCGCTGTGGGTCATCGGCACTGCGCCACTGCCACAGCCCACAGGGGGTCACTGTCAGGGCCGTTAGGGGCCGTTCACACGCCCATTGCTGAGCTCGTTTGAGGGCCATTGACAGGCGCAACCACCCAACAAAAAACAAGATTACATTAATACAAATTATAGCTTGAAAAAGGAGAATTTTCTGCCCAAAGAATATTAAAATATATACAGTATATAGGAAAATATCTCTCTATACGTATATATGAGTAGTTATATATATACCGAACTCTCTCTCTCAAGTCAAGGTCTCTTCAGCCCTTCTTTTATTACAGGCTGAATTTTCTCCCTCATGGCAGATGGGTCTTCCGGTTTAAACCATTTCTTGCCAAACTGAAAGCACAAACAAAGAACATTAAGTACGAAACAGAAATCAGATGTTAAATATAGGTTTAAATTTTTTTTGTGTGTGTGTGAGAGAGAGTAATTAAGAAAAAAGGAAAAAATGTACCATTTCTAAATCTTTCATTTTGAATCTTTCCGGAGCTGCTTTAAGGAAGAGTTCCATAAAGTACAAAACAAAGAGACCACAGTCGTATGTGTTTGTTTGTTGAGGAACCTGATGGGGAAATCAAGGAACATAATATAACAGTTAAAATATAGAGAAAATAATGGTTTGTAGGCATGCTTTCAAACAAGAAAGCAAACATCAAATCTGAGGCACTCACGAAACAGATTACCTCCACTTTTTTAATGATGATTCTAGCGGAGAGATTTTCAATTGGAATATCTGAAGAACTTTCTATTTTCAGATTGTTCCACTCATGTATCAAAAACCTACAAACAGATTTACTTATTTTTAAGTTAGAAAACAAACTAGTTAAGAAAGCAAATTAGTGAAAAATTCCGAAATGATTCATGAGAATAAATGGAAATATTACCCAAATTTGTTTATAATTAGTTACAAGACCTACATTGATTAAAAATTGCAAATTATAGGACTGACCACAGCTTGTTTATTGCATATCATAAAGCATATGTCAGTTAGTTGGCAAGGGTCTCATTTTTCTTACCATTTGATGTCATCGGGTGAAGTTGGAACGAATCCAAATGAAGTAAAATTGGACCCTCGTCTTCTTCCTTGGCCGGAAGGCAAACAATCACCAAGCTCCAATGCTCCCTCTATATTATAAAAACAAAAACAAAAAAGTTAGAAAAATTTAACACTTCCTTTTCTTGGGTAGGGAGAGAAATAATAGAGCTACTCGTTAAGATCGAAACTTTCTTAAGTTGCATAAAGATCTTGAAAATTAGCTTTAAAAACTTACGTTTTGAAGATTGGAAGAAGTAAGTATGCATTCTGAAATAGGTTTCCTTTCCACCACCTCCTTAACTTCACACATGAAGTTTTCTTGGACTCTTTCTACAAATCATCAACTAAGACAAGTTATTCTTTAAAAAATATATATATATTCGCATGATTGAATGCAAGAATATTAAAAATTATGGCATCAAGCATGTCATAGTGAATAAACCATTAGTTTAGACAGAGAATTTTTTTTTGAAAAATACAAGGATAAGGAAAAAATAAGGCTCCACCGTATTTTGGTGGATCTTTTATATGGCAGGTTGAATAAAATAAATTATTTTGTTATTCTATACGGATGGAAAAAATTCTGTAAGTTATCAATTTTCTCCAAAAAAAAAGTTTGGAATGAAAATTCAGATCAACCCATATGAGTTCTACCAGATAAAGGGCATTAGAGAATGCTGAAGAATTTTTTTAGATAAAATGGAAACAAGTTCATATATTTTTGGCGATCTGCCAAATTTACAATGTTTCAGTTTGCAGTGTTTGTAGTGTGCCAAGCTAGAATCAAGATATTCTTTACAGGTTTAAGAACTGTAGAGAGAGAAACCTTGTCCTTTTCAAAAACCAACTTTGTGTAGAAAAATGAGCTGAAAAAATTACAATCTTTTGAAGGCATTGTCCTCTGCAAATATCTAGCCAAAAAGAAAACGGGAATTGGTGAAAATGAAATGGCAATCTCAAATAGCAAATTCAAGAAGAAAAAAAAATGTTCCCCACAGTATCCCAAAGCTGAAAGCATGCCCTGGACACTGCATAATCTATCTTAACATAACCTTACGAAATTACCTCATGTATAAATCAATAACTTGTCCCATAATGTAGGATTTAGGCGCAAGACTTTTCAAGACCTGAGATTCCCAGTCATCTTGTCCACACATGTTACTGCATCCACACATGAGGAGAAAGATTATGGTATACCTTCATGGATAGTGGAAGTTTGTTAATGTAAAAGAGAGTTGCATGGAGAGCAAAGGAAGTGCTAGAGCTTGTTCACACCGACGTATGTGTGGCAATGGCCACTACTTCTCATGGGAACAATATGTACTTTATTTTCTTTATTGATGATTTTACTAATGACATGGGTTTTCTTTATGAGACAAATATGATGTTTTTAGTATCTTTAAGAAGTGTAAAAGGTTTGTTGAAAAACAAAGTGGTTATTATATTAAAACTTTGAGAAGTGATAGGGGAAAGAATACACTTCTAATGAATTTGACAAGTTTTGTGAAAATGAAGGTTTAGAAAGACAGCTCACGGTTGGCTACACTCCTCAACAAAATGGAGTCTCCGAAAGGAAGAACCAAACCGTGATGGAAATGGCGAAATCCATGCTTCATGAGAAGGGGCTGCCTAAATCTTTTTGGGCTGAAGCTGTAAATGCAGCCATGTATTTGATAAATAGGTGTCCTACAAAAGCCCTATGGAATCAAATTCCCATTGAAGCTTGGAGCAGGACAAAACCATTGGTGAGGCATCTAAAAGTGTTTGGTTGTGTATGTTATGCTCAAGTTCCTAAAGAGAAGAGGAGGAAGCTTGATGAGACAAGTGAGAAATGCATATTAGTTGGTTATAGTGCTCAATCTAAAGGCTATAGGTTGTATAGCTTGAAAACCAACAAAATGATCACAACTAACATGCAAAATCTAATTTGTTCACTTGAATACACATTTTTAAATTTTGAAAACTAATAAACATACATTAATTAAAGTACAATTATAATTAATTCAATTAAGGTATTTAGAAACAAAAAATCAGCAAAATTAGTTGGAAGATTGAGGAAAATGTACCTCTTCACTTGTTTCTTCGTTCCATACTGATCCATAAACCCTTTCCTCCCAACTCGCTTCGTGCTATTCCAACCAAGTCTTTCAGGCCCTTTGATATGTGACCTAAGTGAGTATCGGGAGATGGGGGTGGACAGATCAACGAGAAATTGCTCTTTCTTTTTCTCATTTTCTTCTTTCTCTTTTTCTTCGTTCTCTTCTTTCTCTTTCTCCTTTTCTTCTTTCTCTTCTTTCTCTTTTTCTTCGTTCTCTTCTTTCTCTTTCTCCTTTTCTTTGTCTTCCTCTGAGAGACTGAATTGTGGGGGAGATGCCCCACCAATTATATTGTTGTATGGCGAGGAGGTGTAGGAAAGTTGTGCAGCTTGCAGGTCGCTGGATTGTTTGGGGGGGGGGGAATAAGAGCAAATCTGCATCTCTCTCTTCTTCTTCCTCCTTGCCTTCTTCTTCTTCCTCCATTTCCATCTTCCTCCCTTCTTCCTCCATTTTCTTCCTCTTCCTCCCTTTATTCTTTCTCTGTTCTTTTTTCTGTTCCTCTCCCTCTTGAACCAAGGGTTGTTGGGCGCTTAACTTTTCTTTAATTCGGTCAATATCACTCCTACGTAGTGATTTCACTTTATACCAGTGATATGGTGGAGTCCATTTCTTAAGCCTTCTAATTTTGCCCATCTTCATGGCCCATATCTGTAAAAGTAGTAAAAAAAAATTTAATATATATACTAGTAAATATCATATTTTAATATTATTATGGCATTCTTAACAAAAATAAATAAAAAAGTACCTGCAAAAGAGCAGCACAACCCTGGACATATGTCATCTTCTTCTGACAAGCATTGTTCATTCCAGCTACTAGAAAATTATACGCACCCTTGCTCCACTAAATTCTAGATAAGTCATCAATTTTGAGAAAATAAGTAACTTACATGTTTTGAGTTGTCCTAGTCTTAAGGATTGTCAAGTAGTGATAGGAGTTTATTTTGTGAACGTGGATAGTGGTAGAAATATATTGGGTAGTGCCTATTTTCATGTTAACAGTTGTGTATTGGCCTATATAAAGGCTGTTTGGTTAAAGAATAAGTTTATCCTCTCATCCTCTGTCTTTTAGCTTTTTGTTTTACATCTGTTATTTGTCTATTGTTTACAACACTGGTATCAGAGCCAGAAATAGGAGAGAAAAGCGAGAGAGTTCCAAAATACTGAAAAGTTCCCAAACAGTCCATTGTCCAAAATAACAGTAGCTCTATTTACTCATCTGTTTTTTCTTTTGCAGAAGCAGTAAAACAATGGCTTTAGATTCCAATTTTGTGCAGGCAGCGATCCCACGTTTTGATGGTCACTATGACCATTGGAGCATGCTAATGGAGAATTTCTTGCGGTCAAAAGAATATTGGCAGATTATCGAATCTGGAATTGGACAACCAGAAAAAGATGTAGTATTGACAGATGCTCAGAAAACAGAGTTGGAAGGGAGAAAGCTAAAAGATTTAAAGGCAAAAAATTACCTTTTTCAGGCAATTGATCGTCCCATTTTGGAAACAATTCTTAGCAAAGACACTTCCAAGGATATTTGGGATTCCATGAAGAAAAAGTATCAAGGTACAACACGGGCTAAGAGGCAGCAGCTTCAAGCACTTCGTTCGGAGTTCGAAATGCTTCGAATGAAATCAGGAGAGTCAGTTTCAGACTATTTTTCAAGAACGATGGCAATCGTTAATCAGATGCGAATCCATGGCGACAAAACAGATGATGTTACTATTGTTGAGAAGATTCTTCGATCCTTGACACCAAAATTTAATTTTGTTGTCTGTTCTATAGAAGAGGCTAATGATGTTGATAAACTTTCAATTGATGAATTACAAAGTTCTCTGTTGGTTCATGAGAAAAAAATTAACCAACAGGAGAAAGAAGAACAAGCATTGAAGGCCTTATCAGAAAATAACTCTACACCTAATAGAGCTGATAGTGGACGGGGTAGAGGCAATGGACGTGGTAGAGGAGGCAGATTTAACAATGATCGTGGGTTCCACCAACAAAACCATCAGCATCATGAGAAACAATTTCAAAGAAAAGGCAGAGGACATGGTGGCTACCATTCAACAAATTATAGACCAAAGTCAGCAGACAAGTCTAATGTTGAGTGTTACAGATGTCACAGGTATGGCCATTATAAGTCAGAATGTGAAACTAATTTGAATAGACAAAGTGGAGAAAAAACTAATTTTGCAGAAAAGGAAGAAAAAGTGTCTCTTTTGATGGTGTGTCATGTGAAGGAAGAAGCTCAACAAAACATGTGGTATTTAGACACCGGCTGCAACAACCACATGTGTGGGGACAAAAAGGCATTTTCTGAGTTGGACGAATCATTCCGTAATACTGTCAAGTTTGGAGACAACTCCATAGTTTCTGTCATGGGAAAAGGAAAGGTAACTTTTCAAACTAAAGGAAATTCTGCCCATATCTCTAATGTTCTTTTTGTCCCAGACTTGAAGACCAACTTGCTCAGTGTGGGTCAGCTACAAGAAAAGGTGTAAGACCCCAAATTATTAATAAATGAAATTTAAATTCCTCTATTTATTATTTTGAAATAGTAAGGGTTGATTTGATTAATGTGGTTAGTTATGGGTAAAATACAAAAATTTTTCAAATAAGCAAGTGGTCCTAAAATATTCATTGTTGTCGGGGAATATTTGTTTGGTCGTGGAATATTCTTGTTGTCGGGGAATATTCGTACGACGGCGCAGCCTTGTGTAGGCCCCATAACGGAAAGCGATTGGATGAAGAAAACGACAAAAATAAGTTGTTTATAAATAACGGCGTAGTTGTTACTGTTAATACTGTTGGAATACCCGGTGGTTAAAATACAGTAATACACGTTGTTGCACACTAGCACACGGTATTGCAACAATTATTGATTCTTACGTAAGAAGGCACTACTCAATAATTGTTACAGTAATTACTGTTCAATATTATATTTTATTGATTCAATAATTGCTACGTTGATATTTTATAATTGTCACTACACAGTATTTTCTATTATCGGAGCAATAATTCATATTATCTGAATAATATTATTAGATAACATTATTGGTAATGTCTAGAAAGTTATGTCTAAGGAGAGGTTTGGTCATCTAATTGCGCGCCAGTAAGGAGAAATCCTTATTGGAAAGCCCCCTGTTTCCTGGGAACGGCCTGGTTGCCAGTACTGTGATTCTGTAATATTATTTGTGTATAATTAATTATTGATTTATATGATGAGGAAAATATTAATTTTATGTGGATATAGATGGAGAAAATTTTTAATGTGACAATTGTTGAAAATTAATATTTTATCTTTTTCTGATAAAATAATTCATTTAAATATATTATTTTAATAATATATTGATGGTGATATTTTTACAATGAATGTGGGATATATGAGTATATGAGGAGGAAGAGTATTTTTGTGGCATTAAATGATTAACACATGTTTTGTGTGTTGGTGGACACAATTCTTGACTGAAAATTTATTATTGACTGTAAAATCGTCCGTTTGTGAATTTCGGTCAATTTTTGTTTAGAATTTGGAAAAACTTTTTTCTGCAAAGTTGTAGAGAATTGAATTTCCTATAAAAATCGCGAGATTCGAATTTTCTGATAAAAGGGCTATTTATTATGAATTATTAAAGTTCTGAAGTTCCGAAATAATTGGTTTTTGAAAGTTTTAATTATTCTTATTTACAAAATCGTTTTTTTTGCTTGGTGGGCTGCATTAAACATGTGCAATGAGCTGAAATCAGATTTCAAGAGGTGGGCTTGATAATTTTGTAAATATAAATATTATTATATTCAATTTTCTGCTTTGGTGTTCTAAGCATTTTCCTATAAATAGGGTGCTTAGGTTAGAATTGAAAATCACACCAGAAACACAAGTTTCTCTCTATTTCTCTCTCTATATTAATGAGCGTATTCTTGTGAGTATTCTAATACTTTGAGTATTGCTATACGGTGTAAGTTCAAGTCATAGCCTATATCCGGTGTTTCAACTAGAAGTACTGTTTTTGCTGAGGTAAGGGATGTTATTTCTTCTTAAATGATATTATTTTCTTCAATATCATTATGCCGAAGTATTGATCTGAACTTTTTATCAAATTTGGAACTTTTTCATGTCGGGGTTACTATTCATGAGTTACTATTCATGAGTTACTATTCACGAGTTACTATTCACCGAAAAATGAAATTTTCTTCTTTTTGTCCAAAATATCTATTATGGATACTAGCTTTGATTGTATCCATGTTTTGATCATTCTTGAATTTTACTTCACTATGATTATTTATAAGGTATTTTTGAACATGGATAAATCGAAATACGAATCCTTAATATTTGTTATTTTGTTTCACTGGATTCGTTTTCTTTAAAATATTTTTCATCATCCTCAGTTTTAAATGATGATATAACTGAATATCTTTGGCCTGTAGTGCAAAGATGAATAATTTCTGATGAATATCTTTGGCCCGTAGTGCAAAGATGAACAGGTGTTGAGGTGAACATGACCAACTGATGAATATCTTTGGCCTGTAGTGCAAAGATGACTATTTGATTCAAGATATTTATTGATTGATGTTACAGGGATAAAATGTTGATGATGGACTTTTAAATTCATAGATAATCGTAGATTTCATTCTCTACGTAACTCTTCTATGAATTATTATTTTTCGCTGCGAATATTGATTTAAAACTTGTTGTCTATTGTATTCTATTAAATTTTTCCCTGTTGAAGACTAACGATAATTTGTTGTATATTATCTTAGTCATAATATTCTTTACTGGGCTAGTTGAGCTCACCCTTTTCCTTGTTGTTCCATTTTCTTCTCAGGAGGCGAGAATGTAGCGAGTACTAGTCGGGGTATGGAATGATGGTTCAAGACAGTTGTTTTAGTAGTCCTCACTATTTTGTAAAATGGTGTATCAATAAGTATAATGAGGACTTAATTGAGTATGAATACTGTCTAGATGACAATATTTGTATTTAAACTCACAGTATATGTGTTGTCGTATTTTGCACGACAATTGTAATCATAAAGTTGTAGTTATTTTCTGTACCATGTATTTGGCGACTCAGAATGGGTTGGATGGATTGGACCTATTTTGGGGGCGTCACAAAAGGGGTACGAGATTATTATCAAAAATGGAGTATGTCGGATTCAAGATGCAAAGTTGAGCTTAATTGCTCAAGTTAACATGACAAAAAATCGCATGTTCCCGTTGTTTCTTCACAACACCAATCATACGTGTTTCTCAGCAAAATTGAAGGATCAATCATGGCTATGGCATTTTCGTTATGGTCACCTAAACTTTGGTGGTTTAAAGGTTCTACAATAGAAAAACATGGTGATTGGTCTTCCTCAAATTACAGCTCCCGCTGAAGTTTGTGAAGAATGTGTTGTTAGCAAACAACATCGTAATCAATTCATGCAAGGAAAATCATTGAGGGCAAAAAGGCCATTGGAACTGATTCACTCTGATCTGTGTGGGCCAATAAGTCCATCTTCTAATGGAGGTAAAAGATACATAATTACCTTCATTGATGATTATAGTAGAAAAATTTGGATTTATTTTTTGCAAGAGAAATGTGAAGCTTTTGCAGCCTTTAAAAAAATATAAAGTGCTTGTTGAGAAAGAAGTTGGCAGCCCCATCAAAGTTCTTCGTACTGATCGTGGTGGATAATATAACTCACATGAATTTGCAAGTTTTTGTGAGGTTCATGGAATCAAGAGGCAACTTACAACAGCTTACACTCCCCAACAGAACGGTGTGTGCGAAAGGAAAAATCGCACTATTATGAATATGGTGCGAAGTCTTTTGACAAGCAGCGGTATTCCGAAAACTTTCTGGCCAAATGCAGTCAATTGGAGCATTCATATTTTGAACAGAAGCCCCACACTTGTTGTTCAAAATATGACGCCAGAAGAAGCCTGGAGCGGACGGAAACCAGCAGTGGATCATTTCAAAATTTTTGGGTGTTTTGCTTATGCCCATATTCCAGATGAGAAGAGAAAGAAGCTGGACAACAAAGGAGAAAAATGTGTTTTTCTTGGTGTTAGTGATCAGTCAAAGGCCTATAAATTGTACAATCCTAGCACCATGAAAATAATTATTAGTCGTGATGTGGTTTTTGATGAAAATCGCACATGGTTGTGGAGTGAAAATGGTGTTAAACAAAGCATTCCAGTAGATTTAGATGATGACGAGACAAGGCAGCAACCTATGGAGACAGTACAACAACCAGACCCAATCATTCAAGATCAACCTCAAAGTCCACTTGTTAATGAAGCTGCAGAACAAAGATCTCAACGACAGAGAAAAAGGCCTGCTTGGATGACAGATTATGAGGTAGATCATTTTGACAAGTCTGAAGAAGATATACTTACACATTTTGCTTTATTTTCAGATTGTGATCCTGTCACTTTCGAAGTGGCTATCAAAGAATCAAAATGGAGAAAGGCTATGGATGCTGAAATTACAGCCATAAAAAGAAATGATACTTGGGAGCTTTGTGATCTTCCAAAAGGGCAGAAAACAATTGGTGTAAAATGGGTTTACAAAACAAAGCTGAAGGAGAATGGTGAAGTTGATAAGCACAAGGCACGTTTGGTGGCTAAGGGCTACAAGCAAGAGTTTGGTGTTGATTATAAAGAAGTCTTCGCTCCGGTTGCAAGGCATGACACAATCAGATTAGTGATTGCATTGGCAGCTCAAAACTCATGGCCTATATTCCAATTGGACGTAAAATCAGCTTTCCTTCATGGAGATTTGAAAGAAGAGGTATTTATCGATCAACCTCCTGGTTATGTGAAACTTGGCAATGAGCATAAAGTGTATAAATTAAAAAAGGCTCTATACAGATTAAAACAAGCTCCACGTGCTTGGTATAATCGTATAGAAACTTATTTTTTAAAGGAAGGATTTCAAAAATGTCATTATGAACATACACTTTTCATAAAGATGGAAGATGGAGGAAAAATGCTCATTATCTGTTTATATGTAGATGATCTAATCTACACTGGTAATAACACAACAATGTTTGAAAGTTTTAAGAAATCCATGATGACTGAATTTGAGATGTCTGATCTTGGTAAGATGCATTACTTTCTTGGGATTGAAGTGGTGCAGTCCCCTACTGGTATTTTTATTTCTCAAAAGAAATATGTGAGAGAACTTTTAGACAGATTTCAAATGAAGAATTGCAATTCTGTTTGTACACCAACTGAAGTTGGTTTGAAACTTATCAAAGATCCTGAAGGAAGGAGGGTTGACAGCACCAGGTTCAAACAAATAGTCGGAAGCTTGATGTATCTAACAGCCACAAGGCCCGATATAATGCATGATGTAAATGTTATTAGCAGGTTCATGGAAAAACCAAGGGAGATGCATCTTCTAGCTGCAAAGAGGATTTTTCGTTACTTGCAAGGTACATTTGATTATGGGTTGTTCTACAAGAAGGGTGAAATGTCAGGCTTAATTGGCTTCACAGACAGTGATTATGCTGGAGATAAAGATGACATGAAAAGCACTTCGGGTTATGCTTTTATGCTGGGTTCAGGAGCTATCTCTTGGTCTTCAAAGAAACGACCTATTGTCACTTTATCAACAACATAAGCTGAGTTTGTTGCTGCCACTTCATGTGTTACTCAAGCTATTTGGTTAAGAAGAATTCTTAAAGAGTTGCATTGCAAAGAGGATGGGCCTACTCAGATTTATTGTGACAACAGTTCAGCAATAAAGCTTTCAAAAAATCTTGTTCTACATGGTCGAAGCAAATATATAGATGTGAAGTATCATTTCTTGAGAGATCTCACGAATGATGGAGTCATTGATCTTATTTACTGCAGGAGTGAAGATCAGGTTGCTGATATATTTACTAAGCCCCTCAAATTGCCTACATTTCAGAAGCTCAGGAAGCTACTTGGTGTTTGCACTTCAAATGATCCAGTTTGAGAGATGGCGGTTCAAAGTTTGACTCTTATTAAACTGAATGTTATGTCTGGAACATCAGTTTAAGGGAGGGATTGTTGAGAAAATAAGTAACTTACATGTTTTGAGTTGTCCTAGTCTTAAGGATTGTCAAGTAGTGGTAGGAGTTTATTTTGTGAACGTGGGTAGTGGTAGAAGTGTATTGGGTAGTGCCTATTTTCATGTTAACAGTTGTGTATTGGCCTATATAAAGGCTGTTTGGTTAAAGAATAAGTTTATCCTCTCATCCTCTGTCTTTTAGCTTTTTGTTTTACATCTGTTATTTGTCTATTGTTTACAACACAAATTCTTCATCGATACTAATAATGAAGAATTTACTATTCACCCCGCTGTAAACTGGGAAATGGAAAAACGCGCATACGGCTGTGACATACACCTTTACAGCCATTTCAGTTGGGAGGGAGAGAATCGTCTTCTTGATGTTTTCCATCAATTGCAATGGCTTGATGGGACCTAAATACATCAAGTTTTGTGTCACCCTCATTTATACGCAACTTATCAGTACTATCTTCCAGATTGTTCCATACTTCTTCAAACCGATGTTGTCTTTGATCCCAAAGTGTTGGGAAAAGTAGGCCAAAAATAATCTATATCCCAGGAATTATTTTTCCGTCTTTGTGCAATTAAATATGAAATTAACAAAATCAATTATGAGAACAAAAATAACAAATAACCATCCACAAGCAAGACACCAAATATACGTGGAAAACCCTCTAAAATTAAGAGGTAAAAATCACGGGTCAAACTCCGAATCTCCACTATATCACTAATAATGGGCTTACAATAATCCTCTCAAGTTTTATGCCTTAAAACTTGAGATTACACAATAAATTGAGATAATACAAATTTACCTTTAATTAAGTTGAGAAACCTAATTAACTTCACCACCAAAAAACACCCCAAGCAATAAAGTCTTCAAGCTTTCAATTGAACGGAGATGATGGCAGATACCCACGAACAACAAACTGTAATTCTCTCAATTTATTCTTTTGGTATCTTCTTACTACCAAGCTTATCTCATGTGTCAAATAAGACTCTCTCATAGCCTTATTTATAGTACTCTTCTTAATCCATTCCTATTATGGATTAGAAACAATTTATTCTCCTAATCAAATTAGGGATCATATCTCCTTGCCTTGGTCACCAACCAATCTAACAAGTAAATCCTTTTTCCACTTGAATTCGTTTCATGGAATTTCCAATTCTAATATTGCTTCCATTAACCCAATTTCTAATTGGATTAATATCAAGTAAACCCACTTACTTGCTCACAAAGAAAATCAATTCTTTTCTATCTTGGATTCTATCTCATGGGTGAGGACCCATACCCAACAATCTTCCCCTCCGAACCCATGAGAGGGGGGATCACCAACCACAACTCCTTACTCGGAGTCAATTCCAACGAAGTCTTGGCTCAACTCAAGCTTCTTGGAATTTTCAAATATCTTCATGTTCGGCTTTATCTCATCGACATGGTTCTTCTCAATGGGATGATCTAACTCAAACTTGATAGATTTTTGCTTGCCAAATTCATTCACAACCGCTTTGTACACTGGCTGCGAGCTATCACTTTCCTTCTTCACTTTTGGTACCCATTTAAAGCGAAGAGCTTTTCTCTCGTGGTTCTCATGCAAGGCTTTTCTCCCATCTCGCACGGCTTTGTACCACACCTTTTTCTGCCTAACTCCCCCATCTTCAACACCTTTCACATGCGCCTGCATCGTATAAAGAGTGTCTACCTTCTTACCTCTAGTCACCACTAGAGACCCTTTGGTGAGCTTCCACTGACCTTCACCAAAGTAACTTTTATAACCATTCTCATCAAGCTTACCAGCAGAGATCAAATTAAAACGAATATCCGGAACATGTCTGACTTCTCTCAGCATCAACCTGCAACCACTGTTAGTTTCCAAATAAATATCTCCAATGCCTATAATCTTAGATGCACTTCCATTTCCCATCCGCACATGGCCAAAATCACCACTACTGTAGGATGTGAAGATTTCACTACGCGAAGTAGCATGGAACGAAGCACCTGAATCAATAATCCAATCATTACATGGCACTTGGGTTTATCATCACAAACAATAGCTACATCAACGTAGGATAAATACACAATCGAATCTTTATCCTTATCTTTTTCCTTAGACTGCTCCTTCTTAAAAAACCTGCACTCTCGTCTTATGTGACCCGGCTTCTGGCAGTGAAAACAAATTACTTCTTTTCTATCTCTTGATTTTTCCCTGGATTTTTTATCTTCAGGAGAGTTTCTCCCTTTGTTTTTGCCCCTACTCTGTGCGACAAAAACTTGTGACTCAGCGCTAATCACCATAGTATCTCTTCTCCTCTGTTCCTCGTTAAACAAACTATCCTTAACTGTATCCATAGTCAGCTTGCCATTAGGAGCGGAGTTACTCAACAATACAACCAGCGTCTCCCAGCTATCAGGCAAAGAGCTCAACAACAACAAAGCCTGCATCTTATCGTCAATTACCATCTTCATTGTACTCAACTGATTTATCAAACTCTGAATATCACTCAAGTGTTCTGCAACGGAGTTTCCATCTTTGAATTTAGAATTCACAAGCTTTCTAATCAAAAAAGCTTTATTTTGCGCTGTTTTCCTTTCATATATGGACTCCAATTTCTGCCAGAGAGCATAGGCTTTAGTTTTCGTGGCAACATGATGAAACACACTTTGATCAATCCACGATCTGATCAGACCAATAGTCTTCCTGTTCATCTTGTTCCACTATGCGTCACTCTTGTTTGTAGGCTTAACTCCATCGTTCTCAAGTGGCTCGTACAAATCCTTGCAGTAAAGCAAATCTTCCATTCTTGGCTTCCAAATTGCATAATTTGTAGCCTTGAGATTAATCATGCAACCTGCAGTCCAATCTTCCATTTAATTCGCACAAGAAAACCATAAAAATAACCAAGCTTTGATACCACTGTTGGGAAAAGTATGCCAAAAATAATCTATATCCCAGGAATTACTTTTTCGTCTTTGTGCAATTAAATATGAAATCAACAAAACTAATTATGAGAACAAAAATAACAAATAACCATCCACAAGCAAGACACCAAATATACGTGGAAAACTCTCTAAAATTAAGAGGTAAAAACTACGGGTCAAACTCCGAATCTCCACTATATCACTAATAATGGGTTTACAATAATCCTCTCAAGTTTTATGCCTTAAAACATGAGATTACACAATAAATTGAGATAATACAAATTTATCTTTAATTAAGTTGAGAAACCTAATTAACTTCACCACCAAAAAATACCCCAAGCAATAAAGTCTTCAAGCTTTCAATTGAACGGAGATGATGGCGGATACCCACGAACAACAAACTGTAATTCTCTCAATTTATTCTTTTGGTATCTTCTTACTACCAAGCTTATCTCATGTGTCAAATAAGACTCTCTCATAGCCTTATTTGTAGTACTCTTCTTAATCCATTCCTATTATGGATTAGAAACAATTTATTCTCCTAATCAAATTAGGGATCATATCTCCTTGCCTTGGTCACCAACCAATCTAACAAGTAAATCCTTTTTCCACTTGGATTCGTTTCATGGAATTTCCAATTCCAATATTGCTTCCATTAACTCAATTTCTAATTGGATTAATATCAAGTAAACCCACTTACTTGCTCACAAAGAAAATCAATTCTTTTCTATCTTGGATTCTATCTCATGGGTGAGGACCCATACCCAATACAAAGTACGGTAGGATTATTTGGTCCAGGATAGAAGTCCATTATATAATAAAATAAACAGTATACAAATTATCCAACAATGAATATTCCCAAATTTATAACAACCATGCATTATATATCCGACAATGCCTTGTATTAATAAATTTAACATAAAATTTCAATACATTATTAATCAACATGCATAATATATCCTAATAAAATAATATAAATTACCAAAAAATAACACATATCTAACCTATCTCAATTAAAATTACCTAATATTATTAAAACTTAATTGCATATTCAACCCCAAAAAATACACCCTTTTACCATTCATATCCCGATGTTTAAACGCTTTCATCCCACTACCCCAAGTACCGTTAAGTAAGCATAACTGACCCTTTTGATCAATTTGTTCACTGAAAAATGACCATGTGTGTGACGCCCCCAAAATAGGTTTACACAACCCATTCTGAATCGCCAAATACATGGTACATAATTCAAATACAAACTTCATTTATACAACTATTAATTGTCGTGTAAAATACGACAAAATATAAGTTGTGAGTTTTAATACAAATATTATCTTGTAGACAATATCCAAACTCAAATAAAATTTTCATTACAATTATTGTCACACTATTTTACAAAATAGTGAGAACTGCTATAATAACCATCTTGGACCATTATTCCACTCCCCGACTAGTCCTAGCTACATTCTCGCCTCCTGAGAAGAACAATGGAACCAATAGAAAAAAGGTGAGCTCAACTAGCCCAGTAAAGAATATTATAACTAAGATAATGTAGAACAAATTATCCTTAGTCCTCAACAGTGAGAAATCTGATAGAATACAATAGACAACAAGTATTCCCTTTTGAAAGTTTTGGCCAATGATGAAAGACTATCAGTATACCAATTTGGAGACATTGTCCAATGAGGGGGCACTCTAATTCATAAGTTATCAAATAGTAATTGCATCATTGAAAAGTTTGGCCAATAAGGTCCGTTCTTTCATAACCTGCCAAATAAAAACAGATAACCTTATTTGAAGGTAATTAAGGGCCACCCTTTTCGTAAATCAATTCGCATATTTTCAAAATCAAATAGAACAAATACCAATTTAAAAAGATAATTGAACAAACATCTTCGACTCGTCAATTATTATTTTTATCTTTAATCAACACAATCTTTCAACAATTATTCATTATTAATATTATAACTTACAATATTGACAACCAGATCGTTTCCAGGAAAGATGGGGCTTTCCGATAAGGATTTCTCCTTATTGGCGCGCAATTAAATAACCTAACCCCTTTCCTCGACAGAACTTTCTAGACATTGTCAATAATGCAAAAAATAATATGAATAATTGTGTCGTCTCAATTATTGATTTACTAATATAAAATGTTGTGCAGATGATGCTGTGGCAATAATTGAATCAATAATATGAGATATTATGCAAAAACTATTGTGGCAATTATTAAATAAATTGAGTGACTTCTTACGTAAGCATCAATAATCAGAGATACTATACAATACCGTGTGCTATTATGCAACCACGCGTATTACTGTACTTTTATCACCTGGTATTTCAACAGTTTAACAATAAAAGTTTTGCCGTTATTTTTATAAATAGGTTATTTCTGTCACTTTCTATATCCGACAGTCATTCCATTGTGGGGTCCACCAATGATTGTGCCATCGTATAAATATTTTCTAACAAAAAGAATATTCCTCGACCAAACGAATATTTTATGACAACTTGCTTACTTTGTAAAATTTACACATATCACCCATAACTATATTATTATATCAAATCACACATTATTTAAAATAATAATTAGAGAAAATTAAATTTTTATTCATAAAAAGTTGGGGTCTTACAATGTGTCACAATTTAAATGATCGAAAATTTCAAAAGGACCAATTATGTTTACTTAACGATACTTGGGGATAGCGGTGTGAGAGCATTTAAACATCATGGTACGAATGGTAATATTTCAGGGTGTAATATACAATTTACTCTATTATTAATTTATCCGCCCTTATTAATCAATTAAATAGCATACTTTACGAAGAACCACCAACATTTAGCACAATAAATTACTAAAAAAAACTTCTAATTTTTTAACATTGAAAATTATAATATACATCAACATTGAATAAATTTTCAATAACATTCATATTCTCAAAAATAAATTTCAAATTTAACAACTTCTATTATAATATATATCCAAAACCAATATCCATTATATCCACAATCTACATATTTTCTAATTCCTAAAAATATTTAAAATCAAAGTAAGAAATCTTAAAATGATGGATCCAGAGTTGGGTCCAAAAAAAAAAACACGCACGCGCGCGCGCGCGTACACATACACACACATATATATATAGTCTGCTTTTCCAGCGAACTAGAAGAAATAAACTAATAACAAACCGGCTATAACGATAATTTTTTCCGTCGCTATAGCATAGAAAGCCAATTTTTTATGCTACAACGACAGAAAAAATTATCGCTACAACCGGTTCACTCTTAATTCGCTCTCTCCAGTTCGCTGGAGAGAGTCAGGCAATATATATATATATATATATATATATATATTAACGCCAAGATCTTCGGTGACGTCCCAATCACGTAAGACACCCTAATTCTGCACAGTAAACACAGTCAACACCAAAAGCTTGACGGCTGGACCGTCGGGGGATAGCTCAGGCGTGAGAGTCAGTACAGGCCGTTCAAGATTTAACAATGGAGGATAAAATATCTAGTGTCTCTAGAGAGATAAAAATTATGGGTTGTGTGTATGCGTACCTTTTGTTAGGAGACTCCCTTGCTAGGTTATACTCTCATGCTCGATTTTTTGTGCCACCAACCCTAATCTGACACAGCCCCCCACTCCTCTATGGTCTCAGTCGGATGTGTGCAGGTTGTCACCTTTTCCCCATTGTGCATGTAAGACCCCAACTTATTAATAAATGAAATTAAATTTCCTCTATTTATTATTTTGAAATAGAAAGGGTTGATTTGATTAATGTAGTTAGTTATGGGTAAAATGTGTAAATATTTCAAATAAGTAAGTTGTTATAAAATATTCATTTTTGATCGGTGAATATTCGTTTGGTCGTGGAATATTTTTGCTGTCAGGGAATATTCGTACGACGGCGCAGCCTTGTGTGGGCCCCATAATGGAAAGCGATTGGATGAAAAAAACGATAAGTATAAGTTGTTTATAATTAACGGCGTAGTTGTTACCGTTAATACTGTTAGAATACCTGGTGGTTAAAATACAGTAGCACACGATATTGCACCAATTATTTATTCTTACGAAAGAAGGCACTACTCAATAATTGTTATAGCAGTTACTGTTCAATATTTTATTTTATTGATTCAATAATTGCTGCATTGATATTTTATATTATTGTTGTTTCAATAATTGTCACTGCACAGTATTTCCCATTATCAGATCAATAATTCATATTATTTGAATAATATTATTAGATAACATTATTGACAATGTCTAGAAAGTTCTGTCTAAGGAGATGTTTGGTCATCTAATTGCGCGCCAGTAAGGAGAAATTCTTATTGGAAAGCCCCCTCTTTCCTGGGAACGGTCTAGTTGTCATAAATGTGATTCTGTAATATTATTTGTGAATAATTAATTATTGATTCATATGATAAGGAAATATTTATTTTATGTGGATATAAATGAGGGATATATTTTTGTGGTTAAAAATGAAGGAGTTAATGTTGAGGTTTTTATCAGTATTTTTGTCGGAATGGAGGTATTAAAAATTAGGGTTTTTGAGATATTTTGCGGGGGTTATAATTTTTAATCCGACCGTTGGATCGTGGTAATTTTTGGATATATTATACATATATAAGTTGAGTATATGTCCACAAATTTTGAACCGTTAAAACTGAACGTATGATATATTATGAATTTTACGAGATGACTGGTTCAGAAATTGTTGAATTTTCGGAGTTTATCATTTTGGTAGAAAATTTTAGAATTGGTGGGCCCCACTCTTGATTGGTGAAGAAATGTGCTGAGATTTTTATTCAAATGTGGTAGGCTTGAATAGTATCAAGTAAAGCCATCAGGTTGCAGGTTAAGTCTGTTTCGGCGTGCTAACATTTTCCTATAAATAGAGGGCTAAGTTAGAATTGAAAATCACACCAGAAACAAGTTTTCTCTCTTTCTCTCTCTAGATTATTGAGTGTATTTTGTGAGTATTTAGATACTTTGAGAGTTTCTATTCATCAGAGCAAGTTTCTTTCAGCCTTATACCGGTATTCCGACCAGAAGTACTGATATTTTGAGGTAAGGGATATTATCTTCTTCTTAAATGATATTTTCTTTAATATCATTATGCCGAAATATTGATATGAACTTTTTATCAAATTTAGAACTTTTTGTGTCGGGGTTACTATTCACGTATACGTTACTATTCACGTATACGGTACTATTCACGAATACGGCACTATTCACCGAAAAATAAAATTTTTTTTTTGTCCAAGATATCTATTATGGTTACTATCTTTGATTGTATCCATGTTTTGATCTTTATTTTTGAATTTTGCTTCACAATTTATTATTATGAAGTATTATTGATCTTGGATAAACTGTTATACGAATCCCTACTATTTGTCCTTCTGTCTCACTAGATTCATTTTTTTTAAGATATTTTTCATCATGCTCAGTCCTAAATGGTGATATTACTGAATATCTTTGGCCTGTAGTGCAAAGATGAATGATTAAATGATGAATATCTTTGGCCCGTAGTGCAAAGATGAATAGGTGTTGAGATGAACATGACCGACTGGTGATACAAATGAATATCTTTGGCCTGTAGTGCAAAGATGAATATTTGGTTAAAGATAATTATTAATTGATGTTACAGGGATAAAATATTGATGATGGACTTTTAAATCTTAGAAGATAGTATAATTCATTCTCTACTTGACTCTTCTAATGGTTTGCTATTTCCGCTGCAGTTGTTGATCTAAAACTTGTTGTCGATTATATTCTATCAGATTTTTCCCTGTTGAATACTAATGATAATTTGTTGTATATTATCTTAGTCATAATATTCTTTACTGGGCTAGTTGAGCTCACCCTTTTCTTTTTTGTTCCATTTTTCTTCTCAGGAGGTGAGAACATAGCAGGATCTAGTCGGGGTATGGAGTGATGGTTCTAGAAAGATGTTTTAGCAGTCCTCACTATTTCTGTAAAATAGTGTTTGAATAATTGTAATGAGGACTTATTTGAGTGTGGATATTGTCTAGAAGATAATATTTGTATTTAAACTCACAGTATGTGTTGTCGTATTTTGCACGACAATTGTATTATTGAAGTTGTAGTTTGCTTTTTGTACCATATATTTGGCGACTCAAAATGATGTTGTATACCTATTTTGGGGGTGTCAAAGTTGGTATCAGAGCTTAGGGATATGATCCCTGGCTGAGATGTGATACAAGAACTAGGAGGGGAGAGACGGGAAATTCCTTCGCTAGTATAACTTGACTAAGTTTATTTGGTGTTTATTTGGTCGGTCAGAGTATAGGGATAATATATGACATGACTATTAACCCTTGTTTTATGGTAGTATTTAAGAATGACAGCTGAGAACGTTAATAATGGAGTAAATCAGACCGTGGAGACACCTTTGATCACCACCCAGGGAAACGTGCAACAAGAAGGCAATATTCCTCCTGTAAACTACGTTACCGAGCAAACTATGAATGATGGAATGTTTAGGAGCTTTTTGCAGTTCATGCAAAATCAGACGAGGGGGACTCGTGTGCAGAATACAGGTAGAAATGATAACAACGCGCGGTTTGTCACAGCCAAGCAGTTTAAAGAATTAGGACCACCAGAATTTAAGGGAAAGCCGGATCCGATCATGGCGGAAACGTGGGTCAAGAAAATTACCAAGATATTCGATGTCTTGGGATGCACGGAGGAACAGAAGGTTCCATTCGCCACCTTTATGTTCCACGGTGAGACAGACTACTGGTGGGAGTTTGTGAAGCGTACCCAGCCTGACGCACTCAACATGTCCTGGGAAACATTTCAAAAACTGTTCAATGACAAGTACTTTCCTGAAAGTATTCGTCATATGAAGGAGGTAGAGTTTATCAGACTGGAACAAAATAACATGACGGTGTCCTAGTACGAGGCGAAGTTTGCAGAGTTATCCAGGTTTGCACCTCATTTGGTCGAAAATGAGGAACGAATGACAAGGATGTTTCTAAGAGGTCTAAAACCCGAGATTCGACAATATCTTATCTCTCATAAATTTTCTTTATATTCAGATGTTGTAAACAGGGCTCAATTATTAGAACGAGATAGTGAGTATGTGCAACCGAGGGACCACAACCAGGGTCATACCGGTGACAGCAGTCATCAGAGCGATGATAACCAACGAGGAGGGAAAAATACAAACAAAGGCGGTAACCACTTGGGTGGTCATCGTGGCCATGATAATAGGAGAGGTGAGTCAAGTGGAAATTTCAGAAAGAGGAGATTCAACAATGACGGGAAGACACCAGCAGCTGTACCAGCACCAACAACAAATTCTAGGGGAGGAGAACGACTGCCAGTTTGATGTTACAAATGCGGGAAAGAGGGACATATCAGCCCAAATTGTCCACAACAATCCAAGGTATGTTACAACTGTGGAAAGGAAGGCCACATAGCTCGGGATTATTCTGTAGCAAAACCAAGTTCAACGGGGATGGTGACTCCAAGGGCTGTCCCGGATAAGTCGAAATCAGCGGTTCCTGGAAGAGCGTTTGTCATGACTGGCCAAAACGTGAGGAACCCGAACGAGGTGATCACGGATAAGCTAATCATAAACTCTTACGAAGTTTATACCTTATTAGATACCGGTTCTACCCATTCTTTTATCTCTCCTGCTTGTGCTCAACGTTTAAACTTGACTCCGGAGAAATTGGACTTTGACTTATCTGTTGAAACTCCGTTGGGTGAAACCTTCGTTACATCTATAGTTTATAAATCTTGCATGATCCAAGTTGGCACTATCACATTACCTGTTGATCTTATCTCTTTAAAGATACTTGCTTTTGATGTGATTTTAGGAATTGATTGGTTAACCACTCATCATGCTAAAATTGATTATTTTCGTAAGGTTATTAGTTTTCATATTCCTAACCAACCTGTCATACGAATTCAAACTACTAAACCACTAAAATCAGTCACTGTCATATCAAGCCACAAAGCTATTCGTTTATTGAAAAACGGATGTCAAGCTTTTTTAGCCCATGTTATGGATTTGAACAAAGACAAGTCAGATTTGAATAATATTTTTATTGTTAGAGAATTTTCCGATGTATTTCCTGAAGAACTTCCTGGTCTACTCCCAGAACGTGAAGTTGAATTCTTTATTGACCTTGAACCCGGTACAAAGCCCATTTCTAAAACCCCATATCGAATGGCTCCTATTGAACTTCAGGAGTTAAAAGTCCAATTACAGGAGTTATTAGACATCAGTTTTATTCGTCCTAGTACATCTCCTTGGCGTGCTCCTGTTTTATTTGTAAAGAAGAAAGATGGGAGTATGCGACTTTGTATCGACTATAGGGAATTAAACCATGTCACCATTAAGAATAGGTATCCGCTACCTCGCATTGATGACCTGTTTGACCAGTTTCAAGGAGCATATTTCTTTTCAAAGATCGATCTTCGTTCTGGATATCATCAGCTGAAGATTAAAACTGAGGATATTTCAAAAACTGCCTTCAGAACTCGGTACGGGCATTATGAATTCTTAGTCATGTCTTTTGGATTGACTAATGCTCCTACTGCTTTAATGGATATGATGAACCGTGTATTCAAAGAATATTTAGATCAGTTCGTTGTTGTCTTTATTGATGACATCCTCATCTATTCCAAAAGCCGTGAAGATCATGAGCGCCATTTGAAGCTGGTACTGCAAAGGCTTCGTGAAAACAAGCTATATGCCAAATTGAAGAAATGCGAGTTCTGGCTTGAGGAAGTAGCATTCCTTGGGCACGTGGTGTGAAAACATGGAGTATCTGTCGACCCGACGAAGATTGAAGCCATACAAAGTTAGGAGCAACCGAAGTCAGTAACCGAGGTACGTAGCTTTCTGGGCTTAGCTGGGTATTATCTGAGATTCGTGGAAAGATTTTCTAGAATCGCTACTCCGTTAACTCAGCTGACTAGGAAGGATAAAAAATTCGGTTGGAGCGAGGATTGTGAGAAGAGTTTTCAAGAACTCAAGAGGAGACTCATTTCGGCACCTGTTCTGACAATACCATCTGGTTCGGATGGATTTGTTATCTACAGCGATGCTTTAGGCAAAGGGTTAGGATGTGTTCTCATGCAACATGGGAAAGTCATAGCCTATGCCTCGCGACAACTCAAAGAATATGAGAGGAATTATCTTACTCATGATTTGGAGTTGGCAGCAGTCGATTTTGCGTTGAAGATTTGGAGGCACTACCTGTATGGGGAGAAAGTAGAGATCTATACGGATCATAAAAGCCTCAAATATTTCTTCACCCAAAAGGAACTCAACATGCGGCAACGACGTTGGCTTGAGCTGTTGAAAGATTACGATCATACCATCCAATATCATCCTAGAAAAATGAACGTAGTAGCTGACGCATTGAGTAGAAGATCATACGCGGGTACGAGTGCAATGGTGTTAACACAAATGCCCATTTTGTATGATTTGTAAAGGATGGAGATAGAGATGAAGGCTCCAAGTACCCACATGATGATATCAAATATACGAGTAGAACCGACTTTAATTGATAAAGTTAAAGCCGCTCAAGCTACGAACATAGAGCTGATGCGTATGAAGAAGAAAGTGCAAGAAGGTGTTATTCCAGAAGCAAGAATCGATGAAGAAGGAATACTTCGAGTCAACTCCAGACTTTGTGTTCCTAACGATTTTAACTTGAAGCATAGAATAATGATGGAGGCACACAACACACTGTTTGCAATCCATCCTGGGAGTACCAAAATGTATCATGATCTTCGACATACATTTTGGTGGAGCAATATGAAAAGAGAGATCGCGGAGTTTATCTCGAGGTGTTTAACTTGTCAACGTGTAAAGGCGGAGCATCAAGTGCCAAAGGATCCATTGCAACCACTTGAGATCCCGAAATGGAAGTAGGAACATATTACCATGGATTTCGTTACAGGTCTTCCCAAGGTTTCTCAAGGCATAGATGTGATTTGGGTCATTGTTGATAGATTAACCAAGTCTGCCCATTTCTTGCCTATACGTGAGACTTATTTCCTTGAACGTCTTGCTAGTATGTACGTGAATGAGATTGTGAGATTGCATGGCATGCCAGTATCCATAGTTTCGGATCGTGACCCAAGATTCACTTCACGATTTTGGGTTAGCTTGCAGAAAGCTATGGGCACGGATTTACGATTTAGTTCAGCATACCATCCTCAAACGGACGGGCAATCAGAGAGGACTATTCAAACCCTTGAAGATCTATTAAGACTCTGTGTTCTAGACTTCAAAGAAAGTTGGGATAAGTACTTGCCACTGGTGAAATTCTCCTACAACAACAGTTATTAGGCAAGTATAGGTATGACTCTATTTGAAGCCTTATATGGACGAAAGTGTCGTTCTCCAGTATGCTGGGACGAGGTGGGTGAAGCAACATTATTGGGACCAGAATTGGTACGCATAACTACAGAAAAGATTCAAACAATTCGACAACGCATACAAACGGCACAGGATCGACAAAAGAGTTATGCGGATCTTCATCGAAAGGACGTGGAATTTGACATTGGGGATCATGTATTATTACGTGTAGCTGCATGGAAAGGAGTTACAAGATTTGAGAAGAGAGGAAAGCTCAATCCACGATTTATTGGTCCATTTCAGATTCTTGACCGAGTAGGAAATGTGGCCTATAGACTCGCGTTACCTCCAAGCATGTCTCGTGTTCATAACGTTTTTCACATATCTATGCTTCGTAAATATGTGAAAGACCCGAACCACATTATTGAGTTAGAACCAGACGAGATAGCTGAAGATTTAACGTACGAGGAGGTACCTGTTAAGATCTTGGATAGGAAAGAGCATGTCCTACGCACGAAGGTTATACCACAAGTTAAGGTTTTGTGGAGAAACCATGCTATTGAAGAAATGACCTGGGAGTTGGAATAAAAAATGAAAGCGATGTATCCTCACCTTTTCGAAACACCAGGTACGTACGTCAATTTCGAGGACGAAATTTTATAAGGAGGGGAGGTTGTAAGACCCCAACTTATTAATAAATGAAATTAAATTTCCTCTATTTATTATTTTGAAATAGAAAGGGTTGATTTGATTAATGTGGTTAGTTATGGGTAAAATGTGTAAATATTTCAAATAAGCAAGTGGTTATAAAATATTTATTTTTGGTCGGTGAATATTCGTTTGGTCGTGGAATATTCTTGCTGTCAGGGAATATTCGTACGACGGCGCAGCCTTGTGTGGGCCCCATAACTGAAAGCGATTGGATGAAGAAAACGACAAGTATAAGTTATTTATAATTAACGACGTAGTTGTTACCGTTAATACTGTTGGAATACCTGGTGGTTAAAATACAGTAGCACACGGTATTGCACCAATTATTTATTCTTACGAAATAAGGCACTACTCAATAATTGTTACAACAGTTACTGTTCAATATTTTATTTTATTGATTCAATAATTGCTGCATTGATATTTTATATTATTGTTGTTTCAATAATTGTCACTGCACAGTATTTCCCATTATCAGATCAATAATTCATATTATTTGAATAATATTATTAGATAACATTATTGACAATGTCTAGAAAGTTCTGTCTAAGGAGAGGCTTGGTCATCTAATTGCGCGCCAGTAAGGAGAAATTCTTATTGGAAAGCCCCCTCTTTCCTGGGAACGGTCTAGTTGTCATAAATATGATTCTGTAATATTATTTGTGAATAATTAATTATTGATTCATATGATAAGGAAATATTTATTTTATGTGGATATAAATGAGGGATATATTTTTGTGGTTAAAAATGAAGGAGTTAATGTTGAGGTTTTTAGCAGTATTTTTGTCGGAATGGAGGTATTAAAAATTAGGGTTTTTGAGATATTTTGCGGGGGTTATAATTTTTAATCCGACCGTTGGATCGTGGTAATTTTTGGATATATTATACATATATAAGTTGAGTATATGTCCACAAATTTTGAACCGTTAAAACTGAACGTATGATATATTATGAATTTTACGAGATGACTGGTTCAGAAATTGTTGAATTTTCGAAGTTTATCATTTTGGTAGAAAATTTTAGAATTGGTGGGCCCCACTCTTGATTGGTGAAGAAATGTGCTGAGATTTTTATTCAAATGTGGTAGGCTTGAATAGTATCAAGTAAAGCCATCAGGTTGCAGGTTAAGTCTGTTTCGGCGTGCTAACATTTTCCTATAAATAGAGGGCTAAGTTAGAATTAAAAATCACACCAGAAATAAATTTTCTCTCTTTCTCTCTCTAGATTATTGAGTATATTTTGTGAGTATTTAGATACTTTGAGAGTTTCTATTCATCAGAGCAAGTTTCTTTCAGCCTTATACCGAAATTCCGACCAGAAGTACTGATATTTTGAGGTAAGGGATATTATCTTCTTCTTAAATAATATTTTCTTCAATATCATTATGCCGAAATATTGATATGAACTTTTTATCAAATTTAAAACTTTTTGTGTCGGTGTTACTATTCACGTATACGGCACTATTCACGAATACGGCACTATTCACCGAAAAATAAAATTTTTCCTTTTTGTCCAAGATATCTATTATGGTTACTATCTTTGATTGTATCCATGTTTTGATCTTTATTTTTGAATTCTGATTCACAATTTATTATTATGAAGTATTATTGATCTTGGATAAACTGTTATACGAATCCCTACTATTTGTCCTTCTGTCTCACTAGATTCATTTTTTTAAAGATATTTTTCATCATGCTCAGTCCTAAATGGTGATATTACTGAATATTTTTGGCCTGTAGTGCAAAGATGAATGCTTAACTGATGAATATCTTTGGCCTGTAGTGCAAAGATGAACAGGTGTTGAGATGAACATGACCGACTGGTGATACAAATGAATATCTTTGGCCTGTAGTGCAAAGATGAATATTTGGTTAAAGATGATTATTAATTGATGTTACAGGGATAAAATATTGATGATGAACTTTTAAATATTAGAAGATAGTATAATTCATTCTCTACTTGACTCTTCTAATGGTTTGCTGTTTCCGCTGCAGTTGTTGATCTAAAACTTGTTGTCGATTATATTCTATCATATTTTTCCCTGTTGAATACTAATGATAATTTGTTGTATATAATCTTAGTCATAATATTTTTTACTGGGCTAGTTGAGCTCACCCTTTTCCTTTTTGTTCCATTTTTCTTCTCAGGAGGTGAGAACATAGCAGGATCTAGTCGGGTTATGGAGTGATGGTTCTAGAAAGATGCTTTAGCAGTCCTCACTATTTCTGTAAAATAGTATTTGAATAATTGTAATGAGAACTTATTTGAGTGTGGATATTGTCTAGAAGACAATATTTGTATTTAAACTCACAGTATGTGTTGTCGTATTTTGCACGACAATTGTATTATTGAAGTTGTAGTTTACTTTTTGTACCATGTATTTGGCGACTCAGAATGGGTGTTGTATACCTATTTTGGGGGCGTCACAGTGCATCCCGTCGGCCGGATAAAATCCCATCCACATTAATGAAATGTAGACTTTTGGTCAATTTCTATCCTTTTTTATCATTACAAGTCAAAGGCTTAGATATTAAAAGATCTACTGGGCTAATCCTTTGATCCGACCCATCTTTATAAAGATATAATAAAGGTAATATAAGTATTAAGCCCAATGACTATAAGACTCAATAATAAAGGTCCAATAGGTTAATTAGATGGATAGGCTCAATCCATCTGACCCAATAGAGGAAATATCCTGACTCAACATTGCCCCCTAGTTTTATATTAAATAGAATATTTAATAGAAAACTATAAGCTGTCCATGACATTATAAGATCCAACAAGATTGAAATGGGCCCAAAGTGGGACTTACCAAAATCCAACTGGTGAAGGATGGGAACAACAAAGATACGAGAAGGATGGATCAAGACCAGAAATCTAATGGGAGGCCCAATCTGCTAAATATCTACAACTCAAACCGGACGCAACCTTTCAAATTCGTAATTATGACTGTCAATTTAATAAGCCGCCCTCGATTACCGTGCAACCGTCAGTATAAAAGGTAAACTTTACCAAATTTGACAGTTTTACCTGCCAATTCAAATTTTTGGACTTTTGAGTTCTCCTCTCCTCTCTCAAACTTCCTTCTCAGTTTTGCAAAATTTCAACAATGGTGACTCTGAACTCGAACCAGAACTCCCCCCTCCATGTAACCCCCATCACCACCGTTCCTTCGAACCTCAGCCCTACTGAAGAAGCATCAAGCTCAGACCCCCAGATTGCCAACCCCGGCGGAAAATCTGTGCCTCCGAAACCCATGCCTAACCCCTCCGATTTCTTCAAAAATAAGGAACAATATTTTCACGCCAACACACCCTCAATCATCTCTGAGATTGAGTTACGAAAGATTAAGGATCGTTACCACATCCCCGATACCCATTTGATAAGAGCTCCTAAATCTGATGAGAAGATGTACCAACGCCCAGACGGTTGGACGGCTGTTCCGGTGACTCTGCTTAAAAAGGGGGTTAGATTTCCTCTCCACATCTTTCTGGTTACCATCTTAGGGTTCATTGAGGTAGGGTTTGCCCAACTGGTGCCAAATTCTTACATCCATGTTTTGGCTTTTATCGCACTCTGTCATGAGTTAGGAGTCGAACCTACTCTCGATTTCTTTTTTACCATCTACAAAATTGCTCAAACTAGGGAAAAGGGGTTTAAAGTTCTGGGTAAGCACGCCCACAAGACTGGTGAAAAGTTTGAGAGGCGGTCGTTGATAAATACTCCCTTGAGCAACAGAGGATGGCATGAGAGATGGTTTTTTGTTAAGGGACCAGAGATCGCCTCTTTACCAAATTGGGCGACTGATGAAAAGATTTCTGCTGACTTCAGAGATATTCCCGAAGAACGTGTAGCCGACCTGATCGAACTTTTGAATAGTTTCCCAAAGGAGGAATGGCAACATGGTCTTCTTTCCAAACAGGCATGGTTGTATGATCATAAACGTAAGTATCGAACTTATTTTTGTGTATATTTCCGTGAAACCTTTGATAATATTGGTTCTGATTTATCGTTGCACAATCTTTGCAGTTTCCTTGGTTAGACCAACCCCTTCAGAGGTGAAAGAATTTGAAGATTTTTTGGTTGGGAAGGTTACAGATGCTGATGAAGAGCTTCCCCCAGGAGACTCTCTTCAGGCTAATCCCCTCGCCACTGAAACACCCATCGTTAATCCTCAGGTTGAAGAGTCCATTATTCCTGAAGAACCCCTCAAATCTCGACGAAGAAAAAGGGCCGCTAAGAAATCTAAATCCATCCACCAAGATATAGACCCTGAAACAGAGCCAGAAACAAATCTAGAAGCAATCCCCGAAGAAAACCCTTCATCTAATCCCCCTCTTGTACCTCCTGAATCTGCCCCAATCAAGAGAAGTTTATTTGACATACCTTCACATGAACGGGCGAAAGTTCTTCGTGTCAAAAAGTTGAGGACGAAGATTACTCCCTTGACAGTGGAGGAGATTCGAGTTCCCCCATCTTCGACCAACAATCCCCCAGCCATCCCCGTGGAAACTCAAGTGCCAGGCGATGGCGAGCCGATCGAATCCATTCCTTCGTTCTCTCGCAAAAGAAAACAACCATCTGATAGTTATCTAGGCTCGTCCTCCGTTCCTTCACCGGTTCGCGAACCTAATCCTTCCCAATCTCCCACTCCAGAAAATATATATATGGATCCCTCACCAACTCGTGATCAATCCATGCCTTCTCCTTCGAGACAATTACCTTCCAAATTTCAACGTGACGCTATGGCCCCTCTAACCATGTGGCCTCGGTTTAATGCCAACTTCCCCTTTCGACTGTTTGATGCCTTCGTTCTTGAGACTGACGACCATCGCTTTGGTAACAGTTCGAACATGGATCTGCTTAAGGAAGGCATGAGCTATCTGGCAAAGGTGAATGGTTTTCTCTTTTAATTTCCGTGTTTATCTTCATACATAGATATCCGAAACTGATCAAATAATGTGGAATCACATGCAGGCGAATGCTGTATTTGGACGTCTGGGTCCAAAGTCTGCTGAAGCTGAAGCCGAAGAAGAGGCAATAAAAAGGGAGAACACCATTCTGAAATCGGCTTTGGCTCGGGAAAGAACTCAACGTGAAGGTCTCCTTCACACTAATGAAGGTCTTCGAAATGAGTTGGCTCAGACTAAGGAGGAGGTGAAAGCGTCCAGAGAGGAACTGAAGTTATCCAAGGCTAACCACGAGGAGATCGTCAAGATGAATGCTGACCTGGTGCAGCGGAAAGAGTTAAGGATGAAGAAAGTTGAGGAGTTGAAGGCCAGCAATAAGATCCTGGCTAAGTCGATCGAAAAGTTAGAGTCACAAGATATTCGTCATCTGAAAAGGCGTCAGAAGCTTGAGGAGGAGATCAGCGAACTTCGGGCTCTTCGGGATCTGGGACCTCCCTTAACCAAGGATCTCCGCAAGCAGGTTTGCGAAGAGTATCGGCAATCAGATGAAATCAGCTCCGAAATTATGAAGATCCATTCTAAAAGTTATGAGCTTTGTCGAAGTCGCGGCAAGGAGAAGTTGATTGCAGTCAACGTGGATCCGTCCCTGCTTGACTCATCAGAAGAAGAGGATAATGCCTGATGATGTTATTGCTTTATTCTGACTTTTCCAGCTTTATGTGAACATTATTTGTCTTTCTTGGAGTTATTTTTAAGAACTTTATCACAAAAAATTTAATTTTATGTAATGGTTTAATATTATGGTTTCTGTTTACTTCGTTTTTTGTTAATAATTCAGCATTAATGATCTTGAATGAACTTAGCTTAAACTACAAATCAGATAAGGTGTATAGCAGTCAAGTTAAGAAATGAAATGAACTGAATGAACTGAACCGAACTTAGCACTTGCATAAAATAAAGTAACGCATACTTATCGTTTCCGAAGTGTGAGACAGATCATGTGTGATGTGAATTCGGCTGATCCTCCTTGCACCATCAAGATCTTGTTTACCACTCGGGGTAGAACAAGTATATAAGGACCATGGAATTTGTCTACCACACGGGGTAGCAAATTTATAAGGACACTCTTGACAATAAGGCTACCATTGAATGGCCAGCGAGTCCTACCATACCTCCTTACTTCGGTGCCCATTGATTTACCACCCTTGGTAAAAACAATATTAAAAGGACCATAGGATTCGACTACCGCACGGGATAACGAATAAATAGGCTGCCATCGAATGGCCAGCGAATCCGACCATACCTCCTTACTTCGGTGCCCATTGATTTACCACCCTTGGTAAAAACAATATTAAAAGGACCATAGGATTCGACTACCACACGGGGTAACGAATAAATAGGCCGCCATCGAATGGCCAGCGAGTCCTACCATACCTCCTTACACCATTGTGAACTTAGAACAAATAGGAAGAAAATCGAATATGAAAAGGTGACTTTTTATTGATAATGGACAATCATGTACAGACTTTAGGTAAACTGACTCGATCTCTACTGGAAATGCTTCCGAAGTCTTCCGGCATGCCAGGTGTTCTTGATCTCGGACCCATCTAACGCCTTTAATCGATAATTCCCTGGCTTTGGTACTTCGATCACCTCATACGACCCTTCCTAGTTCGGCATTAGCTTTCCCGTGTTCTGAGGCGTAGACGCTTCGGCTTCTCTGAGGACGAAGTCTCCTACTTCAAATCTACGAAGTTTAACCCCTTTGTTATAATGCTTAGCCACTTTTCGTTGATAAGCTGCCAGTTTGAGCAAAGCTACCTCTCTGACTTCTTCTAACAGATCTAAGTTGGCCTTCAGTCCTTCGTCATTGTAGATCTCTTTGAATTGACCGACCCGAAGACTTGGAGATCCAATTTCGATTGGGACTAAGGCATCAGTGCCATAAGCCAATCGAAAAGGTGAATCCCCGGTGGTGGTCCTTGGTGTAGTCCGATATGCCCATAACACACTGAGCAGCTCCTCTGGCCATCTTCCTTTAGCTTCATCCAGTCTGCGCTTGATTGGTCACTTCAACCTGCCCATTTGACTGTGGATGAGCCACTGAAGTCTTCCTGTGCTAAACCCCCAACTCTTTCAGAAATCCTTCAAATTTTGATCCCACGAATTGGCATCCGTTGTCCGATATCACCACTTTAGGAATCCAGAAGCGAAACACTACGGATTCTTTCATAAACTTCAAACACTCTTGTTCCGTTATCAACCGAAGCAGCTTCGCCTCTACCCATTTGGTCATGTAATCGATAGCAACTATGACGAAACTGACCTGCCCTTTAGCTTTCGGCAACGGACCCAATATATCTACCCCCTAGACAGCGAATGGTATAGGAGATAAGATCGAGTATAGCTCTTCTGGTGGCTGATGTGGGATCGGACTATTGAGCTGACACTTGTCACACTTCTTCACATACTCAGTAGCTTCCTTGAAGATCATTGGCCAGTAGTACCCCTGCCGAAGAACTTTGTATGCCAGTGATTTAGCAGCCATGTGATCGCCGCAAATGCCTTCATGAACCTCCCGAAGGGCATACTCAGTTTCAGACGGAACCAAACACTTCAATAATGGTGACGAAAATGCCCTTCGGTAAAGATACCCATCAATAAGGACGAAGTTTGCACTCTTATACTTGACCTTCTTTGCAAGCATCTGATCCGAAGGAAGAACGTCATCTGCCAAATACTCGATGTAGGGAGTCATCCAGCAGTTAGACCGCTCGATACACATTACCGCTTCGTATTGAATACTCGGTTGCTGCAAAACCTCTAAGTAGACTGACCCATTGAAAATGACGGCATCCGTAGTGGCCAACTTTAATAATGCATCGGCAATGGAATTGTCGTTGCGCTCTATGCCCTAAAATTCATAAGAGACGAAATACTGAAGCCGATCCTTCAACTCTGCCAAATACTTGATCATCCTGGTCCCACGAGCTTCATAATCTCTCGATAATTGTTTGACGACCAGCTGAGAATCGCTGTAAATAATCAGCTTCTAAACTTCTAGACTCTTTGCCAGCCGGACTCCTGCTAGTACTGCTTCATACTCAGCCTCATTGTTCGTTGCTCTGAATCCAAACCTGATGGCCTGCTGCACCTTGAATCCCTCCGGACTTGTTAAAATAATCCCTGCTCCACTGACGTCCACCGTAGAAGATCCATCTGCATACAGCGTCCAGGAATTTTGACCGAGCTGAAGGGCTGCCACTGTTCGATCGGACGTCTCAGCTTCTGGCAGCTCAGCATCTGCTTCGGAGAATGAACATTCCACCATGAAATCGGCCAAAGATTGACCCTTGATAGCAGTTCGGGGATGATATTCAATAAAAAATTGGGACAAATCCATAGCCCATGCTGCTAATCTCCCCGAAATTTCCGATTTGCTGATCACCTTCTTCAGTGGTTGATCCGTGTAGACAACCAAGAGTCGACCTTGAAAATATTGTCGAAGCTTTCGACTAGCAATTACTAAAGCAAAGGCAAATTTTTCGATATTTGGATACCTGGTTTCAGCATCTCTTAGGACATGACTGACATAATAAACTGGATGTTGCTTCCCGCTGACCTCTCGAACCAGCACTGCTCCAACTGCCAAAGAGCTAGCCGCCAGATATAAAAATAAAACCTCAGCTGGAGTAGGTTTCATCAATAGAGGAGCCGAAGACAGGTATGTCTTTATGCCTTGGAAGGCGTCTTCACACTCCGAAGTCCATTGGAATGTCTTCGTATTTTTCGATCCCTTCAGTGTGTTGAAGAATGGTAAGCATCTCTTCGTAAATTTGGACATGAACCTCCTTAAAGCTGCAATCTTACCAGTCAGACGCTAAACGTCTTTGAACGACTGAGGAGTCTTCATGTCTAGAATGGCCTGGATCTTCTCCGAATTGGCTTCGATGCCCCTTTGACTGATCAAATATCCCAAGAACTTTCCTGCACCGAGTCCGAAGGTACACTTTGTAGGATTGAGCCTCAAATCATGATGGCAGACTGTCTGAAAGCATTCCTCCAGATCATCCAAATGCTTCTGAACTATGGTGCTCTTCACGATCATGTCATCCACGTACACCTCCATGTTCTTTCCTAGCTGCTTACGGAAGACAAAGTTCATCATTCTCTGGTAGGTGGCTCCAGCATTTATCAGGCCGAAGGTCATTTTCTTATAGGCGTACACCGAACGGTGTGTGATGAATGTTGTCTTTGGAATGTCCTCTTCGCACATAGAAATTTGATGATAACCTGAAAAAGCATCCATAAAGCTTAGTAGTGCATATCCCGAAGTTGCATCAATTAGTTGGTCAATATGGGGTAAAGGATAAAAGTCCTTTGGGCATGCTTTGTTCAGATCTGTGTAGTCGATGCAAACTCTCTATTTCTCATTCTGCTTCTGCACTAGTACCACATTAGTCATCCATTCCGGGTAGTCTATCTCGAATATGAAATTAGCAGCTATCAACTTCGCGACCTCCTCATCAATGATCATTTGTCGTTCAGGTGCAAAGATTCGCCTTTTCTGCCGAACAGGCTTCTTCGATGGATCCATATCCAGTCGATGCTCGGCAATCTTCTGACTAATCCCAAGCATATCCTGTGGCTCCCATGCAAAGATATCTGCATAGCAGCGAAGAAGCTCCATAAGATTTGTCCGGAAGGGTTCAGACAAACCTGAACCAATCTTCACTGTCTTGTCTTTCTTTCCACGGACTAGCCCGATCTCCTCTGTCTCTCTTGTGGGGATAACCAATGGCTCCGAGCGGCTTTCAGTAAAGGGCTCGATCTCAATTGCCATGGTTTACTTCTGCTTGTTAACCCCTACTCCCGATGTAATGATAGCATTTCGATAACAGCGTCGGGCTAGATCTAAGTCCCCTGCCACTTCTCCAACACCGTATGCCGTGGGGAACTTGTAACGAATGAGTGGTTTGAGTTGTGATTCTGAGGACAGAATCCTTGTAAGGAGGGAATGATGTAACAATTCAGATTTTTAATTATAATATTTAAATATTTATTGAATTATATAACTATTTAATAGATGTGTTTATCGTTGAATAAGTATTTGTTTAATTGATTTGATGTAATTTGATTATTTAATTGTTTAATAAATAATTAATGAGTTAAGGAAAGTAATTATTTTGAAATAGTAATCTAATTTAATTTAATAATTAAGTTAGAGAGTTTATAATGATTAAATAAATTATTATATTATGCAATGAATTGTTATTAGAATTAATTAAATTAAGTATGAAAACTCAATTAATTAGAAGTGTGACAAATAACTATATTATAAATGGTTATTAAAATAAATTAAAGTAGTTTTAATTTATTTTGCCAAACAAGGCTTAAATATATTAAGTCTTTAATTTTAAAGCGTTTTGCCAAACAAAGCCCTATGGCTTTTGGATTTTTAAATCTGATTTATTAGTAATATAAATTAAATTAAATAAAAATAAAAACAATATATAATAATTATGGTAACCGCTGTTTTAATAAGGCCATTAGTGACGTCGGTTTTAAAACATTTGAAAAGATACGTTAGTTTATTTTAGTTATGTCTAATTGATTTGGCTAAAGCCTAAGAAAAGAATAGAAGAAAGGTTTGTCAGAGGCTTGAGAGAGAAAAAAACAAGAGAAAGTTTTGAGTTCTTCAAGTTATTCTCAGTGGTTAACAAGAATTGTCTGAGCAAATTGAAGGTATGTTATATAACCCTTAATATATATGTTACGCCATAATTTTTTCATGAGTTTCACTGTGTAAAAAATTCTTTACAAATTCTCTGTGAAGTTAAAATTCTTTTGAATTGTTGTATAAACTGAATAATTGCACTTGTAGGAAATTGTAATGCTAGAGTTTATGTTTAGATAAGGGATTGTACGCTAGTCTCGTTTAAAAAGGAAGAAATTGTTTGCAGTTTATAGATGTTCAAAAATGACTGGTAATGTAAAACCCTAACTTTTATAAATAAAGATGAATTTTCTATAAATATCATTTTTGAATATTATGGAGTTAATTTGATATAATGTTATAGTTGTGGGTAATATTTATAAATTTTGCAAAGTACGCAAGTTGTTTTATAATATTCGATTGGTCGGGGAATATTCGTTTTAGCAGGGAATATTCGTACAACGGCACAATCATTAGTGGACCCCACAATGAAATTATTGTCGGATTGAAAAAACCACAAAAATATTTTATTAAAAATAACGGCGGAAGTTTTACCATTGATACTGTTGAACTACTCGGTAGTAAAAGTACAGTAATACGTGTGGTTGCATAGTAGCACACGGTATTGATTATTAATGCTTATGTGAGAAGTCACTCAGTTTGATTCAATTATTGTCAGTTAATAATATGAATTATTTAGCGATAATGACGTTTTGTTTTATTCGTATTATTAACGTAATAAAACAGAAACATCTTTTTATATAAACAGAATACTTTATTAAAGTTATTCTATAAATAGAATATATTATATTTTATTTAAAAGATTTTTCTTTAAATATGGACCGTCAGATTAAAGTAATCAATCTGGACCGTTCATGGATTAGTTACTATGCATTCCATTTTTCTATAAATAGCAGCTCATTCCTTCATTATTTCTTACGAATTCACTGAACTCTAGAGAGAGAAACTATAGAGAGAAATTATAGAGAGAGAGAAGAAAAGTATTCTGCTACTTAACTACTTCCTTATTTCAGTTCTTCTTTAAAACGGTAAGGGGTGTTATTCTTTCTTATTCATGAAGAGAACTTTTGTTATTTTATTTCTTATTATTCTGTTGGAATAACCTGTATACGCAGTCTACCCTATACTTGGTGACATTCTTCTATTATTCTGTTGGAATATCCTGTCTGTGTGTTTTACACCGGACCTGGTTCTGTTTTTATTATTATTCTGTTGGAACATCCTGTCTGTGTGTTTTACACCGGACCTGGTTCTGTTTTTATTATTATTCTGTTGGAACATCCTGTCTGTGTGTTTTACATCGGACCTGGTTCCACTATTTATTATTCTGTCGAAATATCCTGTCCGTGCGTTTACGCCGGACCTGGTTCCATTATTTATTATTCTGTTAGAATAACCTGTCTGTGCGGTCTATCGCATGCATGGTGATTTCTGTTGTTATTTCATTCTTTATTATACTCAGTTGGTTAAGTTTTGACTTCTATACTCCATGAAATTAGTGGAATGTCCTTGATAATTGTGGTTCATCCAATATCTTTTCATTAAAATATTCTTCTAAGCATTCTTGAATTTTACTCCACAAAGCAGTATTATGTTGACAATTTGGACGTTGTTAATTCTTGGATAAATTAATTCTTGAACTTGTTTTATTGAATTCTTATATTATTGTCATCATCCTCATGTTTATAAAATGTTGAAAGTCATCTGTGGCCTGTAGTGCATAGATGGACTTGGTATGATTATGACCAGGGATTATTCGGTATAATCATGACCGTAATGTTATAAATGATGTGGTAAAAGTCCTCATTGGCCCGTAGTGCGTTGATGGACAGTTGTTGGCATGATCATGACCATTAATGAATACACGAATATCCTTGGCTGTAGTGCAGGGGTGATTCGATGATGTGGATTATTTTATTAAGCTGAATCCCAGCGATCATAGTGTTGAAAAACCTTTTAAATCATAAAAGATAGTAGAGTTTATTTTCTACTTAACTCTTTTAATGGATTGCTTGTTCCGCTGCAGTTAAACTTAATGTCTATTATATTTTATCAGTTTAACATTGTTGAAGGCTAATGATAATTTATTCTGCATTATCTTAGTCATAATATTTTTTACTGGGCTAGTTGAGCTCACCCTTTCTTTCACTGTTCTCTTCAGGAAATGAGAACGTAGCTGGGGCAAGTCGGGGAACGGAGTGATAGTTCGAATGATAGTATTAGTTAGTAGTCCTCACTATTCTATGTAATAGTGTGTTAATAAATGTAATGAGGACTCCTTTTGAGTATGAATACTCTCTAGAAGATAATATTTGTATTCAAACTCACAGTTTATGTTTTGTCGTATTGTACACGACAGTTGTATTTGTATTATGTACTATGTATCTGATGACCCAAGATGGGTGATGTATACCTAATTTTGGGGGTGTCACAGTTGGTATCAGAGCTTAGGGATATGATCCCTAGCTAAGATGTGAGAATAGAACTAGGAGGGGAGAGACGGGGAATTCCTTCGCTAGTATGACCTACCTAGTTTATTTGCATGACATTTAATTGGTCGGTCAGAATATAAGGGTAATATATGACATATCAATTAACTTTTATTTTGTGGCAGTATCTGAAAATGGCATCTGAGAATGTTGAGAATAGCAATGGAGCACAGGCGACTGTTGATTCACCACATATCAATAATCAGGATAATGTGCATCAAGAAGGTGATAATCCTCATGCAAACAACAACACTGACTAGATGATGAATGATGGAATGTTCAGAAACTTTATGCAGTTCATGCAACAACAGGCGAGAGTGGCTCCTGTCCAAAATATAGGTAGAAACACTGAAAACTCTCGGACGGTCACCGCTAAACAGTTCAAGGAGCTGGGACCACCGGAGTTTAAGGGAGAGCCAAAACCACTTATAGCGGAAACATGAATAAAGCAGATTACCAAGATATTTGATGTCTTGGGATTTTCTGAGGAGCAAAAGGTTCCCTTTGCCGCCTTTATGTTGCAAGGAGAGGCAGATTACTGGTGGGAATCGATTAAGCGTACTCAACTTGCCGCACTGAAGATGTCTTGGGAGAAGTTCCAAGAGCTGTTCAATGACAAATACTTTCCCGAAAGTGTTCGTCACATGAAGGAGGTGGAGTTCATCAAATTGGAGCAGAATAATATGACCGTGTCGCAGTATGAGGCTAAATTTGTTGAGTTGTCCCGGTTTGCGTCCCACTTGGTGGATAATGAAGAGCGAATGACGCGAATGTTTTTTTGATGTTTGAAACCTGAGATACGTCAACATCTTATTTCTCATAAACTATGTTTGTATTTAGATGTTGTGAATAGGGCTCAGTTAGTGGAGCGCGATAACGAGTCAACGCAACCAAAAGAGAGCAGTCGACAAAATGATAATACCAGTGAGAGCAGTCATCGAAGTGGTGATAACAAGCGTGGAGGGAATCAACAGGCCAGAAATGGTAACCACTTCGGTGGTAATCAGGGCCAAAACAATAAGAATGGTCATTTCAAGAAGAGGAGATTCAACAATGATGGAAAGACGTCAGCACCAGCACCCGTTGTTAAGGAAGGAGAACGACCACCTATCATATGTTTCAAATACAGAGGGGAGGGGCACATCAGTCCAAACTGCGCGATGCCATCTAAAGCATGTTATAATTGTGGAAGAGAAGGTCATTTAGCTCGATTTTGTCGTTTACTAAAAACAAGTTCAGCCAAGATGGAGACACCAAAGGCCGTCCCAGAAAAGTCAAAACCGGTAGTACAAGGGAGAGCGTTTGTTGTGACCTTCCAGAAAGCAAGGAACCCAAATGAGGTTATCACGGGTAAGCTTATCATAAACTCTAACGAAGTCTATACTTTATTTGATACCGGTTCTACCCATTCTTTTATTTCTCCTACTTGCGCTCATCGATTAAATTTGATTCCGGAGAAATTAGACTTTGACTTATCTGTTGAAACTCCATTGGGAGAAACCTTCATTACATCCACGGTTTATAAGTCTTGTTTGGTTCAAGTTGGTACCCACACATTACCTGTCGATCTGATTTCATTAAAAATACTTACATTTGACGTGATTCTAGGGATTGATTGGTTAACTACTCATCATGTAAAAATTAATTATTTTCGTAAGGTTGTTAGCTTTCATATTCCTAATCGACCTATTATGCGAATTCAAGCAACCAAACCATTAAAATCAATCGCTGTCATCTCAAGCCATAAAGCTATTCGTTTATTGAAAAACGGATGTCAAGCTTTCTTAGCTCATGTCACGGATCTAAACAAAAATACGTCAGTTTTGAATGATATTTCTATTGTTAATAAATTCCCTGACGTATTCCCTGAAGAACTTCCTGGCCTACCCCCAGAGCGTGAAATTGAATTTTGTATCTACCTTGAACCTGGTACAAAACCCATTTCCAAAGTCCCATATCGAATGGCTCCTATTGAACTTCAGGAATTAAAGATCCAACTGCAGGAATTGTTAGACATTGGCTTTATTCGTCCTAGTACTTCTCCTTGGGGTGCTCCTGTGCTATTCGTGAAGAAGAAAGATGGAAGTATGCGACTTTATATTGATTATCGGGAGTTGAATCATGTCACTGTCAAAAATAGGTACCCATTACCACGTATTGATGACCTGTTTGACCAGTTGCAAGGAGCACAATTCTTTTCAAAGATCGATCTTCGTTCTGGATATCATCAGCTGAAGGTTAGAACTGAGGATATTCCAAAGACGGCTTTCAGAACTCGGTACGGGCATTATGAATTCCTAGTCATGTCCTTTGGATTGACTAATGCTCCTGCCGCCTTCTTGGATATGATGAACCGGGTATTCAAAGAATATTTGGATCACTTTGTGGTCGTCTTTATTGATGACATCCTTATTTATTCCAAAAGCCGTGAAGATCATGAGCAACACTTGTGGCTGGTACTCCAAAAGCTTCGTGAATACAAGCTTTATGCCAAGTTGAAGAAGTGCGAGTTCTGGCTGGAGGAGGTAGCATTCCTTGGGCACGTAGTATCATGTCGTGGAATATCTGTTGACCCGGCAAAGATTGAAGCTATTCAAAGCTGGGAGCAACCTAAATCAGTGACCGAAGTACGTAGCTTTCTTGGTTTAGCTAGTTATTATCGGAGATTCGTGGAAGGATTTTCTCGAATCGCTACTCCATTAACTCAGCTGACTCGGAAAGATACAAAATTCGGTTGGAGCGAAGAATGTGAAAAGAGTTTTCAAGAACTCAAGAGGAGACTCATTTCAGCACCTGTTCTAACAATACCATCTGGCTCGGAGGGATTTGTAATCTACAGTGATGCTTCGAGCAAACGGTTGGGATGTGTTCTTATGCAACATGGAAAAATCATAGCCTATGCAATAAGACAACTCAAGGAATATGAGAGTAATTATCCTACTCATGATCTAGAGTTGGCAGCTGTTGTCTTTGCACTTAAAATTTGGAGGCATTACTTGTATGGGGAGAAGGTGGAGATCTTTACGGATCATAAAAGCCTCAAATATTTCTTCACTCAAAAGGAACTCAACATGCGACAACGACGTTGGCTTGAACTGTTGAAAGATTATGATCATACCATTCAATACCATCCTGGAAAAGCGAGCGTGGTAGCTGACGCATTGAGTAGAAGATCATATGCAAGTACGAGTGTGATATTGTTAACACAAAGGCCCATTTTGTGTGACTTGCAAAGGATAGAGATAGAGTTAAAGACTCCAGGGACCCATGTGATGATGACGAATATACGAGTAGAACCAACTTTAATCGATAAAGTTAAAGCTGCTCAAGCTACAGACCTGGAGCTGATGCGTATGAGGAAGAAAGTGCAAGAAGGTGCTATGACGGAAGCAAGAATCGATGAAGAAGGAATACTTCGAGTCAACTCCATACTTTGTGTTCCTAACAATCCTGATTTAAAGTATAAAATCATGATGGAGGCGCACAACACACCGTTTACAATCCATCCTGGAAGTACCAAAATGTATCATGATCTTCGTTATACATTTTGGTGGAGCAATATAAAGAGAGAGATAGCGCTGTTTATCTCAAGGTGTCTAACTTGTCAACGAGTTAAAGCGGAGCATCAAGTACCAAAAGGTCCATTGCAACCACTTGAAATTCCAGAATGGAAGTGGGAGCACATTACCATGGATTTCGTTACCGGTCTTCCTAAGGTTTCTCAAGGTATAGCTGCGATTTGGGTCATTGTTGATAGATTGACCAAGTCTGCTCATTTCTTACCGATACGAGAAACTTATACACTTGAACGTCTTGCTCGTATGTATATAAACGAGATTGTAAGACTGCATGGTATGCCAGTATCCATAGTTTCTGATCGAGACCCAAGATTCACTTAACGATTTTGGGTTAGTTTACAAAAATCTATGGGCACAGATTTACGATTTAGTTCGGCATATCATCCTCAGACGGACGGACAATCAGAGAGGACTACTCAAACTCTAGAAGATTTATTAAGACTTTGTGTCCTTGACTTCAAGAGAAGTTAGGACAAGTTCTTACCATTGGTGGAGTTTTCCTATAACAATAGTTATCAAGCAAGTATTGGCATGGCTCCATTCGAAGCATTGTATGGAAGAAAATGTCGTTCTCCAGTATGCTGGGATGAGGTGGGTGAAGCAACGTTGTTGGGACCGGAGTTGGTACGTATGACTACAGAAAAGATTCAAACGATCCGACAACGTATAAAAACCTCACAAGATCGACAAAAGAGTTATGCTGATCTTTATCAAAAGGACGTGGAATTTGATATAGGAGATCATGTGTTCTTACGTGTTGCTCCATGGAAAGGAGTTACGAGATTTGAAAAGAAAGGAAAGCTCAATCCTCGATTCATCGGTCCATTTTTAATCCTCGATCGAGTAGGAACTATGACTTATAGACTCGCTTTACCGCCAAGTATGTCTCGTGTTCATAACGTTTTTCACATATCCATGTTACGTAAATATGTGGAAGACCCGAACAACATTATTGAGTTAGAACCGAACGAAATAGCAGAAGATTTGACGTATGAAGAAGTTCCTGTTCAAATCTTGGATAAGAAGGAACATATTCTACGCTCCAAGGTTATACCTCAAGTCAAAGTTTTGTGGAGAAACCACGATGTTGAGGAAATGACTTGGGAGTTAGAATCTGAAATGAAATCAAGGTATCCTTACCTCTTCGACATACCAGGTACGTACCCTAATTTCGAGGGCGAAATTTCATAAGAAGGGGAGGTTGTAAAACCCCAACTTTTATAAATAAAGATGAATTTTCTATAAATATCATTTTTGAATATTATGGAGTTATTTTGATATAATGTTATAGTTGTGGATAATATTTATAAATTTACAAAGTACGCAAGTTATTATATAATATTCGATTGGTCGGGAAATATTCGTTTTAACAGGGAATATTCGTACAACGGCACAATCATTGGTGGACCCCACAACGGAATTATTGTCGGATTGAGAAAACGACAAAAATATTTTATTAAAAATAACGGCGAAAGTTTTAACATTGATACTGTTGAACTACTCGGTAGTAATAGTACAGTAATACGTGTGGTTGCATAGTAGCACACGGTATTGATTATTAATGCTTATGTGAGAAGTCACTCAGTTTGATTCAATTATTGTCAGTTAATAATATGAATTATTTAGCGATAATGAAGTTTTGTTTTATTCGTATTATTAACGTAATAAAACAGAAACATCTTTTTATATAAAACAGAATACTTTATTAAAGTTATTCTATAAATAGAATATATTATATTTTATTTAAAAGATTTTTCTTTAAATATGGACCGTCAGATTAAAGTAATCAATCTGGACCGTTTATGAATTAGTTACTATGCATTCCATTTTTCTATAAATATCAGCTCATTCCTTCATTATTTCTTACGAATTCACTGAACTCTAGAGAGAGAAACTATAGAGAGAAATTATAGAGAGAGAGAAGAAGAGTATTCTGCTACTTAACTACTTCCTTATTTCAGCTCTTCTTTAAAACGGTAAGGGGTGTTATTCTTTCTTATTCATGAAGAGAACTTTTGTTATTCTATTTCTTATTATTTTGTTGGAATAACCTGTATACGCGGTCTACCCTATATTTGGTGACATTCTTCTATTATTCTGTTGGAACATCTTGTCTGTGTGTTTTACACCGGACCTGGTTCCGTTTTTATTATTATTCTGTTGGAACATCCTGTCTGTGTATTTTACATCGGACCTGGTTCCGTCTTGTTATTATTCTGTCGGAACATCCTGTCTGTGTGTTTTACACCGGACCTGGTTTCATTATTTATTATTCTGTCGGAATATCCTGTCTGTGTGTTTAATATCCTGTCTGTGCGTTTACGCCGGACCTGGTTCCATTATTTATTATTCTGTTAGAATAACCTGTCTGTGCAGTCTATCACATGCATGGTGATTTCTGTTGTTATTCCATTCTTTATTATACTCAGTTGGTTAAGTTTTGACTTTTATACTCCATGAAATTAGTGGAATATCCTTGATAATTGTTGTTCATCCAGTATCTTTTCATGAAAATATTCTTCTAAGCATTCTTAAATTTTACTCCACAAAGCAGTATCATGTTGACAATTTGGACGTTGTTAATTCTTGGATAAATTAATTCTTGAACTTGTTTTATTGAATTCTTATATTATTGTCATCATCCTCATGTTTATAAAATATTGAAAGTCATCTGTGGCCTGTAGTGCATAGATGGACTTGGTATGATTATGACCAGGGATTATTCGGTATAATCATGACCGTAATGTTATAAATGATGTGGTAAAAGTCCTCATTGGCCCGTAGTGCGTTGATGGACAGTTGTTGGCATGATCATGACCATTAATGAATTCACGAATATCCTTGGCCGTAGTGCAGGGGTGATTCGATGATGTGAATTATTTTATTAAGCTGAGTCCCAGCGATCACAGTGTTGAAAAACCTTTTAAATCATAAAAGATAGTAGAGTTTATTTTCTACTTAACTCTTTTAATGGATTGCTTGTTCCACTGCAGTTAAACTTAATGTCTATTATATTTTATCAGTTTAACATTGTTGAAGGCTAATGATAATTTATTCTGCATTATCTTAGTCATAATATTTCTTACTGGGCTAGTTGAGCTCACCCTTTCTTTTACTGTTCTCTTCAGGAAATGAGAACGTAGCTGGGGCAAGTCGGGGAACGGAGTGATGGTTCGAATGATAGTATTAGTTAGTAGTCCTCACTATTCTATGTAATAGTGTGTTAATAAATGTAATGAGGACTCCTTTTGAGTATGAATACTCTCTAGAAGATAATATTTGTATTCAAACTCACAGTTTATGTTTTGTCGTATTGTACACGACAGTTGTATTAGTAAGTTGTATTTGTATTCTGTACTATATATCTGACGACCCAAGATGGGTGATGTATACCTAATTTTGGGGGTGTCACAGGTAAAAATACCAAATATTAATATAATGTAATTGTCTGTAATAATTTGGTGGTGAATTAATGGTGAAATTGAACACTAAATATATTAACTTGGTAAGAAACGATGAGATTATAGTTGGAATGGACTAAGTTGATGAATAATAGGAATGTCAGTGTTAAACTGTGTAAACAAGCGTCGGTTATGGAGTTTGGATTTTAAAATAATGCTTTCAATGATTTAAGATTTCTAGAATCGTGGTTTAGTCGTTGGTAATTAATATATACATGTTGGGTAATGTGTATATGTGTAATTGGCTTAGGTTATACATGTTAATTAGTGTTAGAAATCAAGTTATTGACAGAAATTTAGTTGTTTTGTTCTTCGTGGGATGCGATTCTGCAAGTTTCGGCGCCCCAGCGCCAAAAATAGCGCCTCAGCGCCAAAAATGGAGCCCCAGCGCCAGAAATTCAAGACGTGGCGCTGAATTTCGCACCCCAGCGCCACTAGTTAGCTTAGTCCTCGTGCCCCAGCGTCGGATTTTTAGTCTGACTCGGACAGTTTTGACCTCCTGTAGTAAAATGGCCATAACTTTCTCATACGAACTCCGATTGAGTTGATTCAAGATGATACGGAACGAGGACGAGTAGACCTACAACTTTCGTTCCAAAAGTTTTTCAATTTGAGGTGTGTAACAATAGTCAAAATGGTCATCTTTAGGACTGTTATGTTTTCGGGGGCAATCGGAGGGCGTCGGGCATGCACATATGCATGTGTAGTGCTCCTGACCATAAAAGATGATGTCCTAAGTTATAAAACATGAATATTAGTAATTATAATGATGCTTAATATTAATACATGATGTATTAGATGAGTTATAGAAGCATAGTAAGCATACACAAGAGAGGCAAATCGGGCGTGTGACGAATGAACGTCGAAACGACGTGCCAAGTGTTAATGAACTGAAAAAGTGTTTCAATTCAATTGAAATGGATATTATAAGATATGGAATGGGTTTAATATAAAACCAATAAGTAGTCCTAGCAAGACTTAAGCACTTGAATGAACTGCGAATATGAAATACAGTGAGATATAAGTCGAAAAGTTAACACAATCTAATTGAACATTGTGTGCTAATTAATAGGAAAGATTATGAGATGTGGGGTAGAGTTTATATTACAATTACTATGTGTTGTTATGTGACTAATAGTTGATGTGTATGAATATATAATTGTGTAGGGCACGTGAAGTGCAGATAAATGTAAGCTGTTAAACTGTTATTAGTAAACAACGATCAAGGCAAGTCTTTCGGTTCCTATTTTCTACGTGGACTTGATGAACTGTTTTAAATTACATGATATGTTATACATGTTAAAATCGTGAAATGTTAAAGTCAATTTATGACTGTATTGTTTTGGTTAAATAAGGAGGATTGAGTAAGGAACTCAATCTTTATATTTGCTATATGAATTAAAAGCATGTATGTCATACTACTTTAATTATTATGATATGTATGTTTAGCATGTTATTATGTGCTATGTGATGCATGAAAACTGTTAGACTTTGCTGGGTTGTCGAGCTCACTCTTGCAAATAACCATTTTTACAGGTCAAGATTGTAAGGTAAAGATATGTGCTAAGTGAGTTATAGAGATCTATATTCACGAAGATTACTTATGTTTTATGAGAAATATATTTCATATTTTGAACGTAAAATATTGTTGAATTGTAAGTTGAGTTATCCAATATATATGGATATTTTGTTATGATGTAAGACTTTGTATAGTCATTTTGTTGTAATGATTCATGATATAAGATTGAATTAAAGAGATGTAATGTAAAGGTTGCGATTCAGGGCAAGAAAGAAGGAAATGTATAAACGTTTTAAATATTCCACAAAGTTTAGTGTTTTTAATATCGAATAATGATGTAAAATTAGAGATTTAATGTATGGTTAACGACCAAAGTTGAGATTTAACTTGTATGGATTTTGGGGTCGTTACAGTTGGTATCAAAGCTGTAGGTTATAAACCTTATGTAGGAGTACCGTAGGCTATAATCTTAGGGAAGAGAGGTGAAAATAATGAAAGAATAAGCTCAAATAGAGTTTGAACAATAAGAAGTAATTTAAGCAATTTATAAAGAGGAGATTTAAACTTGCGTGAAAGGATTCAAAGAAGAATCTCGCAGAGTTATCAGGAATATGAATGTGGGGTAACCCAACTCCAATAATAAAGATGTAAGGTGATAATAAATAGACAATGTCTACAAAAAGAGAATGATAAAGAAGTTAAGAAAAGAGAGTTATATCTAAGTATGGTGCAATTGTACTCTTTAGTAGTTGATGTATGGTATCTGGGCTAAAAGATTCTTTCATAGAGCGGAGGTATATACGAACTAGCAACTCGAAACCTAGTTTGTTGGTTGTTTGTGGGAAACCACTCAGCGTACCATATTGAAACTGTTAGAGACTTGAGGTGTACCAAGTGTAGAAATAGATACGTATGATGAAAGTGTAGAACTCGAATGAAATTTTGAGCGATGTAACTAAAGTTAGGAATTCTTAAAGTAAGAATTGTTATATAAACAAGAAGATTCAAAGAAGAATCTTGAAGAGATATAAAGATAAGAAATGGAGTTTCCTAACTCCAAAAGCCTAGATAACGAATAATGTCGTAAATGATGAAAAAGAGAAAGAATGAGGATCGTAAAACAAAACGATCACGAGTTAAGAAAAGAATTTTAAGGGAGATGATTATAGAATAATATCACGATGTGGTCTGTTTAAGTGATCTGAAAGATGGTATGTAATGTTTGAATAATTATAGCTTGATACTATGAAGATATTGTACTATGATATAGTACGAGATAAACTCGCGAGGAGTTAGAGATAATGTGATACGAGGAATTCGTATCGAGCAAAGAGCAAGTTAAGAGTAAGATAGAGTTAGGTGGGATTTCAATTGAGCACTCAGGTGGTGGCTGAGTTGTACAAATATTTGTATGGGCGAGGGTTTTGTGCTTGTACGCAATTTATCACATTGATAATCATTGGAATGTTTGTGTCGCGCTATTTGCTATATACCTATTAAGAAGGTGATTCTTTTCTCATGTGTATAATAGATAGGTAGAGTATAGTTAGAGAATATTATAAGGTTAAGTGCGAGTTCTTAAAACTCATACTTATGGTGGTTCGTGACTCATAATTATATGGTATGTTTTTGAACCCCTCAGCGAATGGACGCCTATGGTCTGACTAGGATAAGTTCTTAAACTCATATGATTGTGGCAAGTTCCTAAACTCATAACGTGTGGTAAGTTGACGAACCGGGTATAGATAAGTGTAAATGGAGTATTGAGGATGATAGGAATAGATAGACCTATTAAGCAATGGATCATTATAGAAAGTGGAGTTGATGGAGGAAGCATAGGTATTCTAAATCTACTAGCTATGCTAGACTTTCAAAATTTATTGACTTCGTGCTGATGTTTACACTTTTATTTTCTTGAAAAACATTGGATCAAATGATGGAACTAATTAGTTTTAACAACAATATTGTTATTCGTATGTCTATGCTAATTGCTTCGGCTAGACAAAAATGATTTGCAATATATCAAAATGTATTTTATATCATTAATGCATCATGTAACCTGGTGCAAAGATGATAAAAACGATAGAGTCATCAATGTAGTATTACCTAGTGTTGGATGTGATCTAAAGATCGTCAGCCCACTATGGTATGATGTAGTATGATAAAATCACCAAATGACGGAATCCTCAACGGACTGTAAATACAGTGCGGTATCATGACGTCATAAAATTTTTTTTGAGATTTCTTTAAGATATGAGAATACATATGTATGTATGTATATGTATATTTCAATTGATGTTCGAATTGTTGTAGAGGTCTATGCTATTTGATTCAGCTAGACAAATATTGAAAGATGTTCATGAAATGTATGCGTTTCTTGAGAAGTTATGCCAAACCAAATTATTTTGGTGCGGATTCAGATGTTGAAAAGCTGAGATGAACAACCCTTTTATAAGGGATTACGCGGAGGCGTTGAGATGTTTGTGCAAAATACATTGTACGAAGGGCTGATCACCCTAAGTACGAGGAGTCCCTATAGTCTTATGACTGTTAAAGTTTAAGTTGAAAGATTACTTATAACTATGGACATACGCATAGCGTTTAAATATTTATGTACAATACATCGTACGAAGGGCTTAACACCCTAAGTATGGGGGTCCTTATAGTCTTATGACTGTTAAAGTTGAAGTTGAAAGATTACTTGCAACTGTGGACATAGTTCGTGGTCTTATGACCCTTAGCATGATTTGAAATCTTTTAAATTCCTGAGTTATTCAAACTACTTTCCAATTATTGAACAATTGTGGAAGATTCTTGTTTTTCTGCAAGATGGAAGTGAAAAAGAAAAATATTTCTTAGAAAGAAGTAAGTCGTAGAATGCAACACTGAATGATGAGTATGTTGAATAAGTGAGAAAAGAGATTTTGAAGTGAGAATGATATGAATTATCAAATAATAATGTGAAACTTTTAATAGAAAAGTTAATAATTGTAGAATGATCTTTGTGGAAAGAAAGTGGTTATAGAAACCAATGAATGAATGAAGTAGTGACGTAAAATCTACTTTGATAGAATGAATGAATAAAAATTAATAAATAAAATTTCAAGGATGAAATTCTTAGAAGAAATGGTGAATGTAATATCCCGAGTGTTTATGATAGCGATCCTTAGAAAAGGAAATGAATGGGTTAAGATATATAATATTCAGAATATAATTGAGTTCAAGTGAAAGTTATGAAATGAAACCTAGAATTTGTTAAAGTAATGAATGCAGTAAAAAATATAAAATCTATATTTAGATAAAATGATGAAAGATTACTCTGAGTTATTTGTTTAATTTGTGTCTTCGATTCTGGGGACAGAATCTTTGTAAGTAGGGAAGATTGTAACGAATGAGTGGTTTGAGTTGTGATTCTGATGACAGAATCCTTGTAAGGAGAGAATGATGTAACAATTCAGATTTTTAATTATAATATTTAAATATTTATTGAATTATATAACTATTTAATAGATGTGTTTATCGTTGAATAAGTATTTGTTTAATTGATTTGATGTAATTTGATTATTTATTTGTTTAATAAATAATTAATGAGTTAAGGAAAGTAATTATTTTGAAATAGTAATCTAATTTAATTTAATAATTAAGTTAGAGAGTTTATAATGATTAAATAAATTATTATATTATGCAATGAATTGTTATTAGAATTAATTAAATTAAGTATGAAAACTCAATTAATTAGAAGTGTGACAAATAACTATATTATAAATGGTTATTAAAATAAATTAAAGTAGTTTTAATTTATTTTGCCAAACAAGGCTTAAATATATTAAGTCTTTAATTTTAAAGCGTTTTGCCAAACAAAGCCCTATGGCTTTTGGATTTTTAAATCTGATTTATTAGTAATATAAATTAAATTAAATAAAAATAAAAACAATATATAATAATTATGGTAACCGCTGTTTTAATAAGGCCATTAGTGACGTCGGTTTTAAAACATTTGAAAAGATACGTTAGTTTATTTTAGTTATGTCTAATTGATTTGGCTAAAGCCTAAGAAAAGAATAGAAGAAAGGTTTGTCAGAGGCTTGAGAGAGAGTTTGAGAAAGAAAAAAACAAGAGAAAGTTTTGAGTTCTTCAAGTTATTCTCAGTGGTTAACAAGAATTGTCTGAGCAAATTGAATGTATGTTATATAACCCTTAATATATATGCTACGGCATAATTTTTTCATGAGTTTCACTGTGTAAAATTTTTTTTACAAATTCTCTGTGAAGTTAAAATTCTTTTGAATTGTTGTATAAACTGAATAATTGCACTTGTAGGAAATTGTAATGCTAGAGTTTATGTTTAGATAAGGGATTGTACGCTAGTCTCGTTTAAAAAAGAAGAAATTGTTTGCAGTTTATAGATGTTCAAAAATGACTGGTAAAAATACCAAATATTAATAAAATGTAATTGTCTGTAATAATTTGGTGGTGAATTAATGGTGAAATTGAACACTAAATATATTAACTTGGTAAGAAACGGTGAGATTATAGTTGGAATGGACTAAGTTGATGAATAATAGGAATGTCAGTGTTAAACTGTGTAAACAAACGTCGGTTATGGAGTTTGGTTTTTAAAATAATGCTTTCAATGATTTAAGATTTCTAGAATCGTGGTTTAGTCGTTGGTAATTAGTATATACATGTTGGGTAATGTGTATATGTGTAATTGGCTTAGGTTATACATGTTAATTAGTGTTAGAAATCAAGTTATTGACAGAAATTTAGTTGTTCTGTTCTTCGTGGGATGCGATTCTGTAAGTTTCGGCGCCCCAGCGCCAAAAATGGAGCCCCAATGCCAAAAATGGAGCCCCAGCGCCAGAAATTCAAGACGCGGCGCTGAATTTCGCGCCCCAGCGCCACTAGTTAGCTTAGTTCTCGCGCCCCAGCGCCGGATTTGTAGTCTGACTCGGACAGTTTTGACCTTCTGTAGTAAAATGGCCATAACTTTCTCATACGAACTCCGATTGAGTTGATTCAAGATGATACGGAACGAGGACAAGTAGACCTACAACTTTCGTTCCAAAAGTTTTTCAATTTGAGGTGTGTAACAATAGTCAAAATGGTCATCTTTAGGACTGTTATGTTTTCGGGGGCAATCGGAGGGCGTCGGGCATGCACATATGCATGTGTAGTGCTCCTGACCATAAAAGATGATGTCCTAAGTTATAAAACATGAATATTGGTAATTGTAATGATGCTTAATATTAATACATGATGTATTAGATGAGTTATAGAAGCATAGTAAGCATACACAAGAGAGGCAAATCGGGCGTGTGACGAATGAACGTCGAAACGACGTGCCAAGTGTTAATGAACTGAAAAAGTGTTTCAATTCAATTGAAATGGATATTATAAGATATGGAATGGGTTTAATATAAAACCAATAAGTAGTCCTAGCAAGACTTAAGCACTTGAATGAACTGCGAATATGAAATACAGTGAGATATAAGTCGAAAAGTTAACACAATCTAATTGAACATTGTGTGCTAATTAATAGGAAAGATTATGAGATGTGGGGTAGAGTTTATATTACAATTACTATGTGTTGTTATGTGACTAATAGTTGATGTGTATGAATATATAATTGTGTAGGGCACGTGAAGTGCAGATAAATGTAAGCTGTTAAACTGTTATTGGTAAACAATGATCAAGGCAAGTCTTTCGGTTTCTATTTTCTACGTGAACTTGATGAACTGTTTTAAATTACATGATATGTTATACATGTTGAAATCGTGAAATGCTAAAGTCAATTTATGACTGTATTGTTTTGGTTAAATAAGGAGGATTGAGTAAGGAACTCAATCTTTATATTTGCTATGTGAATTAAAAGCATGTATGCTATGTTACTTTAATTATCATGATATGTATGTTTAGCATGTTATTATGTGCTATGTGATGCATGAAAACTGTTAGACTTTGCTGGGCTGTCGAGCTCACTCTTGCAAATAACTATTTTTGCAGGTCAAGATTTTAAGGTAAAGATATGTGCTAAGTGAGTTATAGAGATCTATATTCACGAAGATCACTTATGTTTTATGAGAAATGTATTTCATATTTTGAACGTAAAATGTTGTTGAATTGTAAGTTGAGTTATCCAATATATATGGATATTTAGTTATGATGTAAGACTTTGTATAGTCATTTTGTTGTAACGATTCATGATATAAGATTGAATCAAAGAGATGTAATGTAAAGGTTGCGATTCAGGGCAAGAAAGAAGGAAATGTATAAACGTTTTAAATATTTCGCAAATTTTAGTGTTTTTAATATCGAATAATGATGTAAAATTAGAGATTTAATGTATGGTTAACGACCAAAGTTGAGATTTAACTTGTATGGATTTTGGGGTCGTTACAGAACTTGATTTTGAAATAAGGGATGGAGGTCACATCTTGGAGAGCCGTCAATGTAGGCCTTCCCAATATGGCATTGTAAGTCGAATCTACATGCACGACATAAAATTTATATGTTATTTCTACCTGTTGAGGAGCTGTGCCGAAGACCACTGGGAGCTCGATAGTGCCCGCAACTTTGACTGGATCGTTGTTGAATCCATATAAAGGAGCCTCGTGCCCGACCTCCATCTTTCGCCCATCAAGATGCATCCTTTGATAAGCGTGGGCATACAGAATATCCACAGAAGACCCGTTGTCTATCATCATATGCTTTACATCCACCGAGCCCACTTGTGCAGTGATCACTAACGCTCCTTCATGTGGCTCGATGGGCTCCGAAGGATAATCTGCATCGGTAAAAGAGATAACAGTTTCGAAAAATGCTCTGTCGGTCTTCGGGGGAGCACCCGCCACAGACATGACCGAATCCAAATATCATCTTCTCTTCTTCCCTACTAACTTCCCTACTGTCCCACCGGTTATTACATCAACGACGTGCCTTGGCGGTGGTGTTGGAGCATTTTGGACGGGTGGAACCATTTGAACCGTCTGAATAGTACGGTCGGCATTCTGCTGATCTTATTGGTCCCTCCGGCCACATACTGAACCAGTAAACCGCTTTGAATCTTCTTCTCCATGAAGTCCTTCAGATTACAACACTCATTAGTGTCATGACCCGCGACTTGATGATAGTCACAATACTTCCGAGAGTTGCCTTGTCCTGTCCTGTAATTATCCCGAGGTGGCTCGAAGAATGGCTGGTTTCTGATCTGGTCCAAAATTACCGACCTATCCGTATTCAGTTTGGTGTAAACCTTATTCACTTTCGGGGCGGACGCAGGTGGACGACTACTTCCTTGTCTCCATGAGTTGTTGTACTTCTTCGAACTGCCTTTTGGTCAATCGCTATACCCTCTCGTCTTCCTCTGATCACCTTCGGTCTTGGGAATGTCGGCTCCCTTTATTCGATCCGAAGAAGATCGCTTTAGGCTATTCATGGGCTCTTCCACTACGATGTAACCTTCTGCCTTGTCAAAGGCTTCTGCCAAACTCTTCGGGTGGTGAAACATCAGCTTCTTCACCAACTTTTCAGACTTTACCAGATCCAAACCATTCTGAAACAAACCTACAGCCTGCAGATCATTGAGGTCCGACACTTGACCAACTGCTTCCCTGAACCTTTTCACATATTGACCTAAGGACTCATCGGTGAACTGTCTGACCTGTGCTAAAGAACCTGTGGGCTTCCCTCTTCTTCGGTTTCTCCCAAAACGAGCATGGAATTTGTCACATAGCTCAGACCATGACGACACTGAATCGACCGGCAAAGTTCCCATCCACTGCCTCGCGTCCTTCCTCAGGGTTGTGACGAACGTATGACACTTGGCCGCATCAGTAAAATCATAATAATCCATTAGTCGATAAAATGCCTAGCTATGGTCATATGGATCTCCGGATCTGTCGTAACTCTCCATATGAGGCAACTTCTTGGTGGTGTCTGCCTTCTCCTTAAGAATATCCGAGAAAAATGGGGACGCTTTCTTTCCTGGAGTATCCTTCACCTGTTGAACCTCAGCTAACTGTTTCCGAAGCTCCTTCAATTCCTTGACCAAATAATCTACTCCTTCTGGTTGAGATGACGCTTCTTTCTCTGGGAAATCTTTCCTCTTTCGAGTAGATCGGTCTCTTACCATGGAACCCCTAACTCCCAAGGGACTTTTACGATGATGATGGTCGACAGAGCATCGTGCCCCCGGTGGGATTTCTGGTGTATGGCCCTAGATCTACTTCGTCTTTGGGTCCTGTGGCTGTGGTGAGAATACGCAACAACGAGCGCCTTCTTCGTATTCTCTGGGGTACACTCCCTGGATCGACCCCTTCGCTCACTTCGACCTTGTTCCTTAGAATCGACAGGGTGGTGTACCCTCTTCGATCTTTGAGGGGTAGGGCTTCTTGATCTTCTTCTTTCTCGAGGTTGGCCCCGAGACTCACGCCCTGAATGGGCAGGTTCTTTTCCACTCCGATGCCCATGCTCTTCGGACTGAACATAACTGGACTCTTCATCCCTCAACTCTGTCATCCGGGACATCTACTCAGCTATATCCTGTCGCTGCTTCATGAGTGCCTCTATGGTTCTGTCTACTTTGTCTGCCATCTTAGCCAGTCGGGAGGCCTTTCCATCCAGTTCATCTCGGTATCGAGTTTTAGGCGAAGTGTCTTCTACCCGTTTTCGACTGTGACCAGGTTCTTTCTTTGTCGTGAAAACTAGCTTTCTCTTAGCTTTGCCCACAGCCCTTGGACGAGAATCTCCATGAGAATGTTTGGACGTTGTGCTGGCATGGACGCTTAATGCAGGTCCCAAACGATCTTTAACAGAGATTCGTGGTGCTGAATCACTGGCAGCCATCGACTGTCCTTCGGGTGTATCTGCTCTACTCTTCTCCATGAATGTTGATGTAGAACGACCACAATGTGTGATTGAAAAATGCTCAGGACACTAGAACTCAGCCCTCCTTCTAGCGCTAATGTTAACGCCAAGATCTTCGGTGACGTCCTAATCACGTAAGACGCCCTAATTCTGCACAGTAAACACAGTCAACACCAAAAGCTTGACGGCTGGACCGTCGGGGGATAGCTCAGGCGTGAGAGTCAGTACAGGCCGTTCAAGGTTTAACAATGGAGGATAAAATATCTAGTGTCTCTAGAGAGATAAAAATTATGGGTTGTGTGTATGCGTACCTTTTGTTAGGAGACTCCCTTGCTAGGTAATACTCTTATGCTCAGTTTTTTGTGCCACCAACCCTAATCTGACACAGCCCCCCCCACTCCTCTATGGTCTCAGCCGGATGTGTGCAGGTTGTCATATTTTCCCCACTGTGCATGCCGCCGGCCGGATAAAATCTCATCCACATTAATGAAATGCAGACTTTTGGTCAATTGCTATCCTTTTTTATCATTACAAGTCAAAGGCTTAGGTATTAAAAGATCTACTGGGTCAATCCTTTGATCCGGCCCATCTTTCTGAAGATATAATAAAGGTAATATAAGTATTAAGCCCAATGACTATAAGACTCAATAATAAAGGTCCAATAGGTTAATTAGATGGATAGGCCCAATCCATCCGGCCCAATAGAGGAAATATCATGACCCAACATTGCCCCCTAGTTTTTTATTAAATAGAATATTTAATAGAAAACTATAAGCGGTCCATGACATTATAAGATCCAACAAGATTGATATGGGCCCAAAGTGGGACTTACCAAAATCCAACTGGTGAAGGATGGGAACAACAAAGATACGAGAAGGATGGATCAAGACCGGAAATCTAATGGGAGGCCCAATCTGCCAAATATCTACAACTCAAACCGGACGCAACCTTTCAAATTCGTAATTATGACTGTCAATTTAATAAGCCGCCCTCGATTGTCGTGTAACCGTCAGTATAAAAGGTAAACTTTACTAAATTTGACAGTTTTACCTGCCAATTCAAATTTTTGGACTTTTGAGTTATCCTCTCCTCTCTCAAACTTCCTTCTCAGTTTTGCAAAATTTCAACAATGGTGACTCTGAACTCGAACCAGAACTCCCCCCTCCGTGTAACCCCCATCACCACCGTTCCTTCGAACCCCAGCCCTACTGAAGAAGCATCAAGCTCAGACCCCCAGATTGCCAACCCCGACGGAAAATTTGTGCCTCCGAAACCCATGCCTAACCCCTCCGATTTCTTCAAAAATAAGGAGCAATATTTTCACGCCAACACACCCTCAATCATCTCTGAGATTGAGTTACGGAAGATTAAGGATCGTTACCACATCCCCGATACCCATTTGATAAGAGCTCCCAAATCTGATGAGAAGATGTACCAACGCCTAGACGGTTGGACGGCTGTTCCGGTGACTTTGCTTGAAAAGGGGGTCAGATTTCCTCTCCACATCTTTCTGGTTACCCTCTTAAGGTTCATTGGGGTAGGGTTTTCCCAACTGATGCCAAATTCTTACATCCATGTTTTGGCTTTTATCGCACTCTGTCATGAGTTAGGAGTCGAACCTACTCTCGATTTCTTTTTTACTGTATACAAAATTGCTCAAACTAGGGAAAAGGGGTTTAAAGTTCTGGGTAAGCACGCCCACAAGACTAGTGAAAAGTTTGAGAGGCGATCGTTGATAAATAAAGGTCCAATCTACTGGGTCAATCCTTTGATCCGGCCCATCTTTATGAAGATATAATAAAGGTAATATAAGTATTAAGCCCAATGACTATAAGACTCAATAATAAAGGTCCAATAGGTTAATTAGATGGATAGGCCCAATCCATCCGGCCCAATAGAGGAAATATCATGACCCAATAATATATATATACATATATATATATATATATATATATATATATATATATTCAATGTATGACAAAAAAGCCTAAATACTTACTTGTTACCACGATGTACTTGTAATTTTTTTACGGATCTTGAAAAAGTTAAAGAGAAAAATCTGTTTAGATGCGAGAGATTATCAAAGACGACCAATCCGAATGGAGTTGAAGAGAAGAATTCGTATCAGAGACTTGTAATTTTTTCTAGGTAGACTGTTCAAGATTTGCAATATGCAAATTTGAAGAAGATGGAACAATCACGATCTAGGGGGAATGCAGACACCACATAATAATCATGTGGACGGTAAAGCTTCCGCATAATTATTATGCGAACGTGATAGCAGTGGCGGATCTATGCCTGGGGCAGGGGGGCACCTGCCCCCACTGAATTTTCAAGTTTATCTTTGATTGACTTTGGTGTTCGTTGTTTCTGATTGTTTACGGGAACTCTGTTTTCATGTCTTACCGGAATATGGATTGGCTCATCTTCTCCAATTGTGGCGGTTGTGCGTGCTGTATTCGCACCCCTGGCGCGTTTGGGATTAGGCTGACTGGCTGAGCCTAATATCTGTTTCACGTGGGCTTATTCCCTTATCTATTTGACCGAGTATTGGGCTACGGTTATGCAACAATAGTTGCTTTAGTACTATTCTTGTTTTTTTTTTAATTTCAATTTGCTTATCCCCGCCTTCACGAGCCTTTAATTATTGTATTTTTTATTAGGCGGGATTATTGTGTGCCATGTTTGGTAGTAAATTTTTATTGTAGAAATTATTATTTCCTTGTCTAGTTTGGTTAGGTTGCTTCCTGCTTGTAATGTTTCTTTCATTTATACACACAAATTTAGCCCAAAAAAATTAGGTTTTTAATATTTGTAATGTAACTCCGTGTGGTCCTATTCAAATCTTTTGTATTTATTACATTTGTATTACACTGATTTTTAATAAAAAAAAATTCTAGTATTTTCCTTCTAAGAAAATTATGAATATATATAGTAAACTTTATGACTTAAGTTTGAGAAATTATACTGGATTTAGAAAAATATGTATGTATAGCTACAGTTTTTATTTTTAAGAGATTTTTTTTTTGAATTTGACCCCACTAAACTATAACGCTGGATCCGACCCTGCGTGATAGCTTCCGCATAATTATCCCACGAATGCCATGGTAATGAAAGTAGGGATTTTTGTTAGAGTATTTTCTTTGTGGGCCCAAGCTCCGCATGATTATTATTTGTCTTCCTAATAACTATCATACGGTTAGGCTACCTATTGCACCATTGAATCACAAATGTATTTGGAAAAAAAGAAGTTCAAGCCCTAACTAATTAATCCAATAAATAGAGAGTTTCGTTGGCGTTGAAGAGATCGAAGACAGAATTTGAAGATTAACGAAGTATGAACAGAGCAAATAATTGAATTTAGTATCTCTAAAGAAATCTAAGGTTTATTTTAACTAGTGATATACATGATGATAATGGTGATTATTAGTTTGAAAGTGATGTTCGCCACATTCTGCTAATCTTGCTCTTTGTAATTTTCTGTTATGTTGAGTTGGCAAAATAGTACAATTAAATTTTTAGAAAGCAATCATTCACCAAAAAAAGGTTATTGGGATACTTAATGTAATAAATATAAATTTGTGTAGTAATTCTTGCTGAATTAATTTTTTTAATTTAGACTTATATTTGTATTGCTCTCTTTATTAAAGAAATTATGTTTCTTAATTTATTCTTGTGCATGTAATCTCACGTTTATTGTTTTATTTTTTTGGACATGCATGTTTATAGTTTATAATATCACATTTTTTCCGGGTGTTTATCGTTTTTAACGTCGTTATTTTTCCTTGTCAATGGATGTTAAATAAAGTGAAGTTTATACTTATTGTTTTGTACAAATACAAGTTCTCAAGGAATTTAAAATGGGGTGGGAATTAGACCCGGCAAATGGGCCTAAAGCCCGCAGGCCGGCTCGGCCCGCCCTCCAAAACCCGGGCTTTGGGCCGCTGTTTTTAAGCCCATGAAAACTCGGGCGCTTTTGGCCCGGCTCGTGGAGGCCCAGCCCGCCCGCAAACCATTAATTTTTTATTATTTTTTTTTAAATAAAGTGTTAGGTTGTGAGGCTTGAACACAAGACTTGTAAGTAAATAAATAAGAGTTCAAATCAACTGAACTATAACAACTATTTGTTTTTAATGTAATCTTCAATATATTTTAACTATAATTGAAAATTATAATTAAGATATGTAGTTAATGTAATTTAAACAACAAATTCAAATTGCAGTAGCAAATACAAACAAGGAAAGAATGACATTACACACAAGATAATATGAGTTTGGTCATTACAGCAAAAGCTTCAACCTTGATATTATCTAATTCATATAATTTCTGACAAGTAACAATGTACAAAACTACAAATTAAACACTTACTGCAAAAGATCATTCTCAATAAATACAATCTCTACTCTCTGAGCAGCACTCAGTAACATAAATCCAAATTATCATCATAAATAATGTAGGTAATTAATTAATAATACTAATTTATAATACTATTATAATTTTAATTAATTGAGATATGTAGTTAATGTATGTAATTAATTAATCGTGTTTATTTATATTATTGTTTATTATTAATTATTTTATTATTTTTAATATTTATTATTATTATTTTTGGTGTAACAAAGAGTTTGCAAAAAAAAAAAATTAATGGCCGAAGCACGCGGGCCGGCCCGGCCTGCCCGCCACGGGCCACGAGCTGGCCATTTCCAGCCCACCAAAACCCGGGTCTTTTTGGCCCGGCCCGGCCCGGCTCGCCCGTTTGCCAGGTCTAATCTAAAAAAAATAGCCTCATATGTACATCTAGACCTGGCAAAGATGGCCCAGGCCCGTGGGCCGGGGGCCCGCCCGCCAAAAACCGGGCTTTGGACCGTAGTTTTTTAGCCGGCCAAAACCCGGGCCTTTTTGGCCCGGCCCGTGGAGGCCCTGCCCGCCCAAGTGGCCCGTGAACTTTTTTTTTTTTTTTAAATAAAATGTTACTACTTGTGGGTTGTGAGGCTTGAACACAAGACTTGTAAATAAATAAATAAGAATTCAAACCAACTAAGCTACAACAACTATTTATTTTTAATGCAATCTTGAATATATTTTAACTATAATTAAAAATTATAATTAAGATATGTAGTTAATGTAGGTAATTAATTAATAATACTAATTTATAATACTATTAAAATTTTAATTGATTGAGATATGTAGTTAATAATTTCAAAGTATAAAACTATTAAACTAACAATTATTAGTTTAAGTTAGATAATATAATTATAAAAATTTAAAATTATCTATATATTAGTATTAATTATAGTATTTATTATTTTTAAAAGTTAAATAAATTATATTAATTTTAAAGAATCAAATTTGATTATATACTTTGAATTACTAGCAATATATAATCCGAATCAACCACTAATTTTTTAGATTGCAAGTCCAAAATCTGTACATAATAATATAGATAATTTTATCCCTTAATTATACAATTCTCCTACTTATTATAGTACATTTGGAAAGTAAATCAATCATTATCCCTTAATTATGCATTCCCCCTACTTATTTGGAAAGTAAATCAATCATTATCCCAAATCATGTCTTTAGAATAATATCTAAAATTATAATACTATTAAAATTTTAATGGATTGAGATATGTAGTTAATTTAAGTAATTAGAATTATTATTTATTATAAATTATGTTATTATTTTTAATATTTATTATTATTACTATATTTGGTGTAGCAAAATTTTGCAAAAAAAAAATAGGGGAAGAAACCCGTGGGCCAGGCCGGGCCGGCCCAACCCGGGCCACGGGCCTCACATTTTCAGCCAACCAAAACCCGGGCCTTTTTAACCAGGGCCGTTTTTGGCCCGCCCGCCCGTTTGCCACCTCTATGTACATCTTAGTTAGAGGGTGTGTGGGAGTGTAAAAATAAAAATAATATTAGCCTCATAACCACTTACATATATATGAATTCGGTTAGAATGAAGTTATTTTTTTGATAAGTTGGTCAATTGACGAATAGAATACTTACACACATATAACATCGCATGCGTGTCAGTATTCTATTGGTCAATTGACCAACTTACCCCAAAATAAACTTCATACTAACCACTTCCCATATATATGTACATCTTAAAGAGTGTGAATATGAACGTGAACGTCAAATAAGAACCTAGACGATGAACAACGACGTGGCTAAGTTGTGGATGAAAGGAAAGTGGTTAGTATATATGAAGTTTATTTTTAAGTAAGTTGATTAATTGGCCAATAGAGTGCTGACACGCATGCGAAGGTCTATGTGTGTCAGTATTCTATTAGCCAATTGACCAGTTTACCAAAAAATAAACTTCATACTAACCGGATCCGAATGACAGTGAGTATGAATTTATAAATATATTATTTGGGAAAAAAATAAAAGTTTGAAACATTGCTTAATAAAAATTATTAAGCAAAAGTGATAAAAAGACTTGTTTATCCTTATTAAAAAAAGCTTATCTATGTTGAACACTTATTTATATTTTTTAAAAAGCCAAATCATCATTTTTTTTAAAAAAGGATTAAATTGTTCCTCACCTTAAACTACAAGGACTATTACGAAAAAACAAATTGTACATAAATGAAATTGAAACCAACCGTAGAGTACAAGGACAAAAATGGTTGTTTAGCCGTTTTTTCACTTTAAAATCTTTTTAATTCATTGAACTGATTTTTATAGGTAAAAATATGTTTATATATTATATTATTAATATATTATTTCAAGCAAGCACATAAAATGCAATGCAATATGAATCTAGGGAGACCATCAAAATCTAAATATTTTAATCCATCATATACAATTTGACTTTGAAGTCAAACCACAACATATTAAACTTCAAATTAATATGAAATTTATTTAATTTTAATTGATACAATTATTATAATTGTATAGTATATAACAAAAACTATTAACATATATAAGTAGATTTTCCTAAACATACTAAATGGGTGTTTGATAAAACTGAATGAAATAATTCTGAATGTTTAAGTAATCTCAATGAGCTGAATGAAGAAGAATTATGAATACTGCATAAAAAAAGTTATTTGATAATTAACATGTCTGAAACATCTGAATAATATATTTTTATTATTTTATCCCTCTGAAAAAATTCAAAATTATTATAAATTTATTTAATGTTACTTAATAGAATAGTTAATATTGTAAAAAATATATATAAAATACTTTATTCAACAGTCATTTAGCCAAAAAAAATTATACTTAGTCATTCAAATCAAAAATCTGATCGATTTAACCATTCAAACAATTTTTATTCAAAATAAATATACTGACCAATTAAGCTCCAACCAAACACTCACTCAATATAAAAACTTGGGAAATGTTTTCCTGAATCCTGAGAAGGAGCCGGAACTACCCGACCCGACCCAGCTTGCCAAAATTTGGGGCTAGTAATTAAAAAACAAAAGACCCATATTATGAAATTAAGTGATTTCCCTTTCTCCCCGTACTTTCATATTCTTTGCGATAGAAATCTGTCATCGTATCAACAATCTTTCTGAGGTAAGCAATATTATTTTTCTTCTTCTGTTTCCTCTTAGTTTTGCGTTTGTCCTTCTTTTATGTACGTCCATATAAACATCTGTATAATCCGTTCAATTGGTTACGCACACTCGAAGATTTATGAATGATTAATGGCAATATATTATTTTGTTAGATTCTACCATTTCCTAGATATTAAGAGTTATGCTAAAAAGATCAAAACTTGGGACTCATTTGGTGAAAAAGCTACAATCTTTGTACATAAACCCTAGTTTTACATTTTGTAGTTCAAGAATTGGTAATGGAAACTGCAGGGATACTTGTGTTAATGGAGATGGGTCAGAGTCTGAGACAGAATGGGAGAAATTACTTAAACCCTTTGATATTGAACAGCTCCGAAAGTCACTCAATCGAATTACCCCGAATCAGCTTAGAAAATTGCTTGAGCTCCCTCTTGATGTGCCAACTTCTATGGATTTATTCAAGCGGGCAGGTACCCAAATAGGGTACTGCCATTCATTTGATGTGTATTATACTTTAATTGATAAGCTGGGACAGGCCGGGGAGTTTAAGTTGATTGATAGATTGTTATTGCAGATGAAAGAAGAAGGGATAGTTTTTAGGGAGTCCCTTTTTATTTCGATCATGAGGTATTACGGGAGAGCTGGTTTGCCTGGGCAAGCGACTAGGTTGCTATTAGATATGAGGAATGTTTTTAGTTGTGACCCCACTTTTAGGTCATATAATGTTGTGTTGGAGATACTGGTGGCCGGAGATTGTCCGACAGTTGCACCAAATGTTTTCTATGAAATGTTGAATAAGGGTATCGCTCCAACTGTTTACAGTTTTGGTGTGGTAATGAAAGCGCTTTGTATGGTTAATGAGGTAGATTCTGCGTGTTCACTCCTAAGGGACATGACAAAACATGGGTGTGTGCCAAATTCAATAGTTTATCAGACGCTAATACATGCGCTCTTTAAGGTGAATAGAGTAAATGAAGCGTTGAAACTTTTGGAGGAAATGTTTCTGATGGGTTGCACGCCAGATGTTGATACTTTTAACGATCTTATTCATGGTCTTTGCCGTGCTAAGAGGATTCATGAGGCTGCAAAATTGGTTGATAGAATGCTTCTTCGGGGCTTTATCCCTAATAATTTTACATATGGAGTTCTTATGCATGGATTGTGTCAAACTGGGCAAGTTGATGCAGCCAGGGCTTTGCTTGACAAAGTGCCTGAACCTAATGTTGTCTTGTTTAATACTTTGATCAATGGGTATGTGGCAAATGGACGGTTTGATGATGCCAAGGCTGTTTTGAACCAGCGGATGAGGACTATTGGTTGCGATCCAGACGTCTATACATATAACATACTAATCTGCGGTCTTTGTAGAAATGAATGCTTTTCTTTAGCTCGTGATTTGATGAAAGAGATGGAATTTAAGGCTTGCAAGCCCAATTTAATAACATACACAATTTTGATCGACGGTTTCTGCAAGGTAGGCCGATTAAAGGAAGCTGAGGATGTTATCCATGAAATGTCAGCTTTGGGAATCAGCGTAAATACTGTTGGATATAACTGCCTAATATGTGCTTTAACCAAAGATGGGAAGGTCCAGGAAGCACTGGAAATATTTGGCGACATGTCGACCAGAGGATGCAAACCCGACATATTCACATTCAATTCTTTGATAGATGGGCTCTGCAAGGTTGATCAGATGAATGATGCATTGGGGTTGTATCGAGATATGCTATTGGAGGGTGTTATTGCCAACACTGTAACTTATAACACATTAATTCATTCTTTCTTAAGGAGAGGTGCATTCCAAGAAGCACTTAAATTGGTAAATGATATGTTATTTAGAGGCTGCACCCTTGATGAAATTACATACAATGGCCTGATAAAGGCCCTCTGCAAGGATGGGGCTGTTGAAAAAGCATTGGGGCTCTATGAGGAAATGACGAGGAAGGGACTTAATCCCAAAATCATATCATGCAATATTTTGATCAATGGCTTATGTAGAACCGGGAAAATTCAAAACGCATTTGAGTTTCTGAGGGATATGATACATCGAGGATTGACACCTGACATAGTCACCTATAACAGCCTAATAAATGGTTTATGCAAGATGGGGCATGTCCAAGAAGCTCTTAACCTCTTCGAGAAGCTACAACGGGAAGGAATTTGTCCTGATGCTATCACGTATAACACTTTGATCTGTTCATATTGTAAAACAGGCATTCGTGATGATGCCTATGAACTTCTAAGTAGAGGTGTGACTAATGGGTTCATACCTAATGATGTAACATGGTATCTATTGGTCAAAAATTTTGTTGTGGAGCAGTATGAGGAGATCTAGACCTTTTTTGTCAATCTGAGCTCGCTTACTGGAGATTTAGGCTCTGTTAATGTATTGCTGTTTGACCTTCGACTATATTAGTTCTCACATGGAGTTGCTCTGCCAGTCTGGTATGGTGTAATTTGTTGCTCAAATGTATCAGCATACATTTTTTTTTCAACGTTAACGCAAATCCAATATCGAGTTTAGCGTTATTGTGCAGCTGTGACAAACCAAACCTTTCATCTTATGGGTCTTTATTTTCTGAAGCACATTCACACAGCTATGGTAGCTGTACCCATGGTTGAAATTGGTTATTAGGCTGGTGAGTTGTATTTATTGGGGAGAAAGTGAGCACTTCAAAAAGTGCCCTTTGTTGTAAACTTGTACATTACAAGTTAAACATCTAGTTTTGACAAGGCAGAAAAGATAGGCCAGCTGCTTTTAAAACAGCATGTAGGTTTACATTGCTTAAGTTACAGCACAACATGTCACCTTATTACGGATGTGCCAAGGAGGAATTGTTATGACACAGATTTGAGGTAATATTCTCATATTTGTATTTTACAATTATTTCTCAAATAAATAAATTCACAAAACTTGAATTTGAATGTTTGCTATCAATTCACAAAACTTGTTTATCAGAAATTTATGGTTTAATTACCTGTAAAATTTTAATCTTACGATCGGAAATCGACATTTATATGTCTGGATTCCATGGTGCTACCATCATGATTGATTATATGCAAAAAAGTTACTCTATTGCCGTTTCTCTGCAAATGGGGACAACTAGATGATGATGCTAGTCCTTTAGCTTGAAAACTGCTACATTTGCTGCACGTATACAAAGGACTGGCTTGGAAACTTGGGGTTTAGTACCTGAAGAGCGAGCCATGGAGTTGAACACTGGCTTTTAGAAACTTATTTCCTTTGGGAAATATGTGTTGGAGGGGATAGACCAGAAAAAGCTATAACAGATTAGAAGTTTTTCTTTTTAGAAACTTATGTCCTTTGGGAAATAATGTGTTGGAGGGGATAGACCAGAAAAAGCTATAACAGATTAGAAGTTTTTCTTTTGAAAAGCCGACAACTGCTTGCTGCTTCTTTGATATATAAGCATAATTTTTATAGTTCATGATTCGTGTTTCTTATTTCAGACACAAGTTTGCATACAGAAGTGTCCCCTTGTGCAGAAGATTGCTCACAAATTGGCTTTGTATTGAGGATTCCAAGACACAATATGAGAAAATGAAGGCAATTGTGTGAAGTATAGGTTGCTGCAGTGCTTGAAAGAACACAAGATTCTGCTGAATCATGTAATTTTTGTATATGAAGCTTATGAGGTTTGATAATCTATTAGGAAAATGATATATATTATGGATGCTCATGTCGACTTTTTAGCTGTTCATTACGTGGATAAACATTAATGATATTTTTTTGGGAGGAATGTGTAATAAGTTGGGTCTTTCCATAATTCCTACCGATATAAATTTAATTGTAATTCGACGTAAATTTTTCACAAAAATTGCAGAACTCAATCTATTATATTAAAGGAGACTAGAAAATTTATCTGTGGCTTAAAAGGCCTTGTTTTTATTTTAAGGGTTATATTATTTACATAAACAACTTACCTGGGTTATAGTTATAGTGTCTGCCACATAGACTAGTATTATCATATCTAAATAAAAATCATGTAATCATGTTTCTTGAAATTGTGTCAACTTGTTATTTCAAAGAATAAGAATGTTAATGCATCAAGTTTTACACAACACATTGCAAGGCCTCAAAATAACACATTGCAAAATAAAATTTCATTTTGGTTCTAACTTCTAACATTGGATAAACATGCAAGTTATAAGATGACTTGAAATCTACTGGCAAAATAAAAAAAATGCTTTCATTGAGAGTTGAACTCAAGACCTCCCGCTTACTAAACGGGTGCTCTAACCAACTGAGCTATGAAAGCAGATGTACAAAGAAATTTAATAATTTACATGATCATTGTACATTATAATATTTAGTTTTTATTAATAGGAATTATTTATCAATATAATTGGAAGTTTAGATTATATTTTTTCTAAAAGCTTTATTTAAGAATAATTGATGTTGTACTAAAATTGACACTATTTTGTCTTATAAGTTAAAATAAAATGGGAAGATGTTTTGCTAGAATGATTTGTAAGTTCAAATAAGATGTAAAGACTATTGATATAGGGGCAAAAATATCTTTACGATTAGTCAAACATACTTATTTTAAAATGATTTATAAGTCATTGTTTGAGAAGTAAGAAATATTTACTTCTCAAAAATGACTTATAAGTCAAAAAATAAGTCATAGCCAAACAGGTAAATAGTGAAAAATAACTTATAAATTAATTTGACCAGCTTATAAGCTGCAGCCGAACATGGCCCGAGTGTAGCTGTCTTGTTACTAGAAACTAGAAATTACTATTACAAAACTCTCCATATTTTGTCAATTTATTTCGATACTCTTGACAAGGAAATTTCATTTTGGTTCTAACATAATCCCTCGTTACATTTAATTTTCACAAACCAAGAATATGTAATTTAAAATGAGATAAATCAACATTAAGCTTGTTAATCAGAAGATTAACTAATAAATTACCTTATTTTACCCATTTTAAATCCATTAATGAGCAAACCAAGCTACGATATTTTCATCTTCTAATGGAAATGGTTGTTTGACTTTAACATGTTTCAATTAATCCAACATTTTCAGGAGCTGTAAATGTAATTTGTTCATTATGTATTCTGTGATCGAAATTCCTCTTTTCAATAGCTCAAAGAATGCTTTTATCCCGAAAGGTAATACCAGAAAGTGTAATATTAATTATTTTGTGGGATAATATTAATTGTATATATTAAATCAGGCTAATTAATTCATCTAATTAAGTGTAATTAAATCTAATATGGGTTATTTAAGTAACCTTTTGGGCTTGTAAGTTATAGTTGCTTAAATGTAGTTGTTGAGTCCGTCTTACTACAGATGAAGCTGTAGGCAGAACCACATTTCCAGTCTTATAGTATCTCCTGGGTCAACAAGACAAACATTCTTTAATCAAAGCGATGTCTAGTATAGATTATTCTTATGAATGTTGCACATATTCTATTAGGTCAGATTCATGTATGTAATTGTAGTTAACTTCGTTTTGTTTTCAAGTTTAGAATATAGTTGCATAAATCAACGGCATGTATTTCGAGAATAATTAACGTCAAGTTGATTTTTTTGCTACATTAGTGTTGGTATAATTTGCCTATAATATCCTTATTATTAATTGTTATATTTTTATTCTATATGCATATTTATGGAGCATCACTAGTAATGTGCAAAAAACTATGCAATTAAATGAGAATTTAAATATAGATAATTTTGTTATTTTATTCTCTTTTTTAATATGTATAAAAAGTCAACCAGAATTTTTATTATGAGACGGAGGGAGTAATAATGATACTAATTTAATTGTTGGGAGATCAGTACTCACTTTGACTTGCTAAAGCCATATGTGTAAGTGGAATATAGCTCCTTTTATTTAGGCAAAGTTGTTGAATGATATTTGACCTATTGATTTTATTTTTTTGTAAACCGTTGGAGTTACTTTGCTGAATATATAAATTGGCTGGCTCTTTTGCCCCTCATTCACTGCTCTCTCTGCAAACAATTTCTCTTGCACAAATAAAAACTTCTTCTACTACCAATCCTTTCAAAAATTAATTTTGTGATCGGGTAAAGGAATAATTGAAGTTGTTTTTGGGTCATTTAACTATTTTGAGTGTTGATTAGTTGAGTGAAAAGCCGTTGAATCTAGAGTAGTATTTCGTCAGTAACCTTAACACCGAGAAAAGTTCTCCGAGGGGCGAAATTTTTAGTTGAGGACAGTGCACCACGTGCTTCTACTCAACATAATTTGCTATAAATGGATAAGTCTGACTTCTGCCTTTCTTTATTTTATAGTTGAATACTGTATTTTTATTTGTGTTATTCAACATTCTTAAGTAGAAAATATGGATTCTGCTATGCTTACCGCCATTAAATCTATTCCCGATTTGACCAAAGTTGAGTCTTTTAATGGATCCAATTTTATATGATGGCAAATTTGAACCAATTTACTTTTGATTATGGACATTGCAAAAGTTGACTATGTTTTAACCAAATCAAAACCAATTGAACCTAGTGGTGCACAAACAGGCTGCCTGGCCTGGCCTAATCTAGGCCTGCCAGGCTTTGACCATTGATCGGGTCAGGCCAGACCCAAATAAAAAAAGGCCAGGTCAGGCCGGATAATTAAACAAAAACTGTGGTCTGCGTAAGCCTGTTGGCCGGGTCAGGCCGGGTCAGGCCAGGCCCAACGCAGGAGCAATCCTAGTTTTTCAATTTGACTTACAAGTTTTACTACAAAATTTGTTATTTGATCTCTCTCCTATTTATAAAACAAAAAGAGGATAAGAACTCACAGTTGGACAATGTGGGACTTCAAATGTAAGACCCCAACTTTTATAAATAAAGATGAATTTTCTATAAATATCATTTTTGAATATTATGGAGTTAATTTGATATAATGTTATAGTTGTGGGTAATATTTATAAATTTTGCAAAGTACGCAAGTTGTTATATAATATTCGATTGGTCGGGGAATATTCGTTTTAACAGGGAATATTCGTACAACGGCACAATCATTGGTGGACCCACAACGGAATTATTTTTGGATTGAAAAAACGACAAAAATATTTTATTAAAAATAACGGCGGAAGTTTTACCATTGATACTGTTGAACTACTCGGTAGTAAAAGTACAGTAATACGTGTGGTTGCATAGTAACACACGGTATTGATTATTAATGCTTATGTGAGAAGTCACTCAGTTTGATTCAATTATTGTCAGTTAATAATATGAATTATTTAGCGATAATGAAGTTTTGTTTTATTCTTATTATTAACGTAATAAAACAGAAACATCTTTTTATATAAAACAGAATACTTTATTAAAGTTATTCTATAAATAGAATATATTATATTTTATTTAAAAGATTTTTCTTTAAATATGGACCGTCAGATTAAAGTAATCAATCTGGACCGTTCATGGATTAGTTACTATGCATTCCATTTTTCTATAAATAGCAGCTCATTCCTTCATTATTTCTTACGAATTCACTGAACTCTAGAGAGAGAAACTCTAGAGAGAGAGAAGAAAAGTATTCTGCTACTTAACTACTTCCTTATTTCAGTTCTTCTTTAAAACGGTAAGGGGTGTTATTCTTTTTTATTCATGAAGAGAATTGTTGTTATTCTATTTCTTATTATTCTGTTGGAATAACCTGTATACGCAGTCTACCCTATACTTGGTGACATTCTTCTATTATTCTGTTGGAATATCCTGTCTGTATATTTTACACCGGACCTGATTCCGTTTTTATTATTATTCTGTTGTAACATCATGTCTGTGTGTTTTACACCGGACCTGGTTCTGTTTTGTTATTACTCTGTTGGAACATCCTGTCTGTGTGTTTTACACCGAATATGGTTCCATTATTTATTATTCTGTCGGATTATCCTGTCTGTGCGTTTACGCCGGACCTGGTTCATTTATTATTCTGTCAGAATATCCTGTCTGTGCGTTTACGCCAGACCTGGTTCCATTATTTATTATTCTGTTGGAATAACCTGTCTGTGCGGTCTATCGCATGCCGGGTGATTTCTTTTGTTATTTTATTCTTTATTATACTCAGTTGGTTAAGTTTTAACTTCTATACTCCATGAAATTAGTGGAATATCCTTGATAATTGCGGTTTATCCAGTATCTTTTCATGAAAATATTCTTCTAAGCATTCTTGAATTTTACTCCACAAAGCAGTATCATATTGACAATTTGGACGTTGTTAATTCTTGAATAAATTAATTCTTGAACTTATTTTATTGAATTCTTATATCATTGTCATCATCCTCATGTTTATAAAATGTTGAAAGTCATCTATGGCATGTAATGCATAGATGGACTTGGTATGATTATAACCAGGGATTATTCGGTGTAATCATGACCGTAATGTTACAAATGATGTGGCAAAAATCCTCATTGACCCGTAGTGCATTGATGGACAGTTGTTGGCATGATCATGACCATTAATGAATACACGAATATCCTTGGCCGTAGTGCAGGGGTGATTCGATGATGTGGATTATTTTATTAAGCTGAGTCCCAGCGATAACAGTGTTTAAAAACCTTTTAAATTATAGAAGATAGTAGATTTTATTCTCTACTTGACTCTTTTAATGGATTGCTTGTTCCGCTACAGTTAAATTTGATGTTCGTTACATTTTATCAGTTTAACACTGTTGAAGGCTAATGATAATTTATTCTGCATTATCTTAGTCGTAATATTTCTTACTGGGCTAGTTGAACTCACTCTTTCTTTCACCGTTCTCTTCAGAAAATGAGAATATAGCTGGGACGAGTCGGGGAACGGAGTGATGGACCAGATGATAGTATTAGTAGTCCTCACTATTCTATTAAATAGTGTGACAATAATTGTAATGAGGACTCCTTTTGAGTTTGTATAGTCTCTAGTAGACAATAATTGTATTCAAACTCACAGTTATGTTTTGTCGTATTGTATCCGACAGTTGTATTAGTAAATTATATTTGTATTCTGTATCATGTATCTGACGACCCAAGATGGGTGATGTATACCTAATTTTGGGGGCGTCACAGTTGGTATCAGAGCTTTGAGATATGATCCATGGCTAAGATGTGAGAATAGAACTAGGAGGGGAGAGACGGGGAATTCCTACGCTAGTATGACCTACCTAAGTTTATTTGTATGGTATTTTATTGGTCGATCAGAATATAAGGATAATATATGACATATCAATTAACTTTTGTTTTGAGGCAGTATCTAAAAATGGCATATGAGAATGTTGAGAATAGGAATGGAGCACATGCGACTGTTGATTCACTACATATCAATAATCAGGATAATGTGCATCAAGAATGTGACAATCCTCATGCAAACAACAACACTGACCAGATGATGAATGTAAGACCCCAAATTATTAATAAATGAAATTTAAATTCTTCTATTTATTATTTTAAAATAGTAAGGGTTGATTTGATTAATGTGGTTAGTTATGGGTAAAATGCGCAAATATTTTAAATAAGCAGGTGGTTATAAAATATTCATTGTTGTCGGGGAATATTCATTTGGTCGTGGAATATTCTTCCTGTCGGGGAATATTCGTACGACGACGCAGTCTTTTGTGGGCCCCATAACGAAAAGCGATTGGATGAAGAAAATGACAAAAATAAGTTGTTTATAAATAACGGCATAGTTGTTACCGTTAATACTGTTGGAATACCCGGTGGTTAAAACACAGTAATACGCGTTGTTGCACAGTAGCACACGGTATTGCACCAATTATTGATTCTTACGTAAGAAGGCACTACTCAATAATTGTTACAGTAATTACTGTTCAATATTGTATTTTATTGATTCAATAATTGCTGCGTTGATATTTTATATTACTGTTGTTTTAATAATTGTCACTACACAGTATTTTCTATTATCGGAACAATAATTCATATTATCTGAATAATATTATTAGATAACATTATTGGCAATGTCTAGAAAGTTCTGTCTAAGGAGAGGTTTGGTCATCTAATTGCGCGCCAGTAAGGAGAGATCCTTATTGGAAAGCCCCCTCTTTCCTGGGAACGACCTGGTTGCCAGTACTGTGGTTCTGTAATATTATTTGTGTATAATTAATTATTAATTTATATGATGAGAGAAATATTGATTTTATGTGGATATAGATAGAGAAAATTTTTAATGTGACAATTGTTGAAAATTAATATTTTATCTTTTTCTGATAAAATAATTCATTTAAATATATTATTTTAATAATATATTGATGGTGATATTTTTACAATGAATGTGGGATATATGAGTATATGAGGAGGAAGAGTATTTTTGTGGCACTAATTGATTAACACATATTTTGTGTGTTGGTGGACACAATTCTTGACCGAAAATTTATTATTGACTGTAAAATCGCCCGTTTGTGGATTTCGGTCAATTTCTGTTTAGAATTTGGAAAAACTTTCTTCTGCAAAGTTGTAGAGAATTGAATTTCCTATAAAAACTCGCGAGATTCGAATTTTCTAATAAAAGAGCTATTTATTATGAATTATTGAAGTTCCGAAGTTCTAAAATAATTGGTTTTTGAAAGTTTTAATTATTCTTATTTACAAAATCGTTTTTTTTTGCTTGGCGGGCTGCATTAAACATGTGCAATGAGCTGAAATCAGATTTCAAGAGGTGGGCTTGACAATTTTGTAAATATAAATATTATTATATTCAATTTTCTGCTTTGGTGTTCTAAGCATTTTCCTATAAATAGGGTGCTTAGGTTAGAATTGAAAATCACACCAGAAACACAAGTTTTTCTCTATTTCTCTCTCTATATCGAGCGTATTCTTGTGAGTATTTGATACTTTGAGTGTTGCTATACGGTGCAAGTTTCCTTCAGCACTATATCTAGTATTCCAGTCAGAAGTACCGTCTTTCCGAGGTAAGGGACGTTATTTCTTCTTAAATGATATTATTTTCTTCAATATCATTATGCCGAAGTATTGATCTGAATTTTTATCAAATTTGGAACTTTTCATGTCGGGGTTACTATTCACGAGTTACTATTCATGAGTTACTATTCACCAAAAAATGATTTTTTTTTCTTTTCGTCTAAAATATCTATTCTGGATACTAGCTTTGATTGTATCCATGTTTTGATCATTCTTGAATTTTACTTCACTATGATTATTTATGAGGTATTTTTGCACATGGAATAGTTGAAATACGAATCCTTAATATTTATTATTTTGCTTCACTGGATTCGTTTCCTTTAAAATATTTTTCATCATCCTCAGTCCTAAATGATGATATAATTGAATATCTTTGGCCTGTAGTACAAAGATGAATGATTTCTGATGAATATCTTTGGCCCGTAGTGCAAAGATGAACAGGTGTTGAGGTGAACATGAACAACTGATGAATATCTTTGGCCTGTAGTGCAAAGATGACTATTTAATTCAAGATATTTATTGATTGATGTTACATGGATAAAATGTTGATGATGGACTTTTAAATTCATAGATAATCGTAGATTTCATTCTCTACGTAACTCTTCTATGAATTATTATTTTCCGCTGCGAATATTGATTTAAAACTTGTTGTCTATTGTATTCTATTAAATTTTTCCCTGTTGAAGACTAACGATAATTTGTTGTATATTATCTTAGTCATAATATTCTTTACTGGGCTAGTTGAGCTCACCCTTTTCCTTGTTGTTCCATTTTTCTTCTCAGGAGACGAGAATGTAGCGAGTACTAGTTGGGGTGTGGAATGATGGTTCAAGACAGTTATTTTAGTAGTCCTCACTATTTTGTAAAATAATGTATCAATAAGTATAATGAGGACTTAATTGAGTATGAATACTGTCTAGATGACAATATTTGTATTTAAACTCACAGTATATGTGTTGTCGTATTTTGCACGACAATTGTAATAATAAAGTTGTAGTTATTTTCTGTACCATGTATTTGGCGACTCAGAATGGGTTGAATGGATTGGACCTATTTTGGGGGCGTCACAGTTGGTATCAGAGCTTAGGGATATGATCTCTGGCTGAGATCGGGGAATAGAACTAGGAGGGGAGAGACGAGTAAATCCTTCGCTAGTGTGTCCTACCTAAGCTTATTTGTGGGTCGGTCATTATATAGGGGTATTATGTGATTTGTTAATTTATTTAATTAACCTTGTTTTATGGCAGTATTTGAGAATGTCGACTGAGAATGTTAACAGTGGAGTAAATGAAATCGTGGAGACGCCTGTACTCACCAACGAAGAGAACGTGCAACAGGCTGACAATGTTCCTCCTGTGAACAACACCAATGAGCAGATGATGAACGATGGGATGTTTAGAAGCTTTTTGCAGTTCATGCAAAATCAGACGAAGGAGACTCGTGTTCAAAATACAGGAGGAAATGATAGCAATTCACGGTTTGTCACGGCTAAGCAGTTCAAAGAGTTGGGACCACCCGAATTTAAGGGAAAGCCGGATCCGATCATGGCAGAAACATGGGTCAAGCAAATTACCAAGATATTCGATGTCTTGGGATGCACGGAGGAACAGAAGGTTCCATTCGCCACTTTTATGTTCCGTGGCGAGGCAGACTACTGGTGGGAGTCTGTGAAGCGTACCCATCCAGCCGCACTCGGCATGTCTTGGGAGACATTTCAGAAACTCTTCAACGAAAAATACTTTCCTGAAAGTATTCGTCATATGAAGGAGGTAGAGTTTATTAGACTGGAGCAGAATAACATGACGGTGTCCCAGTACGAGGCGAAATTTGCAGAGTTGTCCAGGTTTGCACCTCATTTGGTGGAGAATGAGGAACGTATGACGCGGATGTTTCTGAGAGGTTTAAAACCCGGCATACGTCAATATCTCATTTCTCATAAATTTTCTCTCTATTCAGATGTTGTCAACAGGGCTCAATTATTAGAGCGAGAAAACGAGTACGATCAATCGAGGGACCACAACCAGGATCATACCGGTGACAGCAGTCATCAGAACAATGATAACCAGCGGAGAAAGAAGAATACGGACAAGAACGACAACCACTCTGGTGGTAATCGTGGCCATGAGAATAGAAGAAGCGAGTCGGGAGGAGATTTTAAAAAGAGGAGATTCAACAATGATAATATGAAGACGTCAGCATCAACAGCAACTGGTTCCAAGGGAGAAGAACAACCACTGGTCATATGCTATAAGTGTGAAAAAGAAGGACATATCAGCCCAAACTGTCCACAACAGTTTAAGGTATGTTATAACTGTGGAAAGGAAGGACATATCGCTCGAGATTGTACTGTAGCGAAACCAAGTCCAACGGGGGTGGTGACTCAAAAAGCTGTCCCAGAAAAGTCAAAGTCAACGGTTCCTAGAAGAGCGTTTTTCGTGACTGGTCAGAATACGAGGAACCCGAACGAAGTTAGCACGGGTTAGTTAATTATAAATTTTTGCGAATTCTATACCTTATTAGATACCGATTCTACCCATTCATTTATTTCTCCTGCTTGTGCTCAACGTTTAAACTTGACTCCGGAGAAATTAGACTTTGATTTATCTGTGGAAACTCCGTTAGGAGAAACTTTCGTTACATCCACTGTTTATAAATCTTGTTTGATCCAAGTTGGCACCATCACATTACCTGTTGATCTTATCTCTTTAAAGATACTTGCTTTTGATGTGATTTTAGGAATTGATTGGTTAACTACTCATCATGCCAAAATTGATTATTTTCGTAAGGTTGTTAGTTTTCATATTCCTAAGCAACCTGTTAGTCGAATTCAAGCAACCAAACCATTGAAGTCAAACTCTTTCATATCAAGCCGTAAAGTCATTCGTTTATTGAAAAACGGATGTCAAGCTTTCTTAGCTATGTTATGGACTTGAACAAAAATACGTCAGATTTGAATGATATTTCTATTGTTAGTAAAATCCCTGACGTATTTCCTGAAGAATTTCTTGGCCTACGCGTGATATTGAATTTTGTATCATCTTTGAATCTGGTACAAAACTCACTTCTAAAATCTCATATCGAATGGCTCCTATTGAACTTCAGGAGTTAAAAACCCAACTATAGAAGTTGATAATCGAGCCTCTATCTGGTGACTTCCTTTTGTGGAATGCACCGAAGCCAGACTCTCCGTAGGAGACGCCATATTCGTGCGGTAGTAAACTGATAAGTGTCATTGTGACGTGCTATCCAAGATTGAGATATGAGTCACAGTTGAGAGCAACCTAAGTCAGTAATCGAAATACATAGCTTTCTAGGCTTAGCTGGTTATTATCAGAGATTTGTAAAAAGGATTTTCTCGAATCGCTACTCCATTAACTCAGCTGACTCGAAAAGATACAAACTTCGAATGGACCGAGGAATGCGAGAAGAGCTTCCAAGAATTCAACATGCGACACCGACGTTGGCTCGAGCTGTTGAAAGATTTCGATCATACCATCCTGAAAAAGCAAACGCGGTAGCTGACGCATTGAGTAGAAGATCATATGCAGGAACGAGTGCGATGATGTCAAGTATACGCGTAGAATCAACTTTAATCGATAAAGTTAAAGTTGCTCAAGCTACAGACCCGGAGCTGATGCGTATGAAGAAGAAAGTGCAAGAAGGTGCTATTCCAGAAGTAAGAATCGATGAAGAAGGAATACTTCGAGTCCACTCCAGACTTTGTGTTCCTAACGATTCTGATTTGAAGTACAAGATCATGATGGAGGCACACAATACACCATTTGCAATCCATCTTGGAAGTACTAAAATGTATCGTGATCTTCGACATACATTTTGGTGGAACAATATGAAGAGAGAGATTGCAAAGTTTATCTCGAGGTGTTAACTTGTCAACGTGTAAAGGCGGAGCATCAAGTACCAAAAGGTCCATTGCAACTACTTGAGATTTCGAAATGGAAGTGGGAACACATTACCATGGATTTCGTTACGGGTCTTCCCACGGTTTCTCAAGGCATAAATGCTATTTGGGTTATAGTTGATAGATTAACCAAGTCTGCTCATTTCTTTCCGATACGGGAGACTTATTTCCTTGAACGTCTTGATAGTATGTACGTGAATGAGATTGTGAGGTTGCATGGCATGCCAGTATCCATAGTTTCGGATCATGACCCAAGATTGACTTCACGATTTTGGGTTAGCTTGCAAAAAGCTATGGGCACGGATTTACGATTCAGTTCGGCATACCATCCTCAAACGGACGGACAATCAGAGAGGACTATTCAAACTCTTGAAGATCTATTAAGACTTTGTGTCCTAGATCTCAAAGGGAGTTGGGATAAGTACCTACCATTGGTGGAATTCTCCTACAATAACAGTTATCAGAAAAGTATAGGTGTGGCTCCATTTGAAGCATTGTATGGACGAAAGTGTCGCTCTCCAGTATGTTGGGATGAGGTGGGAGAAGCAACGTTGTTGGGACCAGAGTTGGTACGAATGACTACAGAGAAGATCCAAACGATTTGACAACGTATACAAACGGCACAGGATCGACAAAAGAGTTATGCGGATCTTCATCGAAAGGACGTGAAATTTGACATTGGGGACCATGTATTGTTGCGTGTGGCTCCATGGAAAGGAGTTACAAGATTTGGAAAGAGAGGAAAGCTCAATCCACGATTTATTGGTCCATTTCAGATTCTTGGTCGAGTAGGAAATGTGGCCTATAGACTCGCGTTACCTCCAAGCATGTCTCGTGTTCATAACGTTTTTCACATATCTATGCTTCGTAAATATGTGAAAGACCCAAACCACGTTATTGAGTTAGAACCAGACGAGATAGCCGAAGACTTAACGTACGAGGAGGTACCTGTTAAGATCTTGGATAGGAAGGAGCATGTCCTACGCACGAAGATCATACCACAAGTTAAAGTTTTGTGGAGGAAACATGCTATTGAGAAAATGACCTGGGTGTTGAAAACGGAAATGAAAGCGAGGTACCCTCATCTTTTCGAAACACCAGGTACGTATGTCAATTTCGAGGACGAAATTTCATAAGGAGGGGAGGTTGTAAGACCCCAAATTATTAATAAATGAAATTTAAATTCCTCTATTTATTATTTTGAAATAGTAAGGGTTGATTTGATTAATGTGGTTAGTTATGGGTAAAATGCGCAAATATTTCAAATAAGCAGGTGGTTATAAAATATTCATTGTTGTCGGGGAATATTCATTTGGTCGTGGAATATTCTTCCTGTCGGGGAATATTCGTACGACGACGCAGTCTTTTGTGGGCCCCATAACGAAAAGCGATTGGATGAAGAAAACGACAAAAATAAGTTGTTTATAAATAATGACATAGTTGTTACCGTTAATACTGTTGGAATACCCGGTGGTTAAAACACAGTAATACGCGTTGTTGCACAGTAGCACACGACATTGCACCAATTATTGATTCTTACGTAAGAAGGGACTACTCAATAATTGTTACAGTAATTACTGTTCAATATTATATTTTATTGATTCAATAATTGCTGCGTTGATATTTTATATTACTGTTGTTTTAATAATTGTCACTACACAGTATTTTCTATTATCGGAACAATAATTCATATTATCTGAATAATATTATTAGATAACATTATTGGCAATGTCTAGAAAGTTCTGTCTAAGGAGAGGTTTGGTCATCTAATTGCGCGCCAGTAAGGAGAGATCCTTATTGGAAAGCCCTCTCTTTCTTGGGAACGACCTGGTTGCCAGTACTGTGGTTCTGTAATATTATTTGTGTATAATTAATTATTAATTTATATGATGAGGGAAATATTGATTTTATGTGGATATAAATAGAGAAAATTTTTAATGTGACAATTATTGAAAATTAATATTTTATCTTTTTCTGATAAAATAATTCATTTAAATATATTATTTTAATAATATATTGATGGTGATATTTTTACAATGAATGTGGGATATATGAGTATATGAGGAGGAAGAGTATTTTTGTGGCACTAATTGATTAACACATGTTTTGTGTGTTGGTGGACACAATTCTTGACCGAAAATTTATTATTGACTGTAAAATCGCCCGTTTGTGGATTTCGGTCAATTTCTGTTTAGAATTTGGAAAAACTTTCTTCTGCAAAGTTGTAGAGAATTGAATTTCCTATAAAAACTCGCGAGATTCGAATTTTCTGATAAAAGAGCTATTTATTATGAATTATTGAAGTTCCGAAGTTCCAAAATAATTGGTTTTTGAAAGTTTTAATTATTCTTATTTACAAAATCATTTTTTTTGCTTGGCGGGCTGCATTAAACATGTGCAATGAGCTGAAATCAGATTTCAAGAGGTGGGCTTGACAATTTTGTAAATATAAATATTATTATATTCAATTTTCTGCTTTGGTGTTCTAAGCATTTTCCTATAAATAGGGTGCTTAGGTTAGAATTGAAAATCACACCAGAAACACAAGTTTCTCTCTATTTCTCTCTCTATATCGAGCGTATTCTTGTGAGTATTTGATACTTTGAGTGTTGCTATACGGTGCAAGTTTCCTTCAGCACTATATCTAGTATTCCAGTCAGAAGTACCGTCTTTCCGAGGTAAGGGATGTTATTTCTTCTTAAATGATATTATTTTTTTTAATATCATTATGCCGATGTATTGATCTAAATTTTTATCAAATTTGGAACTTTTCATGTCGGGGTTACTATTCACGAGTTACTATTCATGAGTTACTATTCACCAAAAAATAAATTTTTTTTCTTTTCGTCTAAAATATCTATTCTGGATACTAGCTTTGATTGTATCCATGTTTTGATCATTCTTGAATTTTACTTCACTATGATTATTTATGAGGTATTTTTGGACATGGAATAGTTGAAATACGAATCCTTAATATTTATTATTTTGCTTCACTGGATTCGTTTCCTTTAAAATATTTTTCATCATCCTCAGTCCTAAATGATGATATAATTGAATATCTTTGGCCTGTAGTGCAAAGATGAATGATTTCTGATGAATATCTTTGGCCCGTAGTGCAAAGATGAACAGGTGTTGAGGTGAACATGAACAACTGATGAATATCTTTGGCCTGTAGTGCAAAGATGACTATTTGATTCAAGATATTTATTGATTGATGTTACAGGGATAAAATGTTGATGATGGGCTTTTAAATTCATAGATAATCGTAGATTTCATTCTCTACGTAACTCTTCTATGAATTATTATTTTCCGCTGCGAATATTGATTTAAAACTTGTTGTCTATTGTATTCTATTAAATTTTTTCCTGTTGAAGACTAACGATAATTTGTTGTATATTATCTTAGTCATAATATTCTTTACTAGGCTAGTTGAGCTCACCCTTTTCCTTGTTGTTCCATTTTTCTTCTCAGGAGGCGAGAATGTAGCGAGTACTAGTCGGGGTGTGGAATGATAGTTCAAGACAGTTATTTTAGTAGTCCTCACTATTTTGTAAAATAGTGTATCAATAAGTATAATGAGGACTTAATTGAGTATGAATACTGTCTAGATGACAATATTTGTATTTAAACTCACAGTATATGTGTTGTCGTATTTTGCACGACAATTGTAATAATAAAGTTGTAGTTATTTTCTGTACCATGTATTTGGCGACTCATAATGGGTTGGATGGATTGGACCTATTTTGGGGGCGTCACAATGAATGATGGAATGTTCAGAAGCTTTATGCAGTTCATGCAACAGTAGGCGAGAGCGGCTCCTGTCCAAAATATAGGTGGAAAAACTGAAAACTCTCGGACGGTCACCGCTAAACAGTTCAAGAAGCTGGGACCACCGGAGTTTAAGGGAGAGCCAAAACCACTTATAGCGGAAACATGGATAAAGTAGATCACCAAGATATTTGATGTCTTGGGATGCTCCAAGGAGCAAAAGGTTCCCTTTGTCGCCTTTATGTTGCGAGGAAAGGCAGATTACTGGTGGGAATCAATTAAGCGTACTCAACCTGCCGCACTGAAGATGTCTTGGGAGAAGTTCCAAGAGCTGTTCAATGACAAATACTTTCCCGAAAGTGTTCGTCACATGAAGGAGGTGGAGTTCATCAAATTGGAGCAGAATAATATGACCGTGTCGCAGTATGAGGCTACATTTGCTGAGTTGTCCCGGTTTGCGTCCCACTTGGTGGATAATGAAGAGTGAATGACGCGAATGTTTTTGCGAGGTTTGAAACCTGAGATACGACAACATCTTATTTCTCATAAACTGTGTTTGTATTCAGATATTGTGAATAGGGCTCAGTTAGTGGAGCGCGATAACGAGTCAACGCAACCAAAAGAGAGCAGTAGGCAAAATGATAATATCAGTGAAAGTAGTCATCGAAGCGGTGACAACAAGCGTGGTGGGAATCAACAAGCCAGAAATGGTAACCACTTCGGTGGTAATCAGGGCCAAAACAATAAGAATGGTCATTTCAAGAAGAGGAGATTCAACAATGATGGAAAGACGTCAGCACCAGCACCCGTTGTTAAGGAAGGAGAATGACCACCTATCATATGTTTCAAATGCGGAGGGGAGGGGTACATCAGTCCAAACTGCGCGATGCCGTCTAAAGCGTGTTATAATTGTGAAAGAGAAGGTCATTTAGCTCGATTTTGTCGTTTACCAAAAACAAGTTCAGCCAGGATGGAGACACCAAAGGCCGTCCCAGAAAAGTCAAAACCGGTAGTGCAAGGGAGAGCGTTTGTTGTGATCTCCCAGAAAGCAAGGAACCTGAATGAGGTCATCACGGGTAAGCTTATCATAAACTCTAACGAAGTCTATACTTTATTTGATACCGGTTCTACCCATTCTTTTATTTCTCCTACTTGCACTCATCGATTAAATTTGACTCCGGAGAAATTAGACTTTGACTAATCTGTTGAAACTCCATTGGGAGAAACCTTCATTACATCCACTGTTTATAAGTCCTGTTTGGTTCAAGTTGGTACCCACACATTACCTGTTGATCTTATTTCATTAAAAATACTTGCATTTGACGTGATTCTAGGGATTGATTGGTTAACTACTCATCATGTAAAAATTGATTATTTTCGTAAGGTTGTTAGCTTTCATATTCCTAATCAACCTATTGTGACGCCCCCAAAATTAGGTATACATCACCCATCTTGGGTCGTCAGATACATAGTACAGAATACAAATACAACTTACTAATACAACTGTCGTGTACAATACGACAAAACATAAACTGTGAGTTTGAATACAAATTTTATCTTCTAGAGAGTATTCATACTCAAAAGGAGTCCTCATTACATTTATTAACACACCATTACATAGAATAGTGAGGACTACTAACTAATACTATCATTCGGACCATTACTCCGTTCCCCCGACTTGCCCCAGCTACGTTCTCATTTTCTGAAGAGAACAGTGAAAGAAAGGGTGAGCTCAACTAGCCCAGTAAGAAATATTATGACTAAGATAATGCAGAATAAATTATCATTAGCCTTCAACAATGTTAAACTGATAAAATATAATAGACATCAAGTTTAACTGCAGCTGCACAAGCAATCCATTAAAAGAGTCAAGTAGAAAATAAACTCTACTATCTTTTATGATTTAAAAGGTTTTTCAACACTGTTATCGCTGGGACTCAGCTTAATAAAATAATCCACATCATCGAATCACCCCTGCACTACGGCCAAGGATATTCGTGTATTCATTAATGGTCATGATCATGCCAACAACTGTCCATCAATGCACTACGGGCCAATGAGGACCTTTACCACATCATTTGTAACATTACGGTCATGATTATACCGAATAATCCATGGTCATAATCATACCAAGTCCATCTATGCACTACAGGCCACAGATGACTTTCAACATTTTATAAACATGAGGATGATGATAATGATATAAGAATTCAATAAAACAAGTTCAAGAATTAACAACGTCCAAATTGTCAACATGATACTGCTTTGTGGAGTAAAATTCAAGAATACTTAGAAGAATATTTTCATGAAAAGATACTGGATGAAACGCAATTATCAAGGATATTCCACAAATTTCATGGAGTATAGAAGTCAAAACTTAACCAACTGAGTACAATAAAGAATGGAATAACAAAAGAAATCACCAAGCATGCGATAGACCGCACAGACAGGTTATTCCAACAAAATAATAAATAATGGAACCAGGTCCGGCGTAAACGTACAGACAGGATATTCCGACAGAATAATAAATAATGGAACCAGGTCCGGTGTAAAACACACAGACAGGATGTTCCAACAGAATAATAACAAAGACGGAACCAGGTCCGGTGTAAAACACACAGACAAGATGTTCCAACAGAATAATAATAAAAACGGAACCAGGTCCGATGTAAAACACACAGACAGGATGTTCCGACATAATAATTATAAAAACGGAACCAGGTCCGGTGTAAAACACACAGACAAGATGCTCCAACAGAATAATAGAAGAATGTCACCAAGTATAGGGTAGACCGCGTATACCGGTTATTTCAATAGAATAATAAGAAATGGAATAACAACAGTTCTCTTCATGAATAAGAAAGAATAACATCCCTTACCGTTTTAAAGACGAGCTGAAATAAGGAAGTAGTTAAGTAGCAGAATACTCTTCTTCTCTCTCTCTATAGTTTCTCTCTATAGTTTCTCTCTCTAGAGTTCAGTGAATTCGTAAGAAATAATGAAGGAATGAGCTGCTATTTATAGAAAAATAGAATGCATAGTAACTAATCCATGAACGGTCCAGATTGATTACTTTAATCTGACGGTCCATATTTAAAGAAAAATCTTTTAAATAAAATATAATATATTATATTTATAGAATAACTTTAATAAAGTATTCTGTTTTATATAAAAAGATGTTTCTGTTTTATTACGTTAATAATACGAATAAAACAAAACGTCATTATCGCTAAATAATTCATATTATTAACTGACAATAATTGAATCAAACTGAGTGACTTCTCACATAAGCATTAATAATCAATACCGTGTGCTACTATGCAACCACACGTATTACTGTACTTTTACTACCGAGTAGTTCAACAGTAACAAAGGTAAAATTTCTGCCGTTATTTTTAATAAAATATTTTTGTCGTTTTCTCAATACGACAATAATTCCGTTGTGGGGTCCACCAATGATTGTGTCGTTGTACGAATATTTCCTGTTAAAACGAATATTCTCCGACCAATCGAATATTATATAACAACTTGCGTACTTTGTAAAATTTATAAATATTACCCACAACTATAATATTATATCAAATTAACTCCATAATATTCAAAAATAATATTTATAGAAAATTCATCTTTATTTATAAAAGTTGGGGTCTTACAACCTCCCCTTCTTATGAAATTTCGCCCTCGAAATTAGGGTACGTACCTGGTATGTCGAAGAGGTAAGGATACCTTGATTTCATTTCAGATTCTAACTCCCAAGTCATTTCCTCAACATCGTGGTTTCTCCACAAAACTTTGACTTGAGGTATAACCTTGGAGCGTAAAATATGTTCCTTCTTATCCAAGATATGAACAGGAACTTCTTCATACGTCAAATCCTCCACTATTTCGTCCGGTTCTAACTCAATAATGTGGTTCGGGTCTTCCACATATTTGCGTAACATGGATTTGTGAAAAACGTTATGAACACGAGACATACTTGGCGGTAAAGCGAGTCTATAAGCCACAGTTCCTACTCGATCGAGGATTAAAAATGGACCGATGAATCAAGGATTGAGCTTTCCTCTCTTTCCAAATCTCGTAACTCCTTTTCATGGAGCAACACGTAAGAACACATGATCTCCTACATCAAATTCAACGTCCTTTCGATGAAGATCAGCATAACTCTTTTGTCGATCTTGTGAGGTTTTTATACGTTGTCGGATCGTTTGAATCTTTTCTGTAGTCATACGTACCAACTCCGGTCCCAACAACGTTGCTTCACCCACCTCATCCCAGCATACTGGAGAACGACATTTTCTTCCATACAATGCTTCGAATGGAGCCATGCCAATACTTGCTTGATAACTGTTGTTGTAGGAAAACTCCACCAATGGTAAGAACTTGTCCCAACTTCCCTTGAAGTCAAAGACACAGAGTCTTAATAGATCTTCAAGAGTTTGAATAGTCCTCTCTGATTGTCCGTCCGTCTGAGGATGATATGCTGAACTAAATCGTAACTCCGTGCCCATAGCTTTTTGTAAACTAACCCAAAATCGTGAAGTGAATCTTGGGTCTCGGTCAGAAACTATGGATACTGGCATACCATGCAGTCTTACAATCTCGTTTATGTACATACGAGCAAGACGTTCAAGTGTATAAGTTTCTCGTATCGGTAAGAAATGAGCAGACTTGGTCAATCTATCAACAATGACCCAAATCGCATCAATACCTTGAGAAACCCTAGGAAGACCGGTAACGAAATCCATGGTAATGTGCTCCCACTTCCATTCTGGAATTTCAAGTGGTTGCAATGGACCTTTTGGTACTTGATGCTTCGCTTTGACTCGTTGACAAGTTAGACACCTTGAGATAAACAACGCTATCTCTCTCTTCATATTGCTCCACCAAAATGTATGACGAAGATCATGATACATTTTGGTACTTTCAGGATGGATTGCAAACGGTGTGTTGTGCGCCTCCATCATGATTTCATACTTTAAATCAGGGTTGTTAGGAACACAAAGTCTGGAGTTGACTCGAAGTATTCCTTCTTCATCGATTCTTGCTTCCGGCATAACACCTTCTTGCACTTTCTTCCTCATACGCATCAGCTCCAGGTCTGTAGCTTGAGCAGCTTTAACTTTATCGATTAAAGTCGGTTCTACTCGTATATTCGCCATCATCACATGGGTCCCTGGAGTCTTTAACTCTATCTCCATCCTTTGCAAATCACACAAAATGGGCCTTTGTGTTGACAATATCGCACTCGTACTTGCATATGATCTTCTACTCAATGCGTCAGCTACCACGTTCGCTTTTCCAGGATGATATTGAATGGTATGATCATAATCTTTCAACAGTTCAAGCCAACGTCGTTGTCGCATGTTGAGTTCCTTTTGAGTGAAGAAATATTTGAGGCTTTTATGATCCGTAAAGATCTCCACCTTCTCCCCATACAAGTAATGCCTCCAAATTTTAAGTGCAAAGACAACAGCTGCCAACTCTAGATCATGAGTAGGATAATTCCTCTCATATTCCTTGAGTTGTCTTGATGCATAGGCTATGACTTTTCCATGTTGCATGAGAACGCATCCCAACCCTTTGCTCGAAGCATCACTGTAGATGACAAATCCCTCCGAGCCATTTGGTATTGTTAGAACAGGTGCTGAAATGAGTCTCCTCTTGAGTTCTTGAAAACTCTGCTCACATTCTTCGCTCCAACCGAACTTTGTATCTTTTCGAGTCAGCTGAGTTAATGGAGTAGCGATTCGAGAAAATCCTTCCACGAATCTCCGATAATAACCAGCTAAACCAAGAAAGCTACGTACCTCGGTCACTGATTTAGGTTGCTCCCAGCTTTGAATTGCTTCAATCTTTGCCGGGTCAACCGATATTCCACGATTTGATACTATGTGCCCAATGAATGCTACCTCTTCCAGCCAGAACTCGCATTTCTTCAACTTGGCATAAAATTTGTATTCACGAAGCTTTTGGAGTACCAACCTCAAGTGTTGCTCATGATCTTCACGGCTTTTAGAATAAACAAGGATGTCATCGATAAAGACGACCACAAAGTGATCCAAATATTCCTTGAATACCATGTTCATCATATCCATGAAGGCAGCAAGAGTATTAGTCAATCCAAAAGACATTACTAAGAATTTATAATGCCCATACCGAGTTCTGAAGGCAGTCTTTGGAATATCCTCAATTCTAACCTTCAGCTGATGATATCCAAAACGAAGATCGATCTTTGAAAAGAATTGTGCTCCTTGCAACTGGTCAAACAGGTCATCAATACGTGGCAATGGGTACCTATTTTTGATGGTGACATGATTCAACTCCCGATAATCAATACAAAGTCGCATACTCCCATCTTTCTTCTTCACGAACAGAACAGGAGCACCCCAAGGAGAAGTACTAGGACGAATAAAACCAATGTCTAACAATTCCTGCAGTTGGGTCTTTAACTCCTGAAGTTCAATAGGAGCAATTCGATATGGGGCTTTGGAAATGGGTTTTGTACCGGGTTCAAGGTCGATACAAAATTCAATTTCACGCTCTGGGGGTAGGCCAGGAAGTTCTTCGGGAAATACGTCAGGAAATTTATTAACAACAGAAATATTATTCAAAGCTGACGTATTTTTGTTTAGATCTGTGACATGAGCTAAGAAAGCTTGACATCCGTTTTTCAATAAACGAATAGCTTTATGGCTTGAGATGACAGCGATTAATTTTAATGGTTTGGTTGCTTGAATTCGCATAATAGGTCGATTAGGAATATGAAAGCTAACAACCTTATGAAAACAATCAATTTTTGCATGATGAGTAGTTAACCAATCAATCCCTAGAATCACGTCAAATGCAAGTATTTTTAATGAAATAAGATCGACAGGTAATGTGTGGGTACCAACTTGAACCAAACAAGACTTATAAACCGTGGATGTAATGAAGGTTTCTCCCAATGGGGTTTCAACTGCTAAGTCAAAGTCTAATTTCTCCGGAATCAAATTTAATCGATGAGCGCAAGTAGGAGAAATAAAAGAATGGGTAGAACCGGTATCAAATAAAGTATAGACTTTGTTAGAGTTTATGATAAGCTTAACCGTGATGACCTCATTCGGGTTCCTTGCTCTCTGGGAGTTCACAACAAACGCTCTCCCTTGCACAATTGGTTTTGACTTTTCTGGGACGGCCTTTGGTGCCTCCATCCTAGCTGAATTTGTCTTCGGTAAACGACAAAATCGGGCTAAATGACCTTCTCTTCCATAATTATAACATAATTTGGACGGCATCGCGCAGTTTGGACTGATGTGCCCCTCCCCTCCGCATTTGAAACATATGATAAGTGGTCGTTCTCCTTCCTTAACGACAGGTGCTGGTGCTGACGTCTTTCCATCATTGTTGAATCTCCTCTTCTTGAAATGCCCATTCTTATTATTTTGGCCCTGATTACCACCGAAGTGGTTACCATTTCTGGCCTGTTGATTCCCTCCACGCTTGTTGTCACCGCTTCGATGACTGCTTTCACTGATATTATCATTTTGCCGGCTGCTCTCTTTTGGTTGCGTTGTCTCGTTATCGCGCTCTACCAACTGAGCCCTATTTACAACATCTGAATACAAACACAGTTTATGAGAAACAAGGTGTTGACGTATCTCCGGCTTCAAACCTCTTAAAAACATCCGCGTCATTCTTTCTTCATTATCCACCAGGTGGGACGCAAACCGGAATAACTCCGCAAATTTTGCCTCGTACTGCGACACGGTCATATTATTCTGCTCCAATTTGATGAACTCCACCTCCTTCATGTGACGAATACTCTCGGGAAAGTATTTGTCGTTAAACAGCTATTGGAACTTCTCCCAAGACATCTTCAGTGCGGCAGGTTGAGTACGCTTTATCGATTCCCACCAGTAATCTGCCTCTCCTCGCAACATAAAGGCGGCAAAGGGAACCTTTTGCTCCTCGGAGCAACCCAAGACATCAAATATCTTGGTGATCTGCTTTATCCATGTTTCAGCTACAAGTGATTTGGGTTCTCCCTTAAACTCCGGTGGTCCCAACTCCTTAAACTGCTTAGCGGTGACCGCCTGAGAGTTTCTAGTATTTTCACCTACGTTGTGGACAGGAGCCGCTTTCACCTGTTGTTGCATGAATTGCATAAAACCTTTGAACATTCCATCATTCATCATATGGTCAGTGTTGTTATTTGCATGAGGATTGTCACCTTCCTGATGAACATTTTCCTGATTATTGATATGTGGTGAATCAATAATCGCCTGTGCTCCATTGCTATTCTCAACATTCTCAGATGCCATTTTCAGATACTGCCACAAAATAAAAGTTAATTGATATGTCATATATTATCCTTATATTATGACCGGCCAATTAAATACCATGCAAATAAACTTAGGTAGGTCATACTAGTGAAAGAATTCCCCGTCTCTCCCCTCCTAGTTCTATTCTCACATCTTAGTTAGGGATCATATCCCTAGGCTCTGATACCAACTGTGACGCCCCCAAAATTAGGTATACATCACCCATCTTGGGTCGTCAGATACATAGTACAGAATACAAATACAACTTACTAATACAACTGTCGTGTACAATACGACAAAACATAAAGTGTGAGTTTGAATACAAATTTTATCTTCTAGAGAGTATTCATACTCAAAAGGAGTCCTCATTACATTTATTAACACACCATTACATAGAATAGTGAGGACTACTAACTAATACTATCATTCGGACTATTACTCCGTTCCCCGACTTGCCCCAGCTACGTTCTCATTTCTTGAAGAGAACAGTGAAAGAAAGGGTGAGCTCAACTAGCCCAGTAAGAAATATTATGACTAAGATAATGCAGAATAAATTATCATTAGCCTTCAACAATGTTAAACTAATAAAATATAATAGACATCAAGTTTAACTGCAGCGGCACAAGCAATCCATTAAAAGAGTCAAGTAAAAAATAAACTCTACTATCTTTTATGATTTAAAAGGTTTTTCAACACTGTTATCGCTGGGACTCAGCTTAATAAAATAATCCACATCATCGAATCACCCCTGCACTACGGCCAAGGATATTCGTGTATTCATTAATGGTCATGATCATGCCAACAACTGTCCATCAATGCACTACGGGCCAATGAGGACCTTTACCACATCATTTGTAACATTACGGTCGTGATTATACCGAATAATCCCTTGTCATAATCATACCAAGTCCATCTATGCACTACAGGCCACAGATGACTTTCAACATTTTATAAACATGAGGATGATGATAATTATATAAGAATTCAATAAAACAAGTTCAAGAATTAACAACGTCCAAATTGTCAACATGATACTGCTTTGTGGAATAAAATTCAAGAATACTTAGAAGAATATTTTCATGAAAAGATACTGGATGAAACGCAATTATCAAAGATATTCCACAAATTTCATGGAGTATAGAAGTCAAAACTTAACCAACTGAGTACAATAAAGAATGAAATAACAAAAGAAATCACCATGAATGCGATAGACCGCACAGACAGGTTATTCCAACAGAATAATAAATAATGGAACCAGGTCCGGCGTAAACGCACAGACATGATATTCCGACAGAATAATAAATAATGGAACCAGGTTCGGTGTAAAATACACAGACAGGATGTTCCAACTGAATAATAACAAAGACGGAACCAGGTCCGGTGTAAAACACACAGACAGGATGTTCTAACAAAATAATAATAAAAACGGAACTAGGTCCGGTGTAAAACACACAGACAGGATGTTCCGACATAATAATTATAAAAACGGAACCAGGTCCGGTGTAAAACACACAGACAGGATGTTCCAACAGAATAATAGAAGAATGTCACCAAGTATAGGGTAGACCGCGTATACCGGTTATTCCAACAGAATAATAAGAAATGGAATAACAACAGTTCTCTTCATGAATAAGAAAGAATAACATCCCTTACCGTTTTAAAGACGAGCTGAAATAAGGAAGTAGTTAAGTAGCAGAATACTCTTCTTCTCACTCTCTATAGTTTCTCTCTCTAGAGTTCAGTGAATTCGTAAGAAATAATGAAGGAATGAGCTGCTATTTATAAAAAAATAGAATGCATAGTAACTAATCCATGAACGGTCCAGATTGATTACTTTAATCTGACGGTCCATATTTAAAGAAATTTTTTTTAAATAAAATATAATATATTCTATTTATAGAATAACTTTAATAAAGTATTCTGTTTTATATAAAAAGATGTTTCTGTTTTATTACGTTAATAATACGAATAAAACAAAACGTCATTATCGCTAAATAATTCATATTATTAACTGACAATAATTGAATCAAACTGAGTGACTTCTCACATAAGCATTAATAATCAATACCGTGTGCTATTATGCAACCACACGTATTACTGTACTTTTACTACCGAGTAGTTCAACAGTAACAATGGTAAAATTTTCGCCGTTATTTTTAATAAAATATTTTTGTCGTTTTCTCAATACGACAATAATTCCGTTGTGGGGTCCACCAATGATTGTGTCATTGTACGAATATTTCCTATTAAAACGAATATTCCCCGACCAATCGAATATTATATAACAACTTGCGTACTTTGTAAAATTTATAAATATTACCCACAACTATAACATTATATCAAATTAACTCCATAATATTCAAAAATGATATTTATAGAAAATTCATCTTTATTTATAAAAGTTGGGGTCTTACACCTATTATGCGAATTCAAGCAACCAAACCATTAAAATCAATCACTGTCATCTCAAGCCATAAAGCTATTCGTTTATTGAAAAACGGATGTCAAGTTTTCTTAGCTAATGTCACGGATCTAAATAAAAATACGTCAGTTTTGAATGATATTTTTAGTGTTAATAAATTTCCTGACGTATTCCCTGAAGAACTTCCGGCCTACCCCCAGAGCGTGAAATTGAATTTTGTATCGACCTTGAACCCGGTACAAAACCCATTTCCAAAGCCCCATATCGAATGACTCCTATTGAACTTCAGGAGTTAAAGATCCAACTGCAGAAATTGTTAGACATTTGCTTTATTCGTCCTAGTACTTCTCCTTGGGGTGCTCCTGTGCTATTCGTGAAGAAGAAAGATTGCGACTTTGTATTGATTATCGGGAGTTGAATCATGTCGCCATCAAAAACAGGTATCCATTGCCACGTATTGATGACCTGTTTGACCAGTTGCAAGGAGCACAATTCTTTTCAAAGATCGATCTTTGTTCTGGATATCATCAGCTGAAGGTTAGAACTGAGGATATTCCAAAGACGGCTTTCAGAACTCGGTACGGACATTATGAATTCCTAGTCATGTCCTTTGGATTGACTAATTCTCATGATGCCTTCATGGATATGATGAACCGGGTATTCAAGGAATATTTGGATCACTTTGTAGTCGTCTTTATTGATGACATCCTTATTTATTCCAAAAGCCATGAAGATCATGAGCAACACTTGAGGCTGGTACTCCAAAAGCTTTGTGAATATAAGCTTTATGCCAAGTTGAAGAAGTGCGAGTTCTGGCTGGAGGAGGTAGAATTCCTTGGGCACGTAGTATCAAGCCGTGAAATATCTGTTGACCCGGCAAAGATTGAAGCTATTCAAAGCTGGGAGCAACCTAAATCAGTGACCGAAGTACGTAGCTTTCTTGGTTTAGCTGGTTATTATCGGAGATTCGTGGAAGGATTTTCTCGAATTGCTACTCCATTAACTCAGCTGACTCGGAAAGATACAAAGTTCGGTTGGAGCGAAAAATGTGAGAAGATTTTTCAAGAACTCAAGAGGAAACTCATTTCAGCACCTGTTCTAACAATACCATCTGGCTCGAAGGGATTTGTCATCTACAGTGATGCTTCGAGCAAAGGGTTGGGATGCGTTCACATGCAACATGGAAAAGTCATAGCCTATGCATCAAGACAACTCAAGGAATATGAGAGTAATTATCCTACTCATGATCTAGAGTTGGCAGCTGTTGTCTTTGTACTTAAAATTTGGAGGCATTACTTGTATGGGGAGAAGGTGGAGATCTTTACGGATCATAAAAACCTCAAATATTTCTTCACTCAAAAGAAAATCAACATACAACAACGACGTTGGCTTGAACTGTTGAAAGATTATGATCATACCATTCAATATTATCTTGGAAAAGCGAGCGTGGTAGCTGACGCATTGAGTAAAAGATCATATGCAAGTACGAGTGCGATATTGTCAACACAAAGGCCCATTTTGTGTGACTTGCAAAGGATGGAGATAGAGTTAAAGACTCCAGGGACCCATGTGATGATGACGAATATACTAGTAGAACCAACTTTAATCGATAAAGTTAAAGCTGCTCAAGCTACAGACCTGGAGCTGATGCGTATGATGAAGAAAGTGCAAGAAGGTGCTATGACGGAAGCAAAAATCGATGAAGAAGGAATACTTCGAGTCAACTCTAGACTTTGTGTTCCTAATAATCCTGATTTAAAGTATGAAATCATGATGGAGGCGCACAACACACCGTTTGCAATCCATCCTGGAAGTACCAAAATGTATCATGATCTTCGTCATACATTTTGGTGTAGCAATATGAAGAGAGAGATAACGCTGTTTATCTTAAGGTGTCTAACTTGTCAACGAGTCAAAGCGGAGCATCAAGTACCAAAAGGTCCATTGCAACCACTTGAAATTCCATAATGGAAGTGGGAGCACATTACCATGGATTTTGTTACCGGTCTTCCTAAGGTTTCTCAAGGTATAGATGCGATTTGGGTCATTGTTGATAGATTGACCAAGTCTGCTCATTTCTTACCGATACGAGAAACTTATACACTTAAACGTCTTGCTCGTATGTACATAAACGAGATTGTAAGACTGCATGGTATGCCAGTATCTATAGTTTCTGATCGAGACCCAAGATTCACTTCACGATTTTGGGTTAGTTTACAAAAAGCTATGGGCACGGATTTACGATATAGTTCGGCATATCATCCTCAGATGGACGGACAATCAGAGAGGACTATTCAAACTCTAGAAGATTTATTAAGACTCTGTGTCCTTTACTTCAAGGGAAGTTGGGACAAGTTCTTACCATTGGTGGAGTTTTCTTACAACAACAGTTATCAAGCAAGTATTGACATGGCTCCATTCGAAGCATTGTATGGAAGAAAATGTCGTTCTCCAGTATGTTGGGACGAGGTGGGTGAAACAACATTGTTGGGACCGGAGTTGGTACGTATGACTACAAAAAAGATCCAAACGATCCGACAACGTATAAAAACCTCACAAGATCGACAAAATAGTTATGCTGATCTTCATCGAAAGGACGTGGAATTTGATATAGGAGATCATGTGTTCTTACGTGTTGCTCCATGTAAAGGAGTTACGAGATTTGAAAAGAGAGGAAAGCTCAATCCTCGATTCATCGGTCCATTTTTAATCCTCGATCGAGTAGAAACTATGACTTATAGACTCGCTTTACCGCCAAGTATGTCTCGTGTTCATAACGTTTTTTACATATCCATGTTACGTAAATATGTGGAAGACCCGAACAACATTATTGAGTTAGAACCGGACGAAATAGCAGAAGATTTGACGTATGAAGAAGTTCCTGTTCAAATCTTGGATAAGAAGGAACATATTCTACGCTCCAAGGTTATACCTCAAGTCAAAGTTTTGTGGAGAAACCACGATGTTGAGGAAATGACTTGGGAGTTAGAATCTGAAATGAAATCAAGGTATCCTTACCTCTTCGACATACCAAGTATGTACCCTAATTTCGAGGGCGAAGTTTCATAAAAAGGGGAGGTTGTAAGACCCCAATTTTTATAAATAAAGATGAATTTTCTATAAATATCATTTTTAAATATTATGGAGTTAATTTGATATAATGTTATAGTTGTGGGTAATATTTATAAATTTTGCAAAGTACGCAAGTTGTTATATAATATTCGATTGGTCGGGGAATATTCGTTTTAACAGAGAATATTCGTACAACGGCACAATCATTGGTGGACCCCACAACGGAATTATTGTCGGATTGAAAAAACGATAAAAATATTTTATTAAAAATAACTGCGGAAGTTTTACCATTAATACTGTTGAACTACTCGGTAGTAAAAATACAGTAATACGTGTGATTACATAGTAGCACACGATATTGATTATTAATGCTTATGTGAGAAGTCACTCAGTTTGATTCAATTATTGTCAGTTAATAATATGAATTATTTAGCGATAATGAAGTTTTGTTTTATTCGTATTATTAACGTAATAAAACAGAAACATCTTTTTATATAAAACAGAATACTTTATTAAAGTTATTCTATAAATAGAATATATTATATTTTATTTAAAAGATTTTTCTTTAAATATGGACCGTCAGATTAAAGTAATCAATCTGGACCGTTCATAGATTTATTACTATGCATTCAATTTTTTTATAAATAGCAGCTCATTCCTTCATTATTTCTTACGAATTCACTGAACTCTAGATAGAGAAACTATAGAGAGAGAGAAGAAAAGTATTATGCTACTTAACTACTTCCTTATTTCAGTTCTTCTTTAAAATGGTAAGGGGTGTTATTCTTTCTTATTCATGAAGAGAACTGTTGTTATTCCATTTCTTATTATTCTGTTGGAATAACCTGTATACGCGGTCTACCCTATACTTGGTGACATTCTTCTATTATTCTGTTGGAACATCCTGTCTGTGTGTTTTACACCGGACCTGGTTCCGTTTTTATTATTATTCTGTTGGAACATCCTGTCTGTGTATTTTACACTGGACCTGGTTCCGTCTTGTTATTATTCTGTCGGAACATCATGTCTGTGTGTTTTACACCGGACCTGGTTCCATTATTTATTATTCTGTCGGAATATCCTGTCTATGCGTTTACGCCGGACCTGGTTCCATTATTTATTATTATGTCGGAATATCCTGTCTGTGCGTTTACGCCGGACCTGGTTCCATTATTTATTATTCTGTTGGAATAACCTGTCTGTGCGGTATATCGCATGCCGGGTGATTTCTTTTGTTATTCTATTCTTTATTATACTCAGTTGGTTAAGTTTTAACTTCTATACTCCATGAAATTAGTGGAATATCCTTGATAATTGCGGTTCATCCAGTATCTTTTCATGAAAATATTCTTCTAAGCATTCTTGAATTTTACTCCACAAAGCAGTATCATGTTGACAATTTGGACGTTGTTAATTCTTAGATAAATTAATTCTTGAACTTGTTTTATTGAATTCTTATATCATTGTCATCATCCTCATGTTTATAAAATGTTAAAAGTCATCTATGACATGTAATGCATAGATGGACTTGGTATGATTATAACCAGGGATTATTCGGTGTAATCATGACCGTAATATTACAAATGATGTGATAAAAGTCCTCATTGGCCCGTAGTGCATTGATGGACAGTTATTGGCATGATCATGACCATTAATGAATACACGAATATCCTTGGTCGTAGTGCAGGGGTGATTTGATGATGTGGATTATTTTATTAAGCTGAGTCCCAGCGATAACAGTGTTGAAAAACCTTTTAAATCATAGAAGATAGTAGATTTTTATTCTCTACTTGACTCTTTTAATGGATTGCTTGTTCCGCTGCAGTTAAACTTGATGTTCGTTATATTTTATCAGTTTAACACTGTTGAAGGCTAATGATAATTTATTCTGCATTATCTTAGTCATAATATTTCTTACTGGGCTAGTTGAGCTCACCCTTTCTTTCACTGTTCTCTTCAGAAAATGAGAATATAGCTGGGACGAGTCGGGGAATGGAGTGATGGACCAGATGATAGTATTAGTAGTACTCACTATTCTATTAAATAGTGTGACAATAATTGTAATGAGGACTCCTTTTGAGTTTGTATAGTCTCTAGTAGATAATAATTGTATTCAAACTCATAGTTATGTTTTGTCATATTGTACCCAACAGTTGTATTAGTAAGTTATATTTGTATTCTGTACCATGTATCTGACGACCCAAGATGGGTAATGTATACCTAATTTTGGGAGCGTCGCATCAAATGTCTAAATAAATAAACATATATAACTATCATATAAATAGTCAGTTAACTTGGACTTCCAACACTTCATATCAGATGTGAGACTCCTTCCAACTTGTAAACTTAGAGATCTGACCTCTTTTGCTTCCTCCACTTTCATGATTAATGGCCTTAAGCATTCAAGTGAAGGGATTTGCTAATCAAATACACTTATCAAAGTGTGCAGTAGGGATTTGCTAATCAAATACACTCGTCCGATGTTTAGTTATTCAAAGTCGTGAAATTATGTATAATGGCTAAAACTTGTTTCTTCTATTTTTAATTTAGTTTCTGTAATTATGAAATCATGGTTGACCAGTTGATTGGATTTTTTGTGATTTATATCCCTACTATATTATATGATAGTGAGTAGTGATGCGTAGAGGTTGAATTACTTAGCTAAGTACAGACAATTTCTGTTTGTAATAAATTAGTATTGAGTGCTGCATTATCAACATAGTTTGACTCACTACTTGTTCCATATCTTCTTTCATTGGAGCAAAATATATGTTAGGCCTTGGTCCTGTCATCCTCCTGTGGCTTTTGTTCCCACATCGCCTATCCACATAATTTATGTTAGACCTTTGACAATATAAATAAGATATGCAGCCTTCCTTGAACAATTACTTAATAAGGATCATGGGCTAACAAGCCAGCCTTGTTATTTCAGACCTGGCTTGACTAAGTCCACAGGTCGGTCTAGGCCGGGCTTTTGGTTGGACCAGATTAGGCCAGATTTTCTACAAAAATTGGAGGCCTTTTCACAGCCTTCTAGGCCAGGCCGGCTTGGCCTGGGCTTTGACCAGGCCTAGATTTGACCAGGCCGGGCTCAGGTCAAATCAAGGTCGGGCCGCAGGCCTCGGGCTTTTTGTGCACCACTAGTTGAACCCCCTAATGATGCCACCAATAAACAAAAGAAAGAATCTGAATCTTCTATTACTACTTAGTCTTCCGCTGATAAAATTTGCAAGGCTATCATTCTCAACTCATTGTCGAATGAACCTTTTGATATCTATTGTTTATATAAACATGCTGCTGAAATTTGGGATGCATTAGTTTTGAAATATATTGCGAAAGATGTTGGTGTCAAGAAGTATGTTATTGGTAACTTTCTTAATTTTTACATGATCGATGATAAATATGCATCTTCCTAGATTCACACTTTTCATCTAGTTATAGCCAAACTTAACAATGAAAGCATGACTTTACCTGCTCCTTTTCTTGTCGGCTCCCTTATAGAGAATTTGTCTGATTCTTGGAAAGATTACAAGAACATTATGAAACATAAAAGGAAAGACATGACCTTAGAGGAGTTAATTGTTCATATTCGTATTGAGGAAAATAACAAAAAATTAGATAAAACTGACCAAGCCTAAGGAAATGTCTTCCAAAGCAAATTTGGTTGACAACCACAAACCTCGTAACCCATCCAACCAACATCTTAAACAGGGGCATAAGCATAACACCTATTTGAAGACAAAACCAAATCAATTCAAACAAAAAACCTCAAAATCTAAAGGTGATTGCTTCGTGTGTGGAAAGGCAGGTCACCATGCTGCCCAATACAAGTTTAAAAAGGGAAACAACTAGTCTGCTCCTCCGAGAGCTAACTTAGCTGAGGCAGATGATACTATTGTGGCTGTTGTCTCCGAGGTGAACATGGTAGCTGACAAAGAGGCATAGGTAATGGATTCTGGTCCTACCAAACACATTTGTGTGAATCATGGTGCATTAATCTCTTACACTCCCCTCGAGGAAAAAAATGAACATGCGTACATGGGCAACTTGAGGCCTGTACCAGTGATGGGTAAAGGGAAAGTAAATCTAAAACTGACTTCTGGAAAAATCCTTTCTCTTACGATGTTCTCCATTTTTCAGAGATTCGCTACAACCTCGTATTTGTTGGGATACTTAGGAAGTTGGGGTTAAGGTTATATTTGAATCTGATAATATTGTGTTGACCAAAAATAGAGTGTTTGTGGGAAAAAAGGTATCTTAATGCTCGATTATTTCATTTAAATGTACTTAAACTCATGAATAATAATGCTAGTACTTCTTTTGCTTACTTGATTGAATGTGATGATATTTGGCATTAGGCCATCTGAATTACTCCTATATAAAAATGATATTTAAAAGATGTTAAAATTTTAAATACCAAGAAATGTCAAGTGGGTACGGAAGCCAAAACAACTAAAAAGAGACCGGTACTTGGTTAGAGAATCTGAACATCTCAGTTTAATTCATTCAGACTTAGGTGATATGTCTAGAAATACATCTAGAGGTGAAAAAAATTATTATGTGACCTTTATAGATGATTATTCTAGATATACTAAAGTTTACTTTCTTAGAAATAAAAATGAAACTGAAGATAAATTTTTAATTTATAAGGCCGAGGTTGAAAACAAATTAGATAAGAAGACTAAAAGACTCGGGTCTGATAGAGGTGGAGAGTATGATTCTAGAGCCCCTAGCAAATATTGTGAAGGACAATGAATTATACATGAGGTAACACCCCTTACTCTCCAGAATCTAGAGGTGGCAAACGGGCGGGCGGGCGCGGGCTGGGCCATGGCCGGGCCGGGCTAAAACGGGCCGGGCCAAAAAGGCCCGGATTTTCACGGGCAAAAAAAAGTAAGCCCATAGCCCGCGGGCTCACGGCCGGGCCGGGCCGGCCCGCGGGCCGAAGGTGGTTTATGCCTATTTTTTTGTATATTTTTGAGCCCGCGAAGCCCGCGGGCGGGCCGGACCGGGCCGGGCCGGGCCTTGAACGGGCCGAGCCAAAAAGGCCCGGGTTTTTATGGGCCAAAAAAATGCAGCCCAAAGCCCGCATTTTGGCGGGCGGGCCGGCCCGGCCCGCGGGCTTTGGGCCCGTTTGCCAGGTCTACCAGAATCTAATGGGCTTGTCGAAAGGAAAAATAGAACATTAAAAAAATGATGAATGCTATGTTAGTAAATTTCGGGGCTCTACTAAATTTGTGGGGGTGGGGGTGGGGGTAGGGGTGGGGGTGGGGGTGGGGGTGGGGGTCGGGGTCGGGGTCGGGGTGGGGGTTGGGGTGGGGGGGAAGCTATTCTTTCTGCTTGTCACCTGCAAAATAGAATCATGTATAAGAAAACTGAAAAAACTCCTTATGAGCTTTGTGGGTGATTATGTGTCTACATGGGATAAGATTGTACCTATTTTTGAGTTTGCATATAACAACTCAGTTAATCGTTCGACTGGAGTAAGTCCTTTTCAGGCTTACACTGGTTATCAGCCTAGGAAACCTGTTGATTTAGCTCATCTTTCCATTGCATATAAGGCTAGTGAGTTTGTAGAGTCTGTTGTGCATTGCATTCATGATTTGCATATTGAGATAAGAAAGAAAATTAATTTGAGCTAGCAATGAAAATTATAAGTCTGATGCATATGTTCATCGCAAGTTTCAAGAGTTTAATGAGAATGATCGAGTGATGTTGCGACACCGTGCTGAGAGATTATCTCTTGACACGTAGAAGAAAATGCATGTTAAGGGGATGAGTCCATTTCGAGTTCGAAAGAAGGTTAATGCTAATGTGTACAAGTTGTATCTTTCGAGTGATATGAGTATTAGTATCCTGTATTCAATGTGGAAGATCTTACTCCTTATCATGGGTCTTCTGATGATTCCACCCCCACTTTCACCTCTTCTCCTAAGTTTTTCCCCATTTCGCCTGCACTTGATAACCCTGATGAGTCTATACTTGTTCCTCCTTTACATGTTCCATTTGCATCTCTTATGGTTCCTACACAACGTACAACAAAGGTTATTGAGGATGTGTTTGATGAGCGGGTTGTGTCGACCACGTAGGGTGGTTACTGTCAGTTTTTAGTGAAGTGGCGAAACAGACCTTCAGATGATTATACATGGCTTAGTGCTGAGGAGTTCCGTCTGCTTGATCCATACCTTTTTGAGAGATAAGAGGTTTTCACTTCGTTAGAGACTTCATTTTTGCAGCTAGAGAGAGTTGATAAAGACTGATTCATGAAACGTCGTCGTCGTGGATGATTCACTATTTAGTTATTTATTTATCAGTCTTTATTTATTTATTTCGTGGACTTGTTATTTATTGGTTTATTTCAATATTAAATTATTTATTTAGAGAACCAATTGTTAATGAGTTTAGGATTATTAGAGTTTCTTTTATTATAAATATGTAAGTCATGATAAATTATTGAATACACTTTGATATTGTAATTATTCTAATTATTGGTTGCGATCAATACTTTCCCTACTTACTGTGGTTGAGAAGCCAAAAGGATAGTGGTTATCTTACGATTGAATCACCCTAGTTCTTTTAAATTTTTTTTATTAATTTATCACTTTTAATTAATTATTTATTCATCAATTTTCGTCATATTTTAATTATTTGCGTTGTATGATTCAAAAAAGTTCAAAAAGCATACTAATAAAGCTGCTCATGGGACTAACAAGGAGTCAAGTAAATCTGGTAATTTGGGTCCTGAAATCATATCCGTATTACATACTCCATTCCACTAAAAAAAAAAGTGTCAGTTTGATTTTTTTTCATAGTTAATTTAAGAAGTCTTAAAATTCAAATTTAATGTGAATTTATTGGATTTTGATTAAAGTAATATTTAATATTTTATTAAATATTAAATATTTATTGGATTTTGATTAAAACAATATTTAATATTTTATTTAATTTATTGGATTTTGATGAAGTTAGTCTCATTTGGATATTGACTAGTAGTAGAATTCAGTCCCCTTTTCTGTGAAAACTAGAAGAAACAGAAAAGCGAATATACAAGTGATACACTGATTCAAAAATCTAACTTCATCGATAACTAGAATGCTTAATAGAGTAGTCACTGAGAATAAATTCACAAAGTTGGATTCACTTCCATGGTAAGTAGAGTTGGCTGAAACATGTTATGTTTCGAATACGGGTAAGCCCTACGATACATAGTTAAAACTATCTTTATATAAGTTCTTTAATATAAGTTCTTATAGTTAGAATTTTTTTTTAAAATTTAAATGTAATAAACCTAAGTTTTATAGAAGGTTTTTTAGTTGAATCAACAAGTTGGTTGATTTATAATATTTTAGTACAATGTAATGTTTGAGCATTCAATACTAAGTTATAATATTGATATTTATACAATTATATATTTGACTATTTATTTGTATGTACTTGTCTAAATTGACGAGACTCCTATTATCAATTTCTATAGGGAATTGACATGTATTTTTAATATTTTCGTATAATTTTCTCTCACATGAGTATACATCACATGAGTATACAGTGAGTCATACCTTCATGTGAGAAGGAACAATGTGGAAATCTTAAAAACACATGTGAAAATAGTGATTCCCTTTCTATATAATAAAGTTTCTATTAGACATAATTAGATAAAAAAAGAAGCAACAATTTAATAAATTTTACTCTTGAAGTTTAGTATTAATAAAAACTTATATTAATATAATGTTCAATATTGCAGACTTTATTATTTTGTAAAAATGAAGAAATTAATTGAAAATATACAATACAAGCCTTTCTGCATATTAGAATTTGAAGGAAAATGATACTTATTCCGAATGTTTTACGTAGACTTTTTGATTACCATTATGTGAATAAATATTAGTAGTATCTTTTTTTTGGAGAGACGTGCAATAAGCATGTCCGTGTCCCTCTTATAATTTCTACTAATCCCGTGTAATAATAAGTTTCGCAATTATAATTCGGCTTAAATTTATAATAGAACTCTTATCAAAATTAGCTATTGTAACAAAATCATTCGTGCTTAAATTGCTTAAAATATTTACAGATTCTAAGCAGCAAAAACAAATTATTAGGGTAATGTATCACCTCCATGCAGAACAAGTAACCAAATCTCTGCTCTTCCAGCAAAGATAAAGGGCTCCATTTTTATGCTCAAGTCTGAAATTCCCACTATACTCCTTCAACATACCTTTCATGGCATCTCCCACAGCATAACTCAACATGCATGGTGTAAACCCAGCCATTGAAAGTCTTAACCTCCATTTCCCGAAAAGTTCATGCCTTTCCACTCTTTCAGCCCCCTCACATGCTATCATGTTGACAATGTCCCGTGCCACGCAGTGCTCCTCTGCACTTATCCGCTGCTTGTCATCCCTTGGGCGGGCTGCATCAATCGATTCAAACATAGCCGTATAATACTCTAGAGTCTCACGGAACCGTGGGAAGAATGGAGAAGTATTTGTATTGGATTCTTGCTCCAGAAGGGTCACAACTTTGGGTGACAAACTCTTGATCAATCTTAAAAGGCGGTCTCGATGATTCGTTGTGCTTACACTTTCATCTGGCATGTGGTGCAACATGTAAGGGAAGTTAACCGCCAGGGCTTCACCCTGTCGAACCCTCAGGTTTTCATGTTTGACCTCACATCCAGATATGGCTGCACCATGAAATTCAAACGGCACGCCACATGACTCTGCTACTGTTGATAACCTCTGCCCCACAAGGTGAAGTCCTCCACCTCGAGCATAAGCTGAGTTGCAATCATCAACACCTGTGATTCGGACAAACGGGGGTCCACCACGCCGACGGGCAAGAGTTTGGATGAGGGCTACCCATTGGCTGCCTTGTGCTATTTGAAAATCAATAATGTGGATTCTTGTTTCGTTTTCCATGGCTTCTCCAATGATAACATTGGCAGACATGTACGCAAATTTGTAAAATGGGACAATTTGATACATTACACCCATATACGACATCAATTCTGTGCTTGTTGGTTCATTGCATTTCAGTTTTTTGTAGATTACGCTCCCCGAGGATAACAGCCGTGCTCTGATTCCTTCCAGCATGTATGCACCCAAACGCTGCATAGGCTCCCCAGTGACTGAAACCATACTTTCCAACACGTTCATTAGAGTAGCTACAGTTGATAGGTCCCCATCTGATACTGCTTCTGCACAGGCAAGGAGCACTTGTTTCACATCTAAGCTCGAAATCATTTGCAACAATTGATCGTACTTTGTCGAGGAAGTGTCTTTTGGGGCAATGCTGTTGAACGAGCAACTACAACCGTCATCGGTTTCAGATTCAGGCCCTAGCAATTTACTCTCCAATTCTCCGAGTACGTGTTTCAGTTCATTGCCATCATTAACCATGGAAGACCCACTCACTGGTGATCCATAAGTATTATCAGGGGAGTGATGCCAGTCTGACGGGTATGACTGAGAACATTGTGGTGAAAATGGACTTTGGTTTGACAAGATGCTTACAATAGAAGGGGAGCTGTAGCCAACATAATCAACTGGGGATGAGTCCAAGGTGAAGAACCTTTCATTGTAATGAAATGAAACTGGTGTTGCTTGGCTGCCGTTATCTGAGGACTCATTATTGTTTGAAATATGGAAGCGAGACACGCAGTATGGTTCTATCTTCTGCATAGGTTCCCGGTACAACCTGCGGGTCGTTCCTGAACTTTGGCTTTCGTGCGATGTTTGCATCTGAAGGTAACTTGGTAATTGACTTGGCAAAGAAAAAATAATATCAGCAGCTTTCAGGGCTTTGCAAACTACTGAACTGTTAAAATGTGAGACATCATCATTTGGCTGATCTTGATTAATGGATGTGTTTCCATGACAGCAACAAGCAGCAAGATGATTAGCTTTTCAGTAGAAACTTCAGTTTTGTTTACTTTAGAAGCTCAGTCACTGCTGCAGTCTCCTCCAACTAGGAAAGGATTGAACCGCTGAACAAAGTAATATCTGCAAAAAAATTGAAAACATCAGAAACAAAGAGTAAGTAAAGATCAGGGGAAACATTAGTCAGGATATAACAAGTGAATTTAAATAACAAGCCATGATCAAACAAATAGGATGTTATACTATAAAAGGTATTAGTGACCAGATTGGAAGGAACAGATCAACACTTGAAGGGGAGAAAGAGAATCTAGTGACTGCATGTTTAGCGTCTATAGACCGTATATGGAACTTCATAAAACTAAACAACTAAAGAGGAAATAATATTCAAGAGTTTTACAGTCGATGATCCAATGATTCTCTCTAATGGAGTTCCATGGTGAGAAGCCAACCAAAAAGGAAAAATCTTCTGAGGCAAAAATTAAACTGAGAATCGAAGATGAGAACTATCACGATGAATCAAATACCCACAAGTAACCCCCACTACATAATTTCATCCTAAAGAGAAATTCCAAACACCTAGATTCAAAAAGACATATGATATTAAAGATCTCAATCTGAGCTTCCTCTAATTGCCCAAGTATACATACATAGCTAAGGTACAATCTAGTAGAGCAGAGCTGAGGGACAATCTAGTAAAGCAGTCTTGGTCAGTCATCAGCCAAATGAAATGAGCAGGGAGAACTTGTTCTTATGTTTAAAGAGGCCCTATGGACATCATTTACAGCAATCAGCCCTTTTTCTTACAGCTTTGGTTTAGGTGCTGTCCCCAGCTTCTGGTTGTTGATTGACCCCGAGCCATGACAGACACACTGCTGGCCAGAGGATTTATTTCCACCATTTTCCTGTAACTTTCGCATCATAGAGTAACTACGATGTCTAGCTCGATGCCGGTCGACACTTACGAATGCTTGAGTAGATTCAACTCAAATATAACATTTGTGTTGCATATACAGAAGAGGCCTGACAGGCTGCCACCGGAACCACTTAATCTTTGCCTAGAGTTTGCAATGGTTCAAGTGTTTTTATCTTGGACTTATGATCTAAGCAGTGGACTCTTTGAATTATCAAAAGATAAATTATATACCATATTGATCTTATATCTTCAAAAAACAATAAGCCAGTATGCAGAACTACTGAACAGCTTAACCATGTTTCTGTCAGCTATAACTTTATTGCCATAAGTTTTCTGCGATCTGGTCCTTGGACCTTGCGTCATAATCCCTACGCCCAGAACGCTACTTGTGCTTTGATTTTCCTGATTTGGGTCCTCCTATATCCTTTTGTAAGCTCTACACTATTGAATATTGTTGTTGAATTATACTCCCTCCATTCCACAAGAAGAAACCTATTTGCAAAATTTAGACTCTCAAAGGACAATTTTTTTGTTTCATATTGTTATACTTGAGGTCATTATATAATACTATTATTACAAAAAAGGACTATTTTGTGGAACATTTTCTTTTTTGCAAATCGAACTCTTTTCGTAAAATGGAGGGAGTATTGTTCTTGATTGCTGATTACAACTTTTCTCCAATTGAGGATCATAAGGGTTGTGGAGTGTAGAGCTCCACCCAAGTTACGGTTTTTCCCCCATTGTTTTCCAATTAATTTCCATCAATTATTCTTCTCTAAATATTGTTCTACATAATTTAACAATTAACCATTTAAGAAGTTAGAAAAACCTAAATTTACTTCCCGTTAAAGAAAAAAGCATCTCTTATTCACTCGTGCTAGGTTGTGGTTGAACAGTCACCCTAACATTTAGAATTTAACCATATATGGAGCTTGTTTTCATACATAATAAAATTTCAAGCAACATACACCAGAATGATTTAACCCAAATTTGCTATTAATCTTGTGAGGGTATGTCCATCTCACTAATTATTGAGGTTTATACCTATGGACTATGTTTGGCAATTTGAAATTTTAAAGCAGAGCGATAGAATCCAAAACAAAAAATTATCCCTGCTCAAGTAGATCACCCAAACAATATATAGCCCTAAAAAAGAGAGTATCCCTAGAATGATAACCATATACACCTATGCCATAAATGAAACCTCAAGCTTAATCATGACAAAAAATGCATGACTAAAAGAACTGAGAAGGTTATGTGCATCAGAAAAACACAATTTTGCAATAAAAGGAACCACCTAAAACCACCAGGTTTGAATTTCAACTTGAACAAATGGATTCATGACCCCATGTAAACTACTTTTGTAACAATTAACAAAGGCTATATATCTAACAGATCACCCACGAGTTCATTCACAATAATTTATAGCCAAAAAAGAGAGAGAAGTAAATCCATATACCAAAAATTGTACCCAAAAATAACAGTGATGTATGTTAAAGACTTAAATACCATAAAATATTCAAGATAAAAATATTCAAGATAATAATATCAAAATTTCAGAACCAAAAAAAAACAAAACAAAACAAAACAAACAAAAAACCAGTTCTTTGCTGATAAACCATACTTGTTAAATAATTTCAATGTCAGATGCTTTTTAGACATTCTAAAAATACATATTAGCATGTATATATATATATATATATATATATATATATATATATATATATATATATATATATACCATTTTAAAGAATTCTTAAAAGAACCCATATTCCGAAATCATGATTCATCACACTAATAAATACAAATAAAAACAAACCCAGAGGGTTACAATAATAATTACCCAAATCCAGAAAAACTATTATGAACTTGAATCTTTCTTAATTTAAAAAAAAGAAAAAGAAAGATTGAACCCATTCATAGTTCCTAAAGCAAAGCAGAAAAACAGAATTAATTGTAGCTTACCTACTTTCGTTATTGGCAGCTCTGGCCTCAAGTTCCAACCTTTGATTTTTCTGAGGAAAGAAAAAGAGAGTATAATACACTGAAACGTTCTCGTCTTTTGCAGCTCGGTCGGATTTATGTTTGTTAGAGTAATATTTATGGTAGTGATTGAACAATGAAAGAATGCCATCAGTTACCAAGTAAACTACAAAACTACCCCTGAGTAAACTCGGTGACTCTCGGATAACGTTTGGACCTCTAATTTAAATATACGCATCTGTTTTTGGTGCGTTGTGTTCAATGATCATAACTTTTTTTTTTTTTTGTGACGCAAGATCATAACTTAAATATATTAAGTTTGAAATAAGTTCATTCCAAACCGAGTTGCTGAGTTAAATATCCAACAACTCAACTTAATGCAGTTCTTAAATATAAAATTAATTTTAATTTTTATAGCCGAGACATATTTAAATTTAAAATTTATATAATTTATTTAAATTTTGAAAAATTATAAATTTTACAATTCATTGTATTTTTTTCGTTCTCTAAAACAAAAAATATATGCCTATTTTTGATAATTTACGATGTTCATAATTCTAGTGACTAAAGAAAGTAAATTATCTTCATTTTGAATTTAAAATATATATATATATATATATATATATATATATATATATATATATATATATATTAAATTGATTTTATAAATTCGACATTAATCTTACATTTTTAAACAAATACAATATTGATCGGTATAATATTAATATCATACTACTTCTATCTCAAGACAAAAATTCTTATTAGGGAGTATAAGTTACTCTATCCATCCCTAAAATAACGTTTTAGAGATGGGCGCAAAAATTAAGATAATAATTAGAAAGTATTAAATATAGTATTCAATTGTCTATAATACCCTTAAATCATTAATTTATCATAGCACAAGAGTTTAAAGTACCAAAAAAATAAGTAGAGTAATGAGGGGTAATTTTGGAAAAATTATCATTAATTCTCCTAGATTTGAACAAATATCAATTAATTATGAACAAATAAAAAACTCTAAAACGTCATTTAAATAGGGACGGAGAGAGTATATAGTACCTAAAAAGTTATGAAATGATTTATGATTTGCTGCTTGATATTAGGAAGAATTAAAGCATAGAACTAAGTTCAATCCCTTATGTTGAGGGATCTAATTTGTAAATTAACTTATGACTTAATTGTTCAGCTCAATATGCTTGATTTCGCTAATTAATTGTCTAATCCAATAATTAAGGTTCAAAAAAAAATACCTTTAAAGTAACCACTTTATGATTTAACTTGATTGAAGAATGAAAGGAGCTGACCTTGATTTAACTCTTTCAAACTTACTCCATAATTTTAGTTAACATAATATCCACAATGACGAGCTGCCTTGTAGACATTGCCTTTAATGTACTCCCTCCGTTCCGTTCCGTTCCGTATTAAGTGTCGTTAGAAGGGCCAAAATTTACTTTTTAAAAAGAGTAATGATTCTTTATTATAAAGTATAAAATTAAAATCAAATTACTAAAGAGGGTGTATTTAATTAATATTTTTAGATACTTTAAAAGTTTGATTGTATTCAATCAAGACATTTAAAGAGTTTATAAAAGTTTACTGATATTTAATTACAACTTTTGTAATGTCTTTAAAACTTAGGTGATATTGAATTAAGACTTTTACAAAGTCTATAAAAATATTTTGATAATTAAAAAGTCATAAATTTTTTAATTTCTATCAAATGATAGAGTTTGACATACTTTAAAAGAACAAATACTCATATTCAAAGTCTGACCTCATCTCTAAAGACTTTCAAAGACTTTTAAATATTTGAGAAAGGGAGACGATGAACAAAGGAGAAAGAGAAAGAGGAAATCAAACAAAGAAGATAAAACAAAACAATATATTTATATATATCTTTCTCACTTGCTCTCTCTCTCTACCTCAGTCATTTCAAAATAAAAACTCCAAAATGAAATAGAGCTATTATAGCAGGTGAGGAGAGAGAAAAATGAGGAAGGGTTAAAAAAGGGGTTAAGGGTTCCAAATAGAACCAATTGTATAAATGGAGATAACAAATATTTTAATATCATTTTATACTTATTCTCTCCCATAAAAAAATTCTCATTTGTTATATTTGTAAATATTAAGGAGGTATTTTTTATGTTTATTTTTAAAATTAATAAATTTGTTAATTTTTTTATTTGTTGAAAATTATAAATTGTTAGTTTAGGAAAATGACAATAAACAATTTTAAAATCGAAATTATTATTTTATATTATTGTTAGTAGAAATTTATTTTTTTATGAAATATAACATTTTCTTGTAATAGACTGATTATGATATAATAATTCAACTTCAACATTGCCTTTTATTTCAAATTAGGTTGTGACATGGTCAAAATATTTTAATATTGTACTCATTTCATCTAAAATATAAGATCTTTATTGACTTTTTAACAATTAATAGAAGCTACAAGATATATTAGAGGTATACAAAAGTCTATCAATATATTAGTAAAAAGTCTATAAAAATCTATCACTTATTTCATGGAGTCTTTAAAAGTAATTTTAAAAGTCTTTAAAAATCATTAAAATTCACAAACTCTACAAAAGTCAAAATAGTATTTAAATTTTTTTATTGAATACACCCTTCAATTACCCTTTTTTGGGAACGTAAGTATTATGGGAGTAGAAGAAAATATTGAAATTAAATAGGAGTATTGCACTTGAAAAGATGAGATATTTTAAGGGTAACCTAAGAAAATAAGAAAAAAATTCTCCTAAAAATTTGGAAACGACAATTAATTAGGAATCAATTTTTTTGCTAAAGCGACACTTATGTTTGAACGTTTAGTGCATTCGGAGTATTTAAAAGTTTAAATTTACTTGATAATCTTGTTAGTTTCGTAATAGTTTGTTTCAAACGCAGTGGCGAAACCAGAACATTTTTAGAGGGGGTCAAAATACATCAATAAAAAAAATTTATTTATTGACGTTTGGAGTGCTTTTTTTAAATTCACTTTGCCTAATTATAGTATTTCATAACATCATTTTTCAACTCTTGACAATCTTTGAGTTTGTGAGTTTAATGACTTTAAATATATATATATATATATATATATAGATAGATATATAGATAAATTATAAATTGTAATATTATATATTCAAAATCTTATATTGTGGTTTTGGTCATCTTTGGAGACAATTAAAAGGAGTCATTCAAATCAAAAAAATGAGTTAAGTTATTCTCATTTATAAAAAATTGATACCAATATATGATTAAGTCAGTAAGACAAATAAGTGTAATATTAATTAATTAATCATCAAACTTATTTAACACTATTTTATCTTATAGTAATATTGTTAATTTATTATAGGTGAAAAGATATAAAGAAGCAAATGAATTAATATCATCTCATAAGAAAGATCAAGTTTAACTAATATTAGAATGCTTCAGGTTCTAGGGTTGGGGGGTCATATGACTCCCGCCGCCCCTAGTTCCGCCCATGTTCAAACTTAACTTGTTTTACTCACAAACGCAGTATTTGAGACTCAAACGCGCCGCAATAAAATTAAAACGATGTGTTTTGAAGTTCAAACACTACAAACGCTACAGTCACACACAAACATTGCAAACACTGGTAGCCCAACAAATTAAACCCAATAAGGTTTAGCAATGGGAGTAGGTAACGCCCAAAAATGTTATTCCCTCTATTTATTTGTTTTTTCAAAAAAACCCACACTTTGGCCTTTTAAATTTGCTTAATGATATCTTTAATTTATAATTAATATGACATTACTTGAATTTCTATATATCTAAAAATATAGTACTCGTCAAAAAATTATTATTATCTAAATATAAATGAATTAAATTCAATTTAAAATTTTTATAAATAAATTTTTAAGAATTAATTAAGCTAAAAAAATATTAAAAGTTCAAATTTGAATGCAAAATATTTTTATATGTTCAATACGAAAGAGGTTTCGAAGCTTCAAACTATAGTATCGAATACTAAAATTGCTTTTATTTGTTATTAAAACAAAAATTTAAAAGAAAAAATTTATACAACAACATTGCTTCATTAATTAATAAGCTCTTTATTTTATCTATACTAGTTAAATGTTATTAAAGAAATAGATTTGAAAAAATAACATTATTTTTTCAGACTACTTAAATAAAATTATTATTTTTATATAAAATCAGGAAATAATTCTTATTAATAAATGAATTGAATTATAAAAAATAATAGATTCAAGGTTATAATAAGTTTTAAATTGAAATTTGAAATTCAAAAACATATAAATTTTCTTTAAAAAACACAAAAATAAAACCTAGAAATATGAAAAAAACTATGGGAGGGAGCATGGGAGGCTTGACTAGTGGTTCCGTAATTAAGAAGAAAAAGAAGGGCAACTGCGATAAAATAATGAATGCTGCGTTGAAGACGGGCGTTGAGTATTCGTTACTCACCGGCGCTTTGTTCGACGAAGCAGCTTCAATTGCACATGTTCCTTTAATCCTTTTACTTATTTTAATCCTTTTACTTATTTTAAGGAAATTGTAATTTTTCAGGAGAAAATTGATATTTTTATAAATTCTTACTCACATGAATGTGGGTTCTATTTATTATTCATATTTGATAAGTCTTGTAAAATTATTAATTTTTCTTGTAAAATTATTAATTCCTTATTTTAATTTTAATTAAGCTTTTAAATTTCTTTTAATGAAAAATGTATTTGATGAGTTGGAAATTTAGGGATTTGGTTAGTCTATTTCAGAGCTACTTTTTTTTTTGTCTACCCCTGTTGGAACTTGTGACTCATAATATAGAAGCTACTGAAAAAGACTAGTGTGGAGCGTAGTGAAGGGCGCTGGGTGCAAGCCAGGAGTGGCGCGGAGCGCGCCAGAGTCGGTGAAGTTTCTGCACTGGTAGCGCGGGGCGCGCCATGGAATGCCTGTGAGCGGCGCGGGCCGCGCCGGTCAACGGTCAGAGTTTTTCTGTGTTGTTTTTGGAAAGAACATTATGAGTAATTGAGACATAATGTGAAGTAGAGTTGGAATATGATTAATAGCTATAAATACTATCTATTGTAAAGCCCTATATAACCAATGAATCATCAATAAACAACAAGCTGCCTGTGGAGTACCCAAATTAAGAAACCACGTAAATCGTGTGAATCTTAATTCTCTATTATCGTGTGCGTGTGTGATCCTAAATTCTAACAACCCCTGTTTGGAGTGTTTGGAGGTTCTAAAAGCACTAACGCAATTCAGAATCTTGTTTATCAGCAAACAATTTATTTCAAACACAATTTATTTAACTCAAAAACTCTGCTTTTGGAGTCTAAACGTAACGCTCTAAAAGTGGTGCGATGAGTTTAGACCTTTAAAATGCTCTAAACGTCGCTTACCGAACATAAATGCTTTTTTTTTATTTACCCGTTTATAAAATATTTAGTGTGACGCCCCCAAAATAGGTATACATCACCCATCTTGGGTCGTCAAATACATGATACATAAATTAAATACAAACTTCTTTTATACAATAAGACAAAAGCGTAGCTGAGAGTTTTTACACGAGTATTGTCTCATAGACAGTATTCAAACTCAAATGAAGTCCTCATTATATTTATTATCACACTATTTCATAAAATAGTGAGGACTACTATAGCCACTATCTCGGACCTTCACTCTGTTCTCCAACTAGTCTCAACTACGTTCTCATTTTCTAAAAATAACAGTGAAAGCAAAAGGGTGAGCTCAACTAGCCCAATAAGAAATACTATGACTAAGATAATGCAGAATAAATTATCGTTAGCCTTCAACAGTGTTAAACTAATAAACAACAAGTTTAACTGCAGCGGAACAAGCAATCCATTAGAAGAGTCAAGTAGAGCATGATATCTACTATCTTCTATGATTTAAAAAGTTTATCATTAAGTTTATCGCTGAGACTCAGCTTAATAAATAAACCACATTATCGTATCATCCATGCACTACAGGCCAAGGATATTCATTAATATCATGACCACGAATTATCCATGCACTACGGGCCAAGGATATTCGTATTTTCACCAATGATCGTGATCATGCCAACCATTGTCCATCAATGCACTACGGGACAATGAGAACTTTTACCACATCATTTGTAATATTATGGTCATGATTATACCGAATAATCTCTGGTCATAATAATACCAATCAACAGTCCATCTATGCACGTAAGCCAAAGATGACTTTCATCACAATATAAGCATGAGGATGATGACAATGATATAAGAATTCAATTAAATGAAAGCAAATGATAAAATTTAAAGATTTATAATTTAATTTATCTATAATTCAATAATGTTCAAATTGTCAATATGATACTGCTTTGTGGAGTAAAATTCAAGAATAATATTGTATCAAAAATAATTTGGACCGAAAAGAAATCAATTTTTATCATGAATAGTATCCTGGGTGAATAGTAACTGAGTGAATAGTACCTCGTGAATAGTATCACATGAATAGTACTCCAACATGAAAAAGTTAAAACTTATCAAGAATGCTCAGAATAATATTTTCATGAAAAGATACTGGATGAAGTGCAAATATCAAGGATATTCTACTAATTTCATGGAGTATAGAATTCAGAATCTGAAATGAAATAATATTACTTACATACTACAAAGTATGGAAGAAAATATTATTTCTTACGAGTATTGAACAAAAATAATATTCCTTACCTTAAAAAGAAGAGCATTCCAACTGTTATAGCGGGGATATTCTTGAAGAAAATTTATACTGTTTTCTACGCTCAAATCTTCTTAAAACTCTAAAGAAATACGTACGCTCAATATTATAGAAGAAGAATTCTCTGATTCTGGTGTGATTTCAAATTCTAAACTAAGCATCATATTTATAGGAGAAAAGCAAGGGCACTGTTAAGAATTTTCACGGACAAAATAATTTGCGATTCACGGATGTATCATGCAAAGTCACGGATTGATTTTTCCATTCAACACACACACCATCATTTTCACCATACACACACACACACACACACACACACATCACTTTCACTTCTTTTTTCTTCCCACCACCACACAAATTACACTCCCTCTTTCCTACGTATCATCAAACATATAAACTCCCTCCCTTCCAAGGCGTCTTCCCCTACCCCCTTTTCCATTTTCATCCCACATGTGGGCCTCATCCCATATGTCACTTTCACACACACACACACACATAAATATATACTGAATAATTTTATACCGATTATTTTAAAAAATGGATAAATGGGGGTCCAAATAATAAGCAAAATTTATAACAAATACTTCATAAAAATTTTCTCAATATCTTAACAACATTTATTCATCATTATTATAACTCGCAATATTAACAACCAGATCGTTCCCAGAAAAGAGGGGGCTTTCCGATAAGGATTTCTCCCTATTGGCGCACAATTAGGTGACCAAATCCATTTTCTCGATAGAACTTTCTAGACATCATCAATAATACAAATAATAATATGAATAACTTTGTCATCTCAATTATTGATATAATAATATAAAATATTGACAATATTTGAATCAAATAACGTGAGATACTATGCACCAATTACTGTAGCAATAATTGAGTATAATTAAGTGGCTTCTCACGTAAGCATCAATAATCAATACCGTGTGCTACTATACAACCACGCGTATTACTGTACTTTTCATCACCGGGTATTTCAAAAGTTAACGGTAAAATTTTCGCCGTTATTTTCATAAAAAGATATTTCTGTCGTTTTCTAACTCCGAAAATAATTTGTTGTGGGGTCCACCAATGATTGTTGTGAGGACCCCAAACTCGGATACTTGAAACCCGAACTCGGTTCTTCACGATACCATTTCTATGAGCGGAATAATACTAATAATAATAACAATAATATAAAAGATCAAATTAATTTACATCATTATCAGAGTCTAGCTCCCAAGTACGTAACCTTTAATACATTCATTACAACCCATGATAGCTAATATAATATCATTGTCATACTAAAGTTAACTATTACATAAGATAACATTCATTCATTCAGCAACCTTTCCCTTTAACTTGTTCTTAGCAGAGCTCTCTGGTCGTTCACACTTAGCTGAAAATATTTAAATTAAGCAAGGTTGAGCATTTGAGTGCCCAGCAAGCAATAGCAATTATATATATATAAGCTGAAAGGATTTAAATATTTTCTTTGTACTATTCTTCTACAACAAGTCAATAGTTGTGAAGTATTCTGGACCAATAATAATAACATAACAACTCTCTTTCAAATTTTTGAAACTACATAATGACTATATCTGAGGTTATAGTGACATGCCATGAACATTGTTTTTATTTTCGAAAAGGTTAAACAGAAATTCATCTATAAACCGTCATAACTTACGGGCACGGGGGTGATCAGCCCGTTATGCCCTGCATTGATCAATACTACGTGCAAGAATGAGGGTATCGTTCACTCTGTCCGCCTTGGGCGCATAAAAGTTTTTCCCGTGTAGGGATGTTCATACTTTTCTGGGTTCCAAATCAAAAGTTTTATCTTGTTCAACAATAATCTATAATTCAACATATATGTATACAGGTAATTGACAAAGGTATATCAACATGTGATTAAATACAATGATTATCCAAGTGGGGACACTTGTTTAACCATTTCTAGAAATTAACGAACAGAATATATATATCTAGGTTACCATATACTAACATGTTGATAATCAATGAGCTTATATAATATAAGGTTAATAATCTGTACAATAATAATATAGTTTAGAAACAATCTTACTCACATCCATTGCATAAAGAAAATGCAAAGGTTAGATACTTGCCTGATGCGCTGCTTACAATATGCAACTTAGTTTTATCGCTTATCTCACGACCTATCATTAATAAGATCGTTCGTTCGATTAGAACAATATACTATAACACATAACACTGCTTATTGCAGTCAGCACATATCCTAATCACATTGACATATAAATTTAACAACCATTGAATCACAAATAATCACTTATACAATCAAAATATCTAAGTCCAGATCAATTTCTGAAACATGTCGGTCTACCTACAACTTTATAGGGTAATTATCGAGTCTAAGACTCTACACTATAACTCAATATCCGTAAATATCAGTCATATTATTTTTAAATGACTCAATATAATTTTAAAACATTTATTATAATTTATCCTAAATTTTCAAACATCGGAATTATATTAAAATGATTTAAATACTAATCAATTCTATTATCATTAATATTTAATTAGTATTAAACTATTAATGAAATCATTTTCAAAATATTAAAGTTATGTATAATAACTCAAAATACTTTTAAAGTATTAATATTACCCTTAAATGATTTTTAAAATATTTAAAATTATTTTTAAATAATTAACATTAATATTAAAGTATTAATGTTCTATTTATCAAAATATTAAAAGTCATTGTTCATAACTTAAAATATTTTTAATTCATTTATATCCATTTTAAATGATTTTTAAATTAATAAAACCATTTTTAAACTATTTATTTAATATAATTATTAAATAAATTTAATGTCAATAATAATAACTTAATCATCATTAATATTAAATTATTAATGAAATTATCCTTTAAATATTAAAAGTTATATTTTATAACTTAAAATATTTTTAAACACTTTATTTTCATTTAATATGATTTTTAATATAATAAAATCATTTTTAATTAATTTACTTAATTCATTTAGTAAATAAATTAATTACCATTAATATTAATTTATTAATAAAATTTATCATAAAATATTAAAAGTCATTAAAAATAACTTAAAATATTTTCTTATATCATAATATAATTTTTAATGATTTTTCTAATATAAAAATCATTTTTAAATAATTTATTTAATATTATAATTAAATAAATTAAATGCTTTTCATATTTCAAAAATATTAAATATTTATGAAATATAATAAAAATAATTAAAAACTAATTTTCGGAATTTTTTAATAATTTTTAATAATTTATTTTGTATTTTTTATAATTAAAAACTATTTTTTTCTATTTTTTTATTAATTTCTGAAAAATAATAAATAATCTGTCGCTAAAGGTCACCTATAGCGACAGAACCGTCGCTATAGGTGTTCTTCATATTCTTGGCCAAACCCAGAAATCCTTGCCAGTTACCGAGTTGCTTAGTTTGACCAAGATTAAAACCGAGTGTAATGCGTTTCTGAACATGTTGTTGATAAGATAATCTAGTACAAGTACAAGACTACACGATCCAACAAACAACATCATCAAACCATGCATAACTAACGAGATCCGAAGCGTTGAACAAGCTGTCAGAGCTGTTCTTCATTTTCTGGGCTACCCAGAAATGAAGAACAGTTCGACTGGCTCGTTTTGGGCTCCCACAACTTGTGATCTAGGTGAGTTTTTAGCGATTTAAGAGGTCTATCTTGTAGAACACATGTAAGTCTAGAGATCCATTACATAAAATCAACAAAACAACAACTGAGTTAGTAGATCTATTCCGGTCAACCCATGTCAGACAACACGATCAAGCATTTTCTGGGTTACCCAGAAAATGGCTTTCGTGCTTCTCTGGCTTGGTTTGACCATCGACTACGCATCACCTGTTTACTATATATGTGATCTTAAGGCCTGAGGATGTAGTACAAGCAACGTAGTATAACTTACATATATCCATAAACACGGATCAACAATAACATGACAGATCTAAACGCTTGAAAAATTGTCAGAGGCGGTTCCTGGCTTTCTGGGCTGCCTAGAAAATGCCCGGTCAATGCCGGTCAACGACATTTGACCGTTAATAACAACAAATCTAGACATCAAATGACTATTCTACCACTTGCATCTTAAAGACCATATACCAGGCTATATATTTAAAACATAAAACAACCAAAAACATAAACCAATAAGGATCTACAGGCTCTGACATTCGCTGTCAGACGCCTCTTTAAAAAATTTTCAGACTTTGAAGATCTTCAAATCCGAGCCTCTAGATGTTATGGATCTAACATCTCGCAACCCAGATCATCCTTAGACACCTTATACAACATATTTTAACAATCAAACATAACATCTAACACAGAATCGTTGGACAGAAATTGAAGTAGGGTTTATACCTTTTCTTTGAAAAATTTTGATCTTAGGCTACTGATTTGTTGTAGCTGTTAGTGGGGCTCGGTTTTGTTACTGATCTAGCACTGAAAATTAGTGAGTTTAGAGAGAGAGACTTAGGTGGAGTGTTTGTGCAAAAATAGCTAGCAAAATGATTTTTTTCTCTCTCTCAATCCTTTTATACAACCTAGATTCATGCATCTAACATGCAAGGTGGCAAAAGAGATAAGCATTGGCTGATTTTAGGCATGTGCTATAGACCTAGGTTGATGAATTAGCAATCTAGGTTGATGAATATACAATCTAGATTATTAAATAAATACCATAAAGGGTATTTGTAAGACCCCAACTTATTAATGAATAAAATCAAATTTTCTCTAAATATTATTGTGAATAATAAGGGGGTTAATTTGATATAATACTTTGGTTATGGGTGAAATGTGCAAATTTTGCAAAATAAGCAAGTGGTTATAAAATATTTATTTTTGGTCGGTGAATATTCGGTTGGTCGTGGAATATTCTTGCTGTCGGGGAATATTCGTACGACGACGCAGCCTTGTGTGGGCCCCATAACGGAAAGCGATTGGATGAAGAAAACGACAAGTATAAGTTGTTTATTAATAATGGCGTAGTTGTTACCGTTAACACTGTTTAAATACCCGGTGGTTAAAAATACAGTAATAACGCGTGGTTGCATAGTAGCACACGGATTGCACAGTATAGTTGAATTATTGATTCGTACGTAAGAAGGCACTACTCAATAATTGTTACAGTGATTACTGTTCAATATTTTATTTTATTGGTTCAATAATTGCTGCATTGATATTTTATATTATTGTTGTTTCAATAATTATTGTTGCACAGTATTTTCATTTATCAGATCAATAATTCATATTATTTGAATAATATTATTAGATAACATTATTGGTAATGTCTAGAAAGTTCTGTCTAAGGAGAGGTTTGGTCATCTAATTGCGCGCCAGTAAGGAGAAATCCTTATTGGAAAGCCCCCTCTTTCCTGGGAACGGCCTGGTTGTCATAAATGTGATTCTGTAATATTATTTATGAATAATTAATTATTGATTCATATGATAAGGAAATATTTATTTTATGTGGATATAAATGAGGGATATATTTTTGTGGTTAAAAATGAAGGAGTTAATGTTGAGGTTTTTATCCATATTTTTGTCGGAATGGAGGTATTAAAAATCAGGGTTTTTGAGATATTTTGCGGGGGTTATAATTTTTAATCCGACCGTTGGATCGTGGTAATTTTTGGATATGTTATACATATATAAGTTGAGTATATGCCCACAAATTTTGAACCGTTAAAAATGAACGTATGATTTATTATGAATTTTACAAGATGACTGGTTCAGAAATTGTTGAATTTTCGGAGTTTATCATTTTGATGGAAAATTCTAGAATTGGTGGGCCCCACTTGTGGTTGGTGAAGAAATGTGCTGAATTATATTTTAAATGTGGTAGGTGGGAATAGTAGCAGGTAAAGCCATCAGGTTGCAGGTCAAACCTACCAAAATTTTCCTATAAATAGAGAGCTAAGTTAGAATTGAAAATTACACCAGAAACAAGTTTTCTCTCTTTCTCTCTCTAGATTATTGAGTGTATTTTGTGAGTATTTAGATACTTTGAGAGTTTCTATTCATCAGAGCAAGTTTCTTTCAGCCTTATACCGGTATTCCGACCAGAAGTACTGATATTTTGAGGTAAGGGATATTATTTTCTTCTTAATGATATTATTTTCTTCAATATCATTATGCTGAAATATTGATATGAGTTTTTATCAAATTTGGAACTTTTGTGTCGGGGGTTACTATTCACGTATACGGCACTATTCACGTATACGACACTATTCACGAATACGGCACTATTCACCGAAAAATAAAATTTTTCCTTTTTGTCCAAGATGTCTATTATGGTTACTATCTTTGATTGTATCCATGTTTTGATCTTTATTTTTGAATTCTGCTTCACAATTGATTATTATGAAGTATTATTGATCTTGGATAAACTGTTATACGAATCCCTACTATTTGTCCTTCTGTCTCATTGGATTCGTTCTCTTTAAGATATTTTTCATCATCCTCAGTCCTAAATGATGATATTACTGAATATCTTTGGCCTGTAGTGCAAAGATGTATAATTACTTGATGAATATCTTTGGCCTGTAGTGCAAAGATGAACAGGTGTTGAGATGAACATGACCGACTGATGATACAAATGAATATCTTTGGCCTGTAGTGCAAAGATGAATATTTGGTTAAAGATGATTATTAATTGATGTTACAGGGATAAAATATTGATGATGGACTTTTAAATCTTAGAAGATAGTAGAATTCTTTCTCTACTTGACTCTTCTAATGGTTTGTTGTTTCCGCTGCAGTTGTTGATCTAAAACTTGTTGTCGATTATATTTTATCAGATTTTTCCCTGTTGAAGACTAACGATAATTTGTTGTATATTATCTTAGTCATAATATTCTTTACTGGGCTAGTTGAGCTCACCCTTTTCCTTTTTGTTCCATTTTTCTTCTCAGGAGGTGAGAACATAGCAGGATCTAGTCGGGGTATGGAGTGATGGTTCTAGAAAGATGTATTAGCAGTCCTCACTATTTCTGTAAAATAGTGTTTGAATAATTGTAATGAGGATTTATTTGAGTGTGGATATTGTCTAGAAGACAATATTTGTATTTAAACTCACAGTATGTGTTGTCGTATTTTGCACGACAATTGTATTATTGAAGTTGTAGTTTGCTTTCTGTACCATGTATTTGGCGACTCAGAATGGGTGTTGTATACCTATTCTGGGGGCGTCACAGTTGGTATCAGAGCTTAGGGATATGATCCCTGGCTGAGATGTGAGACAAGAACTAGGAGGGGAGAGACGGGGAATTCCTTCGCTAGTATGACCTGACTAAGTTTATTTGGTGTTTATTTGGTCGGTCAGAGTATAGGGATAATATATGACATGACTATTAACCCTTGTTTTATGGCAGTATTTAAGAATGGCAGCTGAGAACGTTAATAATGGAGTAAATCAGACCGTGGAGACACCTTTGATCACTACCCAGGGGAACGTGCAACAGGAAGGCAATATTCCTCCTGTAAACAACGTTACCGAGCAAACGATGAATGATGGAATGTTTAGGAGCTTTTTGCAGTTCATGCAAAATCAGACGAGGGAGACTCGTGTGCAGAATACGGGTGGAAATGATAACAACGCGCGGTTTGTCACAGCTAAGCAGTTCAAAGAATTGGGACCACCAGAATTTAAGGGAAAGCCGGATCCGATCATGGCGGAAACGTGGGTCAAGCAAATTACCAAGATATTTGATGTCTTGGGATGCACGGAGGAACAGAAGGTTCCATTCGCCACATTTATGTTCCGCGGTGAGGCAGACTACTGGTGGGAGTCTGTGAAGCGTACCCAGCCTGACGCACTCAACATGTCCTGGGAAACATTTCAAAAACTGTTCAATGACAAGTACTTTCCTGAAAGTATTCGTCATATGAAGGAGGTTGAGTTTATTAGACTGGAACAAAACAACATGACGGTGTCCCAGTACGAGGCGAAGTTTGCAGAGTTATCCAGGTTTGCACCTCATTTGGTCGAAAATGAGGAACGAATGACGCGGATGTTTCTGAGAGGTTTAAAACCTGAGATTCGTCAATACCTTATCTCTCATAAATTTTCTCTGTATTCAGACGTTGTCAACAGGGCCCAATTATTAGAGAGAGATAATGAGTATACTCAACCGAGGGACCACAACCAGGGTCATACCGGTGACAGCAATCATCAGAGCGATGATAACCAACGAGGAGGGAAAAATACGAACAAAGACGGTAACCACTCGGGTGGTCATCGTGGCCATGATAATAGGAGAGGTGAGTCAAGTGGAAATTTCAGAAAGAGGAGATTCAACAATGACGGGAAGACATCAGCACCAGCACCAGCACCAACAACAAATTTTAGGGGAGGAGAACGACCGCCAGTTAGATGTTACAAATGCGGGAAAGAGGGACATATCAGCCCAAACTGTCCACAACAATCCAAGGTGTGTTACAACTGTGGGAAGGAAGGCCACATCGCTCGAGATTGTACTATAGCGAAACCAAGTTCAGCGGGAGTGGTGATTCCAAGGGCTGTCCCGGATAAGGCGAAATCAGCGGTTCCTGGAAGAGCGTTTGTCGTAACTGGCCAAAACGTGAGAAACCCGAACGAGGTGATCACGGGTAAGCTAATCTTGAATTCTTGCGAAGTTTATACTTTACTAGATACCGGTTCTACCCATTCTTTTATCTCTCCTGCTTGTGCTCAACGTTTAAACTTGACTCCGGAGAAATTGGACTTTAACTTATCTGTTGAAACTCCGTTGGGTGAAACCTTCGTTACATCTACAGTTTATAAATCTTGCATGATCCAAGTTGGCACTATCACATTACCTGTTGATCTTATCTCTTTAAAGATACTTGCTTTTGATGTGATTTTAGGAATTGATTGGTTAACCACTCATCATGCTAAAATTGATTGTTTTCGTAAGGTTGTTAGTTTTCATATTCCTAACCAACCTGTCATACGAATTCAAACTACTAAACCACTAAAATCAGTCACTGTCATATCAAGCCACAAAGCTATTCGTTTATTGAAAAACGGATGTCAAGCTTTCTTAGCCCATGTTATGGATTTGAACAAAGACAAGTCAGATTTGAATAATATTTCTATTGTTAGAGAATTTTCCGATGTATTTCCTGAAGAACTTCCCGGTCTACCCCCGGAACGAGAAATTGAATTCTTTATTGACCTTGAACCCGGTACAAAGCCCATTTCTAAAACCCCATATCGAATGGCTCCTATTGAACTTCAGGAGTTAAAAGTCCAACTACAGGAGTTGTTGGACATCGGTTTTATTCGTCCTAGTACGTCTCCTTGGGGTGCTCCTGTTTTATTCGTAAAGAAGAAAGACGGGAGTATGCGACTTTGTATTGACTATCGAGAATTGAACCATGTCACCATCAAGAATAGGTATCCGCTACCTCGCATTGATGACCTGTTTGACCAGTTGCAAGGAGCACAATTCTTTTCAAAGATCGATCTTCGTTCTGGATATCATCAGCTGAAGATTAAAACTGAGGATATTCCAAAGACTGCCTTCAGAACTCGGTACGGGCATTATGAATTCTTAGTAATGTCTTTTGGATTGACTAATGCTCCTGCTGCCTTCATGGATATGATGAACCGTGTATTCAAAGAATATTTGGATCAGTTCGTTGTTGTCTTTATTGATGACATCCTCATCTATTCCAAAAGCCGTGAAGATCATGAGCGCCATTTGAAGCTGGTACTGCAAAGGCTTCGTGAAAACAAGCTATATGCCAAACTGAAGAAATGCGAGTTCTGGCTTGAGGAAGTAGCATTCCTTGGGCACGTGGTGTCAAAACATGGAGTATCTGTCGACCCGGCGAAGATTGAAGCCATACAAAGTTGGGAGCAACCGAAGTCGGTAACCGAAGTACGTAGCTTTCTGGGCTTAGCTGGTTATTATCGGAGATTTGTGGAAGGATTTTCTCGAATCGCTACTCCGTTAACTCAGCTGACTCGGAAAGATACAAAATTCGTATGGAGTGAGGAATGCGAGAAGAGTTTCCAAGAACTCAAGAGGAGACTCATTTCGGCACCTGTTTTGACAATACCATCTGGTTCGGATGGATTTGTTATCTACAGCGATGCTTCAGGCAAAGGGTTAGGATGTGTTCTCATGCAACATGGGAAAGTCATAGCCTATGCCTCACGACAACTCAAAGAATATGAGAGGAATTATCCTACTCATGATTTGGAGTTGGCAGCAGTCGTTTTTGCGTTGAAGATCTGGAGACACTACCTGTATGGGGAGAAAGTGGAGATCTATACAGATCATAAAAGCCTCAAATATTTCTTCACCCAAAAGGAACTCAACATGCGGCAACGACGTTGGCTTGAGCTGTTGAAAGATTACGATCATACCATCCAATACCATCCTGGAAAAGCAAACGTAGTAGCTGACGCATTGAGTAGAAGATCATATGCGGGTACGAGTGCAATGTTTTTAACACAAAGGCCCATTTTGTATGACTTGCAAAGGATGGAGATAGAGATGAAGGCTCCAAGTACCCACATGATGATATCAAATATACGAGTAGAACCGACTTTAATCGATAAAGTTAAAGCTGCTCAAGCTACGGATATAGAGCTGATGCGTATGAAGAAGAAAGTGCAAGAAGGTGCTATTCCAGAAGCAAGAATCGATGAAGAAGGAATACTTCGAGTCAACTCCAGACTTTGTGTTCCTAACGATTTTGACTTGAAGCATAGAATAATGATGGAGGCACACAACACACCGTTTGCAATCCATCCTGGGAGTACCAAAATGTATCACGATCTTCGACATACATTTTGGTGGAGCAATATGAAAAGAGAGATCGCGGAGTTTATCTCGAGGTGTTTAACTTGTCAACGTGTAAAGGCGGAGCATCAAGTGCCAAAGGGTCCATTGCAACCACTTGAGATCCCGAAATGGAAGTGGGAACACATTACTATGGATTTTGTTACAGGTCTTCCCAAGGTTTCTCAAGGCATAGATGCGATTTGGGTTATTGTTGATAGATTAACCAAGTCCGCTCATTTCTTGCCGATACGTGAGACTTATTCCCTTGAACGTCTTGCTAGTATGTACGTGAACGAGATTGTGAGATTGCATGGCATGCCAGTATCCATAGTTTCGGATCGTGACCCAAGATTCACTTCACGATTTTGGGTTAGCTTGCAGAAAGCTATGGGCACGGATTTACGATTCAGTTCAGCATACCATCCTCAAACGGACGGACAATCAGAGAGGACTATTCAAACTCTTGAAGATCTATTAAGACTTTGTGTCTTAGATCTCAAAGGGAGTTGGGATAAGTACCTACCATTGGTGGAATTCTCCTACAACAACAGTTATCAGGCGAGCATAGGTATGGCTCCATTTGAGGCGTTGTATGGAAGAAAATGTCGTTCTCCAGTATGCTGGGACGAGGTGGGTGAAGCAACATTGTTGGGACCAGAATTGGTACGCATTACTACAGAGAAGATCCAAACGATTCGACAACGTATACAAACGGCACAGGATCGACAAAAGAGTTATGCGGATCTTCATCGGAAGGACGTGGAATTTAATATTGGGGATCATGTATTGTTACGTGTTGCACCATGGAAGGGAGTTACAAGATTTGGGAAGAGAGGAAAGCTCAATCCAAGATTTGTTGGTCCATTTGAGATTCTTGAGCGAATAGGAAATGTGGCATATAGACTCGCATTACCTCCAAGCATGTCTCGTGTTCATAATGTTTTTCACATATCTATGCTTCGTAAATATGTTAAAGACCCGAACCACATTATTGAGTTAGAACCAGACGAGATAGCTGAAGATTTAACGTACGAGGAGGTACCTGTTAAGATCTTGGATAGGAAAGAGCATGTCCTACGCACGAAGGTTATACCACAAGTTAAGGTTTTGTGGAGAAACCATGCTATTGAAGAAATGACCTGGGAGTTGGAATCAGAAATGAAAGCGAGGTATCCTCACCTTTTTGAAACATCAGGTACGTACGTCAATTTCGAGGACGAAATTTCATAAGGAGGGGAGGTTGTAAGACCCCAACTTATTAATGAATAAAATCAAATTTTCTCTAAATATTATTGTGAATAATAAGGGGTTAATTTGATATAATACTTTGGTTATGGGTGAAATGTGCAAATTTTGCAAAATAAGCAAGTGGTTATAAAATATTTATTTTTGGTCGGTGAATATTCGGTTGGTCGTGGAATATTCTTGCTGTCGGGGAATATTCGTACGACGACGCAGCCTTGTGTGGGCCCCATAACGGAAAGCGATTGGATGAAGAAAACGACAAGTATAAGTTGTTTATTAATAATAGCGTAGTTGTTACCGTTAACACTGTTTAAATACCCGGTGGTTAAAAATACAGTAATAACGCGTGGTTGCATAGTAGCACACGGATTGCACAGTATAGTTGAATTATTGATTCGTACGTAAGAAGGCACTACTCAATAATTGTTACAGTGATTACTGTTCAATATTTTATTTTATTGATTCAATAATTGCTGCATTGATATTTTATATTATTGTTGTTTCAATAATTATTGTTGCACAGTATTTTCATTTATCAGATCAATAATTCATATTATTTGAATAATATTATTAGATAACATTATTGGCAATGTCTAGAAAGTTCTGTCTAAGGAGAGGTTTGGTCATCTAATTGCGCGCCAGTAAGGAGAAATCCTTATTGGAAAGCCCCCTCTTTCCTGGGAACGGCCTGGTTGTCATAAATGTGATTCTGTAATATTATTTATGAATAATTAATTATTGATTCATATGATAAGAAAATATTTATTTTATGTGGATATAAATGAGGGATATATTTTTGTGGTTAAAAATGAAGGAGTTAATGTTGAGGTTTTTATCCATATTTTTGTCGGAATGGAGGTATTAAAAATCAGGGTTTTTGAGATATTTTGCGGGGGTTATAATTTTTAATCCGACCGTTGGATCGTGGTAATTTTTGGATATGTTATACATATATAAGTTGAGTATATGCCCACAAATTTTGAACCGTTAAAAATGAACGTATGATTTATTATGAATTTTACAAGATGACTGGTTCAGAAATTGTTGAATTTTCGGAGTTTATCATTTTGATGGAAAATTCTAGAATTGGTGGGCCCCACTTGTGGTTGGTGAAGAAATGTGCTGAATTATATTTCAAATGTGGTAGGTGGGAATAGTAGCAGGTAAAGCCATCAGGTTGCAGGTCAAACCTACCAAAATTTTCCTATAAATAGAGGGCTAAGTTAGAATTGAAAATTACACCAGAAACAAGTTTTCTCTCTTTCTCTCTCTAGATTATTGAGTGTATTTTGTGAGTATTTAGATACTTTGAGAGTTTCTATTCATCAGAGCAAGTTTCTTTCAGCCTTATACCGGTATTCCGACCAGAAGTACTGATATTTTGAGGTAAGGGATATTATTTTCTTCTTAATGATATTATTTTCTTCAATATCATTATGCTGAAATATTGATATGAGTTTTTATCAAATTTAAAACTTTTGTGTCGGGGGTTACTATTCACGTATACGGCACTATTCACGTATACGGCACTATTCACGAATACGGCACTATTCACCGAAAAATAAAATTTTTTCTTTTTGTCCAAGATGTCTATTATGGTTACTATCTTTGATTGTATCCATGTTTTGATCTTTATTTTTGAATTCTGCTTCACAATTGATTATTATGAAGTATTATTGATCTTGGATAAACTGTTATACGAATCCCTACTATTTGTCCTTCTGTCTCATTGGATTCGTTCTCTTTAAGATATTTTTCATCATCCTCAGTCCTAAATGATGATATTACTGAATATCTTTGGCCTGTAGTGCAAAGATGTATAATTACTTGATGAATATCTTTGGCCTGTAGTGCAAAGATGAACAGGTGTTGAGATGAACATGACCGACTGATGATACAAATGAATATCTTTGGCATGTAGTGCAAAGATGAATATTTGGTTAAAGATGATTATTAATTGATGTTACAGGGATAAAATATTGATGATGGACTTTTAAATCTTAGAAGATAGTAGAATTCTTTCTCTACTTGACTCTTCTAATGGTTTGTTGTTTCCGCTGCAGTTGTTGATCTAAAACTTGTTGTCGATTATATTTTATCAGATTTTTCCCTGTTGAAGACTAACGATAATTTGTTGTATATTATCTTAGTCATAATATTCTTTACTGGGCTAGTTGAGCTCACCCTTTTCCTTTTTGTTCCATTTTTCTTCTCAGGAGGTGAGAACATAGCAGGATCTAGTCGGGGTATGGAGTGATGGTTCTAGAAAGATGTATTAGCAGTCCTCACTATTTCTGTAAAATAGTGTTTGAATAATTGTAATGAGGATTTATTTGAGTGTGGATATTGTCTAGAAGACAATATTTGTATTTAAACTCACAGTATGTGTTGTCGTATTTTGCACGACAATTGTATTATTGAAGTTGTAGTTTGCTTTCTGTACCATGTATTTGGCGACTCAGAATGGGTGTTGTATACCTATTCTGGGGGCGTCACAGTATTTTAGTAAACTAATAAATATTTTAAGGTTATTTTGGTCCATGACACTTGAATCTAGGTTTTAATCACTAGATTTTAATCCTTAAAGTATCCCAAATAATTTCTAGAGTTTGAACAATTAAGACTAAAGTTCAATAAAATTTTAATTATAACTTACTAATTAAAAATTAGGATTTTAATAGAAAATTAGGGTTTTTTAATAATTTAGGGTTTCTAGATCTTTAATTAGGGTTCTAATCATTATAATTTTAATTTACTAATTAGGTTTACCTTAATAAAATATATCATACGCGTTATTATCCACAGTAACACAATTTCTGACTAATCAAAATCTCTAGTTTAGGTTTCCAATTAGGGTTTCTAATTATTAGAAATTCAAATATAACCTAGGGTTTTAAATTTACAATTAGGGTTTCCTAATTATTAGAAATTCAAATATAACCTAGGGTTTTAAATTTACAATTAGGGTTTCCTAATTATCATAACGTTATGTAACACACAACATAAAATATATAACACATTTAAATAACCGTCTTAAACCCACAATTGATTTCCAAATTAGGGTTTAGCCAAATAATATTAGGGTTTTGAAATTAAACACCATAATTGACCAACCATTATCAATACTAATATACTGTACATATTTATAGCACTAAAATTTAAAATTATATTATTATTCTCGTACCTTGACAATAATTCAAAATTAGGGTTTGGATTTCATATCTGATTTATTCTTCCTACTTAACCTTAATAATTAAGGTAAAATAGTTAACTTAATAATCTGTACTAAAATTCATATAATAAAATAATTATTATATTTATTCTAAAAATCACTCCATATATTATTTAAATAATATATGATTATATTTTCATAGAAAATAATTAATAAAAACATTTCTACCATAAAAGTAATTATTATAAGAATAAACTTATATAATAATCAATAATTCTAAAATAAAATTATTTGTAAATATTTATGTAATAAATATATTTTTATTTACCACATAAATACATAATATCTTGTACAAATCCTCATCCTAAAAAAAAAATTTATACGCAAAATTTCTTATTTATTTATATAGAAAATATCGGGTTGTTACAATTGTGCCGTCGTACGAATATTTCATGTTAAAACGAATATTCCCCGACCAATCGAATATTTTATGACAACTTGCATACTTTGTAAAATTTATAAATATTACCTACAACTATAACATTATATCAAATTCACACCATAATATTCAAAATTATATTTAAAGAAAAAATTTAATCTTTATTTATGAAAGTTGGGGTCTTACAACCTCCCTTTCTTATGAAATTTCGTCCTCGAAATTAGGGTACGTACATAGTATGTCGAAGAGGTGAGGATACCTTGATTTCATTTCAGATTCTAACTCCCAGGTTATTTTCTCAACATCGTAGTTTCTCCACAAAACTTTGACTTGAGGTATAACCTTGGAGCGTAGAATATGTTCCTTCTTATCCAAGATTTTAACAGGTACCTCTTCATATGTTAAATCTTTCACTATCTCGTTTGGTTCTAACTCAGTAATGTGGTTCGGATCTTCCACATATATACGTAATATTGATATGTAAAAAACGTTATGAACACGAGACATACTTGACGGTAAAGCGAGTCTATAAACCACAGTTCCTATTCGGTCAAGGATTTCAAATGGGCCAATGAATCGAGGATTGAACTTTCCTCTCTTTCTAAATTTTGTAACTCTTTTCCATGGAGCAACACGTAACAACACATGCTCTCCAACATTGAATTCCCCGTTTTTTCGATGAAGATCAACATAACTCTTTTGTCGATCTTGTGAGGTTTTTATACGTTGCCGGATTATTTGAATCTTTTCCTTTGTCATGCTTACCAATTTCGGTCCCAACAACGTTGCTTCGCCTACCTTATCCTAACATATTTGAGAACAACACTTGCGTCCATACAACGCCTTGAATGGAGCCATGCCGATACTTGCTTGATAATTATTATTGTAGAAAAATTCCACCAATGGCAATAACTTGTCCCAACTTCCCTTAAAGTGAAGGACACAGAGTATTAATAAATCTTCAAGAGTTTGAATAGTCCTCTCTGACTGCCCGTCCGTTTGAGGATGATATGCTGAACTAAATCGTAAATCCATGCCCATAGTTTTTTGAAAACTAACCCAAAATCGTGAAGTAAATCTTGGTTCTCGATCAGAAACTATGGATACTAGCATACCATACAGTCTTACAATCTCATTTATGTAAATACGAGCAAGACGTTAAAGTGAATAAGTTTCTCGTATATGTAAGAAATGAACAGACTTGGTCAATCTATCAACAATGACCCAAATCGTATCTATGCCTTGAGAAACCTTGGGAAGACCAGTAACAAAATCCATGGTAATGTATTCCCACTTCCATTCTGGAATTTTAAGTGGTTGCAATGGACCTTTTGGCACTTGATGTTCCTCCTTGACTCATTGACAAGTTAAACACCTTGAGATAAACTCTGCTATCTCTCTCTTCATATTTCTCTACCAAAATGTATGTCGAAGATCCCAAGATGGATTGCAAACGGTGTGTTGTGCACCTCCATCATGATCTTATACTTTAAATCAGGAATATAGGAATACAAAGTCTGGAGTTGACTCGAAGTATTCCTTCTTCATCCATTCTTGCTTCCGGAATAGCACCTTCTTGCACTTTCTTCTTCATACGCATCAGCTCCAGGTCTTTGGCTTGAGCAACTTTAACTTTATCGATTAAAGTCGGTTCTACTCGTATATTTACCATCATCATGTAGTTCCCTGGAGTCTTTAACTTTATCTCCATCCTTTATAAGTCATACAAAATGGGCCTTTACGTTGACAATTTCGCACTCGTACCTGCACATGATCTTCTACTCAATGCGTCAGCTACTACGTTCACTTTTCCAGGATGGTATTGAATGGTATGATCGTAATCTTTCAACAGCTCGAGCCAACGTTGTTGTCGCATGTTGAGTTCCTTTTGGGTGAAAAAATATTTAAGGCTTTTATGATCCGTATAGATCTCCACTTCTCCCCATACAGGTAATGACTCCAGATTTTAAGTGCGAAAACGACAGCTGCCAACTCTAGATCATGAGTAGGATAATTCCTCTCATATTCTTTGAGTTGTCGTGAGGCATAGGCTATGACTTTCCCATGTTGCATGAGAACACATCCTAACCCTTTGCCTAAAGCATCGCTGTAGATGACAAATCCCTCCGAACTAGATGGTATTGTCAGAACAGGTGCTGAAATGAGCCTCCTCTTGAGTTCTTGAAAATCCTTTTCATATTCCTCGCTCCAATCAAATTTTGTATCTTTTCGAGTCAACTGAGTTAATGGAGTAGCAATTCGAGAAAATCCTTCCACGAATCTCTGATAATAACCAGCTAAGCCTAAAAAGCTACGTACTTCGGTCACTAACTTAGGTTGCTCCTAGGTTTGAATTGCTTTAATCTTTGCCAGGTCAACAGATATTCCGTGATTTGATATCACGTGCCCAAGGACTGCTACTTCCTCAAGCCAGAACTCGCATTTTTTTAACTTGGCGTATAGCTTATTTTCACGAAACTTTTAGAGTATCAGCCTCAAGTGTTGCTCATAATCTTCACAGGTTTTGGAGTATATGAGGATGTCATCAATAAAGACGACTAAAAAGTGATTCAAATATTCCTTGAATACTCAGTTCATCATATCCATGAAGGCATCAAGAGCATTAGTCAATCCAAAAGACATGACTAGAAATTCGTAATGCCCGTACCGAGTTCTGAAAGCATTCTTTGGGATGTCATCAGTTTTAATCTTTAACTGGTGATATCCGAAATGAAGATCAATCTTTGAAAAGAATTTGGCGCCTTGTAACTGGTTAAACAGGTCATCAATGTGAGGCAATGGGTACCTATTTTTGATGGTGACATGATTCAACTCCTGATAATCAATACAAAGTCGCATACTCCCATCTTTCTTCTTTACGAATAGAACAGGAGCACACCAAGGAGACGTACTAGGACGAATGAAACCGATGTCTAAAAATTCCTGCAGTTGGATTTTTAACTCCTGAAGTTCAATAGGAGCCATTCGATATGGGGCTTTGGAAATAGGTTTTGTACCGGGTTCAAGGTCGATACAAAATTCGATTTCACGCTCTGGGGGTAGGCCAGGAAGTTCTTCAGGGATTACATCAGGAAATTTATTAACAATTGAAATATCATTCAAAACTAACGTATTTTTGTTTAAATCCGTGACATGAGCTAAGAAAGCTTGACATCCATTTTTTAAAAAACGAATAGCTTTATGGCTTGATATGACAGTGATTGACTTTAGTGGTTTGGTTGCTTGAATTCGCATAATAGGTTGATTAGGAATATGAAAGCTAAAAACTTTATGAAAATAATCAATTTTTGCATGATGAGAAGTTAAACCAATCAATCCCTAAAATCACATCAAATGCAAGTATTTTCAAAGAGATAAGGTCGACAGGTAATGTGCGCGTACCGATTTGAATCAAATAAGACTTATAAACAGTGGATGTGATGAAGGTTTCTCCCAACGGAGTTTCAACAGATAAGTCAAAGTCTAATTTCTCCGGAGTCAAATTTAAACATTGAGCGCAAGTAGGAGAAATAAAAGAATGGGTAGAACCAATATCAAATAAGGTATAGACTTCGCTAGAGTTTATGATTAGCTTACCCGTGATGACCCCGTTTGGGTTTCTTGCTTTCTAGGAGGTCACGATAAACACTCTCTCGTGAACTACTGGTTTTGACTTCTCTGGGACGGCCTTTGGTGCCTCAATCCCAGCTGGACTTGGCTTCACTGCCCGACAAAATTGAGCTAGGTGACCTTCTCTTCCATAATTATAACACGTTTTGGACTACTGCGTGCAATTTGGACTGATGTGTCCCTCCCCTCCGCATTTGAAGCATACGATCAGTGGTCGTTCTCCTTCCTTAATAACGGTTGTTGGTGCTGATGTCTTTTCATCATTGTTGAATCTCATTTTCTTTAAATGTCCACTTTTATTATCTTGGCCATGATTACCACCGAAGTGGTTACCATTTCTGGCATGTTGATTCCCTCCACGTTTGTTGTAACCGCTTCGATGATTACTACCACTGGTATTATCATTTTGTCGGTTGCTCTCTCTTGGTTGGGTTGAATCATTATCGCGCTCCAATAACTGAGCCCTACTCACAACATCTGAATACAAGCAAAGTTTGTAAGAAATTAGGTATTGACATATCTCGGGTTTCAAACCTCTTAGAAATATTCGCGTCATTCTCTCCTCATTATCAACCAAGTGGGACGCAAACCGGGATAACTCAAAAAACTTAGTTTCATACTGCGACACGGTCATATTGTTTTGCTCCAACTTGATGAACTCTACCTCCTTTATGTGACGAATACTTTCGGGAAAGTACTTGTCGTTGAACAGTTCTTGGAACTTCTCCCAAGACATCTTCAGTGCGGTAGGTTGAGTACGCTTTATAGATTTCCACCAGTAATCTGCCTCTCCTCGCACCATGAAGGTGGCAAAGGGAACCTTTTGCTCCTCGGAGCATCCCAAGACATCAAATATCTTGGTGATCTGCTTTATTCACATCTCCGCCTTAAGTGGTTTTGGCTCTCCCAAAACTCCGGTGGTCCCAGCTCCTTGAACTGCTTAGCGGTGACCATCCGAGAGTTGCCAGTGTTTCCACCTGCATTTTGAACATGAGTCATTCTAACCTGATGATGCATGAATTGCATAAAGCCTCTGAACATCCCATCATTTATCATTTGGTCGGTGTTGTTGTTTGCATGAGGATTGTTGCCTTCCTGATACACATTATCTTGGTTATTGATCTGTGGTGACTTAACGGTCTCCTGTTCTCCAATGCTTATCTCAACATTTTCAGATGCCATTTTTAAATACTGCACAAAACAAGGGTTAATTGACAAACCACATAATACCCCTATATTCTGAGAGACCAATTAAATAATAAATAAACTTAGGTAGGTCATACTAGCGAAGGAATTACCCGTCTCTCCCCTCCTAGTTCTAGTCTCACATCTCAGCTAGGGATCATATGTCTAAGCTCTGATACTAACTGTGACGCTGTGACGCCCCCAAAATAGGTATACATCACCCATTCTGAGTCGCCAAATACATGGTACAGAAATAAATACAACTTCATTAATACAATTATCGTGCAACATATGACAACACATATACTGTGAGTTTAAATACAAATAATGTCTAATAGATAGTATTCAAACTCAAAAGGAGTTCTCATTACAATTATTATCACACTATTTTATAAAATAGTGAGGACTGTTAAAACAACTGACTGAAAACATCACTCCACATCTCGACTAATTCCCGCTATATTCTCGCCTCCTAAAAAGAAAAATGAAACAAAAAGGAAAAGGATGAGCTCAACTAGCCCAGTAAAGAATATTATGACTAAGATAATATATAACAAATTATCATTAGTCTTCAACAGGGAAAAATCTGATAGAATATAATAGACACCAAGTTTTAGATCAACAACTGTAGTAGAAACAGCGATCCATTAGAAGAGTCAAGTAGAGAATGAATTCTACTATCTTCTAAGATTTAAAAGTCCATCATCAATATTTTATCCCTGTAACATCAATCAATTTATATCTTGAATCAAATATTCATCTTTGCACTACAGGCTAAAGATATTTATTTATATCACTAGTTGGTCATGTTCATCTCAACACCTGTTCATCTTTGCACTACGGGCCAAAGATATTCATCAGTTAATCATTCATCTTTGCACTACAGGCCAAAGATATTCAGTAATATCATCATTTAGGACTGAGGATGATGAAAAATATCTTAAAAAAAACGAATCCAGTGAGACAAAAGGACAAATATTAAGGATTCGTACTACAGTTTATCCAAGTTCAAAAATACTCCATAATAATCAATTGTGGAGCAGAATTCAAAAATAAAGATCAAAACATAGATACAATCAAAGATAGTAACCATAATAGACAACTTGGACAAAGAAAAAGAAAATTTAATTTTTCTATGAATAGTGCCGTATACGTGAATAGTAACTCCGACACGAAAAGGTAGAAATTTTACAAGAAAAATCATACTTCGTGAATAATACTCGTCAATAGTTTTGACATGAAAATATGAAAATTCATCAAGAAAGTTAGACCAATATTCCCGTGAAATGATATTAAATGACGCGCAAAACTTACAAAAATTTTAATCATTTCAAGAATTATAGAAACAATACTTACCATAGTAAGTTTAAATTTAGGAATACGAAATAAAATAATATCCCTTTCATAATATGGAGTATGAAAGAAAATAATATTTCTTACGAGTATTGAAAGCAAACAACTCTCTTCATGAATACAAAAGAAATAATACCCCTTACCTTAGTAGAAGATTGAATACTGAAGTAGGGTAGTAGCAGAATACTTCTCTTCTTTCTCTTTTATTCTCTCTGTACTTTCTCTCTGTATAGTTTTGTGAATTGGTGAGGAAATAATGAAGGAATAAGCTTTTATTTATAGAAGAATTGAAAGTGGCTCTTGGTCTTAACGAAGGGTCAAAATAACTCCTGGTAATATTGAAGAGACAACTACTATTTGCGAAGGGGCAAGTAACTCTTGGAAAACCGAAGAGACAAGTAACTCTTGGAAAACCGAAGAGGCAAGTTACTATTCGCGAAAGTGACTCTTAGATAATGACCTAGGATTTCACTTACAAAATGCCACATATTACCATTATTTCCTTCGAGTATTATCAATCTTGAACCACCTCCCCTAATAGTACCTGCATGTGAATTAATAGTACATGCATGTGAATCAATAGCAATTAATTGCTCATTTGATCAATATAACCTCCAAAAATCAATTATTATCGAAATAAATGTCGACTTCCACTAACACTAATAATCCCAACATAATGAAAATATCAATTTCATCTTTAATCAACACGAACTTATTCATCATTAATATTATAACTTACAATATTTAACAACCAGATCATTCCCAGGAAAGAGGGGGCTTTCCGATAAGGATTTCTCCCTATTGACGCGCAATTAGGTGACCAAACCTCTCCTCGACAGAACTTTCTAGACATTGTCAATATTGCAAATAATAATATGATTAACTTTGTCGTCTTAATTATTGATTAAATAATATAAAATATTATGCAGATGATACTATGACAATAATTGAATCAATAATATGAGATATACTATGCAGCAATAACTATAGGAATAATTGAGTATAATTGAGTGACTTCTCACGTAAGCATTAATAATTTAACAACACTGTGCAATACTGTGTGCTACTGTGCAACTACGCGTATTACTGTACTTTAACCACCAGGTATTCCAACAGTGTTAACGGTAACAACTACGCCGTTATTTGTAAAAACTCAAACTTATCGTTTTCTTCATACGACCGTTTTCCATTATGGGGCCCACAAATAGCTGCGCCATTGTACGAATATTTTTCGACAACAAGAATATTCCACGACCAAACGAATATTCTCCGACGAAAATGAATATTTTTATAACCACTTGCTTATTTTGTAAAATTTGCACATTTCACCCATAACTAAAATATTATATCAAATTAACACCTTATTATTCAAAATAATAATTAGAGAAAATTTAATTTTATTTATAAAAAGTTGGGGTCTTACAACCTCCCCTTCTTATGAAATTTCATCCTCGAAATTGACGTACGTACCTGATGTTTCGAAAAGGTGAGGATACCTCACTTTCATTTCTGATTCCAACTCCCAGATCATTTCTTCAATAGCATGGTTCCTCCACAAAATCTTAACTTGTGATATAACCTTGGTGCGTAGGACATGCTCCTTCCTATCCAAGATCTTGACAGGTACCTCTTCGTACGTTAAATATTCGACTATCTCGTCTGGTTCTAACTCAATAATGTGGTTTGGGTCTTTCACATATTTACGAAGCATAGATATGTGAAAAACATTATGAACACGAGATATACTTGGAGGTAATGCAACTCTATAGGCCACATTTTCTATTCGGTCAAGAATCTCAAATAGACCAACAAATCTTGGATTGAGCTTTTCTCTCTTTCCAAATCTTGTAACTCCCTTCCATGTAGCAATACGTTTTAATACATGATCCCTAATATTAAATTCCACGTCCTTTCGATGAAGATCCGCATAACTCTTTTGTCGATCCTGTACCGTTTGTATACGTTGTTGAATCGTCTGGATCTTTTCTATAGTTATGGGTACCAATTCTGGTCCCAACAACTTTACTTCACCCATCTCGTCCCAGCATATTGGAGAACGACATTTTCTTCCATACAACGCCTCGAATGGAGCGATGCCTATACTTGCTTGATAACTATTATTGTAGGAGAATTCCACCAATGACAAGTACTTATCCCAACTTCCTTTGAAATCTAGGACACAGAGTCTTAATAGATCTTCAAGAGTTTGAATAGTCTTTTCTGATTGCCCGTCCATTTGAGGATGGTATGCCGAACTGAATCGTAAATCCATGCCCATAGCTTTCTACAAGCTAACCCAAAATCATGAAGTGAATCTTGGGTCACGATCCGAAACTATGGATACTGGCATGCTATGCAATCTCACAATCTAATTCACGTACATACGAGCAAGACGTTCAAGGGAATAAATCTCCCGTATCGACAAGAAATGAGTAGACTTAGTTAATCTATCAACAATAACCCAAATCGCATTTATACCTTGAGAAACCTTGGGAAGACCCGTAACGAAATCCATAGTAATGTGTTCCCACTTCCATTTTGGAATCTCAAGTGGTTGCAATGGAACCTTTGGCACTTGATGCTCCGCCTTTACACATTGACAAGTTAAACACCTCGAGATAAACTCCGCGATCTCTCTCTTCATATTATTCCACCAAAATGTATGTCAAAGATCATGATACATTTTGGTACTCCCAGGATGGATTGCAAACGGTGTGTTGTGTGCTTCCATCATAATTTTATGCTTCAAGTCAGAATCGTTAGGAACACAAAGTCAGGAGTTGACTTGAAGTATTCATTCTTCATCGATTCTTGCTTCTGGAATAGCACATTCTCGGACCGTCACTCTGTTCCCCGACTCAAATGAACACAAACTCAAATGAAGTTCTCATTACATTTATTATCACACTATTTCATAAAATAGTGAGGACTACTATAGCCACCATCTCGGACCGTCACTCTGTTCTCTGACTAGTCTCGTCTACTTTCTCATGTCCTGAAGAGAATAATGAAAGCAAAAGGGTGAGCTCAACTAGCCAGTAAGAAATATTATGACTAAGATAATGCAAAATAAATTATCGTTAGCTTTCAACAGTGTTAAACTAATAAACAACAAGTTTAACTGCAGCGAAACAAGCAATCCATTAGAAGAGTTAAGTAGAGCATGATATCTACTATCTTCTATGATTTAAAAAGTTTATCATCAATTTTATCGCTGAGACTCATCTTAATAAATAAACCACATCATCGAATCATCTCTACACTACTTGCCAATGATATTCATTAGTATCACGACCACGAATTATCCATGCACTACGGGCCAAGGATATTCGTATTTTCACCAATGGTCATGATCATGCCAACCACTGTCCATCAATGCACTATGGGTCAATGAGAACTTTTACCACATCATTTGCAACATTACGGTCATGATTATACCAAATAATCTCTGGTCATAATCATACTAATCAATAATCCATCTATGCACGTAAGCCAAAGATGACTTTTATCACAATATAAGCATGAGGATGATGACAATGATATAAGAATTCAATTAAATGAAAGCAAATGATAAATTTTAAAGATTTATAATTTAATTTATCTAGAATTCAATAATGTCCAAATTGTCAACATGATACTACTTTGTGGAGTAAAATTCAAGAATAATATTGTATAAAAAATGATTTGGACCGAAAAGAAATCAATTTTTGTCATGAATAGTACCTCGGGGTGAATAGTAACTGAGTGAATAGTACCCCATGAATAGTACTTCAGGAATAGTATCCCATGAATAGTACTCTGGCATGACAAAGTTAAAACTTATCAAGAATGCTCAAAATAATATTTTCATGAAAAGATACTGAATGAAGCGCAAATATCAAGGATATTCTACTAATTTCATGGAGTATAGAATTCGGAATCTGAAACGAAATAATATTACTTACATACTGCAGAGTATGGTAGAAAATATTATTTCTTACGAGTATTGAACAAAAATAATATTATGGTGTGGATTTGATATAGTGTCTGTACAACACTGTTTTGTTATATGTACCCAAATCACACCAAAAACACTTTTTTTTAAAAAACTTTCAATTCCAAAAATTATTATACATTTTTTATTAGTTATGTTTTTTTTTATAAAAAAAAAGGCAGGGTGAGCTCGGGGTGAGCTCAATAAGGGTGAACTTAAGAAATGGACTCCATATGTATAATATATATATACTGAATAATTTTATATCGATTATTTTGAAAAATGGGTAAATAGTGGTCCAAATAATAATTAAAATTTATAACAAATATTTCATAAAAATCCCCTCAATATCTTAACAACATTTATTCATCATTATTATAACTCGCAATATTAACAACCAGATCGTTCTCAAGAAAGAGGGGGCTTTCCAATAATGATTTCTCCCTATTGGCGCGCAATTAGATGACCAAACCCCTTTCCTCAACAAAGCTTTCTAGACATCGTCAATAATGCAAATAATAATATGAATAACTTTGTCATCTCAATTATTAATTTAATAATATAAAATATTGACAATAATTGAATCAAATAATGTGAGATACTATGCAACAATTACTGTAGCAATAATTGAGTATAATTAAGTGACTTCTCACGTAAGCATCAATAATCAATACCGCGTGCTACTATAAAACCACGCGTATTACTGTACTTTTCATCACCGGGTATTTCAACAGTTAACGGTAAAACTTTCGCCGTTATTTTCATAAAAAGATATTTCTGTCGTTTTCTAACTCCGATAATAATTTTGTTGTGGGGTCCACCAATAATTGTGTCGTCGTACGAATATTTCCTGTAATAATGAATATTCTCCGACCAATCGAATATTTTATGACAACTTGCATACTTTGCAAAATTTTTAAATATTACCCACAACTATAACATTATATCAAATCCACACCATAATATTCAAAATTATATTTCAAGAAAAAAATTTAATCTTTATTTATGAAAGTTGGGGTCTTACATTTAGGGCATTTAAAGATTTAGATGTGTTTAAATTTATTTCAAACGTAGTTTTTTGAGCTTGCAGATGTTGCATTTGACGTGTTACTTCTCCTCATTCCTCTAGCATTCTCTTGGAATTTCTCCCTTCCTCAAATTTCTTGCTTTCTTTCTTTCTTCAACAAAGAGATGAAAAAGTCAAGCAGACGTTCAACAAGCCGGAGTGAACAAAAGGTAAGGATGTTGGAATATTTTATTCCTTATGTGGCCTCTACTATTTACGTAATTATTGGGTTTGCATATTGTATTAATTTAATCACTTTATTTATGAGTTTGGTAATTAATTATGTGACCTATAAATAATATTCCTAATAGTATTTAGCATAATGAGCCCTAGGGTTTCATAATTTTGATGAACGATTTTGACCCTTAGCTATTCTATAAATAAAATAGTTAGAAATTGGTCCCAATTGTCGTCTCAAGAATTTTTATACACACCTATACATCCATCCTAAGATTGAGAGAGACAATTGAAGACTTTCACCCTTAAGCGAATCGGAAGTGTGATACATACAAGATGACTTCTCTCAATTCATGTAAGTACTTAATATTATGATTATTGATTATATTTTATTCTATGCAATAACACATTCCTGTATAATTTATTTAACATCTGTTATCAGAGCATTGTTACGTTATTGTATAGAAAAAATTAATTATGATGTTATGCTAGAATTTTAATTCCGCATAATCTCTTTATTGGTATAATATAGAACTATTCTATATGTTAAGGAATTTCCGAACGAAAATAATTTTTCCAAAAAGTGACTTGTTCAGTATATGTTGAAAAGCAATTCATATTTTTCAATACTTACTTTTCATTATCAAAGTATCTATGGTATCATGTTGACAATATAAAGCATTCTATTTTATATTATAATATTATGTTATCATGTATTAAAGTTAAAAATAATAAATAATAATAATAATGTAATCTGATTCATATTACCAACCTGATTACACTGTTGACCAACGTTATTGTCATCACCCTTGGAAGACTCTTCAATAAAGGATTATATAATTCTTTCACCAATAAATGATGCTATTAGAAACAATTTTCGATGTCTAGGCATCCTCTGTAATCTTTTCGTCTTCTTTATTATTGTCTTCTACCAATCTTGTATTATGTCCTCATACATTTAAGTTTAAAAAATAATAATTAATTTAAGTATTTTATAATCACTTCATGTTTATAACTAAATATATCTTAATTTAAGATTTTAGAACATGATATGATATATTATTAATTAGGGCTTTAAAATTGTTACATGTAATTATAAATAATATAAATTTTCAAACTTGATTAATATGTTGTTTAAAGAAAATTGAGTTTGATCATAATAATTTGCATGTATGCGTGACTCTTTTATTGTTAAAATTAATAATCAACCCAACGGAGGGTTATTAATTGAAACAATTAAAGATTAAGAAAAGTCATATAATGTTACATTTAATAAATGAATATTTTAATTTTACCTAATAAAAAATTAGAATTAGAATTTATTAAATGAAATTTTATTGCATAAGTAACATGTTTATTTCGTTTTCTGCCCAACGGTGATGCGTGGATAAATGTGTTGTGCATTATTTTATGGGAATGTTATTAGTATATTATTAATTTGACCAACAAAAGATTAATAATTATGCACCAACATCTTCTTAAAATCTATTTTTGGGTGTTGTAAATAGATTTTATGTAACTAACTGCTTGCTCTACAGTTGATTTTTATTATGATTAATTCTTAATTATTGTTGTACATTGTGGATTTCTTTTAGTTTTTTGTAAGCATGCTTATGAGCTTGATTGTGTTTCAGCATTGACTCCAACTAGTATTTCTGGGTATCTCTCTAGAATTGAAGTCTTGAATGGAACTAATTTTACTGTTTGGAAAGAGCAAGTAAAAATTGTTCTCAGCGTTATGGATTTGGACTATGCATTACGAGTTGATCCTCCTGCTCCACTTACAGATACAAGCTCAATTAAGCAAAAATCTATTCATCAAAAGTGGGAGCGATCCAACCGCATATCCGTTATGATTATGAAAAATTCTATCACGACAACCATTCGAGGAGCCATTCCTGACTCTGAGAATGCTAAAGAGTACTTAACTTTAGTCGATGAACAATTTAAGGGTTCTTCTAAAACTCATGTAAGTACCCTTATTTTGAAAATGCTTACTAGCAGGTATGATGGGGTTAGTGGAGTGTGCGAGCACATTATAATGATGAACGACATGGCCTTTAAATTAAAGGGTATGGACATGGCGATTTTTGAGGGTTTCCTTGTTCACTTCATTATGACTTCTCTTCATGCACAGTTTGATCAATTTAAGATCAATAATAACATGCAAAAAGAAAAATGAAAGATGAGTGAGTTAATTTTCATGTGCGTCCAAGAAGAAGAAAGGCTTAAGATTGAAAAATCTAATATTGTTCATTTGACTACCACTAGATCTCATAAGAAGCAAGCTTATAAAAATGGCAAATATTTTAAGAATAAGGATAAGCAAATTTCTACCGAAACAAATAAGGCAAATTATTCAGGTAACAATTCTAAGGCAGGTCCTAAATGTCACTTCTGTAAGAAGCAAGGACATATTCAGAATGAATGCCCTAAATTCAGAGAATGACTTGAAAAGAAAGGTATATCGTCCTCAATTATGTAACTTATGAATCCTTTCTAATTGATGTTCCTTCTAATACATGGTGGCTTGGCACTGGTGCTATGGTTCACATTACTAATTTATTGTAGGGATTCCTTTCAAAGAAGACACTCCAAAAGGGGGAAAGAACCATTAAAGTTGGCAATGGAGAGTCTATACAAGTTGAAGCTGTAGGAACTCTTCCCTTAGTTTTGGAGAGTGGTTTCACCTTGTATTTATATGATACTCTATATGTTCCCAATATGACACGAAATTTAATTTCTGTATCTAAACTTGACGTTGATGGATTTTGTCAGGAATAAGCATGCGAATGCTATTCCTACTTATATATGATTTGATTATGATATATATATATATATATATATATATATATGTATATGAATGAATAATATGCAAGTATGCTTGCATGAAGAAAAGCTGTAAAGTCCTTTGATAGATAATAGAAATATATGTACAAGGACTTAGAATGAATTGATCAAATATGTTAGGTTGATCCTACATAAGCAAAACAGCTTTGTAAAGTCCTTAGAAAAGAAATGATGTACAAGGACTATAAATATAGAAAGATCAAGCTTATTAGGCTGATCTTATGTTGTAATAGATAGGCTTTTCTGATCGTCGAGCACTGCACCAGAAGTCGTAGTCTGCCAGGAGAGTCAGAGTTAACTCGGGAGCTATCGAGGCAGAATAGGAGTATGCAAGATAGTGAGATCTCGGAGTTCGTAGACTTCCAGGAGAAACGAAGAAGGAACGTAGTGTGTCGAGAAGAGTTTTCTCGGGATCATAGTGTGCTGAGGAAGTCATGTTCAGAATCGTAGAGACAGCCTGTCTATAAGCCGAACGATCATCTGCCAAAGCCAAGTATGAAATGAACACTAAGCTCAGAGTCGTAGAGTCTAGCGATGCCAAAGCCAAGACCTGGATCGTAGACTACACTCTGAGATCGTAGAGTCCACTGAATGAATGCAGAGATCGTAGTCAGGCAAGATCAGATGAAGACAACAAGCACAAGGCAGAATCGTAGAGTGTCAAGATCTGATCTCGGGATCGTAGTGTCTGCAAAGCCAAAGCTGAATCGTAGAGTGCAGGACTACATCTCGATCGTAGAGTCTGCACAGCCAAAGCTGAATCGTAGAGTGCAGAACTACATCTCGGGATCGTAGAGTCTGCACAGCCAAAGCTGAATCATAGAGTGCAGAACTGCGACTCCAAAAGAAGTGCTCACAATGCTAAGTCAGAATCGTAGAGTAGATATGATTCTCAACAAATGAGCACTCCCAGAATATCCAAAGGTACGAAGCCTCTGGTTGGCACTGCAAAGATGAAATCCACAGTAAGGGAACCAGAGAGCACTCAACGAATGGCATGCAGGCTAACAGAAGAACTCAGCAACAATCCAATCAGCATCGAGATTGAGTTGTAAGGCCATTTGTGATGAAGTCTTCCACAAGATGATTCATAGAAGACTTCAGCAGCTGACTAAGAAAAAGTCAGCTAATGCAGTAGCTGTCAAGAGAACAGAAGACAACGATTTTGGAAGCAACCAAGATCGTAGTGTTTGCTTAACTAAGAAGGAACTGATGGAAGGTGAACCGAGATACTGGTCAGCATCTGAAGAGCAAGGCTAAAGTGATTAAGTGACGGGTCAGATCATTGAGGATCAGTGAACGGGAGATCACAAGGAGAAAGTAAGCTGGACGCACCACAAATCTGAAGTGTCTTGATATTCAGAAGGGGTCCAGAGCAAGGAATTAGGCCATCAGTATCTGAGAACAGTTGAAGCAAGCAGTAGTATTGAAGCACTGCACAATACAAGGAAGAGGTGTACTAAGGTGACGATCCAATCAATACTCTTCCAGATCGTAGTGTTAACTCTACCAGTCAACGAGTAACACTCAAAAAGACACTACGATCAGGTCCTTGAAGACATGCATCAGAATCGTAGAGTTCGAATACCTGAAGACTGAAGCAGTGGCAACGGTTCAATCTGAAGGATAATATTCAAACAAGTGCTTATTGAGAGCATCGATGCAAAAGGACAACCTCTGATCTAGAAATCAGAAGTAATAAAGTCTTCAACCTGCCCAAGACAGTAAAGTGATACATCTGACGGGGTAGGTGGAAAAAGTAGACTGCAGCGTCAGATAAAGTATGACAAGTCACATCAAGCAGTCTACATCAAGCAAATCGAGATCTGTGAAGACATTTGAATAGCTTCCAACGGCTACTTTCCAACGGAAAGATTGGGAAGGTGTATAAATAGAGAAGAGCTTCAAAGATCAAAGGTTGTTGGAGTTGTGAGTTTTTGGAGAGAAGGTGGACTGATCTAACCAAGTGACAGTGAGTCAAGAGGCTCACTCTACGATCTACCAAGAACACTCAGAGTCAGATCAAGCAAATGAAGTAGAAGTGTGAGTTCTACTATGTAGATGTGAGAGCTCTACTACATGAAGAGTGTTCTGAACTACCGAGAGAAAGGAGAGCATTATGCCATCTGGATGTCCATTATGGGAAGACTCTAAGTACATTAGAGAAGAGCCTTCAGTCAGCTTAGCAAGTCCATCATGGAAAGGCATCGAGTAGCAAGAAGGGAGATCACAAAAGTCATCTTTGTTTCAAGTATGAGGAAGCTTCTAAGTATCTTGCAGAAGAGCTTACAGTCATCTTAGAAGCCTCTCATGTGCAGCCATCAAGTACCAAGAAGAAAGATCTTCAAGGCAGTTCAACAAGGGGTCATCCGGAGTAGTTGAGGAACCTGAGAAGCTGAGCATCATACAACACTCAACTGCTCTTCAAGGATGATCAAGCCAAGCTGCTAAGTATAGAAGATGTTCAGAGCATGAAGACATCTTAGCAGCTCAGCACCGACTCCAACAACAAACAGACAACAACAAAGCCAGGGCCTGAGGGGTCCTTGTCCAGAGGGACTAAATGAAGCAGGGCCAAGAGGGTCCTTGTCCGGAGGGACTAAACAAAGCAGGGCCAAAGGGTCCTTGTCCAGAGGGACTAAATAGAGTTCCAAGCCTGCTGGGCTTGAAGAGTTCCTAGGGAACTAGAGGAGTCCCAAGGCTGCTGGCCTTGAAGAGTTCTTAGTGAACTGAAGTCCCAAGGCTGCTGGCCTTGAAGGAATCGTAGAGATTCAGGGTGCTGCCCTTCCTTAGTGGAAATCCTGCTAGTTGAAAGCAGAAGAGTGGATTAGGAGCTTGAGTTTCTGAACCACTTAAAACCCCTTGTGTCTTTTACATTATGTCATTTGAATTATGTCTATAACTGCTATAACTGCTATGTATATTTTAACTGCTTACAACTAAACTAAACCAATGAACAATGTATGTATGAATATGAATATATCAATGAAGGGGAATCTTTTACTTATTCCGCTGTGCTTGAAAAGATTCTATATTTGTCATATACTCTAATATGAACAATACATCATAAACCAAAAAAGTATTTTTAAAAAGAAAAAGGATCTATTCAACCCCCCCTTCTAGATCTATTGTGCCCTCTGGGAACTAACAGATTTTCATTATAAGTTTGGGAATAATAAAATAATTATTTATCATTATTCTCATGTTATTGGTTCTGGCTCTTTAGAGGGAAACCTCTATAAGATAAATTTGGATAATGTCTTTGTCGAATCCTTGTTAACAATGAATATGACAGAAAATACCTCTAAAAGTGGAAATAAGAGAAAACTAAATAATGAGAATTCTTCAAAATTGTGACATCAACGCTTAGGCCATATTTCAAATGACAGAATGCAACGTCTTATAAAGGATGTAATTCTTCATTCACTAGATTTGTCTGATCTTAACCATTATATTGAATGTATAAAAGGAAAATTTGTGAAAGGTAATAAGAAAGGAGACACTAGAAGTGGTGCACTTCTTGAGGTGATTCGCATTAATATATGTGGACCATTTTCTCCAAGAATTGGTTGACACAAATCTTTCATTTCGTTCATTGATGACTCTTCTCGTTATACTTATGTCTACCTGATTAATGAAAAATTTGAATCACTAAATATGTTTAAAATTTTCAAGGCTGAAGTTGAAAATCAACTTGATCGAAAAATTAAAGTAGTGAGATCAGATAGAGGCGAAGAGTATTATGGTAAGCACTCTGATGCAGGTCATAGTCCTGGCCCATTTGCCTTATTTTGTCAAGAAAATGGAATCGTCACTCAGTATACAATACCTGGTACACCGCAACAGAATGGTGTAGCTGAGAGGAGAAATCGTACTCTTATGGATATGGTACATAGTATGTTATGCAATTCTAGCTTACCGGTGTTTTTGTGGACTAAGGCATTAAAGACAGCTGTTTATATTTTAAGCCGGGTTCCTAGAAAATCTGTCCCTAACACTCCTTATGAAATTTAGACAGGTAGGAAACCTAGTTTAAAATACTTAAGGATGTGGGGCTGTCCAGCCGAGGCTAAGATTTTTAATCCACAAATAAAGAAACTTGACTCTAAAATCATTAGTTGCCATTTCATTGGATATCCTGATAGATCTAAGGGTTTTTGATTTTACTTTTCCTCTAATACCACTATAATTGTTGAGACTAGGCATGCAGAGTTTTTAGAGAATGGTGATTTAAGTAGGAGTGGTGAGCCTAAAAAAATTGATCTTGAAAAAAAACAGGTTTTATGTTTCTAATCCTGTAATTCAAGAGGGTGAGGCACAACAACCTCCTATTGAGGTGAATGATGCCCACGAGATAGCTGAGCCACCACCTAATGTTGAACCCCATATTATTGAAAATCATATTCTAGAAATTGTGCAGCCTTTACGTAGGTCCGAAAGGCCTAGAAGCCTATTAATTTTGATGATTTTATAACCTATCTTAATAAGATTGACTATGATTCAAGTAAGATTAATGATCCTATCTCCTATAAAGAAGCCATTACGAGTGCTTAATCAACTCGATGGCTTAAAGCCATGAATGATGAGCTGAAATCAATGGAGCTTAATAATGTTTGGGAGCTTGAAGAATTACCAAAAGGTTTTAAACCTGTTGGTTGCAAGTGGGTCTATAGGACCAAATTAAATCCTAAAGGGAACGTTGAAAGGTATAAAGCTCGATTGGTTACTAAGGGTTTCACTCAAAAGGAAGGTATGGATTATAATGAAACTTTTTCTCCATTATCCAGGAAAGATTCATTTATAATATTCATGGCTTTAATAGCTCATTATAATTTAGAGTTACATCAGAAGGATGTTAAAACTACATTCCTTAATGGTAACTTGCATGAGAATGTCTATATGGCACAACCAGAAGATTTTTTGGTTAAAGGCAAGGAACATATGGTATGTAAACTTAAGAAGTCTATATATGGGTTAAAACAGGCTTCTCGACAATGGTATCTTAAGTTTCACGAGGTAATGAGTAATTTTGATTTTAAGAAAAATATAGTGGATCAATGCATATACTTTTGTATGTTGATGATATACTACTTGCAAGTAATAACTTAGATATGTTGCATGAAACCAAACGTTTTCTTTCTGAAAATTTTGATATGAAGGATCTCGGTGAAGCCTCTTATGTTATAGGCATTGAAATTCATCGGGATAGGTCTCACGGGATATTAAGATTGTCCCAAAGAGCTTATTTTGACAAATTTCTTAACAAATACAACATACAAAATTGCTCCCATACTGTCGCACCTATTGTTAAGAGTGACAAATTTGGCATATATTAAATCCCTAAGAATTAACTTAAATGTGATCAAATGAATCTTATTCCATATGCTTTTGTGGTTAGGAGTCTTATGTACGCTCAAGTTTGTACACGTCCAGATATAGCGTATGTAACTGGCATGCTTGGACGTTACTAGACAAATCCAGGTTTGGATCACTAGAAAGCAGCCAAAAAGGTTTTACTCTACTTATAGGGTACTAAGAATTTTATGCTTATATTCAGAAAAACAGATAACCTTGAAGTTGTTGGTTATTCTGATTCTGATTTTGCTAAGTGTAAAGATGAAAAGAAATCTACATTAGGGTACATTTTTATGCTTTCAGGAGGCCCTATTTCGTGGAGAAGTCATAAGCAGGAGTTAACTACCACTTCCATAATGATGGCAGAATATGTGACTTGTTATCATGCTACTTATCACGCCGTATTATTGAGGAATCTTATTTCAGGACTTAAGGTTGTAGATTCCATTTCAAGGTCATTGAAAGAATTTTGTGATAATGATTATGCTGTTAGTTTTTCCAACAACACTAGTTCAAGTGGTGCTGGACTATACCTCGACACTAGGTACTTATTTGTCAGGGAAAGAGTTAAAGATCAAAGCATTGTCATTAAGTATATTAGTACGCATGATATGTTAGCGGATCCACTTACGAAAGGATTACCACCCAAGCTCTTTTTAGATCATGTTGCCGGCATGGGTTTAACTGGTAGTCTTAATTAGTGAGTTATTTTGATGTAAGACAACAATTTTGAGCTCGTTGTTTTGAACTTCACTTTATGTTTATGGTTTGCTATTCTCTTTATTGTGCACACTTGAGAACTTATGAGCAAACAGTACGGTTTTGTTTTGGACCATATGAATGAGTTTAATCTATTATCACTTATGTAAACTCTATTCATACTTGTTATGCTTAATTTTAATCTTCATTCTAATAAAAGTACTAATTGTGTAACTAATGGGGATCTTGTGTTAATAGTGACACAAAGAATATTGTATTAATTCGCATTGGTGTTTTTATTTGAATAGGATGTAGACATTAAATTAATACTTGGCCAAATTAATGATTGTAAGTGTTATATTTTGTATATAAATAGTATTTCGACCAAGTGGGAGAATGTTAAAATATTTTATTCTTTATGTGGCCTCTACTATTTATGTAATTATTGGGCTTACATATTGTATTAATTTAATCACTTTATTTATGGGTTTGGTAATTAATTATGTGGCCTGTAAATAATATTCCTAATAGTATTTAACATAATGGGCCCTAGGGTTTCATAATCTTGATAGAAGATTTTGACCCTTAGCTATTCTATAAATAAAACAGTTAAGGTTTGTTCCCAATTGTCGTCTTAAAAATTTTTATACACACCTATATATCCATCCTAAGATTGAGAGAGGCAATTGAAGACTTTCACCCTTAAGCGAATCGAAAGCGTGATACATACAAGATGACTTCTCTTAATTCATGTAAGTACTTAATATTATGATTATTGATTATATTTTATTCTATGCAATAACACATTCCTGTATAATTTATTTAACAAATGAGAGACCTCCACCATAAGTCCACGAACCTTAGGGGTCGAACCCTAGGGGGTTTCAATGCCGCCTCTCGTTTTTTTATTCTCTTTTACCTTCTCTTGTATGTTTACTCACATGGTTTCTTATGCTTAGGTTCTTTTTGGCTTATTTTTCCTTCTTTTAGGTAACTCCAATATATCTTTTTTGAGCCTTATCACCTTGATTATATCTTGATTTTTTCCTCGTATATTTTCAAAAATAGACGATACTTTTGGGATCAGAAGGCGACATTTTGTTCCAAAGATAAAATAACGAATCACGAAAGGAGCCAAAGTATCAAAGTGGGACCACCCTAGGGGGCGAACCCTAGGGGGCGAACCCTAGGTTTTTTTTTCATCTTTTGCTCATTTATTCTTTTTTTTTTCAAGTGTCCTTAATCTCTCTTTTTTGGGCTAAGTCCTTGTCGGGTCTCATCGTTCCTCTTTTCATCATGTTAAGCACTTAATTTCAACTGTTTCCACTTTATTTTCTATTACGTAGAATTCTTATATCAAGTATCCATTGTTGTAGGCCAATTCTGACGAGCGTTCCACGAACCCAAGAACCGCTAAGATAATACGAGCGTTCCACGAACTTATTCACGGAATGAGGAAAACTCCTTTTTATGGTCCCCTTGATGTTTTCTGGGATCGGGTAAATAATTATGATCGTTCGGTTTTTCCTCTGCCTAACAAGGAAGGCCTGTTTTTGTACGCTGTGGCTTACAAAATTCAGGATAGTTTCTCCCGTTCTAATAGTATTCCCCGCATGTGCATTGTTTGTGTAAAATCTAAATTACGCACAACACGCAAGTATACGTGATCAACAAGTAATATAATGATAAGTTAAGTATCGTTTCCACAGAGAAAATTATTAATTTTAATCTAGCAATTACCAGCTTTATATTATTTCAATTTTATTAAACTAATAGAAATAATAATTAAAAATAATAAAAAATTAATAAACTAAAAATCAAAATAAATCAATTCAACTAGCAACTACAAATTTTAATCAAATAATAGAGAATTAAGCCTACAACTTCACTTTAAGCTTCACTCAGATTATCACACTTCTTTTCAATTCAATTAACTATCTCAGTTCATTAATCAAGAACACAAAAGTAGAATTAGCCATCTCTCAATGCACTAACACCATATTAACTTAAATCCACAATTGATAGAATTATGCCAAACATCCTAATTAACTAATCCACTATATCTCTATATGAATTAAAATCAAAGAATGTTTAAATTCCAAGTTCTTATACGATTACATGCGATGTTAGGTATATATCTATCCTAAATATACATCAAGAATTCCATCAAAACGCATAAATCATGAACACATGCTATTATGATTAAGTCTAGATTCATATCTCATCTCTTGAGTCCATACAAATCCATGAAGAATTGGTGATCAAGCAATTCATAAGTTATGCACAAATCACAATAGATGAACTGAAAAGATAGCTTTATTAAACTGAAATTAAAGCATGATAATCATCGTTCCACTCAAAGATCCATTGTAAGCTTAATAAGAAATTTAGTTCATAACTAATGAATTAAAAACTGAATAGATAAGAAAATACATCATCCAAATTATAGAAACTGAATTAAAAGTACAAGAATAGTATAGAGCCACCCTTATCCTCACTCAATTCTGAAATCTTCGTGATCTTGCTCTTTCTGCTCCGTTCCTCCACAATCTTCTCCAAATTAGGGTTTCCAAGTTGTGATTGATAGTTGTGTGTTTGTCTCCTGAATTGTCTCCCCTAAGTCTCTGTAATAGCTGCTCAAAACGTCCACAATCTAGTCCTAATTGAAACCAAATTCGTTCAATCCACGCCTCCACAATGTTAGAATCACAGCAGAACACCTTCTTTCTGTCCGCGCACCCCCGCCTCGGCGGGGTAATTGATCTTGTAAACCCCCGCCCCAGCGGGGTGCTAATTTCTTGCCACGTGTACCCCCGACCTGGCGGGTATTTCCTTTGTTATAGAGCCCGCCCCGGCGGGGTACCAAGATGCACACTTGCTGATTTCCTTGCTTTTCCTACAAAGTCCTGCTACATTGCCACCATATATCTTTACCTAACACATAATGAAACCTGCAAACACAACACGCACAAAACACATAAAACTGTAAAAAAAAATAACCAGATTACGCATTGTTTTAGTCTGAATAGAAACTCGATTCGTAGGTATGAAACCCAGTCATCAAACTCCCCCATACTTAAACCGTGCTAGTCCTCGAGCACAACAATATGCAATGCATTGCAGCTAACTACATGCCTACGAATCCATCTATAGACAGAATAAAGTCCATTCACATAGCTTCAGAAAAATCACAATAGACATGACAATACATCATACCAAGACAAATCAATAACTTCTCAATCAATCACCAAATCTTAACCTGTTATGATTGATATAGTACGTGTGTGCTTAACAACCATGCTAACTGACAAAAAGTTAAATAAAACGCATAATAAACCTCTTTAAAGGAATTATACAGCGTAAAGTCAAGGAATCAAAAAATAAGCAAGATCCGACTAAAATCAAACAGTCACTAAATTCAAAGGTTAATGTAACGACCCCAAAATAGGTCCATTCCATCCAACCTATTCTGAGTCGTCAAATACATAGTACAGAAAATAACTACAACTTTATTACAATAATTATCGTGCAAAATATAACAACACATATGCTGTGAGTTTGGATACAAATATATACTAAATGTGACTCATGTTCCAACCGTGGACATCACCTCATAATGACACCTTACATAAAGGTATAGTCAAAAACTGTTTTAGAAATTAGAATATTTGGGAAGTGCTCAAGGAAACCTTCGTACATGGGAGGCCATGCGTCTAGGTTATGATAGATATCATATGGCCACAGAATTATCCTTGGTTGACCCAATAGACCCCAAAGAAAAACGAGAAGTTTACTATCATATTCTTCTCAATGGTGAGTCTTCTTTTGACTTATCATTATCTTCACTGTCTCTAATTGAGAATTATACTTCAAACAAACACCAAGATTATATAGGTAGTGCTCGTAAATATACTCAGCAAGTGGATGAGCACAACCCTATCTTATGATGACACGAGGTTGTATGTCATTAGACATCTTGTATGATAGTGACAAAACACCCTTTCAACGTTGGGTTCGCCTCACCCTATTTTCTTCACCAAATATAACTACTAAATGATGACCACCGTTCTATTCCCTTGTTACCCCCGCTCGACCCAGCTACACTCTTATTACCTGAAAGGAATTGTGAAACAAAAGAGTGAGCACAATTAGCCCAGTAAAGAATATCATGACTAAAGATAATTAAATTATCAATAGCCTTCATCAATAATAAATCAGAGATTTAGAACATATGGTAGATGATAAAACTTTTCAACCATAGTTGCAGCGGAACGAGCAATCCATTAGAAGAGTCAAATAGACTATAAAGTCTATTATCTTCTCCACGTTAAAAGTCCACCAACAATGTTTTATCCCTGTAACATCAATCAACAATTCCTGTCCACAATCACGTGTATAACTCATAATCGTAATTGTAGTTCTAAATTCCTTTTCTCATCCAGGACAAAGATAATTTTCATCACCTGAAACATCAAACATCATGGTTATACCAAATCACAGTTCATGTTCATAATCATACTAATACATTCATCTTTGCACTACGGCCCAAAGATATTCATCAACAATTCATCTTTGTACTACATGCCAAAGATATTCAACAGCAGGTCATCTTTACATTACGAGCCAAAGATTTTCATCAACAACTCATCTTTGCACTACAGGCCAAAGATATTCAACAACAAGTCATCTTTGCATTACGAGCCAAAGATATTCATCAATAATTCATCTTTGCACTACGAGCCAAAGATATTCATCAATAGTTCATCTTTGCACTACAGGCCAAAGATATTCCTCAACAGTTCATATTTGCACTACAGGCCAAATATATTCATATCTCAAAAAAATATATAATCATTTTAGAACTTATATAAACAATAAGTATAACCATGTTGATCAATTCACCTTTGCACTTAAGCTAAAGATATTCAATTATAAATTCAATAGTCATGATCATACCAGTCACAATTCAACTTTTCCACTGCTGGCCAAAGAGAACCCTAGTCATGATCATACCAATAATCTATCCATCTTTACACTCAAGTGAAAGAGAATATCATCATTAGGGTTATAAAAATATTATATATGATAATAAAAATAATATATTCAATATATAGTTTTAATCTTCAGAGTAATATTCATAAATTAACTATAATTTGGTTAGAAAAAGAAACCATTTTTTTGTCGTGAATAGTAACTCGTGAATAATAACTCATGAATAGTAACTCGTGAATAGTAACTCATGAATAGTAACTCCGACACAAAAAGGTAAAAATTTTACAATAAAATTCATACTAATATTTCGGTATAATGATATTGAAAGAATAACATTTCTTAAACTTATAAACAATTTATTTTAATTGTTTACACTTTACTAAATAATGCATTTAATCATCCTAAAATGCCAAACTCATAAGTTTTCATCACCAATAACCAAAACTCTCATCAAAAATCTGCATATACCTCATATAGGATTCTCAAGCCATAAAATCCTATTTTTCAATTTTCTTACTTCACATAACATATTTAATTCATTTACTCATAACTAGTCTATTTTCATGAAAAATACCAAATCAGTTCTAAAAATATTTCTTTTTTGAAATTTAGCAAAATATAGTCCCATATTGAACATATATTTTTCTCAGAATTTTTAAAACTCATTTACTATTTTTCATATGGCCAAAATCGCCGAATATTTAGACATTTATCATAAATTATACTTTTATTCAAAAATTTCGAAATTAACAGAGTACACTGATAGTATATAGATATACTTCCAATAAAAATTTCATCAATTTTGGAGTTAACCACAAGGAATTATAAGCGGTTACTTTTAAAATAGTCTTTTCTCATAAAATTCATAACTCTTAATCTATACATCCAAAAATCACCATTTTTGGACACAATCAATAAAACTCATCAAAGTATCATTTCAAATTTTTTTAGAATTTTTTTGAAGGTCAGAAAAATTATGAAACTGAAAAATATAACAACCCTTAAAATTCCTTACTATCTCATACTATCCCTTACCTCAAAAGTGCAGTATTTCTGACTGGAATGCAAAGCCGAAGGAAACTTACACTGAATAGCAACTCTCAAAGTATCTAAATACTCACAAAATATGCTTCATAATATAGAGAGAGAAAGAGAGAGAAAGCTTATGAATTCTGGTGTGATTTTCAATTCTAACTTAGCCCTCTATTTATAGGAAAATATTAGCACGCTGAATCAGACTTAACCTGTAACCTGATGGCTTTACCTGCTACTATTCCCACCCACCACATTTGAATAAAAATCTCAGCATATTTCTTCACTAACCAAGAGTGGGGCCCACCAATTCTAGAATTTTCTACCAAAATGATTAACTTCGAAAATTCAACAATTTCTGAACCATTCATCTCGTAAAATTCATAACAAATCATACGTTCATTTTTAACGGTTCAAAATTTGTGGACATATACTCAACTTATATATGTATAACATATCCAAATATTACCACGATCCAACGGTCGGATTAAAAATTATAACCCTCGCAAAATATCTTAAAAACCCTAATTTGATTTTCAATACCTCCGGTCTGACAAAAATACAGATAAAACACCTCAACATTAACTCCTTCATTTTTAACCACAAAAATATATCCCTCATTTATATCCACATAAAATAAATATTTTCTTATCATATGAATCAATAATTAATTATTCACAAATAATATTACAGAATCACATTTATGACAACTAGGCCATTCCCAGGAAAGAGGGGGCTTTTCAATAAGAATTTCTCCTTACTGGCGCGCAATTAGGTGACCAAACCTCTCCTTAGACAGAACTTTCTAGACATTGCCAATACTGTTATCTAATAATATTATTCAAATAATATGAATTATTGATCTGATAATGAAAAATATTGTGCAGTGACAATTATTGAACAACAATAATATAAAATTTCAACGTAGCAATTATTGAATCAATAAAATAAAATATTGAACAGTAATTACTGTAACAATTATTGAGTAGTGCCTTCCTCCGCAAGAATCAATAATTCAAAAATACTATGCAATACCGTGTGCTACTGTGCAATAACGCGTATTACTGTATTTTAACCACCGGGTATTCCAACAGTGTTAACGGTAACAACTACGCCGTTAATTATAAAAACTCAATTTTTGTCATTATCTTCATCCGACAGTTATTCGTTATGGGGCCCACAAATAGCTGCGCCGTCGTACGAATATTCTCCGACAGAAAGAATATTCCACGACCAAACAAATATTCCCCGACAACAATGAATATTTTATAACCACTTGTGTATTTTGAAAAAAAAATCATATATCACCCTTAACTTTAATATTTATCAATTTAACCATTTACTGAATAGTAATTATAAGAAAAATTGAATACTTTTATTTCATAAAATTCGGGGTCTTACATTAAAATGGGATACTTATGCTTTATTTAGTCACATACGGGGGCTTTTCGCTTTTTTTTCCCATTTTCACTTTTTATTTTTTCTCATGGCTGTGCAATGTCTAGTCCTCTTAGGCTTTTCAGTGTTACCCCTTAGCGAGCTTTCAACCAACGACTCCCAAACTGTAAGACCCCGAATTTTATGAAATAAAAGTATTCAATTTTTTGATAATTATTATTCTATTTAGTAAATGGTTAATTGATAAAAGGTTAAAGTTAAGGGTGATATTTGAAAATTTTGCAAAGTAAGCAAGTTGATATAAAATATTCGTTGGAATATTATTTTCGTTCAACAGTAGTAAGGGGTATTATTTATTTCATATTTTGAAGAAATATTATTTTTCGTATTCGTATGAATATTATCTTTGTTCAATATTCGTTGGAATATTATTTTCGTTCAACAGTAGTAAGAGGTATTATTTATTTCATATTCGCTTACGATATTATTTTTCATATTCGTAAGGAATATTATCTTCGTTCAATATTCGTAAGGGTATTATTTCTTTCGCATTGGTAAGGGATGCTATTTATTTCTTATTCGTAAGAGGTATTATTTATTTCATATTCAGAAGAGATATTATTTTTCATATTCGTAAGGATATTATCTTCGTTCAATATTCATATGAAATTTTCTTCCATACTTTGTAGTATGTAAGTAATATTATTTCGTTTCGTATTCCTACTTCTACACTCATTTTGTTGAAGTATTGATACTCCGTGAAATTAGTAGAATATCCTTGATATTTACGCTTCATCCAGTTTCTTTTCATGTGAATATTATTCTGAGCTTTCTTGATAATTATTGATCTTTTCATACCAGAATACTATTCACGGGTTACTATTTACCCGAATATTATTCACTCGGGTATTCGGGACACTTTTTGTGCCGGAGTACTATTTATGAGTTACTATTCACGGGTTACTATTCACTCAAATAATATTCACTCGAGTATTAGGGGCACTTTTCGTGCCGGAGTACTATTCATGAGTTACTATTCACAGGTTACTATTCACCCAGTTACTATTCACTCGAATATTATTCGTTTGGGTATTTGGGGCACTTTTCATGTTGAGGTACTATTCACGAGGTATTATTCCTGAAGTACTATTCACAGGATACTATTCACGGGATACTATTCACCCAAAAAATATATTTCTTTTTTGTCCAAATTATTTTTGATACATGAATATTATTCTTAAATTTTACTCCACAAAGCAGTATCATGTTGAAAATTTTGATATTTTTAAACTCTGGAAAAATTTAAAGTCTTTAATATTTATCCTTGATTTCGTTTGATTAATGCTTATATCATTATCATCATCCTCATGTTTATATTGTGATAAAACTCATCTGTGGCTTACGTGCATAGATGTACTATTGATTGGTATGATTATGACCAGGGATCATTCGGTATAATCATGACCCGAAATGTTACAAATGATGTGGTAAAAGTCCCCGTTGGCCCGTAGTGCATTGATGGACAGTTGTTGGTATGATTATGACCAGAGATTATTCGGTATAATCATGACCATTGGTGAAAATACGAATATCCTTGGCCCATAGTGCATGGATAATTCGTGGTCGTGATACTAATGAATATCCTTAGCCGTAGTGCATGGATAATTCGGTGATGTGGATTATTTATTGAGTTGAGTCTCAGCGATAAAATATTGATAATAAACTTTTAATTTGTAGAAGATAGTAGATATCATGCTCTACTTGACTTTTCTAAAATACGGTTGTATGTCTTTGGCCTGTAGTGCAAAGATGAACTATTAATGAATATCTTTGGCCCGTAGTGCAAAGATGAATTTATTAGTATGATTATGAACAGGAACTGTGATTTGATATAACCATGATCTTTGATGTTTCAGGTAAAGACAGGTGATAAAAATTATCTTCGTCCTGGATGCAAAGAGGAATTTAGAATTACAATTATGATTATGAGTTATTCACATGATTGTGGACATGAACTGTTGATTGATGTTATAGGGATAAAACATTGTTGGTGGACTTTTAACATGGAGAAGATAATAGACTTTATGGTTTATTTGACTCTTCTAATGGATTACTTGTTCCGCTGCAACTATGGTTGAAAAGTTTTATCATCTACCATATGTTCTAAATCTCTGATTTATTACTGACGAAGGCTATTGATAATTTAATTATCTTTAGTCATGATATTCTTTACTGGGATAGTTGTACTCACCCTTTTGCTTCACAATTCCTTTCAGGTAATAAGAGTGTAGCTGGGTCGAGCAGGGGTAACAGGGGATTAGAACGGTAGTCTATAGCTGTTGAGGTTCTCCCTACAACAATATGGAAATAATTTTATTGAGAATTTTAGATAAGTGTGTCGTATTTTATACGTCATTTTAACCGTTGATTTTGGTGAACCGAATAGGGTGAGGTGAACCCAACTTTTGAAGGGTGTTTTGCCACTATCATACAAGATGTCTAACGACATATGACTTTGTGTTATCATAAGACAAAGTTGTGCATATCCACTTGCTGATTATATCTATGAGCACTACCTATACAATCTTGGAGTTTGGTTGAAATATAATTCTCAATTGGAGATAATGGAGATAATTATATGTCAAGAGAAGACTCACCATTGGAAAGAACATGATAGCAATCTTCTCATTTTTCTTTGGGGTCTATTAGGTCAACCAAGGATAATTCTCGAGTCATATGATATCTATCATAACTTAGATGCATGGCCTCCCATGTACGAAGGTTTCCTTGAGTATTTTCTAAAGATTTTAATTTCTAAAACAGTTATTGACTGTACTTTTATGTAAAATACCATTGAAAGGTGTTGTGGTCGAGGCACCATGAGAGTTACATATATTTATATTAAAACTCACAGCTTATGTGTTGTTGTACTCTGCACGACAGTTCAACAGTTGTATAAATGAAGTTTGTATTTGATTTCTGTAGTGTGATATATGGCGACTCAGAATGGATCGTGTGGACCTATTTTGGGGGCATCACATAAACCGTCAGACTTTAAGGCGCTATGTATAGAGACATCCCCTTGGGCGTACTTACTCAAGTCATAAAGGCCTCGGAACTAAACTACCCACGGTGTTTATTTATATTTTTTCCTTTCTTTTTTTCTTTTTTTATAGCTTATATCCTAAATTTTTCCCCAAACTTGAGTTCATGTCTAATCTTAGCCATCACTACCTATTTATGTCTTTCTTTCATTTAAACTAGCAATATCCTTAAGAGTTCCATTATGTATCAATTTAGACTCAATCAGTCAACATAGTTGTTTCTTAACGTGTTATGCTGATTATACTAGTTTCAAACAGACAAATATCTAATTCATGATAAGAAATCACATCAAAGCCCTAACAATCAATACTATATTTATCTACGCAATTCCAATCTCATCATTGGCCCAAACAAACTTAAACCATCTAATAGCTGGAATCATGCAAGTATGAACTAAATGCAATATGAAAACAGTAAACTAAGTAATATTTTTGAGATTTTTCAATTTTTCAATTTTTTTATATAGAGAACTTCAACAAAAATAGCAACATAAACTATTTACACTACTAACTACTATGCAAACAAAACTATATTAACTAACGATGTAACTACATGAATGCATATGAACTGACATGGAAACTAAATGCAAACTGACATATGTAACATATAACATATATACAGAACTAAAACTAAAACAGAACAAAAACTAAACTAAACATTAAAAAAATAATTAAAATTCCCCCAAACTTAACATTCACAAGGTCCTCATTGTGAAAATAATGCATTAAAGTAAAAGAGGACTTCGCTGTAGCATGCTAAGCATGTGGTGGTGGTGGTGGATTTGGGTGTGGGATTGAAAATTCCTCCATATCAGAGTCAGACGGCGGGTACTGTGGCAATGGCTCTGGAACTGGAAACTGGAATTGATCGACAACAGAAGGATTCATTCTTTGAAAAGCCTCAGTCAATGAAGCATGGTAATTATTCATCGTGTTGAACATGTGATCCTGCCTCGCTGCAATTCTCTTCATCTTTCTAACTGCTTCTCTATCCCTCATATCGATATGCCTCTGCAGACTGCAGAATTGGGTATTGAACATGTACTTGGTAGACCTACTACCCCTCGCAGCCTCCTCCTCACCAGATACCTCATCCGCCCTGAAGTTGTCATCCTCCAAGGTATCCTCTGCCTCCTCCTCCTCATGAGCGTCGGGAAATACAAAACCTAAACATCGAGGATGCGACTCTTCTCCAACCTAGACCGAGTATCGAGCAATCATTCTGGAATCAAGAAGTTGGAGAGGCTTCTGCACAGGCTCATCGCCAGACCAGTTAACCCCAAACTGTCTACACAACCCACATATAAGTGATGGGTGCGGCAATTCTCCTGAGAATGGTCTGCGCAAGCAATGTCGAATTAAAAAGATAATGATTACCCCAATATCTTTATCAAAATCCTTCACTATAGCATATAGGAGTGACACCTTTTCCTTTGTAAATTCATTGGTATGTGTCGAAGGAAAAAACTTCGCGCTCAAAAATGTATACCATATCTTTCATTATAAGCTCAGGTCCTTGCTCATAAACAAGGTGCCACCCTTCTTCCCCTTCATCCATATAGTGCCAGGTTTTGATATCTTAGTGAGAATCTGATCATAATTTGAATTGATGTCTCTAAGCTGAGCATATTGACACACTGCTGGGGCTCGAACACTATAAATCTCATTTATTACCTCAGAACTGAAAGGCACCTGTTTTCCCCACACAAACGCCACGAATGGTTCTTTATCTTCGGCTTTGGCATAGAACTCTTTCACTACATTCACAATATCAGGGTCCGGATCATCAGTTAATACTTCCTAACCCTGTTCATGAATCTGTCTTTGCATTTGTCCATCAAACAGATCTAGTCTCAAGCCCTTCTATGGTGTCAGTGCCTTTGGTGTGACATAATCATACTTGTCCACCGCATGCTAACTCACGAATTTGCATTTGTCATAACTACTGGTCGGTGGTGTGACAACCCGAATTTTTAAAAGTTTTTAAAATAAGAATTTAATAATTAAAATTCGTATTATGAGATGTTTTGAGTTTGAGTATGTATATATACGTGCTATATAATTTTGAAATATGTGTTGGTATGAAAAAGATTAAGTGTGAATATAGAAGAGAAATATATATATATATATATATATATATATATATATATATATATTGGGAAAATGAGATTAATAGTTAGTTTAACTATTAAATAAAGTAAATGAAGTTGTTATGAAAAGGAGTATGGTGGCGAAAGAAATTAACTGAATAATATTAGTTAATTTAAAATTAAGATAATAATAATATTATGAAATAATATAATTTGAATATTAAAATCTTAGATGACAAAAGTTTTTTTGTGAGTTAAATGAAAGGATTTATCCACTTAACTAAAATAGTGAATTAACGTAAATATATATTTTTTTAATGAAATGAGAGATATAATATATGACATATAAATGTAATACGGTTATGTAATGGCCTAATATATTATATTATGTCAAGCAAATATAAATTGGTCTATAAATAAATATTGGTGTAAAGACTAATAAATCGAGTTAATATTTAAGATGTGACTAAATGTATAGATTAAATAAATTATTTTGGGACAATTTATAGATGGAAAGAAATTAAATATTATACATAATAATTGTATAATTTATTAAAATAATGAGTGGGTTAAATATTAATTATTTTAATGAAAATGTTTATTTGAATAGAGATGTTTATTTTAATTATGAATGTGAATTCATAATTGTATGAGAAATAATATAGTTATCTGTATGGATAATTGGAGAAGTGTAAGCGTGCCATTTTATTTCAATTAAAGGAAGAAGAGGTATCATATCATATAGTAAAAGGAAAAAATAAAAATATACCATGGAGCAATTGAGCTCTCCCAAACATGGCATTAGACCCTTCATGTTTTCCTAACTGCTGAGGTCTTTTACGTTCTGTAACTGAGTAACTCAATTTAAAAGTCACACTTAAGCCCCATTATTCAGTTTATTCCCTATACGTTCATTTGCAAAGAGAAGACTGAGTTTTGAGAGAGAGTGGGAATTTTCTGCTAGAATTTAGAAGAAAGTTCAAGGAAGAAGAAGATTGATAAAGTAATTGATCATCTAACCAAGCTAAGAAGGAATCAAGAGGTAAGAAAGAACTCTAAAACTCCTAATTCTTATTTCTTAAGTTTTGCTATACTGAGAGTTATTTTGGTTATAAAAGTGGAGAAGAAATCAATCGTGTTAATTGATTAGTAACCTATTAGATGATTTGATAATAGTATAACAAGAATAATTAAATCAATTGATTTCTAAATTTGTATAAAGAAGAGAAGAATTAGTCTTTTGGTTTAATGTGTATGCTATGGTATGTTTAGAGGCTAAAATTAGTTATGAATCCATGATTAAGTTGTAAATTGATGGATATATGTGTTTCTCCTCTGAGAAACGAAAATAACGAAGTTTAAACGGATTGATTTGGTTTGGAATCGAATATGTGGTGAATGAATTCGCTAAATATGTTTAAAACATGAAAATATAGCATGAACACTAAATTTGAACCCTTAAATTAATTTGTTAAAGTTTTTGAAAAGTTAAAATTATTCTGTAGATGAGTAGTTCAGTGTTTCACGAGTTCATAAAGTCGAAAACCAACTACTTCCGACTTAAAATGAAGAAGTTATGAGGATTTGAAGTATGTACATTGTGAAAACTGTAATCTGGGCGAAGCCAAGTGCGGGCACGCTGCCCAGGAGCGAAGGCACGCAGCTGGGCAATGCTAGATGGTGCGGGCATGCAGGAATTGTGAAGGAAATGAGTGCGGCCGCGCCCATAGTGTGCCAGGTGTCACTGTTTTGACCTATTTTGTTAAAACAGCCACAACATTTTCATACGGACTCCGATTGAGACGATTAAAGATGATCCGGAACGAGGACGAATAGACATACAACTTTTGTTCTTTAAGTTTTTCAATGTGAGGTCATCAGAAAGGGTCAAAATAGCCATCCTTGGGACTGTTGTGTTTTTAGAGGCAATCGGAGGGCGTCGGGCATGCACGTATGCAAGTGTAGTGCTTCTGATGATAAAAGATATTGTTCTAAGTTATAAAACATGAATTTTAGTAAATATAATGATGCTTAACATTAATAAATGATATATTAGATAAGTTGTATAAGAATACTAAGCATATACAAGAGAGGTAAATTGGGCGTGTGACGAATAAACGTCGAAACGTCGTAACAAGTGTTAATGAACGTAAAAAGTATTTTAAGTCAAATGAAATGAATATTATAAGATATGAAATGGGGTTAATATCAAACCAATAATGATTCCTAGCAAGGCTTAAACACTTGAATGAACTCCGAGTATAAAATATAGTGAGATGTAAGTCGAAAGTTAACATAATCAAATTGATCATTGTGTATTGATAATAGGAAGGGTTATGAGATATAGAGTAAAATTTACATTATAACTACTATGCATTGCTATGTGACTAATAGTTGATGTGAAGAATTATATAATTGCGTAGGGCACGTGAAGTGCAGATAGTTGTAAGCTGTTAAACTATTATTGGTAAACAACGATCAAGACAAGTCTTTCAGTTCCTATTTGCTATGTGAACTTGATGATGAACTATTTTAAATCTTTATTACAAATAGCTGATGTGTTATATATATGTTGAAAGTATGAAACGTTAAAGTCAATTTATGACTATGTTGATTGAGTAATGAATGCTGATTGAGTAAGGAACTCAATCTTTATACTTATTATATGAACTGTAGCATGTATAATATGTTAGTCCAATATTTATGAGATGTATGATAAGCATGTTATGATGTGCTACGTGATGCATAAGAACTGTTAGATTTGTTGGGCTGCCATGCTCAACCTTGCAAATAACTATTCTTGCAGGTTAAGGATTGAAGTTAACACTATGTGCTACTTGAATGACGTGGATCAGAAATAATACAAGAAGATTAATATTTTATCTAAAGATTATTATTTATTTAAACCATGATTAAGGTTCATGAGATGTACTCAATAATTTATGATGTATATTTTATGTTAAGTTGTAAAGTTAAAGTTTGAGCTGTCCGATGTATAAAGGATATCGATTCGATATGAAAAATAATATATATTAAATCTGATAAAGTGAATCTTGGATTATATATGATTCAAAGACATGTAGATGATAAAGGTTTTGATTCAGAGAATTAAAATAAGAAGATAGAAAAGTTTAAATTATTCCGCATTTTATTAAGTTTTAACATCGAATAATGGTGTAAAATCAGAAGTTAGACGTGTTATTAACGACCGAAGTCGATAATTGAATTGTATGAATTTTGGGGTCGTTATAGGTGGCGATGAACTCTCACCACGTTGGCGCTTAGCAGGAGTTTTCGGTGCCATTCCTTACAAATTCTGTCCCCAAATCCCCCAAACTTGTTCTTTGGCAATTTCACAAACACGTGGCGTGCACCACAACTCATAGTACCTCAAAGTGAAGATTGAAAACCAAAGTTTGTGAAAAACTTGATAACAGTAGCTTACCATACTGATTTACCCCAATAGGAAGAAATCCTTATCGAAAAACCCCCTCTTTCCTGGAAATGATCTGGTTGTTAATATTGTGAGTTATTATATTAATGATGAATGCTATTAAAAATGTGTTTTGAAAAGCCAAGTGAATTGAGATAAATAGAGGGGATTTTTATGAAGTATTTGTTGTAAATTTTGTTTATTATATGGACCCCCACTTGCCCATTTTTCAAAATCATCGGAGAAAGTTATCTCAATTTTGTTATATATATATATATATATATATATTAAGATTTGTTTTATTAGGTTATAAATAGAATATATTATATTTTATTGTGCATAGTATTTGCATAGTGTCTGTATAGTATTTGCATAATGCAGCATAGTAAATCAGAAAATTATTTTCGATCGAATTTTCTGCGTGCCTATGATATGTCACTATGCAGTCCTTGAATAAAATTTCTAAATAGTATCCTTCCATTCTCCTATAAATAGGATGCTTAGGTTAGAATTAAAAATCACACCAGAATCAGAGAATTCTTCTTCTATAATATCGAGCGTATTTCTTTAGAGTTTAAGGAAGCTTTGAGTGTAGAAAATAGTATAAGTTTTCTTCAAGAATATCTCCGCTATACCAGTCAGAATTACTCTTTTTTTAAGATAACGGATATTATTTTTGTTTAATATTCGTAAGAAATAATATTTTCTTCCATAATCTGTAGTGTGTAAGTAATATTATTTCGTTTCAGATTCCGAATTCTACACTCATTTTGTTAAGTATTGCTTATATACTCATTGAAATTAGTATAATATCCTTAAAATTTGCACTTCATCTAGTATCTTTTTACGAAAATATTAATCTGAACATTCTTGATAATTTTTAATCTTTTCATGCCGGGATACTATTCACGGAGTACTATTCCCAAAGTACTATTCACTCAGGTACTATTCACCCGGGATACTATTCATGACAAAAATTGATTTCTTTTCTGTCCAAATCATTTTTGATACAATATTATTCTTGAATTTTACTCCACAAAGCAGTATCATGTTGACAATTTGGACATTACTGAATTCTGGATAAATTAAATTATAAATCTTTAAAATTTATCCTTGCTCTCATTTAATTGAATTCTTATATCATTGTCATCATCCCTATGCTTATATTGTGACGAAAGTCATCTTTGGCCCGTTGTGCATAGATGAACTGTTGATTGGTATGATTATGACTAGGGATTATTCGGTATAATCATGACCTGTAATATTACAAATGATGTGATAAAAGTCATCATTGGCCCGTAGTGCATTGATGGACAGTTGCTGGCATGATCATGACCGTTGGTGATAACACGAATATCCTTGGTCCGTAGTGCATGGATAATTCGTGAATGTAATACTAATGAATATTCTTGGCCCATAGTGCATGGATAATTCAGTGATGTGGATAATTTTATTGAGCTGAGTCTCAGCGATAAAATTGATGTTAAACTTTTAAATCATAGAAGATAGTAGATATCATGCTCTACTTGACTCTTCTAATGGATTGTTTGTTCCGCTGCAGTTAAACTTGTTGTCTATTGTATTCTATCAGTTTAACACTGTTGAAGGCTAATGATAATTTACTCTGCATTATCTTAGTCATAATATTCTTTACTAGGCTAGTTGAGGTCACCCTTTGCTTTCATTGTTCTCTTCAGGAAATGAGAATATAGCTGAGACGAGTCGGGAAATGGAGTGATGGTCCAAGATAGGTGACTATAGTAGTCCTCACTATTCTATAAAATAGTGTGATAATAAATGTAACGAGTACTCCATTTGAGTTTGGATATTATCTATGAGACAATATTCATGTAAAAACTCTCAGCTACGCTTTTGTCGTATTGTATAAATGAAGTTTGTATTTAAATTCTGTACCATGTATTTGGCGATTCAGAATGAGTGATGTATACCTATTTTGGGTGCGTCACAGTTATGCTATAAGATAATGTACTACGAAATAGTACGAGGCAAAATCACGAGGAGTTATAAATGATGAGATACGGAAAACTCGTATCGAGTAAAGAGCAAGTTATGAGCAAGATAGAGTTAGGTGAGATTTCAATTGAGTACTTATGTGATAGCTGAGTTGTACAAACCTTTGTATAAGCGAGGGTCTTATGCTTGCACTCAGTTTATCACATTGATAATCATTGGAATGTTGGTGTAGCGCTATCAATGTATATGTGGAGAAAAGATGATTCTTTTCTCATGTGTATATTTGATAGTTAGAGACAATTAAGATTAGTAAGATGTTATTAGGATTAGGTACGAGTTCTTAAAACTCATACTTCTGGTAAGTTGATGACTCTTAATCATATGTACGTTTTTGAACCCCTAAGCGTATGGACAGTACATGATTGGTTCTTGGACTACATATTTCTAGGACAAGTTCCTAAACTCATATTATTGTAGCAAGTTCCTGAACTTCCAATGTGTGATAAGTTTGATGAACTATATTGGGGGTATAGGAAGATTGTAAGTTGAAATACAGGAATATTTAGTATAAGAGCATTGGTGGTGCCAGAAATAAAACGAATTAGTAAGTAATGAAGTAATGGAGTAAAGATTGAAGATGATGGGGAAAAATAGATATTCCAAATCTTCTAGCTTTGCTAAATTTTTGAAATTTATTGACTTTGTGCTGACGTTTCTACTTCTGTTTTCTTAAAAAATATTGGATCAAATGATTGAACCAGTGAGTTTAAAAAAAATATCGTTATTCGTATGTCTATACTAATTGTTTTGGCTAGACAAAAATGATTTAAACATATCAAAATGCATTTTGTTTTTCCGTAGTCATTAAGGCATCACTAAATATGATGCTGATATGACAAATGAGGAAGTCATCAATGCAATTGAACCTGGTGTTGGATGTGATCATAGAATCGTCAGCCCACTATGGTATGATGTAGCATGAAGAAGTCATATAATGACGAAATTCTCAACGTACTATTAAAATAGTATGGTATCTTGACCATCATAAAAATAATTTTTGGTTTTATTTAAACTAAGAAATATATGCCACATGAATTGGCTAAAACTATTTCGATTGATGTCCTAGTTGTTGTAGAAGTTTATGTTATTTGATTCAGCTAGACGAATATTGAAAGACGTTCATGAAATTCAAGCGTTCTTTGTCAAACTATACCAAACCAAATTATTTTGGTGCGGATTCAGATGTTAAGAAGCCGAGGTGAACAACCCTATAAAAGGGGACATGTTATCGGAGACAATGGTTCCAAAAGTAACGTATATAGTCGTTACGATGTTATGATGTAATACATTGTGCACGACGTAGTGGTACGATAGGCTGATCACCTATAGTACTTGCAGAGGGTATTTTCAGTCTTTGTGATTGATAAACATTCTGTTAAAAAGGGTTTTAAAGTGTGAAGTGCTGGGGGTGAAGCACTATTAAACCTAGAGATGAGTTCATGGTCTTGTGACCCCTCAGCATGATTGGATAATCTTTTAAAATCCTGAGTTATTCATGCTGCTGCCCAATTATTGAGCAATTGTGGAGGATTCATGTTATTCTGAAATGGAAATGGAAAGGATGAGAAAATTAAGTAAAACATAATAATTTCAAGAAAGAAATAAAATTCCAGAAAGAAGGGAGATATGAAACTCTTAGAAGAGAAAGAGGTGAGGAATATGATGATCTTAGAAAGATCCTTAGAGAAAGAATTTGGTTGTAGAACCTAATGAATAAATAAATATTAACATAAAATCTATTTTGAAAAATGGAATGAACGAATATTAGTAAGTCAAAATTTCGAGAACGAAATTCTTAGAAGAAGGGTGAATGTAATGTCCTGAGAGTTTGAGAATCTAGTACATGATAATGATCCTTAGAGAAAGATAGTGAACGGGTCAAAGAATATGTAATACTCAAATATAATTGAGTCTAAGTAAAGGTTATGAAATAAAACTTACAAGAATTTATTATGAAGAATGGTTGGAGTGGTAATATATAAAACATATATTAAGGTAATGTGTTGAAGATATTCACCGATAAATTTTTAAAAGAGATTTGGTGAAAACCGAGTAAGGGAGGTTTTGTTGATTCCGAGGACGGAATCATTATAAGGGGGAAGGATGTGGCAACCCGGATTTTTATAAGTTATTAAGATAAGAATTTAATAATTAAAATTCTTTTTATGAGATGTTTTGAGTTTGAGTATGTATATATACGTGCTATATAATTTTGAAATATGTGTTGGTATAAAAAGATTAAGTGTGAATATAGAAGAGAAATATATATATATATATATATATATATATATATATATATATATATATATATATATATATATTGTATGAAAAGGAGTATGTCGTCGAAGGAAATTAACTGAATAATATTGGTTAATTTAAAATTAAGATAATAATTATATTATGAAATAATATAATTTGAATATTAAAATCTTTGATGGCAAAGGTGTTTTTGTGAGTTAAATAAAAGGATTTATCCACTTAACTAAAATAGTAAATTAACGTAAATATACATTTGTTTTAATGAAATGAGAGATATAATATATGACATATAAATGTAATACGGATATGTAATGACCTAATGTATTATGTTATGCCAAACGAATATAAATTGGTCTATAAATAAATATTGGTGTCAAGACTAATAAATCGAGTTAATATTTAAGATGTGACTAAATGTATATATTAAATAAATTATTTTGGGACAATTTATAGATGAAAAGAAATTAAATATTATACATACTAATTGTATAATTTATTAAAATAATGAGTGGGTTAAATATTAATTATTTTAATGGAAATGTTTATTTGAATAGAGATGTTAATTTTAATTATGAATGTGAATTCATAATTGTATGAGAAATAATATAGTTATATGTGACAACCCCAAAATAGGTATACATCACCTATCTTGAGTCGCCAAATACATGGTACAAAATTCAAATACAACTTAATAATACAACTGTTGTGTAAAATACGACAAAACATAAATTGAGAGTTTTAAAATGAATATTGTCTTCTAGATAATATTCAACTAAAATGGTGTCCTCAATATAATTATTATGACACTATTTCATAGAATAATGAGGACTACTAATGCTATCATCTGGACCGTCACTCCGTTCTCCGACTAGTCCCGGCTACGTTCTCATTTCCTGAAGAGGACAATGAAAGCAAAATGGTGAGTTCAACTAGCCCAGTAAAAAAATATTATGACTAGGATAATGCAGAATAATTTATCGTTAGCCTTCAACAGTGTTAAACTGATAAAATATAACAAACATCAAGTTTAACTGCAGCGAAACACGCAATCCATTAGAAGAGTCAAGTAGAGCATAAAATCTACTATCTTCTGTGATTTAAAAGGTTTTTCATCACTTTTATCGCTGAGACTCAGCTTAATAAATAATTCACATCATTGAATCACCCCTGCACTACGGCCAAGGATATTCTTTAGTATCACGACCACAAATTATCCATACACTACGGGCCAAGGATATTCGTGTATTCATCAATGGTCATGATCATGCCAACAACTGTCCATCAATGCACTACGGGCCAATGAGGACTTTTACCACATCATTTGTAACATTACGGTCATGATTATATCGAATAATCCCTGGTCATAATCATACCAAGTCCATCTATGCACTACAGGCTACAGATAACTTTCAACATAATATAAACATGAGGATGATGACAATGATATAAGAATTCAATAAAATAAGTTTAAGGATAAATTTTTAAAGATTTATAATTTAATTTATCCAGAAATCAATAACGTCTAAATTGTCAACATGATACTGCTTTGTGGAGTAAAATTCAAGAATAATATTGTACCAAAAATAATTTAGACCTAAAACGAATCAATTTTTATCATGAATAGTATTCCGGGTGAATAGTACTCGAGTGAATAGTACTTTGGGAATAATAGTCCCGTGAATAGTACTCCGGCATCAAAAAGTTAAAACTTATCAAGAATACTCAGAATAATATTTTTATGAAAAGATACTGGATTAAGCGCAAATATCAACGATATTCTACTAATTTCATGGAGTATATAAGCCAAACTTTTAACAAAACGAGTATAGAATTTGAAATCTGAAACGAAATAATATTACTTACATACTACAAAGTATGAAAGAAAATATTATTTCAAGCGAATATTAAACAAAATAATATACCTTACCTTGAAAAGAAGATGATTCCAATTGGTATAGCGGAGATATTCTTGAAGAAAACTTTCACTGTTTTCTACGCTCAAAGCTTTCTAAAACTCTAAAGAAATACGCTCAAGATTATAGAAGAAGAATTCTCTGATTCTGGTGTGATTTTCAATTCTAACTTAAGCGCCTATTTATAGAAAAATGCTAGAACGCCATAGGAGACTAAATAATAAAATAATAATATTATTTTTTTTTCTACGTACACTTCTTTGAAAAAATATTCAGCCACCACAAGTGGGGCCCACAAAAATCAGCCATCTTTCCCAACAACTAAAAGTGGGGCCCACCCATATTTTTAATAAAAATATTTTAATTTTTGAAACTTCAATAATTCATAATAAATAGCCATTTTATCAAAAAATACGTATTTTATGTTCATTCCACACGAAATTGAATTCTCTACAACTTTGCAGAAGAAAGTTTTTCCAAATTCCAAACAGAAAATATCCGAATTTCATAAACGGACAATTTTCAACACCTCTTAAAATTCATAACAAATCATACGTTAATTTTTAACGCTTCAAAATTTGTGGACATATACTTAACTTATATATGCATAACATATCCAAAAATCACAACGATCCAACGGTCGGATTAAAATTATAACTCATGCAATAAAGCTTTAAGAACACCGATTTAATTTTTTAATACTTCCAATCCGACAAAATACTGATAAAACACCTCAACATTAATTTCTTCATTTATAACCACATAAAATAAATATTTTCCTATTCATCATTTATGTCCACATAAAATAAATATTTTCTTATCATATAAATCAATAATTAATTATTTACAAATAATATTACAGAATCACAATAATGACAACCAGACTGTTCCCAAGAAAGAGGGGGCTTTTCGATAAAAATTTATCCTTACTGACGCGCAATTAGATGACCAACCTCTTCTTGACATAACTTTCTAGACATTGCCAATAATGCTATCTAATAATATTATTCAAATAATATAAATTAGTAATTTGATAATGGAAAATACTGTGCAGTGACAATTATTGAAACAACAATAATAAAAAACATCAACGAAGCAATTATTGAATAAATAAAATAAACTATTGAACAGTAATTACTTTAACAATTATTGGGTAGTGCCTTCTTACGTAAGAATCAATAATTCAAAAATACTGTGCAATACCGTGTGCTACTGTGCAACAACGCATATTACTGTATTTTAACCACCAGGTATTCCAACAGTGGTAACGGTAACAACTACGCCATTATTTATAAAACTCAAACTTGTCATTTTTTTTATCCGACATTTATTCTTTTATGGGCCCACAAATGGCTGCGTCGTCGTACGAATATTCCCTGACAACAAGAATATTTCCCAACAGAAATGAGTATTTTATAACCACTTGCGTATTTTGAAAATTTTATATATATCCCACAACTATAACATTATATCAAATTCACTTCATAATATTCAAAAATGATATTTATAAAAAATTTATCTTTATTCATAAAAGTTGGGGTCTTATATTATCTGTATGGATAATTGGAGAAGTGTAAGTGTGCCATTTTATTTTAATTAAAGGAAGAAGAGGTAACATATCATATAGTAAAAGGAAAAAATAAAAATACACCATGGAGCAATTGAGCTCTCCCAAACATGGCATTAGACCCTTCATGTTTTCTTAACTGCTGAGGTCTTTTACGTTCTGTAACTGAGTAACTCAATTTAAAAGTCACACTTAAGCCCCATTCTTCAGTTTATTCCCTATACGTTCATTTGCAAAGAAAAGACTGAGTTTTTAGAGAGAGAGAGAAAGTGGGAATTTTCTGCGAGAATTTGGAAGAAAGCTCAAGGAAGAAGAAGATTGGTAAAGTAATTGATCATCTAACCAAGCTAAGAAGGAATCAAGAGGTAAGAAAGAACTTCAAAACTCCTAATTCCTAATTCTTAATTTTTGCTATACTGAGAGTTATTTTGGTTATAAAAGTGGAGAAGAAATCAATCGTGTTAATTGATTAATAACCTATTAGATGATTTGATAATAGTATAACAAGAATAATTAAACCAATTGATTTCTAAATTTGTATAAAGAAGAGAAGAATTAGTCTTTTGGTTTAATATGTATGCTATGGTATGTTTAGAGGCTAAAATTAGTTATGAATCCATGATTAAAGTTGTAAATTGATGGATATATGTGGTTCTCCTCTGAGAAACGAAAACAACGAAGTTTAAATGGATTGATTTGGTTTGGAATCGAATCTGTGGTGAATGAATTCGCTAAATATGTTTAAAACATGAAAATATAGCATGAACACTAAATTTGAACCCTTAAATTAATTTGTTAAAGTTTTTGAAAAGTTAAAATTATTCTGTAGATGAGTAGTTCAGTGTTTCACGAGTTCATAAAGTCAAAAACCAACTACTTCCGACTTAAAATGAAGAAGTTATAAAGATTTAAAGTATGTACATTGAGAAAACTGTAATCTGGGCGAAGCCAAGTGTGGCACGCTGCCCAGGAGCGCGGTCGAGCAGTTGGGCAGTGCTAGATGGTGCAGGTACGCTGGAATTGTGAAGGAAATGGGCGCGGACGAGCCCATAGTGTGCCAGGTGTGACTATTTTGACCTATTTTGTTAAAACAGCCATAACGTTTTCATACGGACTCCGATTGAGGCGATTCAAGATGATCCGAAATGAAAACGAATAGACATACAACTTTTGTTCTTTAAGTTTTTCAATTTGAGGTCGTTAAAAAGGGTCAAAATAGTCATCCTTGGGGCTGTTGTGTTTTTAGAGGCAATCGCAGGGCGTCGGGCATGCACGTATGCAAGTGTAGTGCTTCTGATGATAAAAGATATTGTTCTAAGTTATAAAATATGAATGTTAGTAAATATAATGATGCTTAACATTAATAAACGATATATTAGATAAGTTGTATAAGAATACTAAGCATATACAAGAGAGGCAAATTGGGCGTGTGACGAATAAATGTCGAAACGTCGTAACAAGTGTTAATGAACGTAAAAAGTATTTTAAGTCAAATAAAATGAATATTATAAGATATGAAATGGGGTTAATATCAAACCAATAATGATTCCTAGCAAGGCTTAAACACTTGAATGAACTCCGAGTATGAAATATAGTGAGATGTAAGTCGAAAGTTAACACAATCAAATTGATCATTGTGTATTGATAATAGGAAGGGTTATGAGATATAGAGTAAAATTTACATTTTAACTACTATGCATTGCTATGTGACTTATAGTTGATGTGATGAATTATATAATTGTGTAGGGCACGTGAAGTGCAGATAGTTGTAAGATGTTAAACTATTATTGGTAAACAACGATCAAGACATGTCTTTCAGTTCCTATTTGCTATGTGAACTTGATGATGAACTGTTTTAAATCTTTATTACAAATAGCATGATGTGTTATATATATGTTGAAAGTATGAAATGTTAAAGTCAATTTATGACTACGTTGATTGAGTAATGAATGCTGATTGAGTAAGGAACTCAATTTTATACTTGTTATATGAACTGTAGCATGTATGTTATGTTAGTCCAATATTTATGAGATGTATGATAAGTATGTTATTATGTGTTACGTGATGCATGAAAACTGTTAGATTTATTGGGTTGTCGAGCTCAACCTTACGTATTGCTCCATGGAAGGGAGTAACAAGATTTGGAAAGAGAGAAAAGCTCAATCTAAGATTTATTGGTCAATTTGAGATTCTTGACCGAATAGAAAATGTGGCCAATAGACTCGCATTACCTCCAAGCATGTCTCGTGTTCATAATATTTTTTATATATCTATGCTTTATAAATATGTGAAAGACCCGAACCACATAATTGAGTTAGAACCAGACGAGATAGCCGAAGATTTAACGTACGAGGAGGTACTTGTTAAGATCTTGGATAGGAAAGAGCATGTCCTACGCACCAAGGTTGTACCACAAGTTAAGGTTTTGTGGAGGAACCATGTTATTGAAGAAATGACCTGGGAGTTGGAATCAGAAATGAAAGTAAGGTATCCGCACCTTTTCGAAACACCAGGTACGTACATCAATTTCGAGGATAAAATTTCATAAGGGAGGTTATAAGACTCCAACTTATTCATAAATAAAATCGAATTTTCTCTAATTATTATTTTGAATAATAAGGTGTTAATTTGATATAATACTTTGGTTTTGGGTGAAATGTGCAAATTTTATAAAATAAGCAAGTGGTTATAAAATATTCATTCTTGTCGGGGAATATTCGTTTGATCGTGGAATATTCTTGCTGTCGGGGAATATTCATACGTTGGCGCAGTTATTTGTGGGCCCCATAACGAAAAACGGTCGAATGAAGAAAACGACAAGTTTGAGTTTTTATAAATAACGGCGCTGTTGTTACCGTTAATACTGTTGGAATACCTGATGGTTAAAATATAGTAATACGCATGGGAGTACAGTAGCACACGATATTGCATAGTATTGTTAATTATTGATACTTACGTAAGAAGGCACTACTCAATAATTGTTACAGTAATTACTGTTCAATATTTTATTTTATTGATTCAATAATTTCTACGTTGATATTTTATATTATTGTTGTTTCAATAATTGTCACTGCACAGTATCTCTATTATCAGATCAATAATTCATATTATTTGAATAATATTGTTAGATAACATTATTGGTAATGTCTAAGAAAGTTCTGTCTAAGGAGAGGTTTGGTCACCTAATTGCGTGCCAGTAAGGAGAAATCCTTATCGGAAGCCCCCTCTTTCCTGGGAACGACCTGATTGTCATAATTGTGATTCTGTAATATTATTTTAGAATAATTAATTATTGATTTATATGATAAGAAAATATTTTTTTATGTGGATATAAATGAAAGAATTAATGGTGAGGTATTTTATCAGTATTTTATCAGAATGGAGGTATTAAAAATCATCTGTATGTAGATTTCAGACATTTTTTGATTGGAATTTAGTAAAACTTTCTTCTGCAAAGTTGTAGAGAATTAAATTTCCTATGGAATAGACATGAGACTCGAATTTTTCTGATAAAAAGGCTATTTATTATGAATTATTGAAGTTGCTAATTATTGTTTAATTTAAAACATTTTGGAAATTTTTAAAATGAGTGGGCCCCACTTTTGATTGGTGAGAATTGTGCTAAAATTTTATTTCAAAAGTGGTGGGCGTGAATAGTAGCAGGTAAAGCCATCAAGTAGCAGGTTAGTCTGCTATGGCGTTCTAAGTATTTTCCTATAAATAGGGTGCTTAGTTAGAATTGAAAATCGCACTAGAAACACGTTTTCTCTCTTTCTCTCTCTATATTATCGAGCGTATTTTTATGAGTATTTAGATACTTTGAGAGTTGCTATTCAGTACAAATTTTCTTCAGCCTTATACCTGATATTTCAGCCGGAAGTACTGTTCTTTTGAGGTAAAGGATGTTATTTTTTTTGTAAATGATATTACTTTTTTCAATATCATTATGCTGAAATATTGATATGAATTTTATTGTGAAATTTCTACCTTTTTATGTCGGAGTTACTATTCACGTATATGACACTATTCACGAATACGACACTATCACAGAAAAATAAAATTTTCTCTTCTTTGTTCAAGATGTCTATTATGGTTACTATTTATGATTGCTCACCCTTTTCTTTTTTGTTCCATTTTTCTCAAGAGGCGAGAATATAGCGGGAACTAGTCGGGGTATGGAGTGATATTTTCAGTCAGTTGTGTTAGCAGTCCTCACTATTTTGTAAAATAGTGTTTCAATAATTGTAATGAGGACTTATTTGAGTGTGGATATTGTCTAGAAGATAATATTTATATTTAAACTCATAGTTTATGTGTTGTCGTATTTTGCATGATAATTTTAGTAATGATGTTGTAGTTATTTCTGTACCATGTATTTGACGACTCAGAATAGGTGATGTATACCTATTTTGGGGGCGTCACAATGTGATTAGGGTTGAGTGACCAATTACTGAAGTTCCCCCTTCCTTTCTTCCTGCAAACCCGAAAATGGATGAGCCCTAGGTTTTGGTGACTGTAATTCGGAGAAAGTGATGGCTATGTGGTGTGGGATTGATGAAATTTAGGTTATGTGTATATATAGAATAGAAGTGGTGCTCGGATTTGATGGATATTAGAGGATATTGGGGAAGTTCGTGGGTGGAGTAATGGCTTGGGTTCGGTTTTGATAGATGAGAATGGGGGAAGTCACGATTTCAGAAGTTATTTAAAAAATTGGAATCCCGTACCCCCGCCGGGGTGGGCATATACAGAGAACACCCCCCCCCCCCCCCGCGCGCCGGGGCGGGTGTGTCAGGCGGTGAAAAGGCCCGCCGGCGCGGGGGTCTCTCTTCTATAGGACTTCAGTTTTTCCATCAATTTTTGACCCGCGTGCGTACCAAAGTTCATCATTAGTACCTGAAACCATTAAAACCCAAAATATAAGATAATTTCATGGAGTTTGAGCAAACATGTTTGAAATTACTAAAATAACTAACTCACTTTCTAAGAATTGTAAATAAATGAACTATGTAATACTAAAAGTAGGAACTAAACTAGGAATTGAATAACATCAAACTAAAATACTGTAAATGACAAGAAAATTGGGTTGCCTTGTAAGACCCCAACTTTTTTTGAATAAATATTTAATTTTCTCTAAATGTTATTTTGAATAATAAGGTGTGGATTTGATATAATGCTATAGTTATGAGTGATATGGGCAAATTTTACAAAGTAAGCAAGTTGTCATAAAATATTCGTTTGGTCGGAGAATAGTCTTTTTGTCGGGGAATATTCGTACGACGACACAATCATTGGTGAACCCCACAATCGAATTACTGTCTGATATTGAAAGCGACAGAAATAACATTTTTATAAAAATAACGGCAAAACTTTTACTGTTAACTGTTAAAATACCCAGTGATAAAAGTACATTAACACGCGTGGTTGCACAGTAGCACACGGTATTGTACAGTATCTCTAATTATTGATATTTACTTAAGAAGTCACTCAGTTTTATTTAATTATTGCCACAATAGTTGCTGCATAGTATCTCATATTATTGATTCAATTATTATCACAGTATCATCTGCACAATATTTTATATTATTATATCAATAATTGATACGACACAGTTATTCATATTATTATTTGTATTATTGACAATGTCTAGAAAGTTCTGTCGAGAGAAGGGATTAGGTTATTTAATTGCGCGCCAATAATAATAAGTCCTTATCGAAAAGCCCCCTCTTTCCTGGGAATGATCTGGTTGTGATCAATATTGTGAGTTATAATATTAATGATAAATAATTATTGAAAGATTAAAAATGTGTTGATTAAAGATAAGTGATTTATGGTAAATATTTATTCAATTTTTGAAAATAGGGTGCTTAGTTAGAATTAAAAATCACACCAGAAATAAGTTTTCTCTCTTTCTCTCTCTATATTATCGAGCGTATTTTTTTGAGTATTTAGATACTTTGAGAGTTGCTATTCAGTACAAGTTTCTTTCAGCCTTATACCTGCTATTTCAGCTAGAAGTATTATTCTTTTGAGGTAAGTGATGTTATTTTCTTCGTAAATAATATTATTTTCTTCAATATCATTATGCCAAAATATTGATATGAATTTTATTGTGAAATTTCTACCTTTTTGTGTCGGGATTACTATTCACGTATACGGCACTATTCACGAATACGGCACTATCACAGAAAAATAAAATCTTCTCTTCTTTGTTCAAGATGTCTATTATGGTTACTATCTTTTGATTGTATCCATGTATTGATCTTTATTTTTGAATTCTGCTCCACAATTGATTATTATGGAGTATTTTTGAACTTGGATAAACTGTAATACGAATCCCTAATATTTATCCTTTTGTCTCACTGGATTCGTTTTTTTAAGATATTTTTTCATCATTCTCAGTCCTAAATGATGATATTACTGAATATCTTTGTCCTGTAGTGCAAAGATGAATGATTAACTGATGAATATCTTTGGCCCGTAGTGCAAAGATGAACAGGTGTTTAGATGAACATAGTCAACTGGTGATACAAATAAATATCTTTGGCCTGCAGTGCAAAGATGAATATTTGATTCAAGATGTATATTGATTGAAATTACAGGGATAAAATATTGATGGTGGACTTTTAAATCTTAGAAGATAGTAGAATTCATTATCTACTTGACTCTTCTAATGGATTGTTGTTTTCGCTGCAGTTGTTGATCTAAAACTTGTTGTCTATTATATTTTATCAGATTTTTCCATGTTGAAGACTAATGATAATTTGTTGTATATTATCTTAGTCATAATATTCTTTACTGGGCTAGTTGAGCTCACCCTTTTCCTTTTTGTTCCATTTTTCTCAGGAGGCAAGAATATAGCGAGAACTAGTCGGGGTGTGGAGTGATGTTTCCAGTCAGTTATGTTAGCAATCCTCACTATTTTGTAATATAGTGTTTCAATAATTGTAATGAGGACTTATTTGAGTGTGGATATTGTCTAGAAGACAATATTTGTATTTAAACTCATAGTTTATGTGTTGTCGTATATTGCACAATAATTTTAGTAATGATGTTGTAGCTGTTTCTGTACCATGTATTTGGCGACTCAGAATAGGTGATGTATACCTATTTTGGGGGCGTCACAATGTGATTAGGGTTGAGTGACCAATTACTGAAGTTCCCTCATCCTTTCTTACTGTAAACCCGAAAATGGATGAGCCCTAGGTTTTGGTGACTGTAATTCAGAGAAAGTGATGGCTATGTGGTGTGGGATTGATGAAATTTAGGTTATGTGTATATATAGAATAGAAGTGGTGTTCAGATTTGATGGATATTGGAGGATATTGGGGAAGTTCGTGGGTGGAGTAATGGCTTGGGTTCGGTTTTGATAGATGAGAATGGGGGAAGTCACGATTTCAGAAGTTATTTTAAAAACTGGAATCCCGTACCCCCGCCGGGGTGGGCATATACAGAGAACACCCCCCCCCCCCCGCGCCGGGGCGGGTGTGTCAGACGATGAAAAGGCCCGCCGGCGCGGGGGTCTCTCTTCTATAGGACTTCAGTTTTTCCATCAATTTTTGACCCGCGTGCGTACCAAAGTTCATCATTAGTACCTGAAACCATTAAAACCCAAAATATAAGATAATTTCATGGAGTTTGAGCAAACATGTTTGAAATTACTAAAATAACTAACTCACTTTGTAAGAATTGTAAATAAATGAACTATGTAATACTAAAATTAGGAACTAAACTACGAATTGAATGACATCAAACTAAAATACTGTAAATGACAAGAAAATTGGGTTGCCTTGTAAGACCCCAACTTTTTTTGAAAAAATATTTAATTTTCTCTAAATGTTATTTTGAATAATAAGGTATGGATTTGATATAATGCTATAGTTATGAGTGATATGGGCAAATTTTACAAAGTAAGCAAGTTGTCATAAAATATTCGTTTGGTCGGGGAATAGTCTTTTTGTCGGGAAATATTCGTACGACGACACAATCATTGGTGAACCCCACAATGGAATTACTGTCTGATATTGAAAGCGACAGAAATAACATTTTTATAAAAATAACGGCAAAACTTTTACCGTTAACTGTTAAAATACCCAGTGATAAAAGTACAGTAATACGTGTGGTTACACAGTAGCACACTGTATTGTACAGTATCTCTAATTGTTGACGCTTACTTAAGAAGTCGCTCAGTTTTATTTAATTATTACCACAATAGTTGCTGCATAGTATCTCATATTATTGATTCAATTATTATCACAATATCATCTGCACAATATTTTATATTATTAAATCAATAATTGAGATGATACAGTTATTTATTTTATTATTTGTATTACTAACAATGTCTAAAAAGTTCTGTCGAGAAAATGGATTAGGTTATTTAATTGCGCGCCAATAAGAGTAAGTCCTTATCGGAAAGCCCCCTCTTTCTTGGGAATGATCTGGTTGTGATCAATATTGTGAGTTATAATATTAATGATGAATAATTGTTAAAAGATTAAAAATGTGTTGATTAAAGATAACTGATTTATGGTAAATATTTATTCAATTTTTGAAAATAGGGTGCTTAGTTAGAATTGAAAATCATACCAGAAACTAGTTTTCTCTCTTTCTCTCTCTATATTATCGAGCGTATTTTTATGAGTATTTAGATACTTTGAGAGTTGATATTCAGTACAAGTTTCCTTCAGCCTTATACCTGATATTTCAGCCAGAAGTACTGTTCTTTTGAGGTAAGTGATGTTATTTTCTTCGAAAATGATATTATTTTCTTCAATATCATTATGCCAAAATATTGATATGAATTTTATTGTGAAATTTCTACCTTTTTGTGTCCAGGTTACTATTCACGTATACGGCACTATTCACGAATACGAAACTATCACAGAAAAATAAAATCTTCTCTTCTTTGTTCATGATGTCTTTTATGGTTACTATCTTTTATTGTATCCATGTCTTGATCTTTATTTTTGAATTCTGATCCACAATTGATTATTATGAAGTATTTTTGAACTTGGATAAACTGTAATACAAATCCCTAATATTTATCCTTTTGTCTCACTGGATTCATTTTCTTTAAGATATTTTTTCATCATCCTCAGTCCTAAATGATGATATTACTGAATATCTTTGGCCTGTAGTGCAAAGATGAATGATTAACTGATGAATATCTTTGGCCCGTAGTGCAAAGATGAACAGGTGTTTAGATGAACATAGTCAACTGGTGATACAAATGAATATCTTTGGCCTGCAGTGCAAAGATGAATATTTGATTCAAGATGTATATTGATTGAAATTACAGGGATAAAATATTGATGGTGGACTTTTAAATCTTAGAAGATAGTAGAATTCATTATCTACTTGACTCTTCTAATGGATTGTTGTTTTCGCTGCAGTTGTTGATCTAAAACTTGTTGTCTATTATATTTTATCAGATTTTTCTATGCTGAAGACTAATGATAATTTGTTTTATATTATCTTAGTCATAATATTCTTTACTGGGCTAGTTGAGCTCGCCCTTTTTCTTTTTGTTCCATTTTTCTCAGGAGGCAAGAATTTAGCGAGAACTAGTCGGGGTGTGGAGTGATGTTTCCAGTCAGTTATGTTAGCAATCCTCACTATTTTGTAATATAGTGTTTCAATAATTGTAATGAGGACTTATTTGAGTGTGGATATTGTCTAGAAGATAATATTTGTATTTAAACTCATAGTTTATGTGTTGTCGTATATTGCACAATAATTTTAGTAATGATGTTGTAGTTATTTCTGTACCATGTATTTGGTGACTCCGAATAGGTGATGTATACCTATTTTGGGGGCGTCACAATGTGATTAGGGTTGAGTGACCAATTACTGAAGTTCCCCCTTCCTTTCTTACTACAAACCCGAAAATGGATGAGCCCTAGGTTTTGGTGACTGTAATTCGGAGAAAGTGATGGCTATGTGGTGTGGGATTGATGAAATTTAGGTTACGTGTATATATAGAATAGAAGTGGTGTTCGGATTTGATGGATATTGGAGGATATTGGGGAAATTCGTGGGTGGAGTAATGGCTTGGGTTCGGTTTTGATAGATGAGAATGGGGGAAGTCACGATTTCAGAAGTTATTTTAAAAATTGGAATCTTGTACCCCCGTCGGGGTGGGCATATATAGAGAACACCCCCCCCCCCCCGCGCCGGGGCGGGTGTGTCAGGCGGTGAAAAGGCCCGCCGGCACGGGGATATCTCTTCTATAGGACTTCAGTTTTTCCATCAATTTTTGACCCGCGTGCGTACCAAAGTTCATCATTAGTACCTGAAACCATTAAAACCCAAAATATAAGATAATTTCATGGAGTTTGAGCAAACATGTTTGAAATTACTAAAATAAATAACTCACTTTCTAAGAATTATAAATAAATGAACTATGTAATACTAAAAGTAGGAACTAAACTACGAATTGAATAACATCAAACTAAAATACTGTAAATGACAAGAAAATTGGGTTGCCTTGTAAGACCCCAACTTTTTTTGAATAAATATTCAATTTTCTCTAAATGTTATTTTGAATAATAAGGTATGGATTTGATATAATGCTATAGTTATGAGTGATATGGGCAAATTTTACAAAGTAAGCAAGTTGTCATAAAATATTCGTTTGGTCGGGGAATAGTCTTTTTGTCGGGGAATATTCGTACGACGACACAATCATTGGTGAACCCCACAATGGAATTACTGTCTGATATTGAAAGCGACAGAAATAACATTTTTATAAAAATAACGGCAAAACTTTTACCGTTAACTGTTAAAATACCCAGTGATAAAAGTACAGTAATACGTGTGGTTACACAGTAGCACACGGTATTTGTAAGACCCCAAATTATTAATAAATGAAATTTAAATTCCCTCTATTTATTATTTTGAAATAGTAAGTGTTAAATTGATTAATGAGGTTAGTTATGGGTAAAATGCGCAAATATTTCAAATAAGCAGGTGGTTATAAAATATTCATTGTTGTCGGGGAATATTCGTTAGGTCGTGGAATATTCTTCCTGTCGGGGAATATTCGTACGACGGCGCAGTCTTTTGTGGGCCCCATAACGGAAAGCGATTGGATGAAGAAAACGACAAGTATATGTTGTTTATTAATAACGGCGTAGTTGTTACCGTTAATACTGTTGAAATACCCGGTGGTTAAAAATACAGTAATAACGTGTGGTTGCACAGTAGCACACAGATTGCACAGTATAGTTGAATTATTAATTCGTACGTAAGAAGGCATTACTCAATAATTGTTACAGTAATTACTGTTCAATATTTTATTTTATTGGTTCAATAATTGCTGCATTGATATTTCATATTATTGTTGTTTCAACAATTGTTACTGCACAGTATTTCCCATTATCAGATCAATAATTCATATTATTTGAATAATATTGTCAGATAACATTATTGGCAATGTCTAGAAAGTTCTGTCTAAGGAGAGGTTTGGTCACCTAATTGCGCGCCAGTAAGGAGAAATCCTTATTGGAAAGCCCCCTCTTTCCTGGGAACGGCCTGGTTGTCATAAATGTGATTCTGTAATATTATTTGTGAATAATTAATTATTGATTCATATGATAAGGAAATATTTATTTTTGTGGATATAAATGATGGATATATTTATTTTTATGTGGATAAAAATGAAAGAATTAAAGCTGAGGTGCTTTATCAGTATTTTGTCGATGTGGAGGTATTAAAAATCATCCGTTTGTAGATTTCGGATATTTTTGGTTTGGAATTTGGAAAAACTCAAAGCTACAAAGTTGTAGAGAATTCGATTTCAGTCAGAATGGACATAAAATTCGTATTTTTCTGATAAACGGTCTATTTTCTATGAATTACTGAAGTTTCAAAAAAAAAAATTTTTATTAAATTATGGGTGGGACCCACTTTTTGGTTGGTGGTGAATATGCATGTGGGCTGCTGGAAAATTCAGATTTTACATGCCTTGATAGTCATAGTCTTAGCATACGCAAAGAAAATAAAATAAAATAATATATTTTATTATTTTAGTCTCCTATGGCGTTCTAACATTTTCCTATAAATAGAGGGCTAAGTTAGAATTAAAAATCACACCAGAAACAAAGTTTTCTTTCTTTCTCTCTCTATATTATCGAGCGTATTCTTGTGAGTATACTTTGAGTGTTGCTATACGGTGCGAGTTTCTGTCAGCACTATACCCGAAATTCAGTCAGAAGTACGATTATTTTGAGGTAAGGGATGTTATTTTATTCGAAAATGATATTATTTCTTCAATATCATTATGCCAAAATATTGGTTGGAAATTTTTATCAAATTTGGAACTTTTCACGTCGGGGTTACTATTCATGAGTTACTATTCACGAGTTATTATTCACGAGTTACTATTCACCGAAAAATAAAATTTTCTAATTTTCTTCTTTTCGTCCAAAATATCTATTCTGGGTACTAGCTTTGATTGTATCCATGTTTTGATCATTCTTGAATTCTACTTCACTATGAATAATTATAAGGTATTTTTGGACATGGATAAATCGAAATACGAATCCTTAATATTTGTTATTTTGTTTCACTGGATTCGTTTTCTTTAAGATATTTTTCATCATCCTCAGTCCTAAATGATGATATTACTGAATATCTTTGGCCCGTAGTGCAAAGATGAATGATTAACTGATGAATATCTTTGGCCCGTAGTGCAAAGATGAACAGGTGTTGAGATGAACATGACCGACTGGTGATACAAATGAATATCTTTGGCCTGTAGTGCAAAGATGAATATTTGATTATAGATGGTTATTGATTGTTGTTACAGGGATAAAATATTGATGATGGACTTTTAAATCTTAGAAGATAGTAGAACTCATTCTCTACATGACTCTTCTAATGGTTTGCTGTTTCCGCTGCAGTTATTGATTTAAAACTTGTTGTCTATTGTATTCTATTAGATTTTTCCCTGTTGAAGACTAACGATAATTTGTTCTGTATTATCTTAGTCATAATGTTCTTTACTAGGCTAGTTGAGCTCACCATTTTCCTTTTTGTTCCATTTTTCTCAGGAGGCGAGAATGTAGCGAGTACTAGTCGGGGTATGGAATGATGGTTCTAGAAGTTACTTTAGTAGTCCTCACCATTTTTGTGAAATAATGTATCAATAATTGTAATGAGGACTTATTTGAGTGTGGATATTGTCTAAATGACAATATTTGTATTTAAACTCACAGTTCTTGTGTTGTAATAATAAAGATGTAGTTGTTTCTGTACCATGTATTTTGGCGACTCAGAATGGGTGTTGTATACCTATTTTGGGGGCGTCACAGTTGGTATGAGAGCTTAGGGATATGATCTCTGGCGGAGATCGGAGAATAGAACTAGGAGGGGAAAGACGAATAAATCCTTCGCTAGTGTGTCCTAACTAAGCTTATTTATTGGTCAGTCATAATATAGGGGTATTATGTGATTCGTTAATTTATTTAATTAACCCTTGTTTTATGGCAGTATTTGAGAATGTCGACTGAGAATGTTAACAGTGGAGTAAATGAAACCGTGGAGACACCGGTGCTTACCAACGAGGAGAACGTGCAACAGGCTGGCAATGTTCCTCCTGTGAACAACACCAATGAGCAGATGATGAATGATGGAATGTTTAGAAGTTTTTTTGCAATTCATGCAAAACCAGACGAGGGAGACTCGTGTTCAAAATACAGGAGGAAATGATAGTAATTCACGGTTTGTCACAGCCAAACAGTTCAAAGAATTGGGACCACCAGAATTTAAGGGAAAGCCGGATCCGATCATGGCGGAAACGTGGGTCAAGCAAATTACCGAGATATTCGATGTCTTGGGATGCACGGAGGAACAGAAAGTTCCATTCGCCACCTTTATGTTCCGTGGCGAGGCAGATTACTGGTGGGAGTCTGTGAAGCGTACCCATCCAACCGCACTCAGCATGTCTTGGGAGACATTTCAGAAACTGTTCAATGACAAGTACTTTCCTGAAAGTATTCATCATATGAAGGAGGTAGAGTTTATTAGACTGAAGCAGAATAACATGACGGTGTCTCAGTACGAGGCGAGATTTGCAGAGTTGTCCAGGTTTGCACCTCATTTGGTGGAGAATGAGGAATGTATAACGAGGATATTTTTGAGAGGTTTGAAACCCGGCATACGTCAATATCTCATTTCTCATAAATTTTCTCTCTATTCAGATGTTGTCAACAGGGCTCAATTATTAGAGCGAGATAATGAGTACGGTCAACTGAGGGACCACAATCAGGATCATATCAGTGACAGCAGTCATCAGAACAATGATAACCAGCGGAGAAAGAAAAATACAGACAAGAATGGCAACCACTCTGGTGGTAATCGTGGCTATGAAAATAGAAGAAGCGAGTCGGGAGGAGATTTTAAAAAGAAGAGATTCAACAATGACAATACGAAGACGTCAGCACCAGCAACAACTGGTTCCAAGGGAGGAGAACGACCACTGGTTATATGCTATAAGTGCGGAAAAGAAGGACATATCAGCCCAAACTGCCCACAACAGTTTAAGGTATGTTATAATTGTGGAAAGGAAGGACATATCGCTCGAGATTGCACTGTAGCAAAACCAAGTCCAGCGGGGATGGTGACTCAAAAAGCTGTCCCAGAAAAGATAAAGTCAACGGTTCCTGGAAGAGCGTTTGTCGTGACTGGTCAACATGCGAGGAACCCAAACGAGGTGATCACGGGTAAGCTAATCATAAATTCATGCGAAGTTTATACCTTATTAGATACTGGTTCTACCCATTCTTTTATCTCTCCTGCTTGTGCTCAACGTTTAAACTTGACTCCGAAGAAGTTAGACTTTGATTTATCTGTGGAGACTCCGTTAGGAGAAACTTTCATCACATCCACTGTTTATAAATCTTGTGTGATCCAAGTTGGCACCATCACCTTACCTGTTGACCTTATCTCTTTAAAGATACTTGCTTTTGATGTGATTTTAGGGATTGATTGGTTAACTACTCATCATGCCAAAATTGATTGTTTTCGTAAGGTTGTTAGTTTTCATATTCCTAACCAACCTGTTGTACGAATTCAAACAACTAAGCCATTAAAATCAATCACTGTTATATCAAGCCATAAAGCCATTCGTTTATTAAAAAATGGATGTTAAGCTTTCTTAGCCCATGTTATGGATTTGAATAAAGACACGTCAAATTTGAATAATATTCCTGTTGTTATTGACTTTCCTGACGTATTTCCTGAAGAACTTCCCGGTCTACCCCCGGAACGAGAAATTGAATTCTTTATTGATCTTGAACCTGGTACAAAGCCCATTTCTAAAACCCTATATCGAATGGCTCCTATTGAACTTCAGGAGTTAAAGGTCCAACTACAAGAGTTGTTGGACATTGGTTTCATTCGTCCTAGTACATCTCCTTGGGGTGCTCCTATTTTATTTGTAAAGAAGAAAGACGGGAGTATGCGACTTTGTATTGATTACTGGGAATTAAACCATGTCACTATTAAGAATAGGTATCCGCTACCTCATATTGATGACCTGTTTGACCAGTTACAAGGAGCACAATTCTTTTCAAAGATCGATCTTCGTTCTGGATATCATCAGCTGAAGGTTAAAACTGAAGATATTCCAAAGACTGCCTTCAGAACTCGGTACGGGCATTATGAATTCCTAGTCATGTCTTTTGGATTGACTAATGCTCTTGCGGCTTTCATGGATATGATGAACCGAGTATTCAAGGATTATATGGATCAGTTCGTTGTTGTCTTTATTGATGACATCCTCATATATTCCAAAAGCCGTGAAGATCATGAGCATCATTTGAAACTGGTACTCCAAAGGCTGCGTGAAAATAAGTTATATGCTAAGTTGAAGAAATGCGAGTTCTGGCTTGAGGAAGTAGCTTTCCTAGGGCACGTGGTGTCAAAACATGGAGTATCTGTTGACCCGGCGAAGAATGAAGCAATACAAAGTTGGGAGCAACCAAAGACGGTGACCGAAGTACGTAGCTTTCTGGGCTTAGCTGGTTATTATCGGAGATTCGTGGAAGGATTTTCTAGAATCGCTACCCCGTTAACTCACCTGACTCAGAAAGATATCAAATTCGTATGGAGCGAGGAATGCGAGAAGAGTTTTCAAGAGCTTAAGAGGAGACTCATTTCGGCACCTGTTCTGACAATACCATCTGGTTCGGATGGATTTGTTATCTACAGTGATGCTTCAGGCAAAGGGTTAAGATGTGTTCTCATGCAACATGGGAAAGTCATAGCCTATGCCTCGCGACAACTCAAAGAATATGAGAGAAATTATCCTACTCATGATTTGGAGTTGGCAGCAGTAGTTTTCGCGTTGAAGATTTGGAGACACTACCTGTATGGGGAGAAAGTGGAGATTTATACGGACCATAAAAGCCTCAAATATTTCTTCACCCAAAAAGAACTCAACATGCGGCAACGACGTTGGCTTGAACTATTGAAAGATTACGATCACACTATTCAATATCATCCTGGAAAAGCGACGTAGTAGCTGACGCATTGAGTAGAAGATCATATGCGGGTACGAGTGCGATGTTGTTAACACAAAGGCCCATTTTGTATGACTTGCAAAGGATGGAGATAGAGATTAAGGCTCCAAGTACCCACATGATGATATCAAATATACGAGTAGAACCGACTTTAATCGATAAAGTTAAAGCTGCTCAAGCTACGGACATAGAGCTGATGCATATGAAGAAGAAAGTGCAAGAAGGTTCTATTCCAGAAGCAAGAATCGATGAAGAAGGAATACTTCGAGTCCACTCAAGACTTTGTGTTCCTAACGATTCTGATTTGAAGTACAAGATCATGATGGAAGCACACAATACACCATTTGCAATCCATCCTGGAAGTACCAAAATGTATCGTGATCTTCGACATACATTTTAGTGGAATAATATGAAGAGAGAGATTGCAAAGTTTATCTCGAGGTGTTTAACTTGTCAACGTGTAAAGGCGGAACATCAAGTGCCAAAGGGTCCATTGCAACCACTTGAGATTCCGAAATGGAAGTGGGAACACATTACCATGGATGTCGTTACGGGTCTTCCCACGATTTCTCAAGGCATAAATGCTATTTGGGTTATTGTTGATAGATTAACCAAGTCTGCTCATTTCTTGCCGATACGGGAGACTTATTCCCTTGAACGTCTTGCTCGTATATACGTAGATGAGATTGTGAGACTGCATGGCATGCCAGTATCCATAGTTTCGGATCGTGACCCAAGATTCACTTCAAGATTTTGGGTTAGCTTGCAAAAAGCTATGGGCACAGATTTACGATTTAGTTCGGCATACCATCCTCAAACGGACGGACAATCAGATAGGACTATTCAAACTCTTGAAGATCTATTAAGACTTTATGTCCTAGATTTCAAAGGGAGTTGGGATAAGTACCTACCATTGGTGGAATTCTCTTACAATAACAGTTATCAGGCAAGTATAGGTGTGGCCCCATTTGAAGCATTATATGGACGAAAGTGTCGCTCTCCAGTATGCTGGGACGAGGTGGGTGAAGCAACATTGTTGGGACCAGAGTTGGTACGCATGACTACAGAGAAGATCCAAACGATTCGACAACGTATACAAACGGCACAGGATCGACAAAAGAGTTATGCGGATCTTCATCGAAAGGACGTGGAATTTGACATTGGGGATCATGTATTGTTGCGGGTGGCTCCATGGAAAGGAGTTACAAGATTTGGGAAGAGAGGAAAGCTCAATCCATGATTTATTGGTCCATTTTAGATTCTTGACCGAGTAGGAAATGTGGCCTATAGACTAGCGTTACCTCCAAGTATGTCTCGTGTTCATAATGTTTTTCATATATCTGTGTTACGTAAATATGTGAAAGACCCAGACCACGTTATTGAGTTAGAACCGGACGAGATAGCTGAAGACTTAACGTACGAAGAGGTACCTGTCAAGATCTTGGATAGAAAGGAGCATGTCCTACGCACGAAGGTTATACCACAAGTTAAAGTTTTGTGGAGAAACCATGCTATTGAGAAAATGACCTGGGAGTTGGAAACAGAAATGAAAGCGAGGTATCCTCATCTTTTCGAAACACCAGGTACGTACATCAATTTCGAGGACGAAATTTCATAAGGAGGGGAGGTTGTAAGACCCCAAATTATTAATAAATGAAATTTAAATTCCCTCTATTTATTATTTTGAAATAGTAAGTGTTAAATTGATTAATGAGGTTAGTTATGGGTAAAATGCGCAAATATTTCAAATAAGCAGGTGGTTATAAAATATTCATTATTGTCGGGGAATATTCGTTTGGTCGTGAAATATTCTTCCTGTCGGGGAATATTCGTACGACGGCGCAGTCTTTTGTGGGCCCCATAACGGAAAGCGATTGGATGAAGAAAATGACAAGTATATGTTGTTTATTAATAACGGCGTAGTTGTTATCGTTAATACTGTTAAAATACCCGGTGGTTAAAAATACAGTAATAACGCGTGGTTGCACAGTAGCACACAGATTGCACAGTATAGTTGAATTATTGATTCGTACGTAAGAAGGCACTACTCAATAATTGTTACAGTAATTACTGTTCAATATTTTATTTTATTGGTTCAATAATTGCTGCATTGATATTTCATATTATTGTTGTTTCAATAATTGTTACTGCACAGTATTTCCCATTATCAGATCAATAATTCATATTATTTGAATAATATTATCAGATAACATTATTAGCAATGTCTAGAAAGTTCTGTCTAAGGAGAGGTTTGGTCACCTAATTGCGCGCCAGTAAGGAGAAATCCTTATTGGAAAGCCCCCTCTTTCCTGGGAACGGCCTGGTTGTCATAAATGTGATTCTGTAATATTATTTGTGAATAATTAATTATTGATTCATATGATAAGGAAATATTTATTTTTGTGGATATAAATGATGGATATATTTATTTTTATGTGGATAAAAATGAAAGAATTAAAGCTGAGGTGTTTTATCAGTATTTTGTCGATGTGGAGGTATTAAAAATCATCCGTTTGTAGATTTCGGATATTTTTGGTTTGGAATTTGGAAAAACTCAAAGCTACAAAGTTGTAGAGAATTCGATTTCAGTCAGAATGGACATAAAATTCGTATTTTTCTGATAAACGGTCTATTTTCTATGAATTACTGAAGTTTTGGAAAAATAAAATGATTTTTATTAAATTATGGGTGGGACCCACTTTTTGGTTGGTGGTGAATATGCTTGTGGGCTGCTGGAAAATTCAGATTTTGCATGCCTGGATAGTCATGGTCTTAGCATATGTAAAGAAAATAAAATAAAATAATATATTTTATTATTTTAGTCTCCTATAGCGTTCTAACATTTTCCTATAAATAGAGGGCTAAGTTAGAATTGAAAATCACACCAGAAACAAAGTTTTCTTTCTTTCTCTCTCTATATTATCGAGCGTATTCTTGTGAGTATACTTTGAGTGTTGCTATACGGTGCGAGTTTCTGTCAGCACTATACCCGAAATTCAGTCAGAAGTACGATTATTTTGAGGTAAAGGATGTTATTTTATTCGAAAATGATATTATTTCTTCAATATCATTATGCCGAAATATTGGTTGGAAATTTTTATCAAATTTGAAACTTTTCACGTCGGGGTTACTATTCATGAGTTACTATTCACGAGTTATTATTCACGAGTTACTATTCACCGAAAAATAAAATTTTCTTCTTTTCGTCCAAAATATGTATTCTGGGTACTAGCTTTGATTGTATCCATGTTTTGATCATTCTTGAATTCTACTTCACTATGAATAATTATAAGGTATTTTTGGACATGGATAAATCGAAATACGAATCCTTAATATTTGTTATTTTGTTTCACTGGATTCGTTTTCTTTAAGATATTTTTCATCATCCTCAGTCCTAAATGATGATATTACTGAATATCTTTGGCCCGTAGTGCAAAGATGAATGATTAACTGATGAATATCTTTGGCCCGTAGTGCAAAGATGAACAGGTGTTGAGATGAACATGACCGACTGGTGATACAAATGAATATCTTTGGCCTGTAGTGCAAAGATGAATATTTGATTATAGATGGTTATTGATTGTTGTTACAGAGATAAAATATTGATGATGGACTTTTAAATCTTAGAAGATAGTAGAACTCATTCTCTACTTGACTCTTCTAATGGTTTGATGTTTCCGCTGCAGTTATTGATTTAAAACTTGTTGTCTATTGCATTCTATTAGATTTTTCCCTGTTGAAGACTAACGATAATTTGTTCTGTATTATCTTAGTCATAATGTTCTTTACTGGGCTAGTTGAGCTCACCATTTTCCTTTTTGTTCCATTTTTCTCAGGAGGCGAGAATGTAGCGAGTACTAGTCGGGGTATGGAATGATGGTTCTAGAAGTTACTTTAGTAGTCCTCACCATTTTTGTGAAATAATGTATCAATAATTGTAATGAGGACTTATTTGAGTGTGGATATTGTCTAAATGACAATATTTGTATTTAAACTCACAGTTTTTGTGTTGTAATAATAAAAATGTAGTTGTTTCTGTACCATGTATTTTGGCGACTCAGAATGGGTGTTGTATACCTATTTTGGGGGCGTCACAGTATTGTACAGTATCTCTAATTGTTGATGCTTACTTAAGAAGTCACTCTGTTTTATTTAATTATTACCACAATAGTTGCTGTATAGTATCTCATATTATTGATTCAATTATTATCACAGTATCATCTGCACAATATTTTATATTATTAAATCAATAAATGAGATGATACAGTTATTCATATTATTATTTGTATTACTAACAATGTCTAGAAAGTTCTGTCGAGAAAAGGGATTAGGTTATTTAATTGCGCGCCAATAAGGGTAAGTCCTTATCGGAAAGCCCCCTCTTTCCTGGGAATGATCTGGTTGTGATCAATATTGTGAGTTATAATATTAATGATGAATAATTGTTGAAAGATTAAAAATGTGTTGATTAAAGATAAGTGATTTATGGTAAATATTTATTCAATTTTTGAAAATAGGGTGCTTAGTTAGAATTGAAAATCATACCAGAAACAAGTTTTCTCTCTTTCTATCTCTATATTATCGAGCGTATTTTTATGAGTATTTAGATACTTTGAGAGTTGATATTCACTACAAGTTTCCTTCAGCCTTATACCTGATATTTCAGCCAGAAGTACTGTTCTTTTGAGGTAAGTGATGTTATTTTCTTCGAAAATGATATTATTTTCTTCAATATCATTATGCCAAAATATTGATATGAATTTTATTGTGAAATTTCTACCTTTTTGTGTCTGGGTTACTATTCACGTATACGGCACTATTCACGAATACGAAACTATCACAGAAAAATAAAATCTTCTCTTCTTTGTTCATGATGTCTTTTATGGTTACTATCTTTTATTGTATCCATGTCTTGATCTTTATTTTTGAATTCTGATCCACAATTGATTATTATGGAGTATTTTTGAACTTGGATAAACTGTAATACAAATTCCTAATATTTATCCTTTTGTCTCACTGGATTCATTTTCTTTAAGATATTTTTTCATCATCCTCAGTCCTAAATGATGATATTACTGAATATCTTTGGCCTGTAGTGCAAAGATGAATGATTAACTGATGAATATCTTTGGCCCGTAGTGCAAAGATGAACAGGTGTTTAGATGAACATAGTCAACTGGTGATACAAATGAATATCTTTGGCCTGCAGTGCAAAGATGAATATTTGATTCAAGATATATATTGATTGAAATTACAGGGATAAAATATTGATGGTGGACTTTTAAATCTTAGAAGATAGTAGAATTCATTATCTACTTGACACTTCTAATGGATTGCTGTTTCCGCTGCAGTTCTTGATCTAAAACTTGTTGTCTATTATATTTTATCAAATTTTTCCATGTTGAAGACTAATGATAATTTTTTGTATATTATCTTAGTCATAATATTCTTTACTGGGCTAGTTGAGCTCACCCTTTTCCTTTTTGTTCCATTTTTCTCTGGAGGCGAGAATATAGCGGGAACTAGTCGGGGTGAGGAGTAATGTTTCCAGTCAGTTGTGTTAGCAGCCCTCACTATTTTGTAAAATTGTGTTTCAATAATTGTAATGAGGACTTATTTGAGTGTGGATATTGTCTAGAAGACAATATTTGTATTTAAACTCATAGTTTATGTGTTGTCGTATTTTGCACGATAATTTTAGTAATGATGTTGTAGTTATTTCTGTACCATATATTTGGCGACTCAGAATAGGTGATGTATACCTGTTTTGGGGGCTTCACAATGTGATTAGGGTTGAGTGAACAATTACTGAAGTTCCCCCTTCCTTTCTTACTGCAAACCCGAAAATGGATGAGCCCTAGGTTTTGGTGACTGTAATTCGGAGAAAGTGATGGCTATGTGGTGTGGGATTGATGAAATTTAGGTTATGTGTATATATATAAAAGAAGTGGTGTTCGGATTTGATGGATATTGGAGGATATTGGGGAAGTTCGTGGGTGGAGTAATGGCTTGGGTTCGGTTTTGATAGATGAGAATGGGGGAAGTCACGATTTCAGAAGTTATTTTAAAAACTGGAATCCCGTACCCCCGCCGGGGTGGGCATATACAGAGAACACCCCCCCCCCCCGCGCCGGGGCGGGTGTGTCAGACGATGAAAAGGCCCGCCGGCGCGGGGGTCTCTCTTCTATAGGACTTCAGTTTTTCCATCAATTTTTGACCCGCGTGCGTACGAAAGTTCATCATTAGTACCTGAAACCATTAAAACCCAAAATATAAGATAATTTCATGGAGTTTGAGCAAACATGTTTGAAATTACTAAAATAACTAACTCACTTTGTAAGAATTGTAAATAAATGAACTATGTAATACTAAAATTAGGAACTAAACTACGAATTGAATAACATCAAACTAAAATACTGTAAATGACAAGAAAATTGGGTTGCCTTGTAAGACCCCAACTGTTTTTGAATAAATATTTAATTTTCTCTAAATGTTATTTTGAATAATAAGGTGTGGATTTGATATAATGCTATAGTTATGAATGATATGGGCAAATTTTACAAAGTAAGCAAGTTGTTATAAAATATTCGTTTGGTCGGGGAATAGTCTTTTTGTCGAAAAATATTCGTACGACGACACAATCATTGGTGAACCCCACAATGGAATTACTGTCTGATATTGAAAGCGACAGAAATAACATTTTTATGGAAATAACGACAAAACTTTTACCGTTAACTGTTAAAATACCCAGTGATAAAAGTACAGTAATACGCGTGGTTGCACAGTAGCACACGGTGTTGTACAGTATCTCTGATTATTGATGCTTACTTAAGAAGTCACTTAGTTTTATTTAATTATTGTCACAGTAGTTGCTGCATAGTATCTCATATTATTTATTCAATTATTATCACAGTATCATCTGCACAATATTTTATATTATTAAATCAATAATTGGTATGACACAGTTATTCATATTATTATTTGTATTATTGACAATGTCTAGAAAGTTCTGTCGAGAGAAGGGATTAGGTTATTTAATTACGCGCCAATAATAATAAGTCCTTATCGGAAAGCCCCCTCTTTCCTGGGAATGATCTGGTTGTGATCAATATTGTGAGTTATAATATTAATGATAAATAATTGTTGAAAGATTAAAAATGTATTGATTAAAGATAAGTGATTTGTGGTAAATATTTATTTAATTTTTGATATAAGCAGAGGGATTGTCATGAATTATTTGTTGTAAGTTTGACTTATTACATGGACCCCTACTTACTCATTTTTCAAAACCGTCGGTAGAAAGTTATCTCGGTTTTATTTTATTATTATTATAATAGTAATAAAACAGAAAACTTTTTATATAAAACAAAATACTTTTATTTTATATATAAAGTTATTTGTTTTATTATATTATAAATAGAATATATTATATTTTATTTAAAGTTTTTGTTTTATTTGTATACACCTTTTGTGAATGATGTATATATTGGAGGTCAGTGTTGCAGTCTATAGTAACATTATCAACAACAGAGGCTGAGTATATGGCATTGACAAAGGCAAGCAATGAGGCTTTGTGCCATAAGGGACTAGTTGAAGAACTAGGTTTCAAGCATGGCAGTATCAGATTCAGTGTGATAGTCAAAGTGCTATTCATTTAGCAAAGAACCAGATGTTCTATGCCAGGACCAAACATATAGATGTTCGGTATCACAAGATTCGTGAGTTGCTGAACAATGGTGACATTGCAGTTCGCAAAGTTCACAAAAAAGAGAATGCTGCAGATATGCTCACAAAGTCAGTTACCGCAAAAAAGTTCTAGCATTGCTTGGACTTAATTCACTACGTCGAATGCTAAGTTTATGGTAGAGTATCTAGGGAGAGTGATACATTCACAGACACGAAGAAGTTCACAATATTTGAAAAATGCAAGCCAATGTGAAGATTGATGAAAAAGTTATCTTGCATTTGCCTTCCCCAATTTTTGTTTCCCTCAAACTTTGGAATTTAGCCTTCCCCAATTTCTGTTAACTTTAAGCCTTCCTCATTTCTTATTCCCCTCCCCAGATTTCTCCTATAAAAGGGAGTTTTGGCTCCAGATTTCTATACACCACAACAAAGAGAGCAATACTTTTAGTAGAAACATAAAGAATGAGAAGCTCAGTTAGAGCATTCTGAGAGTGAGGATGTAAAAAAAATAAAAAGTTAGCTTATTTCTAAGTAGAGAGTTTGTAATCTTTATATTATTTTCATAGTGAATTTTTGATATCTTTCCCCATAATTTTTTCTAGTTGGGTTTTCACTTAAAAGTTTTATATTATTATTTTATTATTTTTTCATTATCAATTAATTTACGTTATATGATGGACTTGGCAGGGCTAGGTTAAAACAAGTATGTTTGAAAAGTAAAGGGGACCTTTGTGTCGGTGTGAATGAAAAAATTATGTATTAAAATTATGATAATAAAATCACATATTAAGGGGGAAAATGAGTATATATATGTTATCACAAATTATAAACTTAACAGGCTAATCGTTTGAATTAATATATGATTTTAAATAATTTAAATGAGCATATTTGAATCAAAAAATGTATATTATTAGTAACCGAATGCGTAATTTTTTATGAATATATGCCATTTTCGTAATCAAAATCTTTACGGTTAGAAACTATTACTATTGTTTAATGATGTTATAAAATATCTATTAATATATTAGTATTATTCATTAATAAAAATGTAATAATAAATGTTGGGTCATGATATTTCTCCTATTGGGCCTTATGGATTGGGCTTAGTTATTTATTTAGTCCATTGGGTCTTAAAGTTATTGGGCCTAATTCTTACATTGTATCTCCTTAATACCGGACCGGGTCAATGGGTTGATCTAGTAGATCTTTTAATATCTAAGTCTTTGACTTGTAATGATGAAAAAGGAAGGCTGTTGACCAAAAGTCTGCAGATCATTAATGTGGATGGGATTATATTCAGCCGGCGGGCACGTATAGTAGGAAAAAGGTGGCAACCTGCATGGATCCGGCTGAGATCAGTGAGGGGTAGGGAGCTGTGTCAAATAAGAGTTGGTGGCACGGTAAACCAGGCATGAGAGTATAACCTAGCAAGGAAGTCTCTAAGGAAAGGTACGCATACAAATAACACACAATTTTTCTATCTCTCTAGAGATACTAGACATTTTATCCTCCATTCTTAAACCTTGAACGGCCTGTACTGACTCTCACGCCTGAGCTATCCCCCGACGGTCCAACGGTCCAGCCGTCAAGCTTTTGGTGTTGACTGTGTTTACTGTGCAGGATTAGGGCGTCTTACGTGATTGGGACGTCACCGAAGATCTTGGCGTTAACATTGGCGCTAGAAGGAGGGCTGAGTTCTAGTGTCCTGAGTATTTTTCAATCACACATTGTGGTCGTTCTACGTCAGTGTTCATGGAGAAGAGTAGAACGCCTACACCCGAAGGGTAGCCGGTGGCTGTCAGTGAATCGGCACCACGAGTTTCTGTTAAAGACCGTTTGGGACATGAATTAAGTGTTCATGCCAGCACAGTGTCCAAACGTTCGCATGGAGATTCTCGTCCAAGGGCTGTGGGCAAAGCTAGGAGAAAGCTAGTCTTCACGGTAGAGAAAGAGTCTGGTCACGGTCGTAAACGAGTAGAAGGCACCTCGCTTAAAACTTGATACCGAGATGACCAAGACGAAAAGGCCTCCCGGTTGGCTAAGATGGCAGACGAAGCAGATAAGGCCATGGAGGCACTCATGAAGCAACGACAGGATATAGCTGAGCAGATGTCCCGGATGGCAGAGTTGAGGGATGAAGAGTCCAGTTATATTCAGTCCAAAGAGCGTGGGCATCGGAGTGGAAAAGAACCTGCCCATTCAGGACGTAAGTCTCGGGGCCAACCTCGAGAGAGAAGAAGATCAAGAAGCCCTACCACTCAAAGATCGAAGAGGGTACACCACCCTGTCAATTCTAAGGAACAAGGTCAGACTGAACGAAGAGGTCGGTCTAGAGAGCACACCCTGGAGAACACAAAGAAAACGCTAGTTGTTGCACGTTCTCAGCACAACCATAGAACCCAAAGACGGAGCAGGTCTAGGGGCCGTACACCGAAAAGTCTGATGAGAGCTCTTCACTCTGTGGACCATCATCATCATAAGAGTCCCTCGAGAGTTAGGAATTCCATGGCAAGAGACCGATCTACTCGAAAGAGGAAAGATTCCCCGGATAAAGAAGCGTCGTCTCAACCAGAGGGGGTAGATTATTTGGTCAAAGAATTGAAGGAGCTTCGGAAATAGTTAGCTGAGGTTCAATAGGTGAAGGTTACTCCGGGAAAGAAGGTGTCCCCATTTTCCTCAGATATCCTTAAGGAGAAGGCAGACACCACCAAGAAGTTGCCTCATATGGAGAGTTACGACGAATTCGGAGATCCATATGACCATAGCCAGGCGTTTGACCGGCTGATGGATTATTATGACTTTACCGATGCTGCCAAGTGTCATACGTTTGTCACAACACTAAGAAAAGATGTCAGGCAGTGGATGGGAACTTTGCCGGCCAATTCGGTATCGTCATGGTCCGAGCTATGTGACAAATTCCATGCTCATTTTGGGAGCAACCGAAGAAGATGGAAGCCCACAGGTTCTTTAGCACAGGTCAGACAGTTCACCGACGAGTCCTTGGGTCAGTATGTGAAAAGGTTTAGGGAAGCAGTTGGTCAAGTATCGGACCTCAATGATCTGCAGGCTGTAGGTTTGTTTCAGAATGGGTTGGATCTGGTAAAATCTGAAAAGTTGGTGAAGAAGTTGATGTTTCACCACCCGAAGAGTTTGGCAGAAGCATTTGACAAGGTAGAAAGTTACATCGTAGTGGAAGAGGCCATGAATAGCCTAAAATAGCCTAAAGCGATCTTCTTCAGATCGAATAAAGGGGGTCGATATTCCCAAGACCGAAGGCGATCAGAGGAAGACGGGAGGGTATAATGATCGGCCAGAGGGCAGTTCGAAGAAGTACAACAACTCATGGCGACAAGGAGGTAGTTGTCCACCTGCGTCCGCCCCGAAGGTGAATAAGGTTTACACCAAACTGAATACGGATAGGTCAGTGATTTTGGATCAGATCAGGAACCAGCCATTCTTTGAGCCACCTCGTGATAATTATAGGACAGGGCAGGGCAACTCTCGAAAATATTGTGGCTATCATCAAGCCGCAGGCCATGATACTAATGAGTGTTGCAATCTAAAGGATTTCGTGGAAAAGAAGATTCAAAGCGGTTTGCTGGTTCGATATGTGGCCGGGAGGGACCAACAAGATCAGTAGAATGTCGACCGTGCTGTTCAGACGGTTCAAATGGTTCCGCCCGTCCAAAATGCTTCAATACCACCGCCAAGGAATGTCGTTGATGTAATAACTAGTGGGACAGCAGGGAAGTTAGTAGGAAAGAAGAGAAGAGGATATTTGGATTCGGACATGTCTATGGCGGGTGCTCCCCTGAAGACCTACAGAGTATTTCCCGGAACTGTTATCTCTTTTACCGATGCAGATTATCCTTCGGAGCCCATCGAGCCACATGAAGGAGCGTTAGTGATCACTGCACAAGTAGGCTCGGTGGATGTAAAGCGTATGATGATAGACAACGGGTCTTCTATGGATATTCTGTATGCCCACGCTTATCAGAGGATGCATCTTGATGGGCGAAAGATGGAGGTCGGGCAGGAGGCTCCTTTATATGGCTTCAGCAACGATCCAGTCAAAGTTGCGGGCACTATTGAGCTCCCAGTGGTCTTCGGCACAGCTCCTCAGCAGGTAGAAATAACATGTAAATTTTATGTTGTGCATGTAGATTCGGCTTACAACGCCATATTGGGAAGGCCTACATTGATAGCTCTCCAAGATGTAACCTCCATCCCTCATTTCAAAATCAAGTTCCCCACGACATTCGGAGTCGGAGAGGTGGCAGGAGATTTGGATCTGGCCTGACGCTGCTATCGAAATGCTGTCATTTCCTCTGGAGTAGGGGTCAGCAAGCAGAAGAAAACCATGGCAATTGAGATCGAGCCCTTCACTGAAAATAGTTCGGAGCCATTGGTTATTCCTACAGGGGAGACAGAGGAGATCGAGCTGGTCCTTAGAAAGATGGATAAGACAGTGAAGATTGGTTCGGGTCTACCAGAGCCTCTTCGGACAAATCTTATGGAACTCCTTCGCTGCTATGCGGACATCTTTGCATGGGAGCCATAGGATATGCCTGGGATTAGTCGAAAGATTGCTGAGCATCGGCTGGAAGTGGATCCATCAAAGAAGTCAGTTCGGCAGAAAAGACGGATTTTTGCACCTGAACGACAAAGGATCATTGATGAGGAGGTCGCGAAGTTGATAGCTGCTGATTTCATATTCAAGATAGACTACCCGGAATGGATGGCTAATGTGGTGCTAGTGCAGAAGCAGAATGGGAAATGGAGAGTCTGCATCGACTACACGGATCTGAACAAAGCATGCCCAAAGGACTTCTATCCCTTACCCCACATTGATCAACTTATTGATGCGACTTCGGGGTATGCACTACTAAGCTTTATAGATGCTTTTTCAGGTTATCATCAAATTTCTATGTGCAAGGAGGACATCCCAAAGACAGCGTTCATCACACACCGTTCGGTGTACGCCTATAAGAAGATGACCTTCGGCCTGATAAATGCTGGTGCCACTTATCAGAGAATGATGAACTTTGTCTTCCATAAGCAGCTGGGAAAAAACATGGAGGTGTACGTGGATGATATGATCATAAAGAGCACGATGGTTCAGAAGCACTTGGATGATCTTGAGGAATGCTTTCAGACTGTCTGTCATCATAAATTGAGGCTCAATCCGGAAAAATGCACCTTCAGCCTTGGTGCAGGAAAGTTTCTGGGATATCTGGTCAGTCAGAGAGGCATTGAGGCCAATCCGGATAAAATACAAGCCATTATTGACATGAAGACTCCTCAGTCGTTCAAAGACGTCTAACGTCTGACTGGCAGGATTGCAGCTTTGAGGAGGTTCATGTCCAAATCCGCAGAGAGATGCTTACCATTCTTCGACACACTGAAGGGACCAAAGAACGCGAAAACATTCCAGTGGACTTCGGAGTGTGAAGACGCCTTCCAAGGCATAAAGACATATCTTTCTTCGGCTCCTTTATTGATGAAACCTGCCCCAGCTGAGACTTTGTATTTATATCTAGCAGCTAGTTCATTGGCAGTTGGAGCAGTACTGGTTCGGGAGGTCAGTGGGAAGCAGCATCTGGTCTATTATGTCAGCTATGTCCTAAGAGATGCTGAAACCAGGTACCTCAATATAAAAAAATTTGCCTTTGCTTTAATAATTGCCAGGCGGAAGCTTTGGCAGTATTTTCAAGGTCGGCTCCTGGTCGTTTACACGGATCAACCATTGAAGAAGGTAATGGGTAAGCCGGAGGTTTCGGGGAGATTAGCAGCATGGACTATGGAGTTGTCCTAACTTTTCATTGAATATCATCCCCGAACGGCTATCAAGGGTCAAGCCTTGGCCGATTTTATGGTGGAGTGTACATTCACCGAGGCAGATGCTGAGCTGCCAGAAGCAGAGACATCCGATCGAGCAGTTGCAGTTCTTCAACACGGTCAGAGTGTATGGACGCTGTATGTAGATGGGTCTTCTATGGTGAATGTTAGTGGGGAAGGGATTATCTTGACAAGCCCGGAAGGATTTAAGGTACAGCAAGCAATCAGATTTGGGTTTAAAGCAACAAACAACGAGGCCGAGTATGAAGCAGTATTGGCAGGAGTTCGACTAGCAAAAAGTCTAGAAGTTCAGAAGCTGATTATCTACAGTGACTCCCAACTGGTCGTCAAGCAGCTATCGGGAGATTATGAAGCTCGTGGAACAAGGATGATCAAGTATTTGGCAGAATTGAAGGATCGGCTTCAGTATTTCGTCTCTTATGAGTTTCAGGGTATAGAACGTAATGACAATTCCATTGCCGATGCGTTATCAAAGTTGGCCACTACGGATGCTGTCGTTTTCAATGGATCAGTCTACTTAGAGGTTTTGCAGCAGCCGAGTATTCAACATGAAATGGTAATGTGTATCGAGCGGTCTAACTGCTGGATGACTCCCTATATTGAATATCTGGCAGATGGCGTCCTCCCTTCGGATCAAATGTTGGCGAAGAAAATCAAGTACAAGAGTGTTAATTTCATTCTTATTGATGGGGATCTTTATCGGTTGGCATTTTCCTCACCATTGTTGAAGTGTTTGGTTCCGTCCGAGGCCAAATATGCTCTTCTGGAAGTTCATGAGGGCATCTACGGCGATCACATGGCTGCTAAGTCACTGGCATACAAAGTTCTTCGGCAGGAGTACTACTGGCCGACGATCTTTAAGGAAGCTACAAAGTATGTGAAGAAGTACGAGAAGTGTCAGCTCAACAATCTGATTCCGCATCAGCCACCAGAAGAGCTATACTCGATTCGATCTCCTATACCCTTTGCTGTCTGGGGGGTTGATATACTGGGTCCGTTGCCGAAAGCTAAAGGATAGGTCAGTTTTGTCATAGTGGCTATTGATTACATGACCAAGTGGGTAGAGGCGAAGCCACTTCGGTTGATAACGGAACAAGAGTGTTTGAAGTTCATGAAAGAATCCGTAGTGTTTCGCTTCGGGATTCCTAAAGTGGTGATATCGGACAACGGACGCCAGCTCGTGGGATCAAAATTTGAAGGATTTCTGAAAGAATTGGGGATTCAGCACAGAAAGACTTCAGTAGCTCATCCTCAGTCGAACGGGCAAGTTGAGGTGACAAACAGAACACTGTTGAACGGGATCAAGCGCAGACTAGACGAAGCTAAAGGAAGATGGCCAGAGGAGCTGCTCAGCGTATTGTGGGCTTACCGAACTACGCCGAGAACTACAACAGGAGATTCACCTTTCAGATTGACCTATGGTACTGATGCGTTATTTCCAGTCGAGATTGGATCTCCGAGTCTTTGGGTCAGTCAGTTCAAAGAGATCTATAATGATGAAGGACTAAAGGCCAACTTGAATCTGTTGGAAGAAGTCAGAGAGGTGGCTTTGATCAAGTTAGCGGCCTATCAGAGGAGAGTTGCCAAGCATTACAACAAGGGGGTCAAGCTTCGCAGATTTGAAGTAGGGGACTTCGTCCTCAGAGAAGCCGAAGCATCAACGCCTCAAAACACGGGAAAGCTGATGCCGAACTAGGAAGGGCCGTATGAGGTGATCGAACTACCAAAGCCAGGAACTTACCGACTGAAGGCATTGGATGGGTCCGAAATCAAAAACACTTGGCATGCTGGCAGGCTTCGAAAATATTTCCAGTAGAGACCGAGTCAGATTACTAGAAGTCTGTACATGATTACTCACCATCAATAGAAAGTCACTTTTTCACAACTGATCTTCTTCCTATTTGTCCTAAGTTCACAATGGTGTAAGGACGTATGGTCGGTCTCGCTGGCCATTCGATGGCAGCCTATTTATTTGTTATCCCGTGTGGTAGACAAATCCTATGGTCCTTTTTATATTGTTTTTACCCCGAGTGGTAAATCAATGGGCACCGAAGTAAGGAGGTATGGTCGGATTCACTGGCCATTCGATGGCAGCCTATTTATTTGTTACCCCATGTGGTAGACAAATCCTATAGTCCTTTTTATATTGTTTTTACCCCGAGTGGTAAATCAATGGGCACCGAAGTAAGGAGGTATGGTCAGACTCGCTGGCCATTCGATGGCAGCCTATTTATTTGTTACCCCGTGTGGTAGACAAATCCTATGGTCCTTTTTATATTGTTCTATCCCGAGTGGTAAACAAATGTCCTTGTATACTTGTTCTACCCCGAGCGGTAAGCAAGATCTTGATGGTGCAAAGAGGATCAGCCGAATTCACCTTACACATAACCGATCTCATACTTCGGTAACGACAAATATACATCACTTTGTTTTATGCAAGTGTTGAGTTCGGTTCAGTTCATTTAATTCAGTTCATTTCATTCTTTAACTTAACTGTTATATGCCTTATCTGATTCACTATCTAAGTTAAGTTCATACAGATTAATTGATGCTGAATAATTGACAAGAAACGAATCAAAGCAGAAGTCATAATCAAACATAAATGGTGGTTCATTGATAAATTCAAACATTCATCCATCTATTCAGTCTTAACATTAAACTATTACACAAAGTAAAAAAATTACTTGATAAAGTTCTTCAAAATAACCTCAAAAAAGATAGATAATTCTCACAAGTCATTAAAATGTCAGAAGAAGGCAGAAAGGACATTCAAGCACCGCCTTCACCATCGGAGTCGATCAAAGCTGGATCTAGCTGAGCAGCAGCCAATTTTTCCTTACCACGCTCCCGGCAATCTTCATATCCTTCGTAGTATACTTTCAAAATTTCTGCACCAAGCTCGTCAGACGCACGATAGTCCACCTGTATCTGCTTATGCAGCTCTTCGGTCAAAGGAGGATCTCGTTCTTCAAGCACTTTGATCTTACTTCGAAGTTTACGGCGTTTCGCCCTATGTGTTTTCCTATCAACCCGAGCCTTCGTCTGAACTTCACCAAGTTGTATTGACAGGTTTTGATTAGCTACAACAAGCTCCTCATTGGTGTTCTTCAACGCTTCGGTCTCTGCAACAAACCTGACATTCATGTTGGCCAATTTCTGTTCACTGGCTTTTGACGTCTTCAGCTCTTCTCTGATCGAGCTCAGCACATCATAGGTATCCCTCAGGTCCCCCTTAGTTTGGGCCAATTCCCTCTGAAGGCCTTCATTGACATGAAGAGTGGCTTCATGCTCACCTCTCTCCCGAGTCAAGGTAGCCTTCAACATGTTGTTCTCCCTTCGCAGGGTTTCCTCATCGGATTCGGCATTTATATGTATGGGACGTAAATGTCTGAAGACTGCGTTTGCCTGCACATATGCGACAGTATCCAGTCAATTTCAGATATTTAAACGAGAAAAGAAATATTTAACCAAGAAAATTGTAACTTACCTTTGCCAAATAGCTCATGCCTTCATCCAGAAAGTTCTCGTTTGTATGGTCATCGAATCGACGATTGTCGGTTTCCTGGACAAATGCATCAAAGAGCCGAAAGAGAAAGTTGGCATTGAACCGAGGCCATAAAGTTGGTGCTCTAGTAGCCTCACTATGGAAATTTTGCGATGAAGACCTTGGGGGGACGGCATAGGTTGATCACGAGGAGGAGAGGGATCTTTATATATTTTTTCTGGGGAGGGAGATCGAGCTGGGGACGGGACGCTGTCAGAAGGTTATTTTCTCTTTCGAGATGGTGTTACAGCGGGTTCAGTTCGCTCTTCCTCAGTAATGGTTCGAGTCTCCATTTGGGTTATTGGGGGGAGAACACTTGAAGAATGTACCCTAAGCTCGTCGGAGGTTAAGGGGGTAACTTGGGTTTTCAACTTCTTGATCCGAATAAGTTGCCTTCGATCGCCTACAGGTAGATCTAACAGACTTTTTTGGGCTGGCAGAGTCGAGTGGACAATTGGCGGAATTGGGCCGACGACTGGTGGCGTGGGATCGACAGTTGGTGGTATCGGATCAATAGCTGAGGGTGTTGGATTGACAGTTGGTTCAGTTTCAGAAAAGGCTTCGGAGTCAGATGGGATAAAAATTGGTCGAGGTCCTCGGTGGCTCTTTTCTTTCGATGAGGTCGAAGGACTTCTTCCGAGATAATAGGTTCATCATCCACGGGTACTTGGGTTGGGGGTTCAGTAATGTGTGTTTCAGCAGTTAGTATCTCAGTGGGGGGCTTGAACTTGGAAGAGGCTTCCGGTTGTGGAGGGTCGGCATCGACCTCTGTAACTTTTTCGGCTATGTTACCTTCGGATGGGACTTCCTATTGGGAGGATTCGGCAGTAACTTCTACGAACTTCCCAGCTAGAAAATCCTCCAACTCCTTCACCTCCGAAGACGATGGTTTGATCAAAGTTACTGCAAAAGATTAACAGTTTTATATCAAAATTCATAACATATCAATTTCCAAAATATTGATAAAGTAAATCCATACTTACATTTGTGGTCGTATAACCACGCTTGCTTGGAAAGAAGTTTGTATTTCCATTCTTCCTTCGGAAAGTTGTCAAACAGTTCTATCATTTCAACCTCGCGTTCTTCGGAAATGTCTCCAAAATCGGCAGAGATCTTCTCATCAGTGGCCCAGTTCGGTAAGCAGGAAATTTCAGGTCCCTTGACGTAAAACCATTTTTCATGTCATCCCCTATTACTAGAAGGGGTGTTAACCAACGAACGTCTCTCGAATTTCTCTCCTGTCTTCGAGGAATGTTTGCTTATGGCCTTGAATCATTTCTCTCTGGATTGACCGATCTTGTATACTGTAAAGAAGAAGTCGAGTGTAGGCTCTATACCTAACTCATGGCAGAAAGCGATGAACGTTAGGATATGAATATAAGAATTTGGCACCAATTGGGCGAACCCAACACCCAGAAACCCTAAGAGGATCATTATGAAAGCATGGAGAGGAAACCGAACTCCCTTCTCCAAGATGGTCACCGGAACAGCCGTCCATCCTTCAGGACGTTGGTACATTCGCTCTTCAGATCGGGGAGCTCTCACCAGATAGGTATCTGGAATATGACTGCGAGTTCGAATCCTCTTCAGATCAACCTCTGTGATTGTCGACGAAATATTGGCATGTGCATATCGTTCCTTGCTCCTATAGAATGCAGAAAGGTTGGAAAGGGGCTTCATTACCGGATCCTTACTAGAAGTTGCAGTTGTCGGATGGGAGGATGAGGCTTCTTTGCCGGAGTTTGGGTTTGGTGGAATGGCCGTAATAGGAGTCGCCCGAATTGGAGAATTTTGACTAGTGCTAGGGGTTGCCATTGATCATATTTTGCAGAGAAGGTGAATAAAGCTATGGAAGGAAGAAAAGAGCTCAAATGTCTGAAATTCAAATTGGCAGGTAAAACTGTCAAATTTGGTAAAGTTTACCTTTTATACTGGCGGTTACACAGTACTCGAGGGTGGCACATTAATTTGATAGTCATGATCACGAATTTGAAAGGTTGCGTCCGGATTGAGTTTTAAACATTTATTGGGTTGGGCCCTCCAATTGAATTTCCAGCTTTTAAATAGCCTCATGATTTTAACTTATTTCCGTTTGGGTTTTAGTAAGTCTCGCCTTGGGCTTATTCTAATCCTATGAAACCCGGTAAGGTCACGAACCACTTATAGTTTTCCATTAAATATCTTATTAAATAGAAAATTAGGGAGCAATGTTGGGTCATGATTTTTCTCCTATTGGGCCTTATGGATTGGGCTTAGTTATTTATTTAGTCCATTGGGTCTTAAAGTTATTGAGCCTAATTCTTACATTGTATCTCCTTAATACCGGACTGGTTCAATGGGTTGATCCAGTAGATCTTTTAATATCTAAGTCTTTGACTTGTAATGATGAAAAAGGAAGGTTGTTGACCAAAAGTCTGCAGATCATTAATGTGGATGGGATTATATCCGGCCGACGGGCATGTACAGTAGGAAAAAGGTGACAACCTGCATGGATCCGGCTGAGATCAATGAGGGGTAGGGAGCTGTGTCAAATAAGAGTTGGTGGCACGGTAAACCAGGCAAGAGAGTATAACCTAGCAAGGAAGTCTCTAAGGAAAGGTACGCATACACACAACACACAATTTTTCTATCTCTCTAGAGACACTAGACATTTTATCCTCCATTGTTAAACTTTGAACGACATGTACTGACTCTCACGCCTGAGCTATCCCCCGACGATCCAACGGTCTAGCCGTCAAGCTTTTGGTGTTGACTGTGTTTACTGTGCAGGATTAGGGCGTCTTACGTGATTGGGACGTCACCGAAGATCTTGGCGTTAACAATAAATAATTAGCATATTGAATAGTATTAAAAGAAAAGTATAATATAAAAGAGCCATTAAATATGAATAAAGGTGGAAAATAATAGTACTACTCAACCCACATTACATTTGCACTGAAAAAGAAAGGGGGGCTACCCTAAAAGAGAAACAAAACAAAAGCAAGCATAATTTAGTAAAAATTAAAATGTTATCCATTGGATAATTTTTTCTGTCTATATATATATATATATATATATATATATATATATATATATATATATATAGACAGGTATTGATCATGACCTTATCTTATTAATATATAGTTATTGGATTATTTATTTTTATTTTTTGAGCATTATTATTTTTGTAGAATTTTCATTTGGTGATGATTGTCGCCATTCATCACCATAATCGTTAATATTATTAAACTGTCTCTTTCCTTTTCCTTCTAGAGCTCCCATGAAGATGAAGTGATGAACACCACAACAAGCCACCAATAAGTCAACAAAACAAAGAGAGGATAAAAGTGTCATTTAAAAAAGTGTACGACTCATTTCTATAAATATAAAAGTTGAGAGTTCGATTATTATAATAAATTTAGTCACACTTTAAGTTTATAGGGTCATATTGGATAAACAACTATTTTGGTCTTTATACTTGGTTTCAATTTTATTCATATATAATTTATTTTTTTCATAATAATCCTTGTAATGTAAGATAGAAAAATAATTTAGTCATTTTTTTAAAAAAAATTGACAATATGGCTTTTTAAAAAATATAAATAAATGTCAATTATATCAATCAAGACTTGACTGCACACACGTGTACAAATTATATAAGATAAAATAAGAATTTTAAAAAAATTTAAAAAATTATATATATATATATATATATATATATATATATATAATTAAATTTATAAAAGCAAAAGAAAAAAAATGAAGGGATTACACCGACTAAGTTAGTATATGGGAGAGCTTTAACTAGAAAAATGTGTATTATGTTACCTTCGTGCATGGGACATCATCATCATAATATGTTATCTCATTATTATGATCATATCAATAGTAGTCTTTTGATTGACTTTACTTTTCTTGGGGATAAAAAATATTCTCCGGTCAAATTTGTCGTTCTGGTTGTTAATATTATTATGTTATTCTTGTTTGCCCTAGCTTATTTTAAATAATTACTAGCTTATTTAGATAAACTGAAAAATACTAATTTAAAATATCCAATAAATTTTAAATTAAATACCCAACACATATAGTTGGGCTCCAAGTCGAGTTTACCTATAGAGAAAGGCTTTTTTTTTCTTCTTTTTTTCTTGTAGACACAAGTCATTTTGAGATATATATTCATGCCATATTAAACTTACATATTGATATTTTTTTTATTAAAAAGAAAAAAGAAAAATGAAAAGTAATAAAAAGAAACTCTTTGTTGATGGGTTCCAGTTAGATATACATAGTTGTTTTTATTGTCTCATCAAGTGGCATTATTTTCATCTTTACAACGTGTATAGAATCTCCGTTTTGCTTGGAATTAAGGCCAAAAAGTACTTTATAAACAAATCAATTGCATCACATACTTGGATCACACGCACGCGCGCGCGCGCGCGCGCGCACACACACACACACATATATATATATATATATATATATATATATATATATATATATATATATATGAGTCTCCATCCGTAACAACCGGTTATCACGGACACTATTTCAGTAACCATGAACCTAGTTGTTGATTGGGACATTTTGGTAAACTTGATTACAGCTAGAAGGGATGTTATTGCCGCTAGAATCTCTAGCGGCCGACAGAAATTGATTCTAATCTGAGTCTTTTATTATCTCAATCAACGATTAAGATTATAGTTATTGAAATAATATCCGTGACAATCAACTGTCACGGATGGGGACGTTATATGCTTGTGTGTTTTTGACTTATCTTAAAATTTGTGTCAAAGAAGAGCCCAGTCGCACCAATTTGTCCAAAGCTCCACCTAAAAATGGCAAGCTCACTTTCAAAGCTACAGTTTCGGTTTCCACCAAGTCTATAATTAATATGAATGGGCCTGAGAAAACTAAAAACAAATAAAGCCATGACTTTATAATCAATTTTCAGCTGCCTGCCTGAATATTCCTTATAACATGTTCAAATTATGAGAAGAGAATTACTTGGCACGTAAGAACTCATCTCACCAGTAAGAGACCTATTCTTTCTTCCTACTAAGTTAACTCCACGAGTTCAAGTCCCACTACGGTGGTGAATGAAATAGCAACGGTGGTCGTCCAATTTTTATGAAAGATGGTGTTGGGGGGAATAGCCAGGAGGTCGCACGTTGCATGCACGTACACAAAACACTAATACATATATTTGAACTTGACCCAAAAGTTTAACTTATTAAGGAGTTATTTGATAAAAATTGAATAAAATTGAATGAAATAGTTTTGAATATGAATGAGCTGAATGAAACTGAATACTGAATGAAAAAAGTTGTTTGACAATTGACATGTCTTAAACATCTAAATAACATATTTTTATTAGTTTACCCCTCTTAAAAAATTCAAAACTGTTGTAAATTTATTTAATATTACTTAATGTAATAGTTAATATTGTAAAAAAAAATATATTCATTCAGCAACCCATTTAGCCAAAAGAAAATAACACTAAACCATTCATCCCAAATCGTCTAAATGACTGATCGATTCAGTCATTCAATGCTAATTTAAGGTGGTGTTTGATCGCATTTTAATGCATCTTAACAGTTCACTTATTATTCGCTAAGAGGCATGAAGTTATTTGGTAAGGAAAAAAAAATTCCTCTGAATGCACCCCTAAATGCCTCTAAATGGTTAAAAATATAAAATTAAATATAAACTATTTAGAGAACAATCTGAATAAAAGATGGTGTTGGGGGAATTCCCAGGAGGTCGCACGTTGCATGCACGTACACAAAATACTAATACATATATTTGACCTTGACCCAAAAGTTTAACTTATTAAGGGGCTGTTTGATAAAAATTGAATAAAATTGATTGAAATAGTTTTGAATCTGAATGAGCTGAATGAAACTGAATACTGAATGATTTATTTTTTTGATAATTGAAAATATCTGAAACATCTGAATAACATATTTTTATTATTTTATCCCTTTTAAAAAATTTAATACTATTATAAATTTATTTAATATTACTTAATGTAATAGTTAATATTGTTAAAAAAATATATTTATTCAGCAGCTCATTTAGCCAAAAAAAAATGACACTAAACCATTCATCTCAAATTGTCTAGCTGATCGATTCAGCCATTAAATGCTAATCAAACAACCCCTAAGGTGGTATTTGATTGTATTTTAATGTATCTTAACAATTCACTTCTTATTCGGTAAGAGGCATGAAGTTATTTGGCAAGAAAAAAAAATTCCTCTGAATGTCTCTAAATAGTTAAGATAGAAAATTAAATATAAACTATTTAGAGAACAATTTGAATAAAAGTTATCTTTTTTTAGACCAAAATAACCTCTTAAATATTACAAAATCTCTCTTATATCCCTCATTTATATATATATATATATATATATATATATATATATATATATATGATGATGATATAGACCTGGCAATATAAGTAGTTAACTGTTGGGTCAAACCGTATTAACTGGAACCAAATGGGTCGGTTAACCATTTTTATTTATTCAGGTCGGTTATGGTTTGGACCCATATTTATTCAGGTCGGTTATGGTTCTGAACCAGTTAACCATTTTTCGACCTATATTTATATAACACTTTTTAATTTAAATTGTGCACTTTATTTCCTAATTTATTTCTCCGTTGAGTGTTATACTATTATACTGTAATACAATAATACACCCCACTACCCCACCCCCATTCCACCACACCCCACTCCACCCCCACCCCACCCTACCCCACCCCACCCCACCCCACCCCCAACCACACGCCCACCCCCACCCCCACCCCACCCCACCCCCACCCCCACCCACACACCCAACCCCACCCCAACCTCACCCTACCACCACCCCCCCCACACCCACCCATCACTCCACCCCACCCCACCCTACCCTACCCCCACCCCACACAACGCCACCCTACCCCCACCAAACTCCACCCCACCTTACCCCACCCACCCACCCACCCACCCTACCCTTATCTTACCCCACCCACTCAACTCACCCCACCCACCCTAACCTACCCTACTCTATCCAACCCTACCCACGTACCCCCACCCCAACATCACCCACTACCCAACCCCACCCACCACCCCACCTACCCTACCCTACCCCTACCTTACCCCACCCCACCCACCCCCATCCCCACACCCTACCCTACCCCTACCCCACTCACCCACCCATCACCCCACCTACCTTACCCACCTACGCTACCCTACCCCACCCCACCCCACCCCACCCACTCACCTTACCATATCCCACCCTCACCCCACCAACCCTACCCACCTACCCCAACCCCTACCCACCTACGCCACCCCCTACCCACCTACGCCCACCCCAACCCCACCCACGCACCCACTCTACCCACCCACCCACCCTACCTTATCCACCCTCTCCACCCACTCTATCCCACCCTACCCACCCTATCCACCTACTCTACCCACCCTACCCACCCACCCACCTTACCCACGCACCCACGCACTCACCCTACTCTACCCACCCACCCACCCTACTCACCCTACCCACCCCCACCCCTACCCCACCCACTTTTACCCACCCACCCTACCTAGCCACCCCACCCACCCCACCCACCCTACTCACTCACCCCTACCCCACCCCACCCACCCACCCTACCCACTCACTCTACCCACGCACCCTACCCTATCCACCCACCCACCTTACCCCTTCCCCCACGCCCACCCCACCCCACCCACTCCCCCACCCCCACCCCACCCCACACCACCCCCTACCCCACCCCCACTAAAAAAAATAATATTATGTGATTATGTAAAAAAATAATATTATGTAAAAAAAAATAATATTACCCCACCCCACCCTACCCCACTCCACCCCCTACCTCACCCACCCCACCCACGAAAAAAAATAATATTTTGTTACTGTTTTCACTCCTCTTTAATTGTGATAGATTATATAATAAAATTATCTCAAGCACAAATTATAATTAAATACTATTATATTTTAGTTATTTATTTATGATACAATCACAATATAAAAAATATATAATATTATAACAACTAATACAAATAAATATTTATATGAAACATCTTAAAATGGTTAATATGGTTAATATGGTTTTTAACCATAACATTATGGTTCCAACCCACATTATCCATATTAAAAATGATTAATATGGTTTTAGTTCTTAAATGGTTAGCTAACCATATTTTAAAAATCAAAACCAACCCATAATCATATTTTGCCAGGTCTGTGATGATACAAGACTTTTAACTCATTTGTAATATCCTAATGCAGTTAAGCTGACTTTGGCGGGTGAATTATTGATAAAAGAGTGGCAGTGAGACTTTCATTTACCCATTTCCTAACCCGTGGGTTTAATCAATTAATCATTTTATTTTGTATTTATCCATTTAATCAAACTCACATGCCAAAATAAATGGGTTACCCAACCCGTGAAATCACTGTTAAATGAACAAGTTGATGGGTACATTTTATAAGTTGTTAGGTCTAGCGTTGACACATAATTTTATAAGGACATAATTATTAAGAAAATAATATATATCGAGAATATTTATATTAATTCTTTTATTGCATGTTATGAAAATAAATATTAGTGGCAACTCTTTTGAAGAAATATATAATAAATATTGTCTCGTAGACAATATCCAAACTCAAATAAAATCATAATTACAATTATTATCACACTATTTTACAAAATAGTGAGGATTACTAAAATAACCATCTTGGACCATTATTCCACTCCCCGACTAGTCCCAGCTACATTCTCGCCTCCTGAGAAGAATAATTAATGGAACCAAAAGGAAAAAGGGTAAGTTAAACTAGCTCAATAAGGAATATTATGACTAAGATAATATAGAACAAATTATCCTTAGTCCTCAACAGGAAAAAATCTGATAGAATACAATAGACAATAAGTTTTAGATCAACAACTGCAGTGGAAACAATAATCCATTAGAAGAGTCAAGTAGATAGTGATGTTTATTATCTTCTATGATTTAAAAAAAATCATCATCAATATTTTATCCATGTAACACAACTCAATAAATAATCCACATCACTGAATTATTTATGCACTACGGGCCAAGGATATTCGTTAGTATCACCAGTGGTCATCAATAAATATTTCACGTCATCGAATTATTCATGGACTACGGTGTAAGACCCCAACTTATTAATGAATAAAATCAAATTTTCTCTAAATATTATTGTGAATAATAAGGGGTTAATTTGATATAATACTTTGGTTATGGGTGAAATGTGCAAATTTTGCAAAATAAGCAAGTGGTTATAAAATATTCATTTTGTCGGAGAATATTCGTTTGGTCGTGAAATATTCTTGCTGTCGGGGAGTATTCGTACGACGGCGCAGCCTTGTGTGGGCCCCATAACGGAAAGCGATTGGATGAAGAAAACGACAAGTATAAGTTATTTATAAATAACGGCGTAGTTGTTACCGTTAATACTGTTGGAATACCCGGTGGTTAAAATACAGTAGCACACAGTATTGCACCAATTATTGATTCTTACGTAAGAAGGCACTACTCAATAATTGTTACAGTAGTTATTGTTCAATATTTTATTTTATTGATTCAATAATTGTTGCGTTGATATTTTATATTATTGTTGTTTCAATAATTGTTGCTGCATAGTATTTTTTATTATCAGATCAATAATTCATATTATTTGAATAATATTATTAGATAACATTATTGGCAATGTCTAGAAAGTTCTGTCTAAGGAGAAGTTTGGTCATCTAATTGCGCACCAGTAAGGAAAAATCCTTATTGGAAAGCCCCCTCTTTCTTGGGAACGGTCTGGTTGTCATAAATGTGATTCTGTAATATTATTTGTGAATAATTAATTATTAATTCATATGATAAGGAAATATTTATTTTATGTGGATATAAATGAGGAATATATTTTTGTGGTTAAAAATGAAGGAGTTAATGTTGAGATTTTTATTAGTATTTTTGTCGGAATGGAGGTATTAAAAATCAAGATTTTTGAGATATTTTGCGGGGGTTATAATTTTTAATCAGACCGTTGGACTTACAATGGAGGTATTAAAGAATTTGGACTTACAATTTATTACATCAAGTACCTAATTTAATACAATTTAGCCCCCAATTTTCGAATACGACCAAAATTGGTCGGACCCGCCCAAGAATCCGATCGGGTTTTGTGACAACCCCAAAATAGGTCCATTCCATCCAACCCATTCTGAGTCGTCAAATACATGGTACAGAAAACAACTACAACTTTATTACAACAATTGTCGTGCAAAATATAACAACACATATGCTGTGAGTTTGGATACAAATATATACCAACTGTGACGTTGGACACCATCATGTATCAGCACTTCACAAAGGTATCTTACATAAAGGTATAGTCAAAAAATGTTCTAGAAATTAGAATCTTTGGGAAGTGCTCAAGGAAACCTTCGTACATGGGAGGCCACGCGTCTAGGTTATGATAGATATCATATGGCCACAAAATTATCCTTGGTTGACCCAATAGACCCCAAAGAAAAACGAGAAGATTACTATCATATTCTTCCCAATGGTGAGTCTTCTCTTGACTTATCATTATCTCCACTGTCTCTAATTGAGAATTATACTTCAAACAAACACCAAGATTATATAGGTAGTGCCCATAGATATACTCAGCAAGTGGATGAGCACAACCCTGTCCTATGATGACACGAGTTTGTATGTCATTAAACATCTTGTATGATAGTGACAAAACACCCTTCCAACGTTGGGTTCGCCTCACCCTATTTTCTTCACCAAATATAACTACTAAATGATGACCACCGTTCTATTCTCTTGTTACCCCCGCTCGACCCAGCTACACTCTTATTACCTGAAAGGAATTGTGAAGCAAAAGGGTGAGCACAACTAGCTCAGTAAAGAATATCATGACTAAAGATAAATAAATTATCAATAGTCTTCATCAATAATAAATCAGAGATTTAGAACATATGGTAGATGATAAAAAATTTCAACCATAGTTGCAGCGGAACATGCAATCCATTAGAAGAGTCAAATAGACCATAAAGTCCATTATCTCTTCCATGTTAAAAATCCACCAACAATGTTTTATCCATGTAACATCACTCAATAGTTCCTTTCCACAATCATATGAATAACTCATAATCATAATTGTGACTATAAATTTTTCTTCGCACCCAGGACGAAGAATATTTTCATCACCTGTCTTTACCTGAAACATCAAAGATCATGGTTATACCAAATCACAATTCTTGTTTATAATCATACTAACAAATCCATCTTTGCACTACGGGCCAAAGATATTCATCAACAAACCATCTTTGCACTACGGGCCAAAGATATTCAACAACAGTTCATCTTTGCACTACAGGCCAAAGATATTCATCAACAGACCATCTTTGCACTACAGGCCAAAGATATTCAACAACAGTTCATCTTTGCACTACAGGCCAAAGATATTCATCAACAGACCATCTTTGCACTACAGGCCAAAGATATTCAACAACAGTTCATCTTTGCACTACAGACCAAAGATATTCATCAACAAACCATCTTTGCACTACATGCCAAAGATATTCATCAACAATTCATATTTGCACTACAGGCCAAATATATTCATATCTCAAAGAAATATATAATCATTTCAGAATTTATATAAACAATAATTATAACTATGTTGATCAATTCACCTTTGCACTTAAGTTTAAGATATTCAATTATAAATTCAATGGTCATGATCATACCAGTCACAATTCAACTTTGCACTACAGGCCAAAGAGAACCCTAGTCATGATCATACCAATAATCTACCCATCTTTACACTCCAGTGAAAGAGAATTTCAACATCAGGGTTATAAAAATGTTATATATGATGATAAAAATAATATGATCAACATATAGTTTTAATCTCAAGAGTAATATTCGTAACTCATGAATAGTAACCCCGACACAAAAGATAGAAATTCTATAATAAAATTCATACCAATATTTCGGTATAATGATATTGAAAGAATAACATTTCTTAAATTTATAAACAATTTATTTTAATTGTTTACACTTTACTAATTAATGCATTTAATCATCATAAAATGCCAACTCTTATAATTTCATCATCAATAACCAAAACCCTCATCAAAAATCTGCATATACCTCATATAGGATTCTCAAGCCATAAAATCCTATTTTCCAATTTTCTTACTTCACATAACATATTTAATTCATTTTCTCATAACTAGACTATTTTCATGAAAAATACCAAATCCGTTCCAAAAAAATTTCTTTTCTGGGATTTAGCAATAATATAGTCCCATAGTGAACATATATTTTTCTCATAATTTTTAAAAGTCATTTACTATTTTTCATATGGCCAAAATAGCCGAATATTTAGACATTTATCAAAACTTGTACTTTTGTCTAAAAATTCTGAAATTTACAGAGTATACTTCTATCATATACATGTACTCCCAATAAAAATTTCATCAATTTTGGAGTTAACCACAAGGAATTATAAGCGGTTACTTTTAAAATAGTCGTTTCTCATAAAATTCATAACTCTCAATCTATACATCCAAAAATCACCATTTTTGGACACAATCAAGAAAACTCATCAAAATATCATTTCAAATTTTTCCAGAATTTTTGAAGTTCAGAAAAATTACGAAACTGAAAATCATAACAACCCTTAAAATCCCTTACTATCCCTTACTATCCCTTACCTCAAAAGAGCAGTACTTCTGACTGGATATCGGATATGATGCTGAAGGAAACTTGCACTAATGAATAGCAACTCACCAAGTATCTAAAATCTCACAAAATATACTTCATAATATAGAGAGAGAAAGAGAGAAAGCTTATGTTTCTGGTGTGATTTTCAATTCTAACTTAGCCCTCTATTTATAGAAAAATTTTGGTAGGTTTGACCTGCAACCTGATGGCTTTACCTGCTACTATTCTCACCCACCACATTTGAAATATAATTCAGCACATTTCTTCACCAACCATAAGTGGGGCCCACCAATTCTAGAATTTTCTACCAAAAATGATTTATAACCTGATTTCCGAATCAGCCACCTCTTAAAATTCATAACAAATCATACGTTCTTTTTTAACGGTTCAAAATTTATGGACATATACTCAACTTATATATGTATAACATATCCAAAAATTACCACGATCCAACGGTCGGATTAAAAATTATAACCCCCGCAAAATATCTCAAAAACCCTGATTTTTAATACCTCCATTCCGACAAAAATACTGATAAAAACCTCAACATTAACTCCTTCATTTTTAACCACAAAAATATATCCCTCATTTATATCCACATAATATAAATATTTCCTTATCATATGAATCAATAATTAATTATTCACAGATAATATTACAGAATCACATTTATGACAACCAGGCCGTTCCCAGGAAAGAGGGGGCTTTCCAATAAGAATTTCTCCTTACTGGCACGCAATTAGATGACCAAACCTCTCCTTAGACAGAACTTTCTAGACATTGACAATAATGTTATCTAATAATATTATTCAAATAATATGAATTATTGATCTGATAAAGGAAAATACTGTGCAGCAACAATTATTGAAACAACAATAATATAAAATATTAACGCAGCAATTATTGAATCAATAAAATAAAATATTGAACAGTAATTACTGTAACAATTATTGAGTAGTGTCTTCTTACGTAAGAATCAATAATTTCAAAAATACTATGCAATACCGTGTGCTACTGTGCAATAACGCGTATTACTGTATTTTAACCACCGGGTATTCCAACAGTGTTAACGGTAACAACTACGCCGTTATTTGTAAAAACTCAAATTTGTCGTTTTCCTTCACCCGACAGTTATTCGTTATGGGGCCCATAAATGGCTGCGCCGTCGTACGAATATTCCCCGACAGAAAGAATATTCCCCGACAACAATGATTATTTTATAACCACTTACTTATTTTGAAAAAAAATCATATTTCACTCATAACTTTAAACTTTTATCAATTTAACCATTTACTGAATAGTAATTATAAGAAAAATTGAATACTTTTATTTCATAAAATTCGGGGTCTTACAGGTTTTGTGTATTTAATACTAGTTGACCGTATAAATATACAGTTTGACATAATTTAAAAAATGGCTATTTACAGTTCCGTTACATCAAGTACCACCATATTCATGATTCGCCCCCCAAAGAATTTTTTTTAAAATTATAAAAAAATTACAAATATAATAATTTTTAGCCCTTTAAAAAAGTAACTAATACCGTAGAAATATGGTATAAAATTATAAATATTTATAAATAAAATTATAAATACAATTTGTAAAATTGAAGTTGTGATATAATTTGTTAAATTTAAGGCATAAAATTTATAATTTATGATATAATTTATAATTTGCAAGATTTAAGTTGTAAAATGTATACATACAATTTGTTAAATTTAAGACGTAAAATTTATAATTTATGATATAATTTATAATTTTCAAGATTTAAGTTGTAAAATGTATACATATAATTTGTTAAATCTAAGACGTAAAATTTAAAATTTATGATATAATTTATAAATTGTAAGACGTAAAATTTATAATTTATGATATAATTTATAATTTGCAAGATTTAAGTTGTAAAATGTATACATGCATACAATTTGTTAAATTTAAGACGTAAAATTTATAATTTATGATATAATTATAATTTACAAGATTTAAATTGTAAAATATATATACAATTTGTTAAATTTAAGACGCAAAATTTATAATTTATGATATAATTTATAATTTGCAAGATTTAAGTTGTAAAATTTATACATACAATTTGTTAAATTTAAGACACCCGTAAAATTTATAATTTATGATATAATTTATAATTTGCAAGATTTAAGTTGTAAAATGTATACATACATACAATTTGTTAAATTTAAGACGTAAAATTTATAATTTATGATATAATTTATAATTTACAAGATTTAAGTTGTAAAATGTATACATACATGCAATTTATTAATTTAAGACGTAAAATTTATAATTTATGATATGCTTTATTCTTTTCAAGATTTAAGTTGTTAAATTTATACATACAATTTGTAAAATTTAAGATGTAAAACTTATAATTTATGATATAATTTACAAAATTTAAGTTGTAAAATTTATACATACAACTTGTTAAATTTAAGACGTAAATTTATAATTTATGATATGATTTATAACTTTTAAGATTTAAGTTGTAAAATTTATGCATACAATTTGTAACGACCCAAAACAGGTCCATTCCATCCAACCTATTCTGAGTCGCCAAATACATGGTACAGAAAACAACTAAAACTTTATTACAACAATTGTTGTCCAAAGTACAACAACACATATGCTGTGAGTTTTAATACAAATATATACCAAATGTGACTCATGTCCCAACCGTGGACAACACCTCACAATGACACCTTACATAAAGGTATAGTCAAAAACTGTTTTAGAAATTAAAATCTTTGGAAAGTGCTCGTAAATATACTCAACAAGTGGATGAGCACAATCTTGTCTTATGATGACACGAGGTTGTGTGTCATTAGACTTCTTGTATGATAGTGGCAAAACACCCTTCCAACGTTGGGTTCGCTTCACCCTAGATGATTCACCAAATATAACTACTAAATGATGACCACCGTTCTATTCCCCTGTTATCCCCGCTCGACCCAGCCACACTCTTATTACCTGAAAGGAATTGTGAAACGGAAGGGTGAGCACAACTAGCCCAGTAAATAATATCATGACTAAAGATAAATAAGTTATCAATAGCCTTCAACAGAATTAAATCAGAGATTTAGAACTTATGGTAGATGATAAAAATTTCAACCATAGTTGCAGCGGAACGAGCAATCCATTAGAAGAGTCAAATAGACTATAAAGTCTATTATCTTCTCCATGTTAAAAATCCACCAACAATATTTTATCCCTGTAACATCAATCAATAATTCTGGTCCACAATCATATGAATAACTCATAATCATAGTTGTAGTTCTACATTCCTCTTCTCAATCAGGACGAAGATAATTTTTATCACATATCTTTACCTAAAACATCAAATATCATGGTTACACCAAATCACATTTCCTGTTCATAATCATACTAATAACTTCATCTTTGTACTACGACCAAAGATATTTATTTGTATCATCAGTTGGTCATGTTCATCTCAACACCTGTTCATCTTTGCACTACTGGCCAAAGATATTCAACAACATGTCATCTTTGCACTACTGGCCAAAGATATTCATCAACAATTCATCTTTGCACTACTGGCCAAAGATATTCAACCACAGGTCATCTTTGCACTATGGGCCAAAGATATTCATCACCAGTTCATCTTTTCACTACAGGCCAAAGATATTCAACAACAGTTCATATTTGCACTACAGGCCAAATATATTAATATCTCAAAGAAATATATAATCATTTCAGAATTTATATAAACAATAATTATAACCATTTTGATCAATTCACCTTTGCACTTAAGCTAAAGATATTCAATTATAAATTCAATGGTCATGCTCATACCAGTCAACAATTCAACTTTGCACTATTGGCCAAAGGAAACACATAGTCATGATCATACTAAAAATCTACCCATCTTTACACTCAAGTCAAAGAGAAATATCTTCATTAGGATTATAAAAATATTATATATGATAATAAAATTAATATAATCAACATATAGATTTAATCTTAAGAGTAATATTCATAAATCAACTATAATTTGGCCAGAAAAAGAAACCAATTTTGTCGTGAATAGTAACTCGACATAAAAAAAAGTAAAAATTTCATAATAAAATTTATACCAATATTTCGGTATAATGATATTGAAATAATAATATTTCTTAAGCTTATAAATAATTTATTTAAATTGTTTACACTTTACTAATTAATGCATTTAATCATCATAAAATGCCAACTCTTAAGATTTCATCACCAATAACCAAAACCCTCATCAAAAATCTACATATAACTTATATATGATTCTCAAGCCATAAAATCATATTTTCTAATTTTCTTACTTCACAAAACATATTAATTCATTTACTCATAACTAGACCATTTTCATAAAAAATACCAAATCAGTCCCAAAAATATTTCTTTTCTGGGATTTAGCATAATATAGTCCCATATTGAATATATATTTTTTCCAGAATTTTTAAAATTCATTTACTATTTTTCATATGGCCAAAACAGCCGAATATTTAGACATTTATCATAAATTATAATTTTATCCAAAAATTCCGAAATTCACAGAGTACACTGATATTATATAGATATACTTCCAATAAAAATTTTATCAATTTTGGAGTTAACCACAAGGAGTTATAAGCGGTTACTTTTAAAATAGTCTTTTCCCGTAAAATTCATAACTCTTAATCTATACATCCAAAAATCACCATTTTTGGACACAATCAATAAAACTCATCAAAATATCATTTTAAATTTTTCCAGAATTTTTTGAAGGTCAGAAGAATTACGAACTGAAAAAAAACATAATAACCCTTAAAATCCCTTACCTCAAAATATCAGTACTTCTGGTCGGAATACCGGTATAAGGCTGAAAGAAACTTGCTCTGATGAATAGAAACTCTCAAAGTATCTAAATACTCACAAAATACACTCAATAATCTTGAGAGAAAGAGAGAAAACTTATGAATTCTGGTGTGATTTTCAATTCTAACTTAGCCCCCTATTTATAGGAAAATATTAGCACGCCGAAGCAGACTTAACCTTCAACCTGATGGCTTTACCTGCTACTATTCCCACCCACCACATTTGAATAAAAATCTCAGCATATTTCTTCACCAACCAAGAGTGGGGCCCACCAATTCTAGAATTTTCTACCAAAATGATTAACTCCGAAAATTCAATAATTTTGAACCAGTCATCTCGTAAAATTCATAACAAATCATACGTTCATTTTTAACGGTTCAAAATTTGTGGACATATACTCAACTTATATATGTATAACATATCCAAATATTACCACGATCCAACGGTCGGATTAAAAATTATAACCCTCGCAAAATATCTCAAAAACCCTAATTTAATTTTCAATACCTCCGTTCCGACAAAAATACAGATAAAACACCTCAACATTAACTCCTTCATTTTTAACCACAAAAATATATCCCTCATTTATATCCACATAAAATAAATATTTTCTTATCATATGAATCAATAATTAATTATTCACAAATAATATTATAGAATTACATTTATGACAATCAGGCCGTTCCCAAGAAAGAGGGGGCTTTCCGAAAAGAATTTCTCCCTATTTGTGCGTAATTAGATGACCAAACCTCTCCTTAGACAGAACTTTTTAGACATTGTCAATAATGCTATCTAATAATATTATTCAAATAATATGAATTATTGATCTGATAATGGAGATACTGTGCAGTAACAATTATTGAAACAACAATAATATAAAATATCAACGCAACAATTATTGATTCAATAAAATAAAATATTGAACAGAAATTACTGTAATAATTATTGAGTAGTGTCTTCTCACGTAAGAATCAATAATTGAAAAAAAAATAATGTTCAATACCCTGTGCTACTGTGCAACTACGCGTATTACTGTATTTTAACCATCAGGTATTCCATCAGTGTTAACGGTAACAACTACGCCGTTATTTATAAAAACTCAAATTTATCATTTTTTTCATCCGACAGTTATTCTGTTATGGGGCCCACAAATGGCTGCGCCGTCGTACGAATATTCCCCGACAGAAAGAATATTTCACTACTAAACGAATATTCTCCGACAACAATGAATATTTTATAACCACTTGTGTATTTTGAAAAAAAAAATTCATATATCACCCTTAACTTTAACCTTTTACTGTAATTATAAGAAAAATTGAATACTTTTATTTTATAAAATTCGGGGTCTTACACAATTTGTAAAATTTAAGACTTAAAATTTATAATTTATGATATAATTTATAATTTGCAAGATTTAAGTTGTAAAATTTATACATACAATTTGTTAAAATTTACAAATTTGAAGGAACAAAACAATATGAAGGATTAGGGAAGAGGGAGAGATGAGAGAGCAAATGGGTCATTTTTTTCTTCTTTTTTTCAATTTTTTCCTCCTCCTTTTGTATGTTTTTCCAATTAAAAAAATGTATTATTTAATTAATTAAATTTTGGTCACTTTTGGCAATTGTTTAAAAGTTTAATGTTATTCGCGTTAAAAATAGAATTTGTTTGTTTAAAAGTTTATTGATTTTTTAAGTAATTAAGTCTTTTTAAAATTTTAAAATAAAAAATTATATTGGGTAATCTTTGTATTAATATTTAAATTTAATAATTTAACATATAATAATTATTTATAAGGATTTATACAGATTTAATACGTCAAAATAAGTGTTTATACAAATTTTATACGAATTATGTACTTGATGTATTAAATTGTGAATTTGGTAGTACTTGATGTAACATAAGTGTTATTAGCCCGTATTGTATACGGTCAAATCGTATACAATTCTAATATAGCCGAAAAATTAGGTATTCTGATCAATTTTGGTCGAATTCTGAAATTGGGGACTAAATTATATCAAATTAGACACTTGATGTAGTAAAGTGTAAGCCTAAATTTTTTGGGGGCCTAATCGATGGTACTTCATGTAGTAAACTGTATTTAGCCCAAAAATCTAATATCTTTAATACATGAATCTCTCTTGGTAATCCTTTATTTATAGGCATCAAGGCTCAATTAATTCCTTTTAGGAATTAACTTCCTAGCGGTAATAAGAGTATTAAATAAACTAATATAATTAAAATGACAAAATTAGGGATAATAAAATTTATGAATTATGTGCCTATCAGTAAATACATGATATAGATCATTACCATATATATATATATATATATATATATATATATATATATATATGTGTGTGTGTGTGTGTGTGTGTGTGTGTGTGTGTGTGTGTGTGTATGTGTGTGTGTGACCGATCCATAGCAAACGTTATAAAAAAGAATCTAGCCTTACAACACATCGCGACCCTCCGTCCGAAGATTGAGCGGTCTTATAGAGACCCCGTCCGCAGTTTAATTTTCAGTATTCCGCACTTTAATACTGCGAACGGGATGAATGACCAAAATGCCCCTCCGGACTAGTTCCCATTCCGCAGCTTAATACTGCAGACGTTGAGATTACGAAGCGACGGTCGGACGATGTCGTTTTCAATAATGGAACTTAAAGGTCTAGTCCGCACTTTAATACTGCGGACATTAAGTCCTCTATATATAAGACGAGATAGAACTGCAAACAGAAGACGTTTTGGATACGCACAAAGAGTTCAACCTAAAGCTCAAGAATTTTATGTTTCTTCTAGCATATTCGTGTTGTTACTTTTATTTCATGTGATCTGGGATGAAGAGACATGCATGACACAATTTTTGGAGGGCACAACATCTGGAAGCCCTTAATTTGTTCTGAATTCAAAGTTCAATCCAACCGACTTGATTTATCAAGCCTTCTAATTTTGGTTTCCATTTGTGTTTCTCATTATCCCAAATCACTTGAATATGTAACTACTAGCAAGAATATGCAGCAGAAATAAATGATTGTTAGTTTTATAAACTTAATTTTAACCCGTAGATGTCTCAAAAAATGTACTGCCATGATGAGTTAATTGTTTAGTTCTTCTATGCAAACCCTGGAGTTTTCATCACAACATCTTGAGGTCATACATCAATAATGTGAGACCCCAGATTTTATGAATAAATATTTAATTTTCTTGAAATATTTTTTTTAATATTATGGTGTGGATTTGAGATAATGTTATAGTTGTGGGTAGTATTTATAAATTTTGCAAAGTATGCAAGTTGTCATATTATATTCTATTGGTCAGGAAATATTCTTTGTGTCGGGTAATATTTGTACGATGACACAATCATTGGTGGACCCCATAACGGAATTATTGTCGGATTGAGAAAATGACAAAAATATTTTTATGAAAATAACGGCGAAAGTTTTACTGTTAATACTGTTGAACTACTCGGTAGTAAAACTACAGTAATACGCGTGGTTGCATAGTAGTAAATGGTATTGATTATTGATGCTTATGTGAGAAGTTACTTAGTTTTGCTTATTTTATAGACTCCCATTTACCTATTTTTTAAAATAATTGGTCGAATTTATTTAAAGGTGGGACCCACATGTGGGGGCCACATGTGGGGCCCATATGTGTTGAAAAACTGATTTTGGAAATGGGGGTGGGAGAGAGTTACGTAGGGGAAGGAGTTTATATATATAAGATTGTGATGTGTGTGTATATATATAATATTATATGTGTGAGTGGAGAGTGGTGGAAGAAAAGGAAGAGTGAAAGTGATGTGTGTGAGTGGAAAATGGTGAAAAAGTAATTATATGAAAGTGATGGGTGTAAGATGTGTAGTAATGTGTAAGAGTGTAGTGAATTTGATTATTGGGTGGGTGGGGGATTGATGTTGGTTATGGGGGAGAAAAATTAAGTGGTGTATATATAATATTGATATATATAAGTTGAAAACATGTGTTTATATATATGTATTATATTTTATTTTTTGTTGAAATCTTATTGGTTAGTTGTTTGGCTTAGTTGTTAGTTGATTGAAGAAATAATGCTGCAAAATAATTTTGTTCATGAACAGTGCACTTTCATTCTCCTATAAATAGAAGTTCATTCCTTCATTATTTCTTACAAATTCAATGAAACTCTAGAGAGAGAAAATTATAGAGAGAAAGAAGAAAAGTATTCTGCTACTTTTCTACTCTTATATCAAGTTTCTTTTACGATAAAGGATGTTATTTGTTGTACTCGTGAAGAGAACTTCTGTTATTCCATTATTTATTATTCTGTTGGAATAACCTGTATACGCGAGCTACCCTATACATGGTGAAATTCTTCTAATATTCCGTTCTTTATTATTCTGTCGGAATATCTTGTCTGTGCGTTTACGCTGGACCTGGTTCCATCTTTATTATTATTCTGTTGAAATATCCTGTCTGTGTGTTTTACGCCGGACCTGGTTCCGTCTTTATTATTATTATGTTGGAACATCCTGTCTGTGTGTTTTACACCGGACCTGGTTCTGTCATTATTATTCTGTTGGAACATCCTGTCGGTGCAAATTTTACCTGGCCTGGTTCCGTTTTTATTATTCTGTTGGAATAACCTGTCTATGCGAAGTACTGCATGCATGGTGATTTCTTTTGTTATTCCATTCTTTATTATACTCAGTTGGTTAAAATTTTAACTTCTATACTCCATGAAATTAGTGGAATATCATTGATATTTGTATTTCATCTAGTATCTTTTCATGAAAATATTCTTCTAAGCATTCTTGAATTTTACTCCACAAAGCAGTATCATGTTGACAAATTGGAAGTTAATGGTTCCTGGATAAATTAATTCTTGAACTTGTTTTATTGATTATTATGTCATTGTCATCATCCTCATGTTTATATTATGTTGAAAGTCATCTATGGCCTGTAGTGCATAGATGGACTTGGTATGATTATGACTAGGGATTAATCGGTGTAATCATGACAGTAATATTACAAATGATGTGGAAAAAGTCCTCATTGGCCCGTAGTGCATTGATGGACAGTTTTTGGTATGATTATGGCTATGGATTCTCTTTGGCCGTAGTGAAGAGATGAATTATTTTATGGCATGATCAGGACCGTTGATGAAAACATGATTATCTTTAGCCGTAGTGCATGGATAATTCGTGGTCGTGATACTAAAGAATATCCTTGGCCGTAGTGCATGGGTGATTCGATGATGTGGATTATTTATTAAGCTGAGTCTCAGCGATAACAGTGATGAAAACCTTTTAAATCATAAAAGATAGTAGATTTTATTCTCTACTTGACTCTTTTAATGGATTGCTTGATCCGCTGCAGTTAAACTTGATGTCTATTGTATTTTATCAGTTTAACATTGTTGAAGACTAATGATAATTTATTCTGCATTATCTTAGTCATAATATTTCTTACTGGGCTAGTTGAGCTCACCCTTTCTTTCACTGTTCTCTTCAGGAAATGAGAACGTAGCTGGGACTAGTCGGGGAACAGAGTGATGGTCTTAGAGGATAGCATTAGTAGTCCTCACTATTCTATATAATAGTGTGATAATAATTGTAACGAGGACTCCCTTTGAGTATGAATACTCTCTAGAAGACAATATTTGTATTCAAACTCACAATTTATGTTCTGTCGTATTATACACGACAGTTGTATTATTAAGTTGTATTTGGATTTATGTACCATGTAAGTGGTGACCCATGATGGGTGACGTATACCTAATTTTGGGGGCGTCACAGTTGGTATCAGAGTTTAGGGATATGATCCCTGGCTAAGATGTGAGAATAGAACTAGGAGGGGTGAGACGGGGAATTCCTTCGCTAGTATGACCTACCTAAGTTTATTTGGTATTTAATTGGTGTAACACCCCCAAAATAGGTTCATTCCACCCAACCCATTCTGAGTCGTCAAATACATGGTACAGAAAACAACTACAACTTTATTACAACAATTGTCGTGCAAAATACAACAACACATATGCTGTGAGTTTGGATACAAATATATACCAAATGTGACTCATGTTCCAACTGTGGACATCACCTCACAATAACACCTTACATAAAGGTATAGTCAAAAACTGTTTTAGAAATTAGAATCTTTGGGAAGTGCTCAAGGAAACCTTCGTACATGAGAGGCCATGCGTCTAGGTTATGATAGATATCATATGGCCACAGAATTATCCTTGGTTGACCCAATAGACCCCAAAGAAAAACGAGAAGATTACTATCATATTCTTCCCAATGGTGAGTCTTCTCTTGACATATCATTATCTCTACTGTCTCTAATTGAGAATTATACTTTAAACAAACACCAAGATTATATAGGTAGTGCTCGTATATATACTCAGCAAGTGGATGAGCACATCCCTGTCTTATGATGACACGAGGTTGTATGTCGTTAGACATCTTGTATGATAGTGGCAAACCACCCTTCCAACGTTGGGTACACCTTACCCTATTGGATTCACCAAATATAACTACTAAATGAACTTTTCTATACTGCTTCGGAAGAACATCCACAGCTAGAGACCATTGTTCTATTTCCCCGTTACCCTCGCTCGACCCAGCTACACTCTTATTACCTGAAAGGAATTGTGAAGCAAAAGGGTGAGCACAACTAGCTCAGTAAAGAATATCATGACTAAAGATAATTAAATTATCAGTAGCCTTCATCAATAATAAATCAGAGATTTAGAACATATGGTAAATGATAAAAATTTCAACCATAGTTGCAGCGGAACGAGCAATCCATTAGAAGAGTCAAATAGACTATAAAGTCTATTATCTTCTCCATGTTAAAAATCCATCAACAATGTTTTATCCCTGTAACATCAATCAACAGTTCCTTTCCACAATCATATGAATAACTCATAATCATAATTGTGATTCTAAATTTTTCTTCGCACCCAGGACGAAGAATATTTTCATCACATGTCTTTACCTGAAACATCAAAGATCATGGTTATACCAAATCATAATTCCTGTTTATAATCATACTAACAAATCCATCTTTGCACTACGGGCCAAAGATATTCATCAACAAACCATCTTTGCACTACGGGCCAAAGATATTCATCAACAAACCATCTTTGCACTACTGGCCAAAGATATTCAACAACAGTTCATCTTTGCACTACAGGCCAAAGATATTCATCAACAGGCCATCTTTGCACTACATGCCAAAGATATTCATCAACAATTCATATTTGCACTACAGGCCAAATATATTCATATCTCAAAGAAATATATAATCATTTCAGAATTTATATAAACAATAATTATAACCATGTTGATCAATTCACCTTTGCACTTAAGCTTAAGATATTCAATTATAAATTCAATGGTCATGATCATACCAGTCACAATTCAACTTTGCACTACAGGCCAAAGAGAACCCTAGTCATGATCATACCAATAATCTACCCATCTTTACACTCCAGTGAAAGAGAATTTCAACATCAGGGTTATAAAAATGTTATATATGATGATAAAAAAATAATATGATCAACATATAGTTTTAATCTCAAGAGTAATATTCGTAACACATGAATAGTAACCCCGACACAAAAGATAGAAATTCTACAGTAAAATTCATACCAATATTTCGGTATAATGATATTGAAAGAATAACATTACTTAAATTTATAAACAATTTATTTTAATTGTTTACACTTTACTAATTAATGCATTTAATCATCATAAAATGCCAACTCTTACAATTTCATCATCAATAACCAAAACCCTCATCAAAAATCTGCATATACCTCATATAGGATTCTCAAGCCATAAAATCCTATTTTCCAATTTTCTTTCTTCACAAAACATATTTAATTCATTTACTCATAGCTAGACCATTTTCATGAAAAATACCAAATCAGTTCCAAAAATATTTTTTTTCTGGGATTTAGCATAATATAGTCCCATAGTAAACATATATTTTTTTCAGAATTTTTAAAAGTCATTTACTATTTTTCATATGGCCAAAATAGCCGAATATTTAGATATTTATCAAAAATTGTACTTTTATCTAAAAATTCTGAAATTCACAGAGTATACTTCTATCATATATATGTACCCCCAATAAAAATTTCATCAATTTTGGAGTTAACCACAAGGAATTATAAGCTGTTACTTCTAAAATAGTCTTTTCTCATAAAATTCATAACTCTCAATCTATACATCCAAAAATCACCATTTTTGGACACAATCAAGAAAACTCATCAAAATATCATTTCAAATTTTTCCAGAATTTTTGAAGATCAGAAAAATTACGAAACTGAAAATTATAACAACCCTTAAAATCCCTTAATATCCCTTACAATCCCTTACAATCCCTTACTATCCCTTACCTCAAAAGAGCAGTACTTCTGACTGGATATCGGATATGATGCTGAAGGAAACTTGCACTGATGAATAGCAACTCACCAAGTATCTAAAAACTCACAAAATATGCTTCATAATATAGAGAGAGAAAGAGAGAAAGCTTATGTTTCTGGTGTGATTTTCAATTCTAACTTAGCCCTCTATTTATAGGAAAATTTTGGTAGGTTTGACCTGTAACCTGATGGCTTTACCTGCTACTATTCCCACCCACCACATTTGAAATATAATTCAGCACATTTCTTCACCAACCACAAGTGGGGCCCACCAATTCTAGAATTTTCCACCAAAATGATAAACTCCGAAAATTTAACATTTTCTGAATCAGTCATCTCGTAAAATTCATAATAAATCATACGTTCATTTTTAACGGTTCAAAATTTGTGGGCATATACTCAACTTATATATGTATAACATATCCAAAAATTACCACGATCCAACGGTCGGATTAAAAATTATAACCCCCGCAAAATATCTCAAAAACCCTGATTTTTAATACCTCCATTCCGACAAAAATACGGATAAAAATCTCAACATTAACTCCTTCATTTCTTAACCA